>CM060964.1:212976922-214186505 GCA_030765045.1 Tenodera sinensis | reverse complement strand
GTCAACAGTCAGAGGGGGAGGGGGGGAGGGGGGAGGGGGGGGGGAGGTGTATTGTTATGCTAATTGAGCCAAAGGGAACATGTCCCTTATGCCACTTCTTGAGCCAAAAGGAACACATTATGACTACTCCATTTAATGCAAGAGTGGGTTAAGGAACACATCTTTAAATGAATTTACTCTTCCGCCAAATAACTTCTTGGAATGTGGAAAGAACCCTGTTTTCTCTATGTATGAGTTATTACGATGTGTTTACTTTGTCCGTAGGTTTGCAGAACGAATCCTGTACGTGGTAAAACTTATCGTGTTAATATTGCTCAAACTGACTGTGATAAACGTATGGAAAAAGTATTATTGAATTAATGTATATACTTGTGAGAATTTAAAATGCATTTTTGTGTTCTCGAAACTTTTCATGTTCTTTCTAATAAAGACGTTTATATGAGATAAACGATTTCTCTATTACGAATTGTAAGTAGGGAAAGTATTGTATTCCACCCAAAAAATCGATGTCGAGATTTCACCCGAAATATATGTTTTGAGACCCCCTGAATCCGTAAAAAGTATTTTTAGAAAAAAGGTCCATGTGTGCATGTATGTCTGTCTGTGTGTGCGTGTAGGTGTGTATGTCTGTGTGTGTATGTGTATGTGTGTGTGTTTACGGGCGTGTGTGTGCGTGTTTGCGGGCGTGGGTGTGTATGTGTCTGTGGGTGTGCTATACATCTTTGTGCGTGTGTGCCTGAGTGTGTTTGCGTGTGTGTGAGCGTGCGTGTGTGTCTGTTTGTGTATGTGTGTGCTATGCATCTTTATGCGTGTGTGTGTTTGCATGTGTGCGTGTTTGCGTGTGTGCATGTATGTGTATGAGTGTGCGTGTGAGCGTGAGTGTATGTACATGCGCGTGTGTGTTTGGGTGCATGTGTGTGTGTGTGGCTGTGTGTGTGTGTGTGTGTGTGTGTGTGTGGGAGAGTGTGTATGTGTTTGTGCATGTGTGAGTGTGCGTATGAGTGTATGTACATGCGCGTGTGTGTTTGGGTGCATGTGTGTGTGTGGCTGTGTGTGTGTGTGTGTGTGTGTGGGAGAGTGTGTATGTGTTTGTGCATGTGTGAGTGTGCGTATAGGTGTATGTGTGTGTGTTTGTGTGCATGTGTGTGTGCTATGCATATTTGTGCGTATGTGAATGTGGGTGTTTGCGTGTGTGTTTTCGGATGTGTGCGTGTGTGCATGTGTGTATGTGTGCGTGGGTTGGGGTGTGTGTATGTTTTTTGTGTGTATGTGTGTGGGAGAGTGTGTGTATGTGTTTGTGCATGTATGTGTGTGTTTACGGGCGTGTGTGTGTGTGTGTGTGTGTAGGGGTTTGGTTTGGTTTAAGGGCGCTCAACTTCTAGGTCATCAGCGTGTGGGTAGGGGTGTGTGTATGTTTTTGTGTGTATGTGTGTGTGTGTGTGTGTGTGGGAGAGTGTGTATGTGTTTGTGCATGTGTGAGTGTGCGTGTATGTGTGTGTGTGTGTGTTTGTGTGCATGTGTGTATGTGCGTGTGCTATGCATATTTGTGCGTATGTGGATGTGGGTGTTTGCGTGTGTGTTTGCGGATGTGTGCGTGTGTGCATGTGTGTATGTGTGTGTGTGGGTTGGAGTGTGTGTATGTTTTTTTGTGTGTATGTGTGTGTGGGAGTGCGTGTATGTGTTTATGCATGTATGTGTGTGTTTACGGGCGTGTGTATGTGGGGGTTGGGGTGTGTGTATGTTTTTGTGTGTATGTGTGTGGGAGAGAGTGTGTATGTGTGTGTGGGTTGGGGTGTGTGTATGTTTTTGTGTGTATGTGTGTGGGAGAGAGTGTGTATGTGTGTGTGTGGGTTGGGGTGTGTGTGGGTTGGGGTGTGTGTATGTTTTTGTGCGTATGTGTGTGGGAGAGTGTGTGTATGTGTTTGTGCATGTATGTGTGTGTTTACGGACGTGTGTATGTGTGCGTGTTTGCTGGTGTGTATGTGCATGTATGTCTGTGTGCGTATGTGTGCATGTATGTGTGTGGGTGTGCGTGTATGTGTATGCATGTGTGTGTTTGCGTGCATGTGTGTGTTTGCGTGCATGTGTGTATGTGTGCTTGTGCATGTATGTGTGGGTTGGGGTATGTGTATGTGTGTGTATGTGTTTGTGTGTATGTGTGTGTGTGTGTGTGTGTGTGTGTGGGAGAGTGTGTGTGAGGGTGTGAGTATGTGTGTGTTTGGCATTAAAGTATATAAAATTATATACATTTATTTGTATAAATATAATGGGTGATATGTAATTTACCTTGTTTAAACTTTAAAAAATGTGGGGGAAATGCATGTTAACGTTGAACTGGCAAATAAAAATGAAACAAGTTAATCTTGACTCACGTAGTTTAATGGTATATATTTTAAAAATACAAGCTTAATCTTGAATCGCGTAGTCATTTATAAGGTACGTGCTAGTGGAATAAGTGGGGTTTGCTTGAGCTTACATAGTTATTCGTAATTAACCTTCGAGTCGAGCACATCAGCTTCTCCTAGTGAGATTACCGTTCAATAGCTTTGACAAGTTATCAAGGCGAGTCAGTGAAAGTGCTATAAGCATTTATTGGCTTATATAATTTACAAGTGTCGCACTACATATTATAAAGATGTGGAATGGTGGAGTGATGGAATCGGTTCTGAATGCTATGCCAGACTATAGCTGTAGCAAATGTGATAAGCGTTTTCTACGCAACTACCATAAGAAGAGACATGAGTTGGTATGCGGTCGAGTCTACAGGTGTAAACATTGTGGTGATGTTTGCAATACTGAGCATAGAAGAGATGTACATGAAGAAAGGTGTGAAAAAACTGTATCTCGCAAGAAAATCAAGTTTGAACCTAGCAAGCATCATCTATTGACAATGACTGATGAGTGTGATATGATCGAGTATGAAACATCATTTGAAGGACGACTCAAATCATATTATATACGTTGTGACACCTTCAAGGATATGAAAACTTACCTACAGGAGTCAAAACATCGTATAATTCAAGCTATAAAGAAAGAACTGTCGATACATAAAAGTGTGAAAATTAACATCATGGTCGACTGTCAATTTGTGAATGTTCATGGAGAGACATGTGACAGAACATTTAAAACACGTAACCAACCTGTGTTTTTAGAAACTGATATGAACACCATCTTGGAAAAAAAATTCGAGAAGCTTCGTGTTGAAATGGAAGAAAGTAAACTGAAAGGTAGTAACTGGGCCTTGCTATCAGTTGATGGAGTTCGACTCCGAATTAACAAGTACAATGCCCTTCGAGGGAGCAGCTATATTCCTCTACCGTCATCTTTGGATGCTAGAAAAGCCTGTATAAACCCTCAAAATTATAGTGACGAGAAATGCTTTATGTACGCTGTTCTTGCAAAGTTCATTCGAAAGGATCCTCAGCGTGTTAGCAAGTATAAGGATTACCAAGAAAAATACGATTTCTCATGTGTTTCGTTTCCTACGAGCTTGGGTGAAATCGCTAAATTTGAAAAGCTCAACAATATGTCCATAAATGTGTTTGGACTGGATGAAAAACATGAAGTGTTTCCGATAAAGGTGATTGATGAAGAATTAGATGATCATCGCGATCTCCTTCTGTTAAGTGATGCTACTGCCAGACATCACTATGTGTATATAAAGGATTTTGAGAGACTTATTCGTCAGCAGAAAACTAAACATGATGGAAAAATATATACGTGTAAACGTTGCTTCAGCCATTTTGATGACCGATATGGACTAAGCGGAATGAAAAAATTGGAGGAGCATAGAGAAATGTGCATGCAACATGCTATTGCTAGATGCGTTATGCCTACAAAGGAAAACTCTATCGTCAGATTCAAAAACGTGGAAAGAATGCTGAAACTGCCATATGTCATCTATGCTGATTTTGAGAGCATTCTCACTCCTTACCATACCTGCGCTTCTAATCCTGAAACGTCCTATACAACTCCCTATCAAAGTCATTCTCCAATGAGCTTTGCTGTTTACGTCAAACCATCATCCAGCGTTGACAAAGTAGAAACCGATCTTCCTACACATCCCTACGTGTATCGAGGTCATGATGCTGCTGAGAAGTTCATAGGGTATCTAACTTCCCTTGCGAAGAAAATAGGTGACTTATATAAATCTGCTAAGCCTCTGAAACTTACAGCTGAAGAACAAGAATCGTTCGATGCTTCTACAATATGCTACCTGTGCGGGTATGAATTTACAGAAGATAATTGGAAGGTTCGCGATCACGATCATGTTTCCGGGATGTATAGAGGGTCTTTACACAATAAATGTAACCTGACTTGTAAAACACCTAATTATATACCTGTCTTCATGCATAATCTGAGTGGGTATGACTCTCATTTCATTGTTAAGGAGTTAGGTTGCACAAGCGAGAGAGTGGAGGTAATACCGAGCTCTGAAGAAAGCTATATCTCATTCTCAAAATATGTTGGAGATATTAAACTCAGGTTTGTGGATACCTTCCGTTTCCTGAGTACAAGCTTGGACAAGTTAGTGAAAAACCTCACGACGCATCCCGAAACAGAGAAGTACTTTGGAGAAGAGAAGGTTGGCTTGATGACTCGTAAGGGAGTGTTCCCCTAATATTACCTTACTTCATGGGATGTTTTGAATGAGACTCAGCTGCCTCCAAGAGAAGCATTCTACAATAAATTAAATGAAGAAGAAATTACCGGCGATGACTATGAGCATGCTAGAAATGTATGGAAGCAGTTTAATGTGGAAAACTTAGGTGAATACAGTGATATTTACTTAACCTCTGATGTTCTTCTCCTAGCGGATGTCTTTGAAACGTTCAGAGACCAAACTCTGAAAACACACAAAGTGGATCCTGCGCATTATTTCACTTCTCCAGGACTTACGTGGGATGCTATGCTACTGTACACAGGAATTGAGCTGCAATTGCTGCTGGACTACGATCAGCTGCTCATGGTTGAATCTGGTATAAGAGGAGGGTTATGCCAGGTTTCTCATCGGTATGCTGAAGCTAATAATATATATATATGGAACAGTATGATCCTCGTAAACCTTCCCAGTTTATTACATACGAAGATGCAAACAACGAATATGGTTGGGCTATGTGTAAGGCCCTTCCTTATGGAGGGTTTAAATGGGTTTCTCCTGAAGACATAGACCTGGATTTATTGAAGGAAGATGACCCCCTTGGATACATCTTAGAAGTCGATGTCGAATATCCCGTTGAGCTCCACGATCTTCATAATGATTTGCCCTTCCTGCCTGAGAGTCTGAAACCGGGGAAATCGTCTTCAGAGAAGTTAATTGCTCATCTTGGGTGCCGAAAGAAGTATGTGGTACACTACATGGCCTTGAAACAAGCTCTTAGTCACGGTCTACTATTAACAAAGATTCATCGAGCACTTCAGTTTCATCAGTCGTGTTGGCTAAAACCTTACGTCGAGTTTAATAACCGACTACGACAACAAGCTAGAAATGATTTTGAGAAGGACCTTTATAAACTATTCAATAATGCTATGTTTGGAAAAACTATGGAAAATATTCGTAATCGCATGGATATGCGGCTTGTGACAAACAGCAAAACGTTAGAAAAACTCATAGCCAAACCTACATTCATTGATCGAACCATATATGGACCTAATCTTGCTGCTGTACATATGGCTTCTCGTAAAATAGTGTTCAACAAGCCTATATACATTGGTATGAGTGTACTAGACATCTCCAAGACGCTAATGTATTCGTATCAATACGATGTGTTACTTCCATATTATGGAGCTGAAAATCTTAAACTGTTGTATACAGATACAGATTCTTTCGTCCATCGAGTGACTACAGCTGATATATACCAGGATAAATTACACATGCTTGAACATCTGGATACATCTGATTACCCTGCTAACCATATATGCTATTCTACACAAAACAAAAAAGTGTTGGGAAAGTTTAAAGATGAAGCCTGTGGAAAAATCATTCATCGGTTCGTTGGTCTTAGGCCCAAAATGTATGCTATCGATATTGATGGTTCTGTGATAAAAAAAGTTAAAGGTATAAAACGTAGCGCCATTAAGCAATACATCAACTTCAATAGCTATGTAGAGTGCCTTAAAACTTTGAAAATTGTTAGAACTCCTATGAATTTAATCCTATCCCGACATCATAATATTTCTACGGTTGAAGCTAATAAAATAGCCTTATCACCTCACGATGACAAGAGAGTGATTGAAGAGGATGGAATATCGACGTATGCGTATGGACATTACAGTGTCGAGAATAGTGCCTAGACATGGATACTTAAAGCTTGTCTGTAGAAAAAAATGAAGATTGTTGAACTATGAACTTCGCGCGCCAATGGCTCATCTAACCCAGAGAGAAGAATGATAATGTGAATAATTAGAAGAACTGAGGAGGGCGCTATCGTCTTTCAGCAGTGTATACTTGTTTTCTAAATGTTAATGCTAGTGTATGTATCCTTATAAATTAAATAAAATTATCTCATTGCGATTATTCTTGTTTTATTTCATTGCTTGCCTTAACATTCCTATTTCCTCATTAGGTCAGGTTAGGTTAGGATAGGTTAGATGGACTATAAGATAGAGTAATTGATGATGATGATGAAATGCAATAAATGACTGAATAGGTTAGACTGCTCTTCAACTACTATAAAACAAATCGATTACTGAAGAAAGCTTAGTAAAATACCCCTAGCAACTTCAAAAATACCTGCTTCAGTGCCTTAAAACATCTTCAAACTGTCGAAAAAAATGCTTCTCGCGAGTTTAAGATGCCCTGAAAATCCTCAAAATATCTGTGAAGGAGCTGAAATGTCTTAATTAGTGCTCGAAAAATACCATTAAAAGCGTCTAACGCCTATAAAAGTGTTTCAAAGGATTCTGAAAACCAATCAAAATGTTGGTGACAAAGTCTAAAATATCCCTATAGTGCTTAAAATGTCTCTAAAATGGCTGAAACGATATTTAACTGGTAGAGATACGTCTAACAGCCTTGAAATAGACGGTTCAGTATTCCTAATATCGTGAAAATTATCTTCCATTACCCTTCAAAGTGCTTAAAGCAAACAATAATGGACAGGGTCGTCCAGAATAACTGTCGGATTGCCTTAAATAATGCCAAATTTGTCTAAAATACTCTGAAAAATGTTTAAACTGGACGTAAAAGTCTTCAGAATATCTGGAAACAGGCTGAAATATCTATCAACGAGTCTATACGGGTCTCAATACACGCTGAAAATATATAATATGACTTCTAAATCACTCAAAATTGCCTGTCCGTTGTGTAAAATAATTTGTAAAAGCGTCCTGCACAGCCTAAAGCAACTAAAATATCTGTTAACGGTCTATAAACAACGTCAAAATACCATGAAACCTCTGAAAAATCAATCAAATAACCTGGATTATCTTCAAAATAGTCTGAAAAGTTCTTAAATATGTTGTAAAAGCATCAAGAATATGCTAAAAGTGCTTAAAAAGATCTATCAGAGGACTCAAAATAGTATCAAAATGTTTATGAAATTCCTAGAGGGAGATCAGGGTAGCGTATGACAGGATAGAATAGATAAGCAGAGGAGGGAATAGGATAGATGATAAGAGGATAGAATGAATGTCTAGAAACGTATCATGTTAGTAGAATAGAATAAATAATAATAAGAGGATCTATCTTAGGTTAGGCTAGGCCATGTTAGATAGGTTAGGTTAGGTTAGGATAGGTTAGACGAGTAGAAGTATGGGGCTTAGGTTAAATTATCAAAGACGGGAGTAAATAGTGGGAGCTGGGTTAGGTTAGGTTAGCCATGTAGAAGTATGGAGCTTAGGCTAGGTTAAGATAGGTTAGAAGAGTAGAAGTATGAGGCTTAGGTTAGGTTAGATTAGGATAGGTTAGGTTAGGTTAGGTATGGGGCTTAGGCGAGGTGAGGTGAGGTGAGGTGAGGTGAGGTTAGGTAAGGTTAGGTTAGGTTAGGTTAGGTTAGGTTAGGTTAGCGTGGCTATGTGGGGCGAGGTAACATTATATTGGGGTAATATATTCAATCAAGATAGAAAGCTCTTGCATTAGGAGACATACAGCAATATAGTGGACGACATACTCAGCTACCATGAACGCTCATAAACATACATACACTGCTATAGGCTTTAAAAGTTATCCCTAGAGATTCATTCAAACACCTACAACGTCCTGCTTCCCCTGTCACCTTACGTATTAATGCTTAGATTACGCATGGCGGCCATCTTGCCCATAAAAAAGTGCGCCAGCTCTGTCCTAACCTATCTACTATCAAATGATACACATTTTCATTGTACATTCAAGAAATATACATCAAAACATACACATTTTCATTGTACATTCAAGAAATGTACATCAAAACATACACATTTTCATTGTACACTCAAGAAATGTACATCAAAACATACACATTTTCATTGTACATTCAAGAAATGTACATCAAAACATACACATTTTCATTGTTCACTCAAGAAATGTTCATCAAAACATACACATTTTCATTGTACATTCAAGAAATGTACATCAAAACATACACATTTTCATTATACATTCTAGAAATGTACATCAAAACATACACATTTTCAGTGTACATTCAAGAAATGTACACCAAGCAAACACATTTTCATTGTACACTAAAGAAATGTACATCAAAACATACACATTTTCATTGTACATTCAAGAAATGCACATCAAAACATACACATTTTCATTGTACATTCAAGAAATATACATCAAAACATACACATTTTCATTGTACATTCAAGAAATGTACATCAAAACTTACACATTCTCATTGTACATTCAAGAAATGTACATCAAAACATACACATTTTGATTGTACACTCAAGAAATGTACATCAAAACATACACATTTTCATTGTACACTCAAGAAATGTACATCAAAACATACACATTTTCATTGTACATTCAAGAAATGTATATCAAAACATACACATTTTCACTGTACATTCAAGAAATGTACATCAAAACATACACATTTTCATTGTACATTCAAGAAATGTACATCAAAACATACACATTTTCATTGTACATTCAAAGAATGTACATCAAAACATACGCATTTTCAGATTACATTCAAGAAATGTACATCAAAACACACACATTTTCAGTGTACTTTCAAGAAATGTAAATCAAAACATACACATTTTCAGTCTACATTCAAGGAATGTACATCAAAACATACAAATTTTCATTGTATATACAAGAAATGTACATCAAAACATACACATTTTCATTGTACATTAAAGAAATGTACATCAAATTATACACATTTTCATTGTATATACAAGAAATGTACATCAAAACATACACATTTTCAGTGTACATTCAAGAAATGTACATCAAAACATATACATTTTCATTGTATATACAAGAAATGTACATCAAAACATACACATTTTCAGTGTACATTCAAGAAATGTACATGAAAACATACATTTTCATTGTACATTCAAGAAATGTATATCAAAACATACACATTTTCAGATTACATTCAAGAAATGTTCATCAAAACATACACATTTTCATTGTACATTCAAGAGATGTACATCAAAACATACACATTTTCATTGTACATTCAAGAAATGTACATCAAAACATACACATTTTCATTGTACATTCAAGGAATGTACATCAAAACATACACATTTTCATTGTACATTCAAGAAATGTACATCAAAACACACACATTTTCAGTGTACATTCAAGAAATGTATATCAAAACATACACATTTTCAGTGTACATTCAAGAAATGTACATCAAAACATACAAATTTTCATTGTATATACAAGAAATGTACATCAAAACATACACATTTTCATTGTACATTAAAGATATGTACATCAAAACCTACACATTTTCATTGTACATTAGAGAAATGTACATCAAAACATACACTTTTTCATTGTATATACAAGAAATGTACATCAAAACATACACATTTTCAGTGTACATTCAAGCAATGTACATCAAAGCATATACATTTTCATTGTATATACAAGAAATGTACATCAAAACATACACATTTTCAGTGTACACTCAAGAAATGTACATGAAAACATACATTTTCATTGTACATTCAAGAAATGTATATCAAAGCATACACATTTTCAGATTACATTCAAGAAATGTTCATCAAAACATACACATTTTCATTGTACATTCAAATGATGTACATCAAAACATACACATTTTCAGTGTACATTCAAGAAATGTACATCAAAACATACACATTTTCATTGTATATACAAGAAATGTACATCAAAACATACACATTTTCATTGTACACTAAAGAAATGTCCATCAAACCATACACTTTTTCATTGTACATTCAGGAAATGTATATCAAAACAAACACATTTTCATTGTACATTCAAGAAATGTACATCAAAACACACACATTTTCAGTGTACATTCAAGAAATGTATATCAAAACATACACATTTTCAGTGTAATTCAAGAAATGTACATCAAAACATACAAATTTTCATTGTATATACAAGAAATGTGCAACAAAACATACACATTTTCATTGTACACTAAAGAAATGTACATCAAAACATACACATTTTCAGTGTACATTCAAGAAATGTACATCAAAACATACACATTTTCATTGTATATACCAGAAATGTACATCAAAACATACACATTTTCAGTGTACATTCAAGAAATGTACATCAAAACATATACATTTTCATTGTATATACAAGAAATGTACATCAAAACATACACACTTTCAGTGTACATTCAAGAAATGTATATAAAAACATACACATTTATAGTGTACATTCAAGAAATGTACATCAAAACATACACATTTTCAGTATACATTCAAGAAATGTACATGAAAACATATACATTTTCATTGTACATTCAAGAAATGTATATCAAAACATACACATTTTCAGTGTACATTCAAGAAATGTACATCAAAACATACACATTTTCATTGTATATACAAGAAATGTACATCAAAACATACACATTTTCATTGTACACTAAAGAAATGTCCATCAAACCATACACTTTTTCATTGTACATTCAAGAAATGTATATCAAAACAAACACATTTTCATTGTACATTCAAGAAATGTACATCAAAACATACACATTTTCAGTGTACATTCAAGAAATGTATAACAAAAAATACACATTTTCAGTGTACATTCAAGAAATGTGCATCAAAACAAACACATTTTCATTGTACACTAAAGAAATGTACATCAAAACATACACATTTTCATTGTACATTCAAGAAATATACATCAAAACATACACATTTTCATTGTACATTCAAGAAATGTACATCAAAACATACACATTTTCATTGTACATTCAAGAAATGTACATCAAAACATACACATTTTCATTGTACATTCTAGAAATGTACATCAAAACATACACATTTTCAGTGTACATTCAAGAAATGTACATCAAAGCAAACACATTTTCATTGTACACTAAAGAAATGTACATCAAAACATACACATTTTCATTGTACATTCAAGAAATGCACATCAAAACATACACATTTTCATTGTACATTCAAGAAATATACATCAAAACATACACATTTTCATTGTACATTCAAGAAATGTACATCAAAACTTACACATTCTCATTGTACATTCAAGAAATGTACATCAAAACATACACATTTTGATTGTACACTCAAGAAATGTACATCAAAACATACACATTTTCATTGTACACTCAAGAAATGTACATCAAAACATACACATTTTCATTGTACATTCAAGAAATGTATATCAAAACATACACATTTTCATTGTACATTCAAGAAATGTACATCAAAACATACACATTTTCATTGTACATTCAAGAAATGTACATCAAAACATACACATTTTCATTGTACATTCAAAGAATGTACATCAAAACATACGCATTTTCATTGTACATTCAAGAAATGTACATCAAAACACACACATTTTCAGTGTACATTCAAGAAGTGTATATCAAAACATACACATTTTCAGTGTACATTCAAGAAATGTACATCAAAACATACAAATTTTCATTGTATATACAAGAAATGTACATCAAAACATACACATTTTCATTGTACATTAAAGAAATGTACATCAAAACATACACATTTTCATTGTATATACAAGAAATGTACATCAAAACATACACATTTTCAGTGTACATTCAAGAAATGTACATCAAAACATATACATTTTCATTGTATATACAAGAAATGTACATCAAAACATACACATTTTCATTGTACATTCAAGAAATGTACATCAAAAGATATACATTTTCATTGTATATACAAGAAATGTACATGAAAACATACACATTTTCATTGTACATTCAAGAAATGCAGATCAAAACATACACATTTTCATTGTACACTCAAGTAATGTACATCAAAACATACACATTTTCATTGTACACTCAAGAAATGTCCATCAAAACATACACATTTTCATTGTATATACAAGAAATGTGTATCAAAACATACACATTTTCAGTATACATTCAAGAAATGTACATCAAAACATACACATTTTCAGTTTACATTCAAGAAATGTACATCAAAACATATACATTTTCATTGTATATAGAGGAAATGTACATCAAAACATACACATTTTCATTGTACATTCAAGAAATGTACATCAAAACATACACATTTTCAGTGTACATTCAAGAAATGTACATCAAAACATACACATTTTCATTGTATATACAAGAAATGTACATCAAAACATACACATTTTCATTGTACATTCAAGAAATGCAGATCAAAACATACACATTTTCATTGTACACTCAAGTAATGTACATCAAAACATACACATTTTCATTGTACACTCAAGAAATGTCCATCAAAACATACACATTTTCATTGTACATTCAAGGAATGTACATCAAAACATAGACATTTTCAGTGTACATTCAAGAAATGTACATCAAAACAAACAAATTTTCATTGTATATACAAGAAATGTACAACAAAACATACACATTTTCATTGTACACTGAAGAAATGTACATTAAAACATACACATTTTCAGTGTACAATCAAGAAATGTACATCAAAACATACACATTTTCAGTGTACATTCAAGAAATGTACATCAAAACATACACATTTTCATTGTATATACAAGAAATGTACATCAAAACATACACATTTTGACTGCACATTCTAGAAATATACATCAAAACATACACATTTTGATTGTATATACCAGAAATGTACATCAAAACATACACATTTTCATCATACACTGAAGAAATGTCCATCAAAACATACACATTTTCATTGTACATTCAAGGAATGTACATCAAAACATAGACATTTTCAGTGTACATTCAAGAAATGTACATCAAAACATACAAATTTTCATTGTATATACAAGAAATGTACAACAAAACATACACATTTTCATTGTACACTGAAGAAATGTACATTAAAACATACACATTTTCAGTGTACATTCAAGAAATGTACATCAAAACATACACATTTTCAGTGTACATTCAAGAAATGTACATCAAAACATACACATTTTCATAGTATATACCAGAAATGTACATCAAAACATACACATTTTCAGTGTACATTCAAGAAATGTACATCAAAACATACATTTTCATTGTATATACAAGAAACGTACATAAAAACATACACACTTTCAGTGTACATTCAAGAAATGTATATCAAAACATAGACATTTACAGTGTACATTCAAGAAATGTACATCAAAACATACACATTTTCAGTATACATTCAAGAAATGTACATGAAAACATGTACATTTTCATTGTATATACAAGAAATGTACATCAAATCATACACATTTTCATTGTACACTAAAGAAATGTCCATCAAACCATACACTTTTCATTGTACATTCAAGAAATGTATATCAAAACATACACATTTTCATTGTACATTCAAGAAATGTACATCAAAACATACACATTTTCAGTGTACATTCAAGAAATGTATAACAAAAAATACACATTTTCAGTGTACATTCAAGAAATGTGCATCAAAACAAACACATTTTCATTGTACACTAAAGAAATGTACATCAAATGATACACATTTTCATTGTACATTCAAGAAATATACATCAAAACATACACATTTTCATTGTACATTCAAGAAATGTACATCAAAACATACACATTTTCATTGTACACTCAAGAAATGTACATCAAAACATACACATTTTCATTGTACATTCAAGAAATGTACATCAAAACATACACATTTTCATTGTACACTCAAGAAATGTTCATCAAAACATACACATTTTCATTGTACATTCAAGAAATGTATATTAAAACATACACATTTTCATTGTACATTCCAGAAATGTACATCAAAACATACACATTTTCATTGTACATTCAAGAAATGTATATAAAAAAATACACATTTTCAGTGTACATTTAAGAAATGTACATCAAAGCAAACACATTTTCATTGTACATTAAAGAAATGTACATCAAAACATACACATTTTCATTGTACATTCAAGAAATGTACATCAAAACATACACATTTTCATTGTACATTCAAGAAATATACATCAAAACATACACATTTTCATTGTACATTCAAGAAATGTACATCAAAACTTACACACTCTCATTGTACATTCAAGAAATGTACATCAAAACATACACATTTTGATTGTACACTCAAGAGATGTACATCAAAACATACACATTTTCATTGTACACTCAAGAAATGTACATCAAAACATACACATTTTCATTGTACATTCAAGAAATGTATATCAAAACATACACATTTTCAGTGTACATTCAAGAAATGTACATCAAAACATACACATTTTCATCGTATATACAAGAAATGTACATTAAAACATACACATTTTCATTCTACACTAAAGAAATGTACATCAAAACATACACATTTTCAGTGTACATTCAAGAAATGTACATCAAAACATACACATTTTCATTGTACATTCAAGAAATGTAGATCAAAACATACACATTTTCATTGTACACTCAAGTAATGTACATCAAAACATACACATTTTCATTGTACACTCAAGAAATGTCCATCAAAACATACACATTTTCATTGTACATTCAAGAAATGTAGATAAAACATACACATTTTCATTGTACATTCAAGGAATGTACATCAAAACATACACATTTTCATTGTACATTCAAGAAATGTACATCAAAACACACATATTTTCAGTGTACATTCAAGAAATGTACATCAAAACATACACATTTTCAGTGTACATTCAAGAAATGTACATATAAACACACAAATTTTCATTGTATATACAAGAAATGCACATCAAAACATACATATTTTCAGTGTACATTCAAGAAATGTACATCAAAGCATACACATTTTCATTGTATACTCAAGAAATGTACATCAAAACATACACATTTTCATTGTACATTCAAGAAATGTACATCAAAACATACACATTTTCATTGCATATACCGGAAATGTACATCAAAACATACACATTTTCATTGTATATACAAGAAATGTACATCAAAACATACACATTTTCAGTGTACATTCAAGAAATGTACATCAAAGCATATACATTTTCATTGTATATACAAGAAATGTACATCAAAACACACACATTTTCA
Organism: Tenodera sinensis; assembly: GCA_030765045.1. Lineage (NCBI taxonomy): Eukaryota > Metazoa > Arthropoda > Insecta > Mantodea > Mantidae > Tenodera > Tenodera sinensis. The sequence continues at coordinate 214,170,804 of CM060964.1, read as the reverse complement.
GTGTACATTCAAGAAATGTGTATCAAAACATACACATTTTCAGTGTACATTCAAGAAATGTACATCAAAACATACAAATTTTCATTGTATATACAAGAAATGTGCAACAAAACATACACATTTTCATTGTACACTAAAGAAATGTACATCAAAACATACACATTTTCAGTGTACATTCAAGAAATGTACATCAAAACATACACATTTTCATTGTATATACCAGAAATGTACATCAAAACATACACATTTTCAGTGTACATTCAAGAAATGTACATCAAAACATATACATTTTCATTGTATATACAAGAAATGTACATCAAAACATACACACTTTCAGTGTACATTCAAGAAATGTATATAAAAACATACACATTTATAGTGTACATTCAAGAAATGTACATCAAAACATACACATTTTCAGTATACATTCAAGAAATGTACATGAAAACATATACATTTTCATTGTACATTCAAGAAATGTATATCAAAACATACACATTTTCAGTGTACATTCAAGAAATGTACATCAAAACATACACATTTTCATTGTATATACAAGAAATGTACATCAAAACATACACATTTTCATTGTACACTAAAGAAATGTCCATCAAACCATACACTTTTTCATTGTACATTCAAGAAATGTATATCAAAACAAACACATTTTCATTGTACATTCAAGAAATGTACATCAAAACATACACATTTTCAGTGTACATTCAAGAAATGTATAACAAAAAATACACATTTTCAGTGTACATTCAAGAAATGTGCATCAAAACAAACACATTTTCATTGTATACTAAAGAAATGTACATCAAAACATACACATTTTCATTGTACATTCAAGAAATATACATCAAAACATACACACTTTCATTGTACATTCAAGAAATGTACATCAAAACATACACATTTTCATTGTACACTCAAGAAATGTACATCAAAACATACACATTTTCATTGTACATTCAAGAAATGTACATCAAAACATACACATTTTCATTGTTCACTCAAGAAATGTTCATCAAAACATACACATATTCATTGTACATTCAAGAAATGTACATCAAAACATACACATTTTCATTGTACATTCTAGAAATGTACATCAAAACATACACATTTTCAGTGTACATTCAAGAAATGTACATCAAAGCAAACACATTTTCATTGTACACTAAAGAAATGTACATCAAAGCATACACATTTTCATTGTACATTCAAGAAATGCACATCAAAACATACACATTTTCATTGTACATTCAAGAAATATACATCAAAACATACACATTTTCATTGTACATTCAAGAAATGTACATCAAAACTTACACATTCTCATTGTACATTCAAGAAATGTACATCAAAACATACACATTTTGATTGTACACTCAAGAAATGTACATCAAAACATACACATTTTCATTGTACACTCAAGAAATGTACATCAAAACATACACATTTTCATTGTACATTCAAGAAATGTATATCAAAACATACACATTTTCATTGTACATTCAAGAAATGTACATCAAAACATACACATTTTCATTGTACATTCAAGAAATGTACATCAAAACATACACATTTTCATTGTACATTCAAAGAATGTACATCAAAACATACGCATTTTCATTGTACATTCAAGAAATGTACATCAAAACACACACATTTTCAGTGTACATTCAAGAAATGTACATCAAAACACACACATTTTCAGTGTACATTCAAGAAATGTATATCAAAACATACAAATTTTCATTGTATATACAAGAAATGTACATCAAAAATACACATTTTCATTGTACATTAAAGAAATGTACATCAAAACATACACATTTTCATTGTATATACAAGAAATGTACATCAAAACATACACATTTTCAGTGTACATTCAAGAAATGTACATCAAAACATTCATTTTCATTGTATATACAAGAAATGTACATCAAAACATACACATCTTCATTGTACATTCAAGAAATGCACATCAAAACATATACATTTTCATTGTATATACAAGAAATGTACATGAAAACATACACATTTTCATTGTACATTCAAGAAATGCAGATCAAAACATACACATTTTCATTGTACACTCAAGTAATGTACATCAAAACATACACATTTTCATTGTACACTCAAGAAATGTCCATCAAAACATACACATTTTCATTGTACATTCAAGAAATGTACATCAAAACATACACATTTTCATTGTACATTCAAGGAATGTACATCAAAACATACACATTTTCATTGTATATACAAGAAATGTGTATTAAAACATACACATTTTCAGTATACATTCAAGAAATGTACATCAAAACATACACATTTTCAGTTTACATTCAAGAAATGTACATCAAAACATATACATTTTCATTGTATATACAAGAAATGTACATCAAAACATACACATTTTCAGTGTACATTCAAAAAATGTACATCAAAACATATACATTTTCATTGTATATACAAGAAATGTACATCAAAACATACACATTTTCATTGTACATTCAAGAAATGCAGATCAAAACATACACATTTTCATTGTACACTCAAGTAATGTACATCAAAACATACACATTTTCATCATACACTCAAGAAATGTCCATCAAAACATACACATTTTCATTGTACATTCAAGGAATGTACATCAAAACATAGACATTTTCAGTGTACATTCAAGAAATGTACATCAAAACATACAAATTTTCATTGTATATACAAGAAATGTACAACAAAACATACACATTTTCATTGTACACTGAAGAAATGTACATTAAAACATACACATTTTCAGTGTACATTCAAGAAATGTACATCAAAACATACACATTTTCAGTGTACATTCAAGAAATGTACATCAAAACATACACATTTTCATTGTATATACCAGAAATGTACATCAAAACATACACATTTTCAGTGTACATTCAAGAAATGTACATCAAAACATATACATTTTCATTGTATATACAAGAAACGTACATCAAAACATACACACTTTCAGTGTACATTCAAGAAATGTATATCAAAACATAGACATTTACAGTGTACATTCAAGAAATGTACATCAAAACATACACATTTTCAGTATACATTCAAGAAATGTACATGAAAACATATACATTTTCATTGTACATTCAAGAAATGTATATCAAAACATACACATTTTCAGTGTACATTCAAGAAATGTACATCAAAACAGACACATTTTCATTGTATATACAAGAAATGTACATCAAAACATACACATTTTCATTGTACACTAAAGAAATGTCCATCAAACCATACACTTTTCATTGTACATTCAAGAAATGTATATCAAAACATACACATTTTCATTGTACATTCAAGAAATGTACATCAAAACATACACATTTTCAGTGTACATTCAAGAAATGTATAACAAAAAATACACATTTTCAGTGTACATTCAAGAAATGTGCATCAAAACAAACACATTTTCATTGTACACTAAAGAAATGTACATCAAATGATACACATTTTCATTGTACATTCAAGAAATATACATCAAAACATACACATTTTCATTGTACATTCAAGAAATGTACATCAAAACATACACATTTTCATTGTACACTCAAGTAATGTACATCAAAACATACACATTTTCATTGTACATTCAAGAAATGTACATCAAAACATACACATTTTCATTGTTCACTCAAGAAATGTTCATCAAAACATACACATTTTCATTGTACATTCAAGAAATGTACATCAAAACATACACATTTTCATTATACATTCTAGAAATGTACATCAAAACATACACATTTTCAGTGTACATTCAAGAAATGTAGACCAAGCAAACACATTTTCATTGTACACTAAAGAAATGTACATCAAAACTTACACATTTTCATTGTACATTCAAGAAATGCACATCAAAACATACACATTTTCATTGTTCATTCAAGAAATATACATCAAAACATACACATTTTCATTGTACATTCAAGAAATGTACATCAAAACTTACACATTCTCATTGTACATTCAAGAAATGTACATCAAAACATACACATTTTCATTGTACACTCAAGAAATGTACATCAAAACATACACATTTTCATTGTACACTCAAGAAATGTACATCAAAACATACACATTTTCACTGTACATTCAAGAAATGTACATCAAAACATACACATTTTCATTGTACATTCAAGAAATGTGCATCAAAACATACATATTTTCATTGTACATTCAAAGAATGTACATCAAAACATACGCATTTTCATTGTACATTCAAGAAATGTACATCAAAACACACACATTTTCAGTGTACATTCAAGAAATGTAAATCAAAACATACACATTTTCAGTCTACATTCAAGAAATGTACATCAAAACATACAAATTTTCATTGTATATACAAGAAATGTACATCAAAACATACACATTTTCATTGTACATTAAAGAAATGTACATCAAATTATACACATTTTCATTGTATATACAAGAAATGTACATCAAAACATACACATTTTCAGTGTACATTCAAGAAATGTACATCAAAACATATACATTTTCATTGTATATACAAGAAATGTACATCAAAACATACACATTTTCAGTGTACATTCAAGAAATGTACATGAAAATATACATTTTCATTGTACATTCAAGAAATGTATATCAAAAGATACACATTTTCAGATTACATTCAAGAAATGTTCATCAAAACATACACATTTTCATTGTACATTCAAGAGATGTACATCAAAACATACACATTTTCATTGTACATTCAAGAAATGTACATCAAAACATACACATTTTCATTGTACATTCAAGGAATGTACATCAAAACATACACATTTTCATTGTACATTCAAGAAATGTACATCAAAACACACACATTTTCAGTGTACATTCAAGAAATGTATATCAAAACATACTCATTTTCAGTGTACATTCAAGAAATGTACATCAAAACATACAAATTTTCATTGTATATACAAGAAATGTACATCAAAACATACACATTTTCATTGTACATTAAAGAAATGTACATCAAAACCTACACATTTTCATTGTACATTAAAGAAATGTACATCAAAACATACACTTTTTCATTGTATATACAAGAAATGTACATCAAAACATACACATTTTCAGTGTACATTCAAGCAATGTACATCAAAGCATATACATTTTCATTGTATATACAAGAAATGTACATCAAAACATACACATTTTCAGTGTACATTCAAGAAATGTACATGAAAACATACATTTTCATTGTACATTCAAGAAATGTATATCAAAGCATACACATTTTCAGATTACATTCAAGAAATGTTCCTCAAAACATACACATTTTCATTGTACATTCAAATGATGTACATCAAAACATACACATTTTCAGTGTACATTCAAGAAATGTACATCAAAACATACACATTTTCATTGTATATACAAGAAATGTACATCAAAACATACACATTTTCATTGTACACTAAAGAAATGTCCATCAAACCATACACTTTTTCATTGTACATTCAAGAAATGTATATCAAAACAAACACATTTTCATTGTACATTCAAGAAATGTACATCAAAACACACACATTTTCAGTGTACATTCAAGAAATGTATATCAAAACATACACATTTTCAGTGTACATTCAAGAAATGTACATCAAAACATACAAATTTTCATTGTATATGCAAGAAATGTGCAACAAAACATACACATTTTCATTGTACACTAAAGAAATGTACATCAAAACATACACATTTTCAGTGTACATTCAAGAAATGTACATCAAAACATACACATTTTCATTGTATATACCAGAAATGTACATCAAAACATACACATTTTCAGTGTACATTCAAGAAATGTACATCAAAACATATACATTTTCATTGTATATACAAGAAATGTACATCAAAACATACACACTTTCAGTGTACATTCAAGAAATGTATATAAAAACATACACATTTATAGTGTACATTCAAGAGATGTACATCAAAACATACACATTTTCAGTATACATTCAAGAAATGTACATGAAAACATATACATTTTCATTGTACATTCAAGAAATGTATATCAAAACATACACATTTTCAGTGTACATTCAAGAAATGTACATCAAAACATACACATTTTCATTGTATATACAAGAAATGTACATCAAAACATACACATTTTCATTGTACACTAAAGAAATGTCCATCAAACCATACACTTTTTCATTGTACATTCAAGAAATGTATATCAAAACAAACACATTTTGATTGTACATTCAAGAAATGTACATCAAAACATACACATTTTCAGTGTACATTCAAGAAATGTATAACAAAAAATACACATTTTCAGTGTACATTCAAGAAATGTGCATCAAAACAAACACATTTTCATTGTACACTAAAGAAATGTACATCAAAACATACACATTTTCATTGTACATTCAAGAAATATACATCAAAACATACACATTTTCATTGTACATTCAAGAAATGTACATCAAAACATACACATTTTCATTGTACACTCAAGAAATGTACATCAAAACATACACATTTTCATTGTACATTCAAGAAATGTACATCAAAACATACACATTTTCATTGTTCACTCAAGAAATGTTCATCAAAACATACACATTTTCATTGTACATTCAAGAAATGCACATCAAAACATATACATTTTCATTGTACATTCTAGAAATGTACATCAAAACATACACATTTTCAGTGTACATTCAAGAAATGTACATCAAAGCAAACACATTTTCATTGTACACTAAAGAAATGTACATCAAAACATACACATTTTCATTGTACATTCAAGAAATGCACATCAAAACATACACATTTTCATTGTACATTCAAGAAATATACATCAAAACATACACATTTTCATTGTACATTCAAGAAATGTACATCAAAACTTACACATTCTCATTGTACATTCAAGAAATGTACATCAAAACATACACATTTTGATTGTACACTCAAGAAATGTACATCAAAACATACACATTTTCATTGTACACTCAAGAAATGTACATCAAAACATACACATTTTCATTGTACATTCAAGAAATGTATATCAAAACATACACATTTTCATTGTACATTCAAGAAATGTACATCAAAACATACACATTTTCTTTGTACATTCAAGAAATGTACATCAAAACATACACATTTTCATTGTACATTCAAAGAATGTACATCAAAACATACGCATTTTCACTGTACATTCAAGAAATGTACATCAAAACACACACATTTTCAGTGTACATTCAAGAAATGTATATCAAAACATACACATTTTCAGTGTACATTCAAGAAATGTACATCAAAACATACAAATTTTCATTGTATATACAAGAAATGTACATCAAAACATACACATTTTCATTGTACATTAAAGAAATGTACATCAAAACATACACATTTTCATTGTATATACAAGAAATGTACATCAAAACATACACATTTTCAGTGTACATTCAAGAAATGTACATCAAAACATACATTTTCATTGTACATTCAAGGAATGTACATCAAAACATAGACATTTTCAGTGTACATTCAAGAAATGTACATCAAAACATACAAATTTTCATTGTATATACAAGAAATGTACAACAAAACATACACATTTTCATTGTACACTAAAGAAATGTCCATCAAACCATACACTTTTTCATTGTACATTCAAGAAATGTATATCAAAACAAACACATTTTCATTGTACATTCAAGAAATGTACATCAAAACACACACATTTTCAGTGTACATTCAAGAAATGTATATCAAAACATACACATTTTCAGTGTACATTCAAGAAATGTACATCAAAACATACAAATTTTCATTGTATATGCAAGAAATGTGCAACAAAACATACACATTTTCATTGTACACTAAAGAAATGTACATCAAAACATACACATTTTCAGTGTACATTCAAGAAATGTACATCAAAACATACACATTTTCATTGTATATACCAGAAATGTACATCAAAACATACACATTTTCAGTGTACATTCAAGAAATGTACATCAAAACATATACATTTTCATTGTATATACAAGAAATGTACATCAAAACATACACACTTTCAGTGTACATTCAAGAAATGTATATAAAAACATACACATTTATAGTGTACATTCAAGAAATGTACATCAAAACATACACATTTTCAGTATACATTCAAGAAATGTACATGAAAACATATACATTTTCATTGTACATTCAAGAAATGTATATCAAAACATACACATTTTCAGTGTACATTCAAGAAATGTACATCAAAACATACACATTTTCATTGTATATACAAGAAATGTACATCAAAACATACACATTTTCATTGTACACTAAAGAAATGTCCATCAAACCATACACTTTTTCATTGTACATTCAAGAAATGTATATCAAAACAAACACATTTTCATTGTACATTCAAGAAATGTACATCAAAACATACACATTTTCAGTGTACATTCAAGAAATGTATAACAAAGAATACACATTTTCAGTGTACATTCAAGAAATGTGCATCAAAACAAACACATTTTCATTGTACACTAAAGAAATGTACATCAAAACATACACATTTTCATTGTACATTCAAGAAATATACATCAAAACATACACATTTTCATTGTACATTCAAGAAATGTACATCAAAACATACACATTTTCATTGTACACTCAAGAAATGTACATCAAAACATACACATTTTCATTGTACATTCAAGAAATGTACATCAAAACATACACATTTTCATTGTTCACTCAAGAAATGTTCATCAAAACATACACATTTTCATTGTACATTCAAGAAATGTACATCAAAACATACACATTTTCATTGCACATTCTAGAAATGTACATCAAAACATACACATTTTCAGTGTACATTCAAGAAATGTACATCAAAGCAAACACATTTTCATTGTACACTAAAGAAATGTACATCAAAACATACACATTTTCATTGTACATTCAAGAAATGCACATCAAAACATACACATTTTCATTGTACATTCAAGAAATATACATCAAAACATACACATTTTCATTGTACATTCAAGAAATGTACATCAAAACTTACACATTCTCATTGTACATTCAAGAAATGTACATCAAAACATACACATTTTGATTGTACACTCAAGAAATGTACATCAAAACATACACATTTTCATTGTACACTCAAGAAATGTACATCAAAACATACACATTTTCATTGTACATTCAAGAAATGTATATCAAAACATACACATTTTCATTGTACATTCAAGAAATGTACATCAAAACATACACATTTTCATTGTACATTCAAGAAATGTACATCAAAACATACACATTTTCATTGTACATTCAAAGAATGTACATCAAAACATACGCATTTTCATTGTACATTCAAGAAATGTACATCAAAACACAAACATTTTCAGTGTACATTCAAGAAATGTATATCAAAACATACACATTTTCAGTGTACATTCAAGAAATGTACATCAAAACATACAAATTTTCATTGTATATACAAGAAATGTACATCAAAACATACACATTTTCATTGTACATTAAAGAAATGTACATCAAAACATACACATTTTCATTGTATATACAAGAAATGTACATCAAAACATACACATTTTCAGTGTACATTCAAGAAATGTACATCAAAACATACATTTTCATTGTATATACAAGAAATGTACATCAAAACATACACATTTTCATTGTACATTCAAGAAATGTACATCAAAACATATACATTTTCATTGTATATACAAGAAATGTACATGAAAACATACACATTTTCATTGTACATTCAAGAAATGCAGATCAAAACATACACATTTTCATTGTACACTCAAGTAATGTACATCAAAACATACACATTTTCATTGTACACTCAAGAAATGTCCATCAAAACATACACATTTTCATTGTACATTCAAGAAATGTACATCAAAACATACACATTTTCATTGTACTTTCAAGGAATGTACATCAAAACATACACATTTTCATTGTATATACAAGAAATGTGTATCAAAACATACACATTTTCAGTATACATTCAAGAAATGTACATCAAAACATACACATTTTCAGTTTACATTCAAGAAATGTACATCAAAACATATACATTTTCATTGTATATACAAGAAATGTACATCAAAACATACACATTTTCAGTGTACATTCAAAAAATGTACATCAAAACATATACATTTTCATTGTATATACAAGAAATGTACATCAAAACATACACATTTTCATTGTACATTCAAGAAATGCAGATCAAAACATACACATTTTCATTGTACACTCAAGTAATGTACATCAAAACATACACATTTTCATCATACACTCAAGAAATGTCCATCAAAACATACACATTTTCATTGTACATTCAAGGAATGTACATCAAAACATAGACATTTTCAGTGTACATTCAAGAAATGTACATCAAAACATACAAATTTTCATTGTATATACAAGAAATGTACAACAAAACATACACATTTTCATTGTACACTGAAGAAATGTACATTAAAACATACACATTTTCAGTGTACATTCAAGAAATGTACATCAAAACATACACATTTTCAGTGTACATTCAAGAAATGTACATCAAAACATACACATTTTCATTGTATATACCAGAAATGTACATCAAAACATACACATTTTCAGTGTACATTCAAGAAATGTACATCAAAACATATACATTTTCATTGTATATACAAGAAACGTACATCAAAACATACACACTTTCAGTGTACATTCAAGAAATGTATATCAAAACATAGACATTTACAGTGTACATTCAAGAAATGTACATCAAAACATACACATTTTCAGTATACATTCAAGAAATGTACATGAAAACATATACATTTTCATTGTACATTCAAGAAATGTATATCAAAACATACACATTTTCAGTGTACATTCAAGAAATGTACATCAAAACAGACACATTTTCATTGTATATAATAGAAATGTACATCAAAACATACACATTTTCATTGTACACTAAAGAAATGTCCATCAAACCATACACTTTTCATTGTACATTCAAGAAATGTATATCAAAACATACACATTTTCATTGTACATTCAAGAAATGTACATCAAAACATACACATTTTCAGTGTACATTCAAGAAATGTATAACAAAAAATACACATTTTCAGCGTACATTCAAGAAATGTGCATCAAAACAAACACATTATCAAATTACACTAAAGAAATGTACATCAAATGATACACATTTTCATTGTACATTCAAGAAATATACATCAAAACATACACATTTTCATTGTACATTCAAGAAATGTACATCAAAACATACACATTTTCATTGTACACTCAAGAAATGTACATCAAAACATACACATTTTCATTGTACATTCAAGAAATGTACATCAAAACATACACATTTTCATTGTTCACTCAAGAAATGTTCATCAAAACATACACATTTTCATTGTACATTCAAGAAATGTACATCAAAACATACACATTTTCATTATACATTCTAGAAATGTACATCAAAACATACACATTTTCAGTGTACATTCAAGAAATGTACACCAAGCAAACACATTTTCATTGTACACTAAAGAAATGTACATCAAAACATACACATTTTCATTGCACATTCAAGAAATGCACATCAAAACATACACATTTTCATTGTACATTCAAGAAATATACATCAAAACATACACATTTTCATTGTACATTCAAGAAATGTACATCAAAACTTACACATTCTCATTCTACATTCAAGAAATGTACATCAAAACATACACATTTTGATTGTACACTCAAGAAATGTACATCAAAACATACACATTTTCATTGTACACTCAAGAAATGTACATCAAAACATACACATTTTCATTGTACATTCAAGAAATGTATATCAAAACATACACATTTTCACTGTACATTCAAGAAATGTACATCAAAACATACACATTTTCATTGTACATTCAAGAAATGTACATCAAAACATACACATTTTCATTGTACATTCAAAGAATGTACATCAAAACATACGCATTTTCATTGTACATTCAAGAAATGTACATCAAAACACACACATTTTCAGTGTACATTCAAGAAATGTAAATCAAAACATACACATTTTCAGTCTACATTCAAGAAATGTACATCAAAACATACAAATTTTCATTATATATACAAGAAATGTACATCAAAACATACACATTTTCATTGTACATTAAAGAAATGTACATCAAATTATACACATTTTCATTGTATATACAAGAAATGTACATCAAAACATACACATTTTCAGTGTACATTCAAGAAATGTACATCAAAACATATACATTTTCATTGTATATACAAGAAATGTACATCAAAACATACACATTTTCAGTGTACATTCAAGAAATGTACATGAAACATACATTTTCATTGTACATTCAAGAAATGTATATCAAAACACACACATTTTCAGAAAACATTCAAGAAATGTTCATCAAAACATACACATTTTCGTTGTACATTCAAGAGATGTACATAAAAACATACACATTTTCATTGTACATTCAAGAAATGTACATCAAAACATACACATTTTCATTGTACATTCAAGGAATGTACATCAAAACATACACATTTTCATTGTACATTCAAGAAATGTACATCAAAACACACACATTTTCAGTGTACATTCAAGAAATGTATATCAAAACATACACATTTTCAGTGTACATTCAAGAAATGTACATCAAAACATACAAATTTTCATTGTATATACAAGAAATGTACATCAAAACATACGCATTTTCATTGTACATTAAAGAAATGTACATCAAAACCTACACATTTTCATTGTACATTAAAGAAATGTACAACAAAACATACACTTTTTCATTGTATATACAAGAAATGTACATCAAAACATACACATTTTCAGTGTACATTCAAGCAATGTACATCAAAGCATATACATTTTCATTGTATATACAAGAAATGTACATCAAAACATACACATTTTCATTATACATTCTAGAAATGTACATCAAAACATACACATTTTCAGTGTACATTCAAGAAATGTACACCAAGCAAACACATTTTCATTGTACACTAAAGAAATGTACATCAAAACATACACATTTTCATTGTACATTCAAGAAATGCACATCAAAACATACACATTTTCATTGTACATTCAAGAAATATACATCAAAACATACACATTTTCATTGTACATTCAAGAAATGTACATCAAAACTTACACATTCTCATTGTACATTCAAGAAATGTACATCAAAACATACACATTTTGATTGTACACTCAAGAAATGTACATCAAAACATACACATTTTCATTGTACACTCAAGAAATGTACATCAAAACATACACATTTTCATTGTACATTCAAGAAATGTATATCAAAACATACACATTTTCACTGTACATTCAAGAAATGTACATCAAAACATACACATTTTGATTGTACACTCAAGAAATGTACATCAAAACATACACATTTTCATTGTACACTCAAGAAATGTACATCAAAACATACACATTTTCATTGTACATTCAAGAAATGTATATCAAAACATACACATTTTCATTGTACATTCAAGAAATGTACATCAAAACATACACATTTTCATTGTACATTCAAGAAATGTACATCAAAACATACACATTTTCATTGTACATTCAAAGAATGTACATCAAAACATACGCATTTTCATTGTACATTCTAGAAATGTACATCAAAACACAAACATTTTCAGTGTACATTCAAGAAATGTATATCAAAACATACACATTTTCAGTGTACATTCAAGAAATGTACATCAAAACATACAAATTTTCATTGTATATACAAGAAATGTACATCAAAACATACACATTTTCATTGTACATTAAAGAAATGTACATCAAAACATACACATTTTCATTGTATATACAAGAAATGTACATCAAAACATACACATTTTCAGTGTAAATTCAAGAAATGTACATCAAAACATACATTTTCATTGTACATTCAAGGAATGTACATCAAAACATAGACATTTTCAGTGTACATTCAAGAAATGTACATCAAAACATACAAATTTTCATTGTATATACAAGAAATGTACAACAAAACATACACATTTTCATTGTACACTAAAGAAATGTCCATCAAACCATACACTTTTTCATTGTACATTCAAGAAATGTATATCAAAACAAACACATTTTCATTGTACATTCAAGAAATGTACATCAAAACACACACATTTTCAGTGTACATTCAAGAAATGTATATCAAAACATACACATTTTCAGTGTACATTCAAGAAATGTACATCAAAACATACAAATTTTCATTGTATATGCAAGAAATGTGCAACAAAACATACACATTTTCATTGTACACTAAAGAAATGTACATCAAAACATACACATTTTCATTGTATATACCAGAAATGTACATCAAAACATACACATTTTCAGTGTACATTCAAGAAATGTACATCAAAACATATACATTTTCATTGTACATTCAAGAAATATACATCAAAACATACACATTTTCATTGTACATTCAAGAAATGTACATCAAAACATACACATTTTCATTGTACACTCAAGAAATGTACATCAAAACATACACATTTTCATTCTACATTCAAGAAATGTACATCAAAACATACACATTTTCATTGTTCACTCAAGAAATGTTCATCAAAACATACACATTTTCATTGTACATTCAAGAAATGTACATCAAAACATACACATTTTCATTGCACATTCTAGAAATGTACATCAAAACATACACATTTTCAGTGTACATTCAAGAAATGTACATCAAAGCAAACACATTTTGATTGTACACTCAAGAAATGTACATCAAAACATACACATTTTCATTGTACACTCAAGAAATGTACATCAAAACATACACATTTTCATTGTACATTCAAGAAATGTATATCAAAACATACACATTTTCATTGTACATTCAAGAAATGTACATCAAAACATACACATTTTCATTGTACATTCAAGAAATGTACATCAAAACATACACATTTTCATTGTACATTCAAAGAATGTACATCAAAACATACGCATTTTCATTGTACATTCAAGAAATGTACATCAAAACACAAACATTTTCAGTGTACATTCAAGAAGTGTATATCAAAACATACAAATTTTCATTGTATATACAAGAAATGTACATCAAAACATACACATTTTCATTGTACATTAAAGAAATGTACATCAAAACATACACATTTTCATTGTATATACAAGAAATGTACATCAAAACATACACATTTTCAGTGTACATTCAAGAAATGTACATCAAAACATACATTTTCATTGTATATACAAGAAATGTACATCAAAACATACACATTTTCATTGTACATTCAAGAAATGTACATCAAAACATATACATTTTCATTGTATATACAAGAAATGTACATGAAAACATACACATTTTCATTGTACATTCAAGAAATGCAGATCAAAACATACACATTTTCATTGTACACTCAAGTAATGTACATCAAAACATACACATTTTCATTGTACACTCAAGAAATGTCCATCAAAACATACACATTTTCATTGTACATTCAAAAAATGTACATCAAAACATACACATTTTCATTGTACATTCAAGGAATGTACATCAAAACATACACATTTTCATTGTATATACAAGAAATGTGTATCAAAACATACACATTTTCAGTATACATTCAAGAAATGTACATCAAAACATACACATTTTCAGTTTACATTCAAGAAATGTACATCAAAACATAAACATTTTCATTGTATATACAAGAAATGTACATCAAAACATACACATTTTCAGTGTACATTCAAAAAATGTACATCAAAACATATACATTTTCATTGTATATACAAGAAATGTACATCAAAACATACACATTTTCATTGTACATTCAAGAAATGCAGATCAAAACATACACATTTTCATTGTACACTCAAGTAATGTACATCAAAACATACACATTTTCATCATACACTCAAGAAATGTCCATCAAAACATACACATTTTCATTGTACATTCAAGGAATGTACATCAAAACATGGACATTTTCAGTGTACATTCAAGAAATGTACATCAAAACATACAAATTTTCATTGTATATACAAGAAATGTACAACAAAACATACACATTTTCATTGTACACTGAAGAAATGTACATTAAAACATACACATTTTCAGTGTACATTCAAGAAATGTACATCAAAACATACACATTTTCAGTGTACATTCAAGAAATGTACATCAAAACATACACATTTTCATTGTATATACCAGAAATGTACATCAAAACATACACATTTTCAGTGTACATTCAAGAAATGTACATCAAAACATATACATTTTCATTGTATATACAAGAAACGTACATCAAAACATACACACTTTCAGTGTACATTCAAGAAATGTATATCAAAACATAGACATTTACAGTGTACATTCAAGAAATGTACATCAAAACATACACATTTTCAGTATACATTCAAGAAATGTACATGAAAACATATACATTTTCATTGTACATTCAAGAAATGTATATCAAAACATACACATTTTCAGTGTACATTCAAGAAATGTACATCAAAACAGACACATTTTCATTGTATATACAAGAAATGTACATCAAAACATACACATTTTCATTGTACACTAAAGAAATGTCCATCAAACCATACACTTTTCATTGTACATTCAAGAAATGTATATCAAAACATACACATTTTCATTGTACATTCAAGAAATGTACATCAAAACATACACATTTTCAGTGTACATTCAAGAAATGTATAACAAAAAATACACATTTTCAGCGTACATTCAAGAAATGTGCATCAAAACAAACACATTATCATTGTACACTAAAGAAATGTACATCAAATGATACACATTTTCATTGTACATTCAAGAAATATACATCAAAACATACAAATTTTCATTGTACATTCAAGAAACGTACATCAAAACATACACATTTTCATTGTACACTCAAGAAATGTACATCAAAACATACACATTTTCATTGTACATTCAAGAAATGTACATCAAAACATACACATTTTCATTGTTCACTCAAGAAATGTTCATCAAAACATACACATTTTCAATGTACATTCAAGAAATGTACATCAAAACATACACATTTTCATTATACATTCTAGAAATGTACATCAAAACATACACATTTTCAGTGTACATTCAAGAAATGTACACCAAGCAAACACATTTTCATTGTACACTAAAGAAATGTACATCAAAACATACACATTTTCATTGTACATTCAAGAAATGCACATCAAAACATACACATTTTCATTGTACATTCAAGAAATATACATCAAAACATACACATTTTCATTGTACATTCAAGAAATGTACATCAAAACTTACACATTCTCATTGTACATTCAAGAAATGTACATCAAAACATACACATTTTGATTGTACACTCAAGAAATGTACATCAAAACATACACATTTTCATTGTACACTCAAGAAATGTACATCAAAACATACACATTTTCATTGTACATTCAAGAAATGTATATCAAAACATACACATTTTCACTGTACATTCAAGAAATGTACATCAAAACATACACATTTTCATTGTACATTCAAGAAATGTACATCAAAACATACACATTTTCATCAAACATTCAAAGAATGTACATCAAAACATACGCATTTTCATTGTACATTCAAGAAATGTACATCAAAACACACACATTTTCAGTGTACATTCAAGAAATGTAAATCAAAACATACACATTTTCAGTCTACATTCATGAAATGTACATCAAAACATACAAATTCTCATTGTATATACAAGAAATGTACATCAAAACATACACATTTTCATTGTACATTAAAGAAATGTACATCAAATTATACACATTTTCATTGTATATACAAGAAATGTACATCAAAACATACACATTTTCAGTGTACATTCAAGAAATGTACATCAAAACATATACATTTTCATTGTATATACAAGAAATGTACATCAAAACATACACATTTTCAGTGTACATTCAAGAAATGTACATGAAACATACATTTTCATTGTACATTCAAGAAATGTATATCAAAACATACACATTTTCAGATAACATTCAAGAAATGTTCATCAAAACATACACATTTTCATTGTACATTCAAGAGATGTACATCAAAACATACACATTTTCATTGTACATTCAAGAAATGTACATCAAAACATACACATTTTCATTGTACATTCAAGGAATGTACATCAAAACATACACATTTTCATTGTACGTTCAAGAAATGTACATCAAAACACACACATTTTCAGTGTACATTCAAGAAATGTATATCAAAACATACACATTTTCAGTGTACATTCAAGAAATGTACATCAAAACATACAAATTTTCATTGTATATACAAGAAATGTACATCAAAACATACACATTTTCATTGTACATTAAAGAAATGTACATCAAAACCTACACATTTTCAGTGTACATTCAAGAAATGTATATCAAAACATACACATTTTCAGTGTACATTCAAGAAATGTACATCAAAACATACAAATTTTCATTGTATATGCAAGAAATGTGCAACAAAACATACACATTTTCATTGTACACTAAAGAAATGTACATCAAAACATACACATTTTCAGTGTACATTCAAGAAATGTACATCAAAACATACACATTTTCATTGTATATACCAGAAATGTACATCAAAACATACACATTTTCAGTGTACATTCAAGAAATGTACATCAAAACATATACATTTTCATTGTATATACAAGAAATGTACATCAAAACATACACACTTTCAGTGTACATTCAAGAAATGTATATAAAAACATACACATTTATAGTGTACATTCAAGAAATGTACATCAAAACATACACATTTTCAGTATACATTCAAGAAATGTACATGAAAACATATACATTTTCATTGTACATTCAAGAAATGTATATCAAAACATACACATTTTCAGTGTACATTCAAGAAATGTACATCCAAACATACACATTTTCATTGTATATACAAGAAATGTACATCAAAACATACACATTTTCATTGTACACTAAAGAAATGTCCATCAAACCATACACTTTTTCATTGTACATTCAAGAAATGTATATCAAAACAAACACATTTTCATTGTACATTCAAGAAATGTACATCAAAACATACACATTTTCAGTGTACATTCAAGAAATGTATAACAAAAAATACACATTTTCAGTGTACATTCAAGAAATGTGCATCAAAACAAACACATTTTCATTGTACACTAAAGAAATGTACATCAAAACATACACATTTTCATTGTACATTCAAGAAATATACATCAAAACATACACATTTTCATTGTACATTCAAGAAATGTACATCAAAACACACATTTTCATTGTACACTCAAGAAATGTACATCAAAACATACACATTTTCATTGTACATTCAAGAAATGTACATCAAAGCATACACATTTTCATTGTTCACTCAAGAAATGTTCATCAAAACATACACATTTTCATTGTACATTCAAGAAGTGTACATCAAAACATACACATTTTCATTGTACATTCTAGAAATGTACATCAAAACATACACATTTTCAGTGTACATTCAAGAAATGTACATCAAAGCAAACACATTTTCATTGTACACTAAAGAAATGTACATCAAAACATACACATTTTCATTGTACATTCAAGAAATGCACATCAAAACATACACATTTTCATTGTACATTCAAGAAATATACATCAAAACATACACATTTTCATTGTACATTCAAGAAATGTACATCAAAACTTACACATTCTCATTGTACATTCAAGAAATGTACATCAAAACATACACATTTTGATTGTACACTCAAGAAATGTGCATCAAAACATACACATTTTCATTGTACACTCAAGAAATGTACATCAAAACATACACATTTTCATTGTACATTCAAGAAATGTATATCAAAACATACACATTTTCATTGTACATTCAAGAAATGTACATCAAAACATACACATTTTCATTGTACATTCAAGAAATGTACATCAAAACATACACATTTTCATTGTACATTCAAAGAATGTACATCAAAACATACGCATTTTCATTGTACATTCAAGAAATGTACATCAAAACACACACATTTTCATTGTATATTCAAGAAATGTACATCAAAACACACACATTTTCAGTGTACATTCAAGAAATGTACATCAAAACATACAAATTTTCATTGTATATACAAGAAATGTACAACAAAACATACACATTCTCATTGTACACTAAAGAAATGTACATCAAAACATACACATTTTCAGTGTACATTCAAGAAATGTACATCAAAACATACACATTTTCAGTGTACATTCAAGAAATGTACATCAAAACATACACATTTTCATATTATATACCAGAGATGTGCATCAAAACATACACATTTTCGGTGTACATTCAAGAAATGTACATCAAAACATATACATTTTCATTGTATAACAAGAAATGTACATCAAAACATACACATTTTCAGTGTACATTCAAGAAATGTATATCAAAACATACACATTTACAGTGTACACTCAAGAAATGTACATCAAAACATACACATTTTCATTGTACATTCAAGAAATGTACATCAAAACATACACATTTTCATTTTACACTCAAGAAATGTTCATCAAAACATACACATTTTCATTGTACATTCAAGAAATGTACATCAAAACATACACATTTTCATTGTACATTCTAGAAATGTACATCAAAACATACACATTTTCAGTGTACATTCAAGAAATGTACATCAAAGCAAACACATTTTCATTGTACACTAAAGAAATGTACATCAAAACATACACATTTTCATTGTACATTCAAGAAATGCACATCAAAACATACACATTTTCATTGTACATTCAATAAATATACATCAAAACATACACATTTTCATTGTACATTCAAGAAATGTACATCAAAACTTACACATTCTCATTGTACATTCAAGAAATGTACATCAAAACATACACATTTTGATTGTACACTCAAGAAATGTACATCACAACATACACATTTTCATTGTACACTCAAGAAATGTACATCAAAACATACACATTTTCATTGTACATTCAAGAAATGTATATCAAAACATACACATTTTCATTGTACATTCAAGAAATGTACATCAAAACATACACATTGTCATTGTACATTCAAGAAATGTACATCAAAACATACACATTTTCATTGTACATTCAAAGAATGTACATCAAAACATACACATTTTCATTGTACATTCAAGAAATGTACATCAAAACACACACATTTTCAGTGTACATTCAAGAAATGTATATCAAAACATACACATTTTCAGTGTACATTCAAGAAATGTACATCAAAACATACAAATTTTCATTGTATATACAAGAAATGTACATCACAACATACACATTTTCATTGTACATTAAAGAAATGTACATCAAAACATACACATTTTCATTGTATATACAAGAAATGTACATCAAAACATACACATTTGCAGTGTACATTCAAGAAAGGTACATCAAAACATATACATTTTCATTGTATATACAAGAAATGTACATCAAAACATACACATTTTCAGTGTGCATTCAAGAAATGTACATGAAAACATACATTTTCATTGTACATTCAAGAAATGTATATCAAAACATACACATTTTCAGATTACATTCAAGAAATGTTCATCAAAACATACACATTTTCATTGTACATTCAAGCGATGTACATCAAAACATACACATTTTCATTGTACATTCAAGAAATGTACATCAAAACATACACATTTTCATTGTACATTCAAGGAATGTACATCAAAACATACACATTTTCATTGTATATACAACAAATGTACATCAAAACATACACATTTTCATTGTACATGAAAGAAATGTACATCAAAACCTACACATTTTCATTGTACATTAAAGAACTGTACATCAAAACATACACATTTTCATTGTATATACCAGAAATGTACTTCAAAACATACACATTTTCAGTGTACATTCAAGAAATGTACATCAAAACATATACATTTTCATTGTACATTCAAGAAATGTATATCAAAACATACACATTTTCAGTGTACATTCAAGAAATGTACATCAAAACATACACATTTTCATTGTATATACAAGAAATGTACATTAAAACATACACATTTTCATTGTACACTAAAGAAATGTACATCAAAACATACACATTTTCAGTGTACATTCAAATGATGTACATCAAAACATACACATTTTCATTGTACATTCAAGAAATGTACATCAAAACATACACATTTTCATTGTACATTCAAGGAATGTACATCAAAACATACACATTTTCATTGCACATTCAAGAAATGTACATCAAAACACACACATTTTCAGTGTACATTCAAGAAATGTATATCAAAACATACACATTTTCAGTGTACATTCAAGAAATGTACATCAAAACATACAAATTTTCATTGTATATACAAGAAATGTACATCAAAACATACACATTTTCATTGTACATTCAAGAAATGTACATCAAAACATACACATTTTCATTGTACATACAAGAAATGTACATCAAAACATACACATTTTCATTGTACATTCAAGAAATGTATATCAAAACATACACATTTTCAGTGTACATTCAAGAAATGTACATCAAAACATACAAATTTTCATTGTATATACAAGAAATGTACATCAAAACACACACATTTTCAGTGTACATTCAAGAAATGTATATCAAAACACACACATTTTCAGTGTACATTCAAGAAATGTATATCAAAACATACACATTTTCAGTGTACATTCAAGAAATGTACATCAAAACATACAAATTTCCATTGTATATACAAGAAATGTACATCAAAACACACACATTTTCAGTGTACATTCAAGAAATGTATATCAAAACATACACATTTTCAGTGTACATTCAAGAAATGTACATCAAAACATACAAATTTTCATTGTATATACAAGAAATGTACATCAAAACATACACATTTTCATTGTACATTCAAGAAATGTACATCAAAACATACACATTTTCATTGTACATTCAAGAAATGTACATCAAAACCTACACATTTTCAGTGTACATTCAAGAAATGTACATAAAAACATACACATTTTCACTTTACACTCAAGAAATGTACATCAAAACATACACATTTTCAGTGTACATTCAAGAAATGTACATCAAAGCATATACATTTTCATTGTATATACAAGAAGTGTACATCAAAACATACACATTTTCAGTGTACATTCAAGAAATGTACATGAAAACATATACATTTTCATTGAATATTCAAGTAATGTATATCAAAACATACACATTTTCAGATTACATTCAAGAATTGTACATCAAAACATACACATTTTCATTGTACATTGAAGAAATGTACATCAAAACATACACATTTTCATTGTACATTCAAGAAATGTACATCAAAACATAAACATTTTCATAGTACATTCAAGGAATGTACATCAACACATACACATTTTCATTGTATATTCAAGAAATGTACATCAAAACACACAAATTTTCAGTGTACATTCAAGAAATGTATATCAAAACATACACATTTTCAGTGTACATTCAAGAAATGTACATCAAAACATACAAATTTTCATTGTATATACAAGAAATGTACATCAAAACATACACATTTTCATTGTACACAAAAGAAATGTACTTCAAAACATACACATTTTCAGTGTACATTCAGGAAATGTACATCAAAACATACACATTTTCGGTGTACATTCAAGAAATGTACATCAAAACATACACATTTTCATTGTATATACCAGAAATGTACATCAAAACATACACATTTTCATTGTATATACAAGAAATGTACATCAAAACATACACATTTTCAGTGTACATTCAAGAAATGTACATCAAAACATACAGATTTTCATTGTACATTCAAGAAATGTACATCAAAACATACACATTTTCATTGTACATTCAAGGAATGTACATCAAAACATACACATTTTCATTGTACATTCAAGAAATGTACATCAAAACACACACATTTTCAGTGTACATTCAAGAAATGTATATCAAAACATACACATTTTCAGTGTACATTCAAGAATTTACATCAAAACATACAAATTTTCATTGTATATACAAGAAATATATAATGAAAGATACACATTTTCACTGTATATTCAAGAAATGTACATCAAAACATACACATTTTCATTGTACATTCAAGAAATGTACATCAAAACATACACATTTTCATTGTATATACAAGAAATGTACATCAAAACATACACATTTTCAGTGTACATTCAAGAAATGTACATCAAAACATATACATTTTCATTCTATATACAAGAAATGTACATCAAAACATACACATTTTCAGTGTACATTCAAGAAATGTACATGAAAACATACATTTTCATTGTACATTAAAGAAATGTACATCAAAACCTACACATTTTCAGTGTACATTCAAGAAATGTAGATCAAAGCATACACATTTTCATTGTACACTCAAGAAATGTACATCAAAACATACACATTTTCATTGTACATTCAAGAAATGTACATCAAAACATACACATTTTCATTGTATATACCGGAAATGTACATCAAAACATACACATTTTCAATGTATATACAAGAAATGTACATCAAAACATGCACATTTTCAGTGTACATTCAAGAAATGTACATCAAAGCATATACATTTTCATCGTATATACAAGAAATGTACATCAAAACATACACATTTTCAGTGTACATTCAAGAAATGTACATGAAAACATATACATTTTCATTGCACATTCAAGAAATGTATATCAAAACATACACATTTTCAGATTACATTCAAGAAATGTACATCAAAACATATACATTTTCATTGTACATTCAAGAAATGTACATCAAAACATACACATTTTCATTGTACATTCAAGAAATGTACATCAAAACATACACATTTTCATTGTAAACTCAAGAAATGTACATCAAAACATACACATTTTCATTGTATATACAAGAAATGTACATCAAAACATACACATTTTCATTGTACACTAAAGAAATGTCCATCAAACCATGCACTTTTTCATTGTACATTCAAGAAATGTATATCAAAACATACACATTTTCATTGTACATTCAAGAAATGTACATCAAAACATACACATTTTCAGTGTACATTCAAGAAATGTATAACAAAAAATACACATTTTCAGTGTACATTCAAGAAATGTGCATCAAAATAAACACATTTTCATTGTACACTAAGGAAATGTACATCAAAACATACACATTTTCATTGTACATTCAAGAAATATACATCAAAACATACACATTTTCATTGTACATTCAAGAAATGTACATCAAAACATACACATTTTGATTGTACACTCAAGAAATGTACATCAAAACATACACATTTTCATTGTACACTCAAGAAATGTACATCAAAACATACACATTTTCATTGTACATTCAAGAAATGTATATCAAAACATACACATTTTCATTGTACATTCAAGAAATGTACATCAAAACATACACATTTTCATTGTACATTCAAGAAATGTACATCAAAACATACACATTTTCATTGTACATTCAAAGAATGTACATCAAAACATACACATTTTCATTGTACATTCAAGAAATGTACATCAAAACACACACATTTTCAGTGTACATTCAAGAAATGTACATCAAAACATACAAATTGTCATTGTATATACAAGGAATGTACATCACAACATACACATTTTCATTGTACATTAAAGAAATGTACATCAAAATATACACATTTTCATTGTATATACAAGAAATGTACATCAAAACATACACATTTTCAGTGTACATTCAAGAAATGTACATCAAAACATATACATTTTCATTGTATATACAAGAAATGTACATCAAAACATACACATTTTCAGTGTGCATTCAAGAAATGTACATGAAAACATACATTTTCATTGTACATTCAAGAAATGTATATCAAAACATACACATTTTCAGATTACATTCAAGAAATGTTCATCAAAACATACACATTTTCATTGTACATTCAAGGAATGTACATCAAAACATACACATTTTCATTGTATATACAACAAATGTACATCAAAACATACACATTTTCATTGTACATTAAAGAAATGTACATCAAAACCTACACATTTTCATTGTACATTAAAGAACTGTACATCAAAACATACACATTTTCATTGTATATACAAGAAATGTACATCAAAACATACACATTTTCAGTGTACATTCAAGAAATGTACATCAAAACATATACATTTTCATTCTATATACAAGAAATGTACATCAAAACATACACATTTTCAGTGTACATTCAAGAAATGTACATGAAAACATACATTTTCATTGTACATTCAAGAAATGTATATCAAAACATACACATTTTCAGATTACATTCAAGAAATGTTCATCAAAACATACACATTTTCATTGTACATTCAAATGATGTACATCAAAACATACACATTTTCATTGTACATTCAAGAAATGTACATCAAAACATACACATTTTCATTGTACATTCAAGGAATGTACATCAAAACATACACATTTTCATTGTACATTCAAAAATGTACATCAAAACACACACATTTTCAGTGTACATTCAAGAAATGTATATCAAAACATACACATTTTCAGTGTACATTCAAGAAATGTACATCAAAACATACAAATTTTCATTGTATATACAAGAAATGTATAATGAAAGATACACATTTTCACTGTATATTCAAGAAATGTACATCAAAACATACACATTTTCATTGTACATTCAAGAAATGTACATCAAAACATACACATTTTCATTGTACATTCAAGAAATGTATATCAAAACATACACATTTTCAGTGTACATTCAAGAAATGTACATCAAAACATACAAATTTTCATTGTATATACAAGAAATGTACATCAAAACACACACATTTTCAGTGTACATTCAAGAAAAGTGTATCAAAACACACACATTTTCAGTGTACATTCAAGAAATGTATATCAAAACATACACATTTTCAGTGTACATTCAAGAAATGTACATCAAAACATACAAATTTTCATTGTATATACAAGAAATGTACATCAAAACACACACATTTTCAGTGTACATTCAAGAAATGTATATCAAAACATACACATTTTCAGTGTACATTCAAGAAATGTACATGAAAACATATACATTTTCATTGCACATTCAAGAAATGTATATCAAAACATACACATTTTCAGATTACATTTAAGAAGTGTACATCAAAACACACACATTTTCAGTGTACATTCAAGAAATGTATATCAAAACATACACATTTTCAGTGTACATTCAAGAAATGTACATCAAAACATACACATTTTCATTGTACATTCAAGAAATGTAGATCAAAACATACACATTTTCATTGTACACTCAAGAAATGTACATCAAAACATACACATTTTCATTGTACACTCAAGAAATGTCCATCAAAACATACACATTTTCATTGTACATTCAAGAAATGTACATCAAAACATACACATTTTCATTGTACATTCAAGGAATGTACATCAAAACATACACATTTTCATTGTACATTCAAGAAATGTACATCAAAACACACACATTTTCAGTGTACATTCAAGAAATGTACATCAAAACATACACATTTTCAGTGTACATTCAAGAAATGTACATCTAAACATACAAATTTTCATTGTATATACAAGAAATGTACATCAAAACATACACATTTTCATTGCACATTAAAGAAATGTACATCTAAACCTACACATTTTCAGTGTACATTCAAGAAATGTACATCAAAGCATACACATTTTCATTGTACACTCAAGAAATGTACATCAAAACATACACATTTTCATTGTACATTCAAAAAATGTACATCAAAACATACACATTTTCATTGTATATACCGGAAATGTACATCAAAACATACACATTTTCAATGTATATACAAGAAATGTACATCAAAACATGCACATTTTCAGTGTATATTCAAGAAATGTATATCAAAGCATATACATTTTCATCGTATATACAAGAAATGTACATCAAAACATACACATTTTCAGTGTACATTCAAGAAATGTACATGAAAACATATACATTTTCAGATTACATTCAAGAAATGTACATCAAAACATATACATTTTCATTGTACATTCAAGAAATGTACATCAAAACATACACATTTTCATTGTACATTCAAGAAATATACATCAAAACATACACATTTTCATTGTACATTCAAGAAATGTACATCAAAACATACACATTTTCATTGTACATTCAAGAAATGTACATCAAAACATACACATTTTCATTGTACATTCAAAGAATGTACATCAAAACATACACATTTTCATTGTACATTCAAGAAATGTACATCAAAAACCACACATTTTCAGTGTACATTCAAGAAATGTATATCAAAACATACACATTTTCAGTGTACATTCAAGAAATGTACATCAAAACATACAAATTGTCATTGTATATACAAGGAATGTACATCACAACATACACATTTTCATTGTACATTAAAGAAATGTACATCAAAATATACACATTTTCATTGTATATACAAGAAATGTACATCAAAACATACACATTTTCAGTGTACATTCAAGAAATGTACATCAAAACATATACATTTTCATTGTATATACAAGAAATGTACATCAAAACATACACATTTTCAGTGTGCATTCAAGAAATGTACATGAAAACATACATTTTCATTGTACATTCAAGAAATGTATATCAAAACATACACATTTTCAGATTACATTCAGGAAATGTTCATCAAAACATACACATTTTCATTGTACATTCAAGGAATGTACATCAAAACATACACATTTTCATTGTATATACAACAAATGTACATCAAAACATACACATTTTCATTGTACATTAAAGAAATGTACATCAAAACCTACACATTTTCATTGTACATTAAAGAACTGTACATCAAAACATACACATTTTCATTGTATATACAAGAAATGTACATCAAACATACACATTTTCAGTGTACATTCAAGAAATGTAGTTCAAAACATATACATTTTCATTCTATATACAAGAAATGTACATCAAAACATACACATTTTCAGTGTACATTCAAGAAATGTACATGAAAACATACATTTCCATTGTACATTCAAGAAATGTATATCAAAACATACACATTTTCAGATTACATTCAAGAAATGTTCATCAAAACATACACATTTTCATTGTACATTCAAATGATGTACATCAAAACATACACATTTTCATTGTACATTCAAGAAATGTACATCAAAACATACACATTTTCATTGTACATTCAAGGAATGTACATCAAAACATACACATTTTCATTGTACATTCAAGAAATGTACATCAAAACACACACATTTTCATTGTACATTCAAGAAATGTACATCAAAACACACACATTTTCAGTGTACATTCAAGAAATGTATATCAAAACATACACATTTTCAGTGTACATTCAAGAAATGTACATCAAAACATACAAATTTTCATTGTATATACAAGAAATGTATAATGAAAGATACACATTTTCACTGTATATTCAAGAAATGTACATCAAAACATACACATTTTCATTGTACATTCAAGAAATGTACATCAAAACATACACATTTTCATTGTACATTCAAGAAATGTATATCAAAACATACACATTTTCAGTGTACATTCAAGAAATGTACATCAAAACATACAAATTTTCATTGTATATACAAGAAATGTACATCAAAACACACACATTTTCAGTGTACATTCAAGAAATGTGTATCAAAACACACACATTTTCAGTGTACATTCAAGAAATGTATATCAAAACATACACATTTTCAGTGTACATTCAAGAAATGTACATCAAAACATACAAATTTTCATTGTATATACAAGAAATGTACATCAAAACACACACATTTTCAGTGTACATTCAAGAAATGTATATCAAAACATACACATTTTCAGTGTACATTCAAGAAATGTACATCAAAACATACAAATTTTCATTGTATATACAAGAAATGTACATCAAAACATACTCATTTTCATTGTACATTCAAGAAATGTACATCAAAACATACACATTTTCATTGTGCATTCAAGAAATGTACATCAAAACCTACACATTTTCAGTGTACATTCAAGAAATGTACATCAAAACATACACATTTTCAGTGTACATTCAAGAAATGTACATCAAAGCATATACATTTTCATTGTATATACAAGAAATGTACATCAAAACATACACATTTACAGTGTACATTCAAGAAATGTACATGAAAACATATACATTTTCATTGAATATTCAAGTAATGTATATCAAAACATACACATTTTCAGATTACATTCAAGAAATGTACATCAAAACATACACATTTTCATTGTACATTGAAGAAATGTACATCAAAACATACACATTTTCATTGTACATTCAAGAAATGTACATCAAAACATAAACATTTTCATAGTACATTCAAGGAATGTACATCAACACATACACATTTTCATTGTATATTCAAGAAATGTGCATCAAAACACACACATTTTCAGTGTACATTCAAGAAATGTATATCAAAACATACACATTTTCAGTGTACATTCAAGAAATGTACATCAAAACATACAAATTTTCATTGTATATACAAGAAATGTACATCAAAACATACACATTTTCATTGTACACAAAAGAAATGTACATCAACACATACACATTTTCAGTGTACATTCAAGAAATGTACATCAAAACATACACATTTTCGGTGTACATTAAAGAAATGTACATCAAAACATACACATTTTCATTGTATATACCAGAAATGTACATCAAAACATACACATTTTCATTGTATATACAAGAAATGTACATCAAAACATACACATTTTCAGTGTACATTCAAGAAATGTACATCAAAACATATACATTTTCATTGTATATACAAGAACTGTACATCAAAACATACACATTTTCAGTGTACATTCAAGAAATGTATATCAAAATATACACATTTGCAGTGTACATTCAAGAAATGTACCTCAAAACATACACATTTTCAGTATACATTCAAGAAATGTACATGAAAACATATACATTTTCATTGTACATTCAAGAAATGTATATCAAAACATACACATTTTCAGTGTACATTTAAGAAATGTACATCAAAACATACACATTTTCATTGTATATACAAGAAATGTACATTAAAACATACACATTTTCATTGTACACTAAAGAAATGTACATCAAAACATACACATTTTCAGTGTACATTCAAGAAATGTACATCAAAACATACACTTTTTCATTGCACATTCAAGAAATGTAGATCAAAACATACACATTTTCATTGTACACTCAAGAAATGTACATCAAAACATACACATTTTCATTGTACACTCAAGAAATGTCCATCAAAACATACACATTTTCATTGTACATTCAAGAAATGTACATCAAAACATACACATTTTCATTGTACATTCAAGGAATGTACATCAAAACATACACATTTTCATTGTACATTCAAGAAATGTACATCAAAACACACACATTTTCAGTGTACATTCAAGAAATGTACATCAAAACATACACATTTTCAGTGTACATTCAAGAAATTTACATCTAAACATACAAATTTTCATTGTATATACAAGAAATGTACATCAAAACATACACATTTTCATTGTACATTAAAGAAATGTACATCAAAACCTACACATTTTCAGTGTACATTCAAGAAATGTACATCAAAGCATACACATTTTCATTGTACACTCAAGAAATGTACATCAAAACATACACATTTTCATTCTACATTCAAGAAATGTACATCAAAACATACACATTTTCATTGTATATACCGGAAATGTACATCAAAACATACACATTCTCATTGTATATACAAGAAATGTACATCAAAACATGCACATTTTCAGTGTACATTCAAGAAATGTACATCAAAGCATATACATTTTCATCGTATATACAAGAAATGTACATCAAAACATACACATTTTCAGTGTACATTCAAGAAATGTACATGAAAACATATACATTTTCATTGCACATTCAAGAAATGTATATCAAAACATACACATTTTCAGATTACATTCAAGAAATGTACATCAAAACATATACATTTTCATTGTACATTCAAGAAATATACATCAAAACATAAACATTTTCATAGTACATTCAAGGAATGTACATCAAAACATACACATTTTCATTGTACATTCAAGGAATGTACATCAAAACATACACATTTTCATTGTACATTCAAGAAATGTACATCAAAACACACACATTTTCAGTGTACATTCAAGAAATGTATATCAAAACATACACATTTTCAGTGTACATTCAAGAAATGTACATCAAAACATACAAATTTTCATTGTATATACAAGAAATGTATAATGAAAGATACACATTTTCACTGTATATTCAAGAAATGTACATCAAAACATACACATTTTCATTGTACATTCAAGAAATGTACATCAAAACATACACATTTTCATTGTACATTCAAGAAATGTATATCAAAACATACACATTTTCAGTGTACATTCAAGAAATGTACATCAAAACATACAAATTTTCATTGTATATACAAGAAATGTACATCAAAACACACACATTTTCAGTGTACATTCAAGAAATGTGTATCAAAACACACACATTTTCAGTGTACATTCAAGAAATGTATATCAAAACATACACATTTTCAGTGTACATTCAAGAAATGTACATCAAAACATACAAATTTTCATTGTATATACAAGAAATGTACATCAAAACACACACATTTTCAGTGTACATTCAAGAAATGTATATCAAAACATACACATTTTCAGTGTACATTCAAGAAATGTACATGAAAACATATACATTTTCATTGCACATTCAAGAAATGTATATCAAAACATACACATTTTCAGATTACATTTAAGAAGTGTACATCAAAACACACACATTTTCAGTGTACATTCAAGAAATGTATATCAAAACATACACATTTTCAGTGTACATTCAAGAAATGTACATCAAAACATACACATTTTCATTGTACATTCAAGAAATGTAGATCAAAACATACACATTTTCATTGTACACTCAAGAAATGTACATCAAAACATACACATTTTCATTGTACACTCAAGAAATGTCCATCAAAACATACACATTTTCATTGTACATTCAAGAAATGTACATCAAAACATACACATTTTCATTGTACATTCAAGGAATGTACATCAAAACATACACATTTTCATTGTACATTCAAGAAATGTACATCAAAACACACACATTTTCAGTGTACATTCAAGAAATGTACATCAAAACATACACATTTTCAGTGTACATTCAAGAAATGTACATCTAAACATACAAATTTTCATTGTATATACAAGAAATGTACATCAAAACATACACATTTTCATTGCACATTAAAGAAATGTACATCAAAACCTACACATTTTCAGTGTACATTCAAGAAATGTACATCAAAGCATACACATTTTCATTGTACACTCAAGAAATGTACATCAAAACATACACATTTTCATTGTACATTCAAAAAATGTACATCAAAACATACACATTTTCATTGTATATACCGGAAATGTACATCAAAACATACACATTTTCAATGTATATACAAGAAATGTACATCAAAACATGCACATTTTCAGTGTATATTCAAGAAATGTATATCAAAGCATATACATTTTCATCGTATATACAAGAAATGTACATCAAAACATACACATTTTCAGTGTACATTCAAGAAATGTACATGAAAACATATACATTTTCAGATTACATTCAAGAAATGTACATCAAAACATATACATTTTCATTGTACATTCAAGAAATGTACATCAAAACATACACATTTTCATTGTACATTCAAGAAATATACATCAAAACCTACACATTTTCATTGTACATTCAAGAAATGTACATCAAAACATACACATTTTCATTGTACATTCAAGAAATGTACATCAAAACATACACATTTTCATTGTACATTCAAAGAATGTACATCAAAACATACACATTTTCATTGTACATTCAAGAAATGTACATCAAAAACCACACATTTTCAGTGTACATTCAAGAAATGTATATCAAAACACACACATTTTCAGTGTACATTCAAGAAATGTACATCAAAACATACAAATTGTCATTGTATATACAAGGAATGTACATCACAACATACACATTTTCATTGTACATTAAAGAAATGTACATCAAAATATACACATTTTCATTGTATATACAAGAAATGTACATCAAAACATACACATTTTCAGTGTACATTCAAGAAATGTACATCAAAACATATACATTTTCATTGTATATACAAGAAATGTACATCAAAACATACACATTTTCAGTGTGCATTCAAGAAATGTACATGAAAACATACATTTTCATTGTACATTCAAGAAATGTATATCAAAACATACACATTTTCAGATTACATTCAGGAAATGTTCATCAAAACATACACATTTTCATTGTACATTCAAGGAATGTACATCAAAACATACACATTTTCATTGTATATACAACAAATGTACATCAAAACATACACATTTTCATTGTACATTAAAGAAATGTACATCAAAACCTACACATTTTCATTGTACATTAAAGAACTGTACATCAAAACATACACATTTTCATTGTATATACAAGAAATGTACATCAAACATACACATTTTCAGTGTACATTCAAGAAATGTAGTTCAAAACATATACATTTTCATTCTATATACAAGAAATGTACATCAAAACATACACATTTTCAGTGTACATTCAAGAAATGTACATGAAAACATACATTTCCATTGTACATTCAAGAAATGTATATCAAAACATACACATTTTCAGATTACATTCAAGAAATGTTCATCAAAACATACACATTTTCATTGTACATTCAAATGATGTACATCAAAACATACACATTTTCATTGTACATTCAAGAAATGTACATCAAAACATACACATTTTCATTGTACATTCAAGGAATGTACATCAAAACATACACATTTTCATTGTACATTCAAGAAATGTACATCAAAACACACACATTTTCATTGTACATTCAAGAAATGTACATCAAAACACACACATTTTCAGTGTACATTCAAGAAATGTATATCAAAACATACACATTTTCAGTGTACATTCAAGAAATGTACATCAAAACATACAAATTTTCATTGTATATACAAGAAATGTATAATGAAAGATACACATTTTCACTGTATATTCAAGAAATGTACATCAAAACATACACATTTTCATTGTACATTCAAGAAATGTACATCAAAACATACACATTTTCATTGTACATTCAAGAAATGTATATCAAAACATACACATTTTCAGTGTACATTCAAGAAATGTACATCAAAACATACAAATTTTCATTGTATATACAAGAAATGTACATCAAAACACACACATTTTCAGTGTACATTCAAGAAATGTGTATCAAAACACACACATTTTCAGTGTACATTCAAGAAATGTATATCAAAACATACACATTTTCAGTGTACATTCAAGAAATGTACATCAAAACATACAAATTTTCATTGTATATACAAGAAATGTACATCAAAACACACACATTTTCAGTGTACATTCAAGAAATGTATATCAAAACATACACATTTTCAGTGTACATTCAAGAAATGTACATCAAAACATACAAATTTTCATTGTATATACAAGAAATGTACATCAAAACATACACATTTTCATTGTACATTCAAGAAATGTACATCAAAACATACACATTTTCATTGTGCATTCAAGAAATGTACATCAAAACCTACACATTTTCAGTGTACATTCAAGAAATGTACATCAAAACATACACATTTTCAGTGTACATTCAAGAAATGTACATCAAAGCATATACATTTTCATTGTATATACAAGAAATGTACATCAAAACATACACATTTACAGTGTACATTCAAGAAATGTACATGAAAACATATACATTTTCATTGAATATTCAAGTAATGTATATCAAAACATACACATTTTCAGATTACATTCAAGAAATGTACATCAAAACATACACATTTTCATTGTACATTGAAGAAATGTACATCAAAACATACACATTTTCATTGTACATTCAAGAAATGTACATCAAAACATAAACATTTTCATAGTACATTCAAGGAATGTACATCAACACATACACATTTTCATTGTATATTCAAGAAATGTGCATCAAAACACACACATTTTCAGTGTACATTCAAGAAATGTATATCAAAACATACACATTTTCAGTGTACATTCAAGAAATGTACATCAAAACATACAAATTTTCATTGTATATACAAGAAATGTACATCAAAACATACACATTTTCATTGTACACAAAAGAAATGTACATCAACACATACACATTTTCAGTGTACATTCAAGAAATGTACATCAAAACATACACATTTTCGGTGTACATTCAAGAAATGTACATCAAAACATACACATTTTCATTGTATATACCAGAAATGTACATCAAAACATACACATTTTCATTGTATATACAAGAAATGTACATCAAAACATACACATTTTCAGTGTACATTCAAGAAATGTACATCAAAACATATACATTTTCATTGTATATACAAGAACTGTACATCAAAACATACACATTTTCAGTGTACATTCAAGAAATGTATATCAAAATATACACATTTGCAGTGTACATTCAAGAAATGTACCTCAAAACATACACATTTTCAGTATACATTCAAGAAATGTACATGAAAACATATACATTTTCATTGTACATTCAAGAAATGTATATCAAAACATACACATTTTCAGTGTACATTTAAGAAATGTACATCAAAACATACACATTTTCATTGTATATACAAGAAATGTACATTAAAACATACACATTTTCATTGTACACTAAAGAAATGTACATCAAAACATACACATTTTCAGTGTACATTCAAGAAATGTACATCAAAACATACACTTTTTCATTGCACATTCAAGAAATGTAGATCAAAACATACACATTTTCATTGTACACTCAAGAAATGTACATCAAAACATACACATTTTCATTGTACACTCAAGAAATGTCCATCAAAACATACACATTTTCATTGTACATTCAAGAAATGTACATCAAAACATACACATTTTCATTGTACATTCAAGGAATGTACATCAAAACATACACATTTTCATTGTACATTCAAGAAATGTACATCAAAACACACACATTTTCAGTGTACATTCAAGAAATGTACATCAAAACATACACATTTTCAGTGTACATTCAAGAAATTTACATCTAAACATACAAACTTTCATTGTATATACAAGAAATGTACACCAAAACATACACATTTTCATTGTACATTAAAGAAATGTACATCAAAACCTACACATTTTCAGTGTACATTCAAGAAATGTACAACAAAGCATACACATTTTCATTGTACACTCAAGAAATGTACATCAAAACATACACATTTTCATTCTACATTCAAGAAATGTACATCAAAACATACACATTTTCATTGTATATACCGGAAATGTACATCAAAACATACACATTCTCATTGTATATACAAGAAATGTACATCAAAACATGCACATTTTCAGTGTACATTCAAGAAAT
Source organism: Tenodera sinensis (assembly GCA_030765045.1). NCBI lineage: Eukaryota > Metazoa > Arthropoda > Insecta > Mantodea > Mantidae > Tenodera > Tenodera sinensis. The sequence goes on along the minus strand of CM060964.1, from coordinate 214,132,828 downwards.
GTACATCAAAGCATATACATTTTCATCGTATATACAAGAAATGTACATCAAAACATACACATTTTCAGTGTACATTCAAGAAATGTACATGAAAACATATACATTTTCATTGCACATTCAAGAAATGTATATCAAAACATACACATTTTCAGATTACATTCAAGAAATGTACATCAAAACATATACATTTTCATTGTACATTCAAGAAATATACATCAAAACATAAACATTTTCATAGTACATTCAAGGAATGTACATCAAAACATACACATTTTCATTGTATATTCAAGAAATGTACATCAAAACACACACATTTTCAGTGTACATTCAAGAAATGTTAATCAAAACATACACATTTTCAGTGTACATTCAAGAAATGTACATCAAAACATACAAATTTTCATTGTATATACAAGAAATGTACAACAAAACATACACATTTTCATTGTACACTAAAGAAATGTACATCAAAACATACACATTTTCAGTGTACATTCAAGAAATGTACATCAAAACATACACATTTTCAGTGTACATTCAAGAAATGTACATCAAAACATACACATTTTCATTGTATATACCAGAAATGTACATCAAAACATACACATTTTCAGTGTACATTCAAGAAATGTACATCAAAACATATACATTTTCATTGTACATTCAAGAAATGTACATCAAAACATACACATTTTCAGTGTACATTCAAGAAATGTATATCAAAACATACACATTTACAGTGTACATTCAAGAAATGTACATCAAAACATACACATTTTCATTGTACATTCAAGAAATGTACATCAAAACATACACATTTTCATTGTACATTCAAGAAATGTACATCAAAACATACACATTTTCATTGTACATTCAAAGAATGTACATCAAAACATACACATTTTCATTGTACATTCAAGAAATGTACATCAAAACACACACATTTTCAGTGTACATTCAAGAAATGTATATCAAAACATACAAATTTTCATTGTATATACAAGAAATGTACATCAAAACATACACATTTTCATTGTACATTCAAGAAATGTACATCAAAACACACACATTTTCAGTGTACATTCAAGAAATGTACATCAAAACATACAAATTTTGATTGTATATACAAGAAATGTACATCAAAACATACACATTTTCATTGTACATTAAAGAAATGTACATCAAAACATACACATTTTCATTGTATATACAAGAAATGTACATCAAAACATACACATTTTCATTGTACATTAAAGAAATGTACATCAAAACATACACATTTTCAGTGTACATTCAAGAAATGTATATCAAAACATACAAATTTTCATTGTATGTACAAGAAATGTACATCAAAACACACACATTTTCATTGTACATTCAAGAAATGTACATCAAAACACACACATTTTCATTGTGCATTCAAGAAATGTACATCAAAACACACAAATTTTCATTGTATATACAAGAAATGTACACCAAACATACACATTTTCAGTGTATATTCAAGAAATGTACATCAAAACATACAAATTTTCATTGTATATACAAGAAATGTACATCAAAACATACACATTTTCAGTGTACATTCAAGAAATGTACATCAAAACATACAAATTTTCATTGTATATACAAGAAATGTACATCAAAACATACACATTTTCAGTGTACATTCAAGAAATGTACATCAAAACATACAAATTTTCATTGTATATACAAGAAATGTACATCAAAACATACACATTTTCATTGTACATTAAAGAAATGTACATCAAAACATACACATTTTCATTGTATATACAAGAAATGTACATCAAAACATACACATTTTCAGTGTACATTCAAGAAATGTTCATCAAAACATATACATTTTCATTGTATATACAAGAAATGTACATCAAAACATACACATTTTCAGTGTACATTCAAGAAATGTACATGAAAACATACATTTTCATTGTACATTTTAGAAATGTATATCAAAACATACACATTTTCAGATTACATTCAAGAAATGTTCATCAAAACATACACATTTTCATTGTACATTCAAGAGATGTACATCAAAACATACACATTTTCATTGTACATTCAAGAAATGTACATCAAAACATACACATTTTCATTGTACATTCAAGGAATGTACATCAAAACATACACATTTTCCCTGTATATTCAAGAAATGTACATCAAAACACACACATTTTCAGTGTACATTCAAGAAATGTATATCAAAACATACACATTTTCAGTGTACATTCAAGAAATGTACATCAAATCAAACAAATTTTCATTGTATATACAAGAAATGTACATCAAAACATACACATTTTCATTGTACATTAAAGAAATGTACATCAAAACCTACACATTTTCAGTGTACATTCAAGAAATGTACATCAAAACATACACATTTTCATTTTACACTCAAGAAATGTACATAAAAACATACACATTTTCAGTGTACATTCAAGAAATGTGCATCAAAGCATATACATTTTCATTGTATATACAAGAAATGTACATCAAAACATACACATTTTCAGTGTACATTCAAGAAATGTACATGAAAACATATACATTTTCATTGTACATTCAAGTAATGTATATCAAAACATACACATTTTCAGATTACATTCAAGAAATGTACATCAAAACATACACATTTTCATTGTACATTGAAGAAATGTACATCAAAACATACACATTTTCATTGTACATTCAAGAAATGTACATCAAAACATTAACATTTTCACAGTACATTAAAGGAATGTACATCAAAACATACACATTTTCATTGTATATTCAAGAAATGTACATCAAAACACACACATTTTCAGTGTACATTCAAGAAATGTATATCAAAACATACACATTTTCAGTGTACATTCAAGAAATGTACATCAAAACATACACATTTTCATTGTACATTTAAGAAATGTACATCAAAACATAAACATTTTCATAGTACATTCAAGGAATGTACATCAAAACATACACATTTTCATTGTATATTCAAGAAATGTACATCAAAACACACACATTTTCAGTGTACATTCAAGAAATGTACATCAACACATACACATTTTCAGTGTACATTCAAGAAATATACATCAAAACATACACATTTTCGGTATACATTCAAGAAATGTACATCAAAACATACACATTTTCATTGTATATACCAGAAATGTACATCAAAACATACACATTTTCATTGTATATACAAGAAATGTAGATCAAAACATACACATTTACAGTGTACATTCAAGAAATGTACATCAAAACATACACATTTTCATTGTACACTAAAGAAATGTACATCAACACATACACATTTTCAGTGTACATTCAAGAAATGTACATCAAAACATACACATTTTCAGTGTACATTCAAGAAATGTACATCAAAACATATACATTTTCATTGTATATACAAGAAATGTACATCAAAACATACACATTTTCAGTGTACATTCAAGAAATGTATATCAAAACATACACATTTACGGTGTACATTCAAGAAATGTACATCAAAACATACACATTTTCAGTATACATTCAAGAAATGTACATGAAAACATATACATTTTCATTGTACATTCAAGAAATGTACATCAAAACATACACATTTTCAGTGTACATTCAAGAAATGTACATGAAAACATACATGTTCATTGTACATTTTAGAAATGTATATCAAAACATACACATTTTCAGATTACATTCAAGAAATGTTCATCAAAACATACACATTTTCATTGTATATTCAAGAGATGTACATCAAAACATACACATTTTCATTGTACATTCAAGAAATGTACATCAAAACATACACATTTTCATTGTACATTCAAGGAATGTACATCAAAACATACACATTTTCATTGTACATTCAAGAAATGTACATCAAAACACACACATTTTCAGTGTACATTCAAGAAATGTATATCAAAACATACACATTTTCAGTGTACATTCAAGAAATGTACATCAAATCAAACAAATTTTCATTGTATATACAAGAAATGTACATCAAAACATACACATTTTCATTGTACATTAAAGAAATGTACATCAAAACCTACACATTTTCAGTGTACATTCAAGAAATGTACATCAAAACATACACATTTTCATTTTACACTCAAGAAATGTACATAAAAACATACACATTTTCAGTGCACATTCAAGAAATGTACATCAAAGCATATACATTTTCATTGTATATACAAGAAATGTACATCAAAACATACACATTTTCAGTGTACATTCAAGAAATGTACATGAAAACATATACATTTTCATTGTACATTCAAGTAATGTATATCAAAACATACACATTTTCAGATTACATTCAAGAAATGTACATCAAAACATACACATTTTCATTGTACATTGAAGAAATGTACATCAAAACATACACATTTTCATTGTACATTCAAGAAATGTACATCAAAACATAAACATTTTCACAGTACATTAAAGGAATGTACATCAAAACATACACATTTTCATTGTATATTCAAGAAATGTACATCAAAACACACACATTTTCAGTGTACATTCAAGAAATGTATATCAAAACATACACATTTTCAGTGTACATTCAAGAAATGTACATCAAAACATACACATTTTCATTGTACATTCAAGAAATGTACATCAAAAAATAAACATTTTCATAGTACATTCAAGGAATGTACATCAAAACATACACATTTTCATTGTATATTCAAGAAATGTACATCAAAACACACACATTTTCAGTGTACATTCAAGAAATGTACATCAACACATACACATTTTCAGTGTACATTCAAGAAATATACATCAAAACATACACATTTTCGGTATACATTCAAGAAATGTACATCAAAACATACACATTTTCATTGTATATACCAGAAATGTACATCAAAACATACACATTTTCATTGTATATACAAGAAATGTAGATCAAAACATACAGATTTACAGTGTACATTCAAGAAATGTACATCAAAACATACACATTTTCATTGTACACTAAAGAAATGTACATCAACACATACACATTTTCAGTGTACATTCAAGAAATGTACATCAAAACATACACATTTTCAGTGTACATTCAAGAAATGTACATCAAAACATATACATTTTCATTGTATATACAAGAAATGTACATCAAAACATACACATTTTCAGTGTACATTCAAGAAATGTATATCAAAACATACACATTTACGGTGTACATTCAAGAAATGTACATCAAAACATACACATTTTCAGTATACATTCAAGAAATGTACATGAAAACATATACATTTTCATTGTACATTCAAGAAATGTATATCAAAACATACACATTTTCAGTGTACATTCAAGAAATGTACAGCAAAACATACACATTTTCATTGTAAATACAAGAAATGTACATTAAAACATACACATTTTCATTGTACATTAAAGAAATGTACATCAAAACATACACATTTTCAGTGTACATTCAAGAAATGTACATCAAAACATACACATTTTCATTGTACATTCAAGAAATGTAGATCAAAACATACACATTTTCATTGTACACTCAAGAAATGTACATCAAAACATACACATTTTCATTGTACACTCAAGAAATGTACATCAAAACAGACACATTTTCATTGTGCATTCAAGAAATGGACATCAAAACATACACATTTTCATTGTACATTCAAGGAATGTACATCAAAACATACACATTTTCATTGTACACTCAAGAAATGTCCATCAAAACATACACATTTTCATTGTACATTCAAGAAATGTACATCAAAACATACACATTTTCATTGTACATTCAAGAAATGTACATCAAAACACACACATTTTCAGTGTACATTCAAGAAATGTATATCAAAACATACACATTTTCAGTGTACATTCAAGTAATGTACATCTAAACATACAAATTTTCATTGTATATACAAGAAATGTACATTAAAACATACACATTTTCATTGTACATTAAAGAAATGTACATCAAAACCTACACATTTTCAGTGTACATTCAAGAAATGTACATCAAAGCATACACATTTTCATTGTACACTCAAGAAATGTACATCAAAACATACACATTTTCATTGTACATTCAAGAAATGTACATCAAAACATACACATTTTCATTGTCTATACCGGAAATGTACATCAAAACATACACATTTTCATTGTATATACAAGAAATGTACATCAAAACATACACATTTTCAGTGTACATTCAAGAAATGTACATCAAAGCATATACATTTTCATTGTATATACAAGAAATGTACATCAAAACATACACATTTTCAGTGTACATTCAAGAAATGTACATGAAAACATATACATTTTCATTGCACATTCAAGAAATGCATATCAAAACATACAAATTTTCAGATTACATTCAAGAAATGTACATCAAAACATACTCATTTTCATTGTACATTGAAGAAATGTACATCAAAACATACACATTTTCATTGTACATTCAAGAAATGTACATCAAAACATAAACATTTTCATAGTACATTCAAGGAATGTACATCAAAACATACACATTTTCATTGTATATTCAAGAAATGTACATCAATACACACACATTTTCAGTGTACATTCAAGAAATGTATATCAAAACATACACATTTTCAGTGTACATTCAAGAAATGTACATCAAAACATACAAATTTTCATTGTATATACAAGAAATGTACAACAAAACATACACAGTTTCATTGTACACTAAAGAAATGTACATCAAAACATACACATTTTCAGTGTACATTCAAGAAATGTACATCAAAACATACACATTTTCAGTGTACATTCAAGAAATGTACATCAAAACATACACATTTTCATTGTATATACCAGAAATGTACATCAAAACATACACATTTTCAGTGTACATTCAAGAAATGTACATCAAAACATATACATTTTCATTGTATATACAAGAAATGTACATCAAAACATACACATTTTTAGTGTACATTCAAGAAATGTATATCAAAACATACACATTTACAGTGTACATTCAAGAAATGTACATTAAAACATACACATTTTCAGTATACATTCAAGAAATGTACATGAATACATATACATTTTCATTGTACATTCAAGAAATGTATATCAAATCATACACATTTTCAGTGTACATTCAAGAAATGTACATCAAAACATACACATTTTCATTGTATATACAAGAAATGTACATCAAAACATACACATTTTCATTGTACACTAAAGAAATGTCCATCAAACCATACACTTTTTCATTGTACATTCAAGAAATGTATATCAAAACATACACATTTTCATTGTACATTCAAGAAATGTACATCAAAACATACACATTTTCAGTGTACATTCAAGAAATGTATAACAAAAAATACACATTTTCAGTGTACATTCAAGAAATGTGCATCAAAACAAACACATTTTCATTGTACACTAAAGAAATGTACATCAAAACATACACATTTTCATTGTACATTCAAGAAATATAAATCAAAACATACACATTTTCATTGTACATTCAAGAAATGTACATCAAAGCATATACATTTTCATTGTATATACAAGAAATGTACATCAAAACATACACATTTTCAGTGTACATTCAAGAAATGTACATGAAAACATATACATTTTCATTGTACATTCAAGTAATGTATATCAAAACATACACATTTTCAGATTACATTCAAGAAATGTACATCAAAACATACACATTTTCATTGTACATTGAAGAAATGTACATCAAAACATACACATTTTCATTGTACATTCAAGAAATGTACATCAAAACATAAACATTTTCACAGTACATTAAAGGAATGTACATCAAAACATACACATTTTCATGGTATATTCAAGAAATGTACATCAAAACACACACATTTTCAGTGTACATTCAAGAAATGTATATCAAAACATACACATTTTCAGTGTACATTCAAGAAATGTACATCAAAACATACACATTTTCATTGTACATTCAAGAAATGTACATCAAAAAATAAACATTTTCATAGTACATTCAAGGAATGTACATCAAAACATACACATTTTCATTGTATATTCAAGAAATGTACATCAAAACACACACATTTTCAGTGTACATTCAAGAAATGTACATCAACACATACACATTTTCAGTGTACATTCAAGAAATATACATCAAAACATACACATTTTCGGTATACATTCAAGAAATGTACATCAAAACATACACATTTTCATTGTATATACCAGAAATGTACATCAAAACATACACATTTTCATTGTACACTCAAGAAATGTACATCAAAACATACACATTTTCATTGTACACTCAAGAAATGTACATCAAAACATACACATTTTCATTGTACATTCAAGAAATGGACATCAAAACATACACATTTTCATTGTACATTCAAGGAATGTACATCAAAACATACACATTTTCATTGTACACTCAAGAAATGTCCATCAAAACATACACATTTTCATTGTACATTCAAGAAATGTACATCAAAACATACACATTTTCATTGTACATTCAAGAAATGTACATCAAAACACACACATTTTCAGTGTACATTCAAGAAATGTATATCAAAACATACACATTTTCAGTGTACATTCAAGTAATGTACATCTAAACATACAAATTTTCATTGTATATACAAGAAATGTACATTAAAACATACACATTTTCATTGTACATTAAAGAAATGTACATCAAAACCTACACATTTTCAGTGTACATTCAAGAAATGTACATCAAAGCATACACATTTTCATTGTACACTCAAGAAATGTACATCAAAACATACACATTTTCATTGTACATTCAAGAAATGTACATCAAAGCATACACATTTTCATTGTCTATACCGGAAATGTACATCAAAACATACACATTTTCATTGTATATACAAGAAATGTACATCAAAACATACACATTTTCAGTGTACATTCAAGAAATGTACATCAAAGCATATACATTTTCATTGTATATACAAGAAATGTACATCAAAACATACACATTTTCAGTGTACATTCAAGAAATGTACATGAAAACATATACATTTTCATTGCACATTCAAGAAATGTATATCAAAACATACAAATTTTCAGATTACATTCAAGAAATGTACATCAAAACATACTCATTTTCATTGTACATTGAAGAAATGTACATCAAAACATACACATTTTCATTGTACATTCAAGAAATGTACATCAAAACATAAACATTTTCATAGTACATTCAAGGAATGTACATCAAAACATACACATTTTCATTGTATATTCAAGAAATGTACATCAATACACACACATTTTCAGTGTACATTCAAGAAATGTATATCAAAACATACACATTTTCAGTGTACATTCAAGAAATGTACATCAAAACATACACATTTTCATTGTATATACCAGAAATGTACATCAAAACATACACATTTTCAGTGTACATTCAAGAAATGTACATCAAAACATATACATTTTCATTGTATATACAAGAAATGTACATCAAAACATACACATTTTTAGTGTACATTCAAGAAATGTATATCAAAACATACACATTCACAGTGTACATTCAAGAAATGTACATTAAAACATACACATTTTCAGTATACATTCAAGAAATGTACATGAAAACATATACATTTTCATTGTACATTCAAGAAATGTATATCAAATCATACACATTTTCAGTGTACATTCAAGAAATGTACATCAAAACATACATATTTTCATTGTATATACAAGAAATGTACATCAAAACATACACATTTTCATTGTACACTAAAGAAATGTCCATCAAACCATACACTTTTTCATTGTACATTCAAGAAATGTATATCAAAACATACACATTTTCATTGTACATTCAAGAAATGTACATCAAAACATACACATTTTCAGTGTACATTCAAGAAATGTATAACAAAAAATACACATTTTCAGTGTACATTCAAGAAATGTGCATCAAAACAAACACATTTTCATTGTACACTAAAGAAATGTACATCAAAACATACACATTTTCATTGTACATTCAAGAAATATACATCAAAACATACACATTTTCATTGTACATTCAAGAAATGTACATCAAAACATACACATTTTCATTGTACACTCAAGAAATGTACATCAAAACATACACATTTTCATTGTACATTCAAGAAATGTACATCAAAACATACACATTTTCATTGTACACTCAAGAAATGTTCATCAAAACATACACATTTTCATTGTACATTCAAGAAATGTACATCAAAACATAAACATTTTCATTGTACATTCTAGAAATGTACATCAAAACATACACATTTTCAGTGTACATTCAAGAAATGTACATCAAAGCAAACACATTTTCATTGTACACTAAAGAAATGTACATCAAAACATACACATTTTCATTGTACATTCAAGAAATGCACATCAAAATATACACATTTTCATTGTACATTCAAAAAATATACATCAAAACATACACATTTTCATTGTACATTCAAGAAATGTACATCAAAACTTACACATTCTCATTGTACATTCAAGAAATGTACATCAAAACATACACATTTTGATTGTACACTCAAGAAATGTACATCAAAACATACACCATTTCATTGTACACACAAGAAATGTACATCAAAGCATACACATTTTCATTGTACATTCAAGAAAAGTATATCAAAACATACACATTTTCATTGTACATTCAAGAAATGTACATCAAAACATACACATTTTCATTGTACATTCAAGAAATGTACATTAAAACATACACATTTTCATTGTACATTCAAAGAATGTACATCAAAACATACACATTTTCATTGTACATTCAAGAAATCTACATCAAAACACACACATTTTCAGTGTACATTCAAGAAATGTATATCAAAACATACACATTTTCAGTGTACATTCAAGAAATGTACATCAAAACATACAAATTTTCATTGTATATACAAGAAATGTACATCAAAACATACACATTTTCAGTGTACATTCAAGAAATGTATATCAAAACATACACATTTTCAGTATACATTCAAGAAATGTACATGAAAACATATACATTTTCATTGTACATTCAAGAAATGTACATCAAAACATACACATTTTTAGTGTACATTCAAGAAATGTATATCAAAACATACACATTTTCAGTGTACATTCAAGAAATGTACATCAAAACATACAAATTTTCATTGTATATACAAGAAATGTACATCAAAACATACACATTTTCAGTGTACATTCAAGAAATGTACATCAAAACATACACATTTTCATTGTATATACCAGAAATGTACATCAAAACATATACATTTTCATTGTATATACAAGAAATGTACATCAAAACATACACATTTTTAGTGTACATTCAAGAAATGTATATCAAAACATACACATTTACAGTGTACATTCAAGGAATGTACATCAAAACATACACATTTTCAGTATACATTCAAGAAATGTACATGAAAACATATACATTTTCATTGTACATTCAAGAAATGTATATCAAAACATACACATTTTCAGTGTACATTCAAGAAATGTACATCAAAACATACACATTTTCATTGTATATACAAGAAATGTACATCAAAACATACACATTTTCATTGTACACTAAAGAAATGTCCATCAAACCATACACTTTTTCATTGTACATTCAAGAAATGTATATCAAAACATACACATTTTCATTGTACATTCAAGAAATGTACATCAAAACATACACATTTTCAGTGTACATTCAAGAAATGTATAACAAAAAATACACATTTTCAGTGTACATTCAAGAAATGTGCATCAAAACAAACACATTTTCATTGTACACTAAAGAAATGTACATCAAAACATACACATTTTCATTGTACATTCAAGAAATATACATCAAAACATACACATTTTCATTGTACATTCAAGAAATGTACATCAAAACATACACATTTTCATTGTACACTCAAGAAATGCACATCAAAACATACACATTTTCATTGTACATTCAAGAAATGTACATCAAAACATACACATTTTCATTGTACACTCAAGAAATGTTCATCAAAACATACACATTTTCAGTATACATTCAAGAAATGTACAAGAAAACATATACATTTTCATTGTACATTCAAGAAATGTATATCAAAACATACAGATTTTCAGTGTACATTCAAGAAATGTACATCAAAACATACACATTTTCAGTATACATTCAAGAAATGTACATGAAAACATATACATTTTCATTGTACATTCAAGAAATGTATATCAAAACATACAGATTTTCAGTGTACATTCAAGAAATGTACATCAAAACATACACATTTTCATTGTATATACAAGAAATGTACATTAAAACATACACATTTTCATTGTACACTAAAGAAATGTACATCAAAACATACACATTTTCAGTGTACATTCAAGAAATGTACATCAAAACATACACATTTTCATTGTACATTCAAGAAATGTAGATGAAAACATACACATTTTCATTGTACACTCAAGAAATGTACATCAAAACATACACATTTTCATTGTACACTCAAGAAATGTACATCAAAACATACACATTTTCATTGTACATTCAAGAAATGGACATCAAAACATACACATTTTCATTGTACATTCAAGGAATGTACATCAAAACATACACATTTTCATTGTACACTCAAGAAATGTCCATCAAAACGTACACATTTTCATTGTACATTCAAGAAATGTACATCAAAACATACACATTTTCATTGTACATTCAAGAAATGTACATCAAAACACACACATTTTCAGTGTACATTCAAGAAATGTATATCAAAACATACACATTTTCAGTGTACATTCAAGTAATGTACATCTAAACATACAAATTTTCATTGTATATACAAGAAATGTACATTAAAACATACACATTTTCATTGTACATTAAAGAAATGTACATCAAAACCTACACATTTTCAGTGTACATTCAAGAAATGTACATCAAAGCATACACATTTTCATTGTACACTCAAGAAATGTACATCAAAACATACACATTTTCATTGTACATTCAAGAAATGTACATCAAAACATACACATTTTCATTGTATATACCGGAAATGTACATCAAAACATACACCTTTTCATTGTATATACAAGAAATGTACATCAAAACATACACATTTTCAGTGTACATTCAAGAAATGTACATCAAAGCATATACATTTTCATTGTATATACAAGAAATGTACATCAAAACATACACATTTTCAGTGTACATTCAAGAAATGTACATGAAAACATATACATTTTCATTGCACATTCAAGAAATGTATATCAAAACATACAAATTTTCAGATTACATTCAAGAAATGTACATCAAAACATACACATTTTCATTGTACATTGAAGAAATGTACATCAAAACATACACATTTTCATTGTACATTCAAGAAATGTACATCAAAACATAAACATTTTCATAGTACATTCAAGGAATGTACATCAAAACATACACATTTTCATTGTATATTCAAGAAATGTACATCAATACACACACATTTTCAGTGTACATTCAAGAAATGTATATCAAAACATACACATTTTCAGTGTACATTCAAGAAATGTACATCAAAACATACACATTTTCGGTGTACATTCAAGAAATGTACATCAAAACATACACATTTTCATTGTATATACCAGAAATGTACATCAAAACATACACATTTTCATTGTATATACAAGAAATGTAGATCAAAACATACACATTTACAGTGTACATTCAAGAAATGTACATCAAAACATACACATTTTCATTGTACACTAAAGAAATGTACATCAACACATACACATTTTCAGTGTACATTCAAGAAATGTACATCAAAACATACACATTTTCAGTGTACATTCAAGAAATGTACATCAAAACATATACATTTTCATTGTATATACAAGAAATGTACATCAAAACATACACATTTTCAGTGTACATTCAAGAAATGTATATCAAAGCATACACATTTACGGTGTACATTCAAGAAATGTACATCAAAACATACACATTTTCAGTATACATTCAAGAAATGTACATGAAAACATATACATTTTCATTGTACATTCAAGAAATGTATATCAAAACATACACATTTTCAGTGTACATTCAAGAAATGTACATCAAAACATACACATTTTCATTGTCTATACAAGAAATGTACATTAAAACATACACATTTTCATTGTACACTAAAGAAATGTACATCAAAACATACACATTTTCAGTGTACATTCAAGAAATGTACATCAAAACATACACATTTTCATTGTACATTCAAGAAATGTAGATCAAAACATACACATTTTCATTGTACACTCAAGAAATGTACATCAAAACATACACATTTTCATTGTACACTCAAGAAATGTACATCAAAACATACACATTTTTATTGTACATTCAAGAAATGGACATCAAAATATACACATTTTCATTGTACATTCAAGGAATGTACATCAAAACATACACATTTTCATTGTACACTCAAGAAATGTCCATCAAAACATACACATTTTCATTGTGCATTCAAGAAATGTACATCAAAACATACACATTTTCATTGTACATTCAAGAAATGTACATCAAAACACACACATTTTCAGTGTACATTCAAGAAATGTATATCAAAACATACACATTTTCAGTGTACATTCAAGTAATGTACATCTAAACATACAAATTTTCATTGTATATACAAGAAATGTACATTAAAACATACACATTTTCATTGTACATTAAAGAAATGTACATCAAAACCTACACATTTTCAGTGTACATTCAAGAAATGTACATCAAAGCATACACATTTTCATTGTACACTCAAGAAATGTACATCAAAACATACACATTTTCATTGTACATTCAAGAAATGTACATCAAAACATACACATTTTCATTGTTAATACCGGAAATGTACATCAAAACATACACATTTTCATTGTATATACAAGAAATGTACATCAAAACATACACATTTTCAGTGTACATTCAAGAAATGTACATCAAAGCATATACATTTTCATTGTATATACAAGAAATGTACATCAAAACATACACCTTTTCAGTGTACATTCAAGAAATGTACATGAAAACATATACATTTTCATTGCACATTCAAGAAATGTATATCAAAACATACAAATTTTCAGATTACATTCAAGAAATGTACATCAAAACATACACATTTTCATTGTACATTGAAGAAATGTACATCAAAACATACACATTTTCATTGTACATTCAAGAAATGTACATCAAAACATAAACATTTTCATAGTACATTCAAGGAATGTACATCAAAACATACACATTTTCATTGTATATTCAAGAAATGTACATCAATACACACACATTTTCAGTGTACATTCAAGAAATGTATATCAAAACATACACATTTTCAGTGTACATTCAAGAAATGTACATCAAAACATACAAATTTTCATTGTATATACAAGAAATGTACAACAAAACATACACATTTTCATTGTACACTAAAGAAATGTACATCAAAACATACACATTTTCAGTTTACATTCAAGAAATGTACATCAAAACATACACATTTTCAGTGTACATTCAAGAAATGTACATCAAAACATACACATTTTCATTGTATATACCAGAAATGTACATCAAAACATATACATTTTCATTGTATATACAAGAAATGTACATCAAAACATACACATTTTTAGTGTACATTCAAGAAATGTATATCAAAACATACACATTTACAGTGTACATTCAAGAAATGTACATCAAAACATACACATTTTCAGTATACATTCAAGAAATGTACATGAAAACATATACATTTTCATTGTACATTCAAGAAATGTATATCAAAACATACACATTTTCAGTGTACATTCAAGAAATGTACATCAAAACATACACATTTTCATTGTATATACAAGAAATGTACATCAAAACATACACATTTTCATTGTACACTAAAGAAATGTCCATCAAACCATACACTTTTTCATTGTACATTCAAGAAATGTATATCAAAACATACACATTTTCATTGTACATTCAAGAAATGTACATCAAAACATACACATTTTCAGTGTACATTCAAGAAATGTATAACAAAAAATACACATTTTCAGTGTACATTCAAGAAATGTGCATCAAAACAAACACATTTTCATTGTACACTAAAGAAATGTACATCAAAACATACACATTTTCATTGTACATTCAAGAAATATACATCAAAACATACACATTTTCATTGTACATTCAAGAAATGTACATCAAAACATACACATTTTCATTGTACACTCAAGAAATGCACATCAAAACATACACATTTTCATTGTACATTCAAGAAATGTACATCAAAACATACACATTTTCATTGCACACTCAAGATATGTTCATCAAAACATACACATTTTCATTGTACATTCAAGAAATGTACATCAAAACATAAACATTTTCATTGTACATTCTAGAAATGTACATCAAAACATACACATTTTCAGTGTACATTCAAGAAATGTACATCAAAGCAAACACATTTTCATTGTACACTAAAGAAATGTACATAAAAACATACACATTTTCATTGTACATTCAAGAAATGCAAATCAAAACATACACATTTTCATTGTACATTCAAAAAATATACATCAAAACTTACACATTCTCATTGTACATTCAAGAAATGTACATCAAAACATACACATTTTGATTGTACACTCAAGAAATGTACATCAAAACATACACCATTTCATTGTACACTCAAGAAATGTACATCAAAACATACACATTTTCATTGTACATTCAAGAAATGTATATCAAAACATACACATTTTCATATTACATTCAAGAAATGTACATCAAAACATACACATTTTCATTGTACATTCAAGAAATGTACATCAAAACATACACATTTTCATTGTACCTTCAAAGAATGTACATCAAAAGATACACATTTTCATTGTACATTCAAGAAATCTACATCAAAACACACACATTTTCAGTGTACATTCAAGAAATGTATATCAAAACATACACATTTTCAGTGTACATTCAAGAAATGTACATCAAAACATACAAATTTTCATTGTATATACAAGAAATGTACATCAAAACATACACATTTTCATTGTACATTAAAGAAATGTACATCAAAACATACACATTTTCATTGTATATACAAGAAATGTACATCAAAACATACACATTTTCAGTGTACATTCAAGAAATGTACATCAAAACATATACATTTTCATTGTATATACAAGAAATGTACATCAAAACATACACATTTTCATTGTATATACAAGAAATGTACATCAAAACATACACATTTTCATTGTACATTCAAGAAATGTATATCAAAACATACACATTTTCAGATTACATTCAAGAAATGTTCATTAAAACATACACATTTTCATTGTACATTCAAATGATGTACATCAAAACATACACATTTTCATTGTACATTCAAGAAATGTACATCAAAACATACACAGTTTCAGTGTACATTCAAGAAATGTACATCAAAACATACAAATTTTCATTGTATATACAAGAAATGTACATCAAAACATACACATTTTCGTTGTACATTAAAGAAATGTACATCAAAACCTACACATTTTCATTGTACATTCAAGAAATTTACATCAAAACATACAAATTTTCATTGTATATACAAGAAATGTACATCAAAACATACACATTTTCATTGTACATTAAAGAAATGTACATCAAAACCTACACATTTTCATTGTACATTAAAGAAATGTACATCAAAACATACACATTTTCATTGTATATACAAGAAATGTACATCAAAACATACACATTTTCAGTGTACATTCAAGAAATGTACATCACAACATATACATTTTCATTGTATATACAAGAAATGTACATCAAAACATACACATTTTCAGTGTACATTCAAGAAATGTACATCAAAACATACAAATTTTCATTGTATATACAAGAAATGTACATCAAAACATACACATTTTCGTTGTACATTAAAGAAATGTACATCAAAACCTACACATTTTCAGTGTACATTCAAGAAATGTACATCACAACATATACATTTTCATTGCACATTCAAGAAATGTACATCAAAACATACACATTTTCAGTGTACATTCAAGAAATGTACATCAAAAAATACAAATTTTCATTTTACACTCAAGAAATGTACATCAAAACATACACATTTTCAGTGTACATGCAAGAAATGTACATCAAAGCATATACCTTTTCATTGTATATACAAGAAATGTACATCAAAACATACACATTTTTAGTGTACATTCAAGAAATGTATATCAAAACATACACATTTACAGTGTACCTTCAAGAAGTGTACATCAAAACATACACATTTTCAGTATACATTCAAGAAATGTACATGAAAACATATACATTTTCATTGTACATTCAAGAAATGTATATCAAAACATACACATTTTCAGTGTACATTCAAGAAATGTACATCAAAACATACACATTTTCATTGTATATACAAGAAATGTACATCAAAACATACACATTTTCATTGTACACTAAAGAAATGTCCATCAAACCATACACTTTTTCATTGTACATTCAAGAAATGTATATCAAAACATACACATTTTCATTGTACATTCAAGAAATGTACATCAAAACATACACATTTTCAGTGTACATTCAAGAAATGTATAACAAAAAATACACATTTTCAGTGTACATTCAAGAAATGTGCATCAAAACAAACACATTTTCATTGTACACTAAAGAAATGTACATCAAAACATACACATTTTCATTGTACATTCAAGAAATATACATCAAAACATACACATTTTCATTGTACATTCAAGAAATGTACATCAAAACATACACATTTTCATTGTACACTCAAGAAATGCACATCAAAACATACACATTTTCATTGTACATTCAAGAAATGTACATCAAAACATACACATTTTCATTGTACATTCAAGAAATGTACATCAAAACATACAAATTTTCATTGTATATACAAGAAATGTACATCAAAACATACACATTTTCATTGTACATTAAAGAAATGTACATCAAAACCTACACATTTTCATTGTACATTAAAGAAATGTACATCAAAACATACACATTTTCATTGTATATTCAAGAAATGTACATCAAAACATACACATTTTCATTGTACATTGAAGAAATGTACATCAAAACATACACATTTTCATTGTACATTCAAGAAATGTACATCAAAACATAAACATTTTCATAGTACATTCAAGAAATGTATATCAAAACATACACATTTTCAGTGTACATTCAAGAAATGTACATCAAATCATACAAATTTTCATTGTATATACAAGGATTGTACAACAAAACATACACATTTTCATTGTACACTAAAGAAATGTACATCAAAACATACACATTTTCAGTGTACATTCAAGAAATGTACATCAAAACATACACATTTTCAGTGTACATTCAAGAAATATACATAAAAACATACACATTTTCATTGAATATACCAGAAATGTACATCAAAACATACACATTTTCAGTGTACATTCAAGAAATGTACATCAAAACATATACATTTTCATTGTATATACAAGAAATGTACATCAAAACATACACATTTTCAGTGTACATTCAAGAAATGTATATCAAAACATACACATTTACAGTGTACATTCAAGAAATGTACATCAAAACATACACATTTTCAGTATACATTCAAGAAATGTACATGAAAACATATACATTTTCATTGTACATTCAAGAAATGTATATCAAAACATACACATTTTCAGTGTACATTCAAGAAATGTACATCAAAACATACACATTTTCATTGTATATACAAGAAATGTACATCAAAACATACACATTTTCATTGTACACTAAAGAAATGTCCATCAAACCATACACTTTTTCATTGTACATTCAAGAAATGTATATCAAAACATACACATTTTCATTGTACATTCAAGAAATGTACATCAAAACATACACATTGTCAGTGTACATTCAAGAAATGTATAACAAAAAATACACATTTTCAGAGTACATTCAAGAAATGTGCATCAAAACAAACACATTTTCATTGTACACTAAAGAAATGTACACAAAACATACACATTTTCATTGTACATACAAGAAGTATACATCAAAACATAAACATTTTCATTGTACATTCTAGAAATGTACATCAAAACATACACATTTTCAGTGTACATTCAAGAAATGTACATCAAAGCAAACACATTTTCATTGTACACTAAAGAAATGTACATCAAAACATACACATTTTCATTGTACATTCAAGAAATGCAAATCAAAACATACACATTTTCATTGTACATTCAAAAAATATACATCAAAACTTACACATTCTCATTGTACATTCAAGAAATGTACATCAAAACATACACATTTTGATTGTACACTCAAGAAATGTACATCAAAACATACACCATTTCATTGTACACTCAAGAAATGTACATCAAAACATACACATTTTCATTGTACATTCAAGAAATGTATATCAAAACATACACATTTTCATATTACATTCAAGAAATGTACATCAAAACATACACATTTTCATTGTACATTCAAGAAATGTACATCAAAACATACACATTTTCATTGTACATTCAAAGAATGTACATCAAAACATACACATTTTCTTTGTACATTCAAGAAATCTACATCAAAACACACACATTTTCAGTGTACATTCAAGAAATGTATATCAAAACATACACATTTTCAGTGTACATTCAAGAAATGTACATCAAAACATACAAATTTTCATTGTATATACAAGAAATGTACATCAAAACATACACATTTTCATTGTACATTAAAGAAATGTACATCAAAACATACACATTTTCATTGTATATACAAGAAATGTACATCAAAACATACACATTTTCAGTGTACATTCAAGAAATGTACATCAAAACATATACATTTTCATTGTATATACAAGAAATGTACATCAAAACATACACATTTTCATTGTATATACAAGAAATGTACATCAAAACATACAAATTTTCATTGTACATTCAAGAAATGTATATCAAAAGATACACATTTTCAGATTACATTCAAGAAATGTTCATCAAAACATACACATTTTCATTGTACATTCAAATGATGTACATCAAAACATACACATTTTCATTGTACATTAAAGAAATGTACATCAAAACATACACATTTTCATTGTATATACAAGAAATGTACATCAAAACATACACATTTTCAGTGTACATTCAAGAAATGTATATCAAAACATACACATTTTCAGATTACATTCAAGAAATGTTCATTAAAACATACACATTTTCATTGTACATTCAAATGATGTACATCAAAACATACACATTTTCATTGTACATTCAAGAAATGTACATCAAAACATACACAGTTTCAGTGTACATTCAAGAAATGTACATCAAAACATACAAATTTTCATTGTATATACAAGAAATGTACATCAAAACATACACATTTTCGTTGTACATTAAAGAAATGTACATCAAAACCTACACATTTTCATTGTACATTCAAGAAATTTACATCAAAACATACAAATTTTCATTGTATATACAAGAAATGTACATCAAAACATACACATTTTCATTGTACATTAAAGAAATGTACATCAAAACCTACACATTTTCATTGTACATTAAAGAAATGTACATCAAAACATACACATTTTCATTGTATATACAAGAAATGTACATCAAAACATACACATTTTCAGTGTACATTCAAGAAATGTACATCACAACATATACATTTTCATTGTATATACAAGAAATGTACATCAAAACATACACATTTTCAGTGTACATTCAAGAAATGTACATCAAAACATACAAATTTTCATTGTATATACAAGAAATGTACATCAAAACATACACATTTTCGTTGTACATTAAAGAAATGTACATCAAAACCTACACATTTTCAGTGTACATTCAAGAAATGTACATCACAACATATACATTTTCATTGCACATTCAAGAAATGTACATCAAAACATACACATTTTCAGTGTACATTCAAGAAATGTACATCAAAAAATACAAATTTTCATTTTACACTCAAGAAATGTACATCAAAACATACACATTTTCAGTGTACATACAAGAAATGTACATCAAAGCATATACCTTTTCATTGTATATACAAGAAATGTACATCAAAACATACACATTTTTAGTGTACATTCAAGAAATGTATATCAAAACATACACATTTACAGTGTACCTTCAAGAAGTGTACATCAAAACATACACATTTTCAGTATACATTCAAGAAATGTACATGAAAACATATACATTTTCATTGTACATTCAAGAAATGTATATCAAAACATACACATTTTCAGTGTACATTCAAGAAATGTACATCAAAACATACACATTTTCATTGTATATACAAGAAATGTACATCAAAACATACACATTTTCATTGTACACTAAAGAAATGTCCATCAAACCATACACTTTTTCATTGTACATTCAAGAAATGTATATCAAAACATACACATTTTCATTGTACATTCAAGAAATGTACATCAAAACATACACATTTTCAGTGTACATTCAAGAAATGTATAACAAAAAATACACATTTTCAGTGTACATTCAAGAAATGTGCATCAAAACAAACACATTTTCATTGTACACTAAAGGAATGTACATCAAAACATACACATTTTCATTGTACATTCAAGAAATATACATCAAAACATACACATTTTCATTGTACATTCAAGAAATGTACATCCAAACATACACATTTTCATTGTACACTCAAGAAATGCACATCAAAACATACACATTTTCATTGTACATTCAAGAAATGTACATCAAAACATACACATTTTCATTGTACATTCAAGAAATGTACATCAAAACATACAAATTTTCATTGTATATACAAGAAATGTACATCAAAACATACACATTTTCATTGTACATTAAAGAAATGTACATCAAAACCTACACATTTTCATTGTACATTAAAGAAATGTACATCAAAACATACACATTTTCATTGTATATTCAAGAAATGTACATCAAAACATACACATTTTCATTGTACATTGAAGAAATGTACATCAAAACATACACATTTTCATTGTACATTCAAGAAATGTACATCAAAACATAAACATTTTCATAGTACATTCAAGAAATGTATATCAAAACATACACATTTTCAGTGTACATTCAAGAAATGTACATCAAATCATACAAATTTTCATTGTATATACAAGAATTGTACAACAAAACATACACATTTTCATTGTACACTAAAGAAATGTACATCAAAACATACACATTTTCAGTGTACATTCAAGAAATGTACATCAAAACATACACATTTTCAGTGTACATTCAAGAAATATGCATAAAAACATACACATTTTCAGTGTACATTCAAGAAATGTACATCAAAACATACACATTTTCATTGTATATACAAGAAATGTACATCAAAACATACACATTTTCATTGTACACTAAAGAAATGTCCATCAAACCATACACTTTTTCATTGTACATTCAAGAAATGTATATCAAAACATACACATTTTCATTGTACATTCAAGAAATGTACATCAAAACATACACATTGTCAGTGTACATTCAAGAAATGTATAACAAAAAATACACATTTTCAGAGTACATTCAAGAAATGTGCATCAAAACAAACACATTTTCATTGTACACTAAAGAAATGTACACAAAACATACACATTTTCATTGTACATACAAGAAGTATACATCAAAACATAAACATTTTCATTGTACATTCTAGAAATGTACATCAAAACATACACATTTTCAGTGTACATTCAAGAAATGTACATCAAAGCAAACACATTTTCATTGTACACTAAAGAAATGTACATCAAAACATACACATTTTCATTGTACATTC
This sequence comes from Tenodera sinensis, assembly GCA_030765045.1. Lineage (NCBI taxonomy): Eukaryota > Metazoa > Arthropoda > Insecta > Mantodea > Mantidae > Tenodera > Tenodera sinensis. Next base: position 214,108,776 of record CM060964.1, on the reverse strand, counting down.
AAGAAATGCAAATCAAAACATACACATTTTCATTGTACATTCAAAAAATATACATCAAAACTTACACATTCTCATTGTACATTCAAGAAATGTACATCAAAACATACACATTTTGATTGTACACTCAAGAAATGTACATCAAAACATACACCATTTCATTGTACACTCAAGAAATGTACATCAAAACATACACATTTTCATTGTACATTCAAGAAATGTATATCAAAACATACACATTTTCATATTACATTCAAGAAATGTACATCAAAACATACACATTTTCATTGTACATTCAAGAAATGTACATCAAAACATACACATTTTCATTGTACATTCAAAGAATGTACATCAAAACATACACATTTTCTTTGTACATTCAAGAAATCTACATCAAAACACACACATTTTCAGTGTACATTCAAGAAATGTATATCAAAACATACACATTTTCAGTGTACATTCAAGAAATGTACATCAAAACATACAAATTTTCATTGTATATACAAGAAATGTACATCAAAACATACACATTTTCATTGTACATTAAAGAAATGTACATCAAAACATACACATTTTCATTGTATATACAAGAAATGTACATCAAAACATACACATTTTCAGTGTACATTCAAGAAATGTACATCAAAACATATACATTTTCATTGTATATACAAGAAATGTACATCAAAACATACACATTTTCATTGTATATACAAGAAATGTACATCAAAACATACAAATTTTCATTGTACATTCAAGAAATGTATATCAAAAGATACACATTTTCAGATTACATTCAAGAAATGTTCATCAAAACATACACATTTTCATTGTACATTCAAATGATGTAAATCAAAACATACACATTTTCATTGTACATTAAAGAAATGTACATCAAAACATACACATTTTCATTGTATATACAAGAAATGTACATCAAAACATACACATTTTCATTGTACATTCAAGAAATGTATATCAAAACATACACATTTTCAGATTACATTCAAGAAATGTTCATTAAAACATACACATTTTCATTGTACATTCAAATGATGTACATCAAAACATACACATTTTCATTGTACATTCAAGAAATGTACATCAAAACATACACAGTTTCAGTGTACATTCAAGAAATGTACATCAAAACATACAAATTTTCATTGTATATACAAGAAATGTACATCAAAACATACACATTTTCGTTGTACATTAAAGAAATGTACATCAAAACCTACACATTTTCATTGTACATTCAAGAAATTTACATCAAAACATACAAATTTTCATTGTATATACAAGAAATGTACATCAAAACATACACATTTTCATTGTACATTAAAGAAATGTACATCAAAACCTACACATTTTCATTGTACATTAAAGAAATGTACATCAAAACATACACATTTTCGTTGTACATTAAAGAAATGTACATCAAAACCTACACATTTTCAGTGTACATTCAAGAAATGTACATCACAACATATACATTTTCATTGCACATTCAAGAAATGTACATCAAAACATACACATTTTCAGTGTACATTCAAGAAATGTACATCAAAAAATACAAATTTTCATTTTACACTCAAGAAATGTACATCAAAACATACACATTTTCAGTGTACATGCAAGAAATGTACATCAAAGCATATACCTTTTCATTGTATATACAAGAAATGTACATCAAAACATACACATTTTTAGTGTACATTCAAGAAATGTATATCAAAACATACACATTTACGGTGTACCTTCAAGAAGTGTACATCAAAACATACACATTTTCAGTATACATTCAAGAAATGTACATGAAAACATATACATTTTCATTGTACATTCAAGAAATGTATATCAAAACATACACATTTTCAGTGTACATTCAAGAAATGTACATCAAAACATACACATTTTCATTGTATATACAAGAAATGTACATCAAAACATACACATTTTCATTGCACACTAAAGAAATGTCCATCAAACCATACACTTTTTCATTGTACATTCAAGAAATGTATATCAAAACATACACATTTTCATTGTACATTCAAGAAATGTACATCAAAACATACACATTTTCAGTGTACATTCAAGAAATGTATAACAAAAAATACACATTTTCAGTGTACATTCAAGAAATGTGCATCAAAACAAACACATTTTCATTGTACACTAAAGAAATGTACATCAAAACATACACATTTTCATTGTACATTCAAGAAATATACATCAAAACATACACATTTTCATTGTACATTCAAGAAATGTACATCAAAACATACACATTTTCATTGTACACTCAAGAAATGCACATCAAAACATACACATTTTCATTGAACATTCAAGAAATGTACATCAAAACATACACATTTTCATTGTACATTCAAGAAATGTACATCAAAACATACAAATTTTCATTGTATATACAAGAAATGTACATCAAAACATACACATTTTCATTGTACATTAAAGAAATGTACATCAAAACCTACACATTTTCATTGTACATTAAAGAAATGTACATCAAAACATACACATTTTCATTGTATATTCAAGAAATGTACATCAAAACATACACATTTTCATTGTACATTGAAGAAATGTACATCAAAACATACACATTTTCATTGTACATTCAAGAAATGTACATCAAAACATAAACATTTTCATAGTACATTCAAGAAATGTATATCAAAACATACACATTTTCAGTGTACATTCAAGAAATGTACATCAAATCATACAAATTTTCATTGTATATACAAGAATTGTACAACAAAACATACACATTTTCATTGTACACTAAAGAAATGTACATCAAAACATACACATTTTCAGTGTACATTCAAGAAATGTACATCAAAACATACACATTTTCAGTGTACATTCAAGACATATACATAAAAACATACACATTTTCATTGAATATACCAGAAATGTACATCAAAACATACACATTTTCAGTGTACATTCAAGAAATGTACATCAAAACATATACATTTTCATTGTATATACAAGAAATGTACATCAAAACATACACATTTTCAGTGTACATTCAAGAAATGTATATCAAAACATACACATTTACAGTGTACATTCAAGAAATGTACATCAAAACATACACATTTTCAGTATACATTCAAGAAATGTACATGAAAACATATACATTTTCATTGTACATTCAAGAAATGTATATCAAAACATACACATTTTCAGTGTACATTCAAGAAGTGTACATCAAAACATACACATTTTCATTGTATATACAAGAAATGTACATCAAAACATACACATTTTCATTGTACACTAAAGAAATGTCCATCAAACCATACACTTTTTCATTGTACATTCAAGAAATGTATATCAAAACATACACATTTTCATTGTACATTCAAGAAATGTACATCAAAACATACACATTGTCAGTGTACATTCAAGAAATGTATAACAAAAAATACACATTTTCAGAGTACATTCAAGAAATGTGCATCAAAACAAACACATTTTCATTGTACACTAAAGAAATGTACACAAAACATACACATTTTCATTGTACATACAAGAAGTATACATCAAAACATAAACATTTTCATTGTACATTCTAGAAATGTACATCAAAACATACACATTTTCAGTGTACATTCAAGAAATGTACATCAAAGCAAACACATTTTCATTGTACACTAAAGAAATGTACATCAAAACATACACATTTTCATTGTACATTCAAGAAATGCAAATCAAAACATACACATTTTCATTGTACATTCAAAAAATATACATCAAAACTTACACATTCTCATTGTACATTCAAGAAATGTACATCAAAACATACACATTTTGATTGTACACTCAAGAAATGTACATCAAAACATACACCATTTCATTGTACACTCAAGAAATGTACATCAAAACATACACATTTTCATTGTACATTCAAGAAATGTATATCAAAACATACACATTTTCATATTACATTCAAGAAATGTACATCAAAACATACACATTTTCATTGTACATTCAAGAACTGTACATCAAAACATACACATTTTCATTGTACATTCAAAGAATGTACATCAAAACATACACATTTTCTTTGTACATTCAAGAAATCTACATCAAAACACACACATTTTCAGTGTACATTCAAGAAATGTATATCAAAACATACACATTTTCAGTGTACATTCAAGAAATGTACATCAAAACATACAAATTTTCATTGTATATACAAGAAATGTACATCAAAACATACACATTTTCATTGTACATTAAAGAAATGTACATCAAAACATACACATTTTCATTGTATAAACAAGAAATGTACATCAAAACATACACATTTTCAGTGTACAATCAAGAAATGTACATCAAAACATATACATTTTCATTGTATATACAAGAAATGTACATCAAAACATACACATTTTCATTGTATATACAAGAAATGTACATCAAAACATACAAATTTTCATTGTACATTCAAGAAATGTATATCAAAAGATACACATTTTCAGATTACATTCAAGAAATGTTCATCAAAACATACACATTTTCATTGTACATTCAAATGATGTACATCAAAACATACACATTTTCATTGTACATTCAAGAAATGTACAACAAAACATACACAGTTTCAGTGTACATTCAAGAAATGTACATCAAAACATACAATTTTTCATTGTATATACAAGAAATGTACATCAAAACATACACATTTTCGTTGTACATTAAAGAAATGTACATCAAAACCTACACATTTTCATTGTACATTCAAGAAATGTACATCAAAACATACAAATTTTCATTGTATATACAAGAAATGTACATCAAAACATACACATTTTCATTGTACATTAAAGAAATGTACATCAAAACCTACACATTTTCATTGTACATTAAAGAAATGTACATCAAAACATACACATTTTCATTGTATATACAAGAAATGTACATCAAAACATACACATTTTCAGTGTACATTCAAGAAATGTACATCACAACATATACATTTTCATTGTATATACAAGAAATGTACATCAAAACATACACATTTTCAGTGTACATTCAAGAAATGTACATCAAAACATACAAACTTTCATTGTAAATACAAGAAATGTACATCAAAACATACACATTTTCGTTGTACATTAAAGAAATGTACATCAAAACCTACACATTTTCAGTGTACATTCAAGAAATGTACATCACAACATATACATTTTCATTGTACATTCAAGAAATGTACATCAAAACATACACATTTTCAGTGTACATTCAAGAAATGTACATCAAAACATACAAATTTTCATTGTATATACAAGAAATGTACATCAAAACATACACATTTTCGTTGTACATTAAAGAAATGTACATCAAAACCTACACATTTTCAGTGTACATTCAAGAAATGTACATCAAAACATACACATTTTCATTTTACACTCAAGAAATGTACATCAAAACATACACATTTTCAGTGTACATGCAAGAAATGTACATCAAAGCATATACCTTTTCATTGTATATACAAGAAATGTACATCAAAACATACACATTTTCAGTGTACATTCAAGAAATGTACATGAAAACATATACATTGTCATTGTACATTCAAGTAATGTATATCAAAACATACACATTTTCAGATTACGTTCAAGAAATGTACATCAAAGCATACACATTTTCATTGTACATTGAAGAAATGTACATCAAAACATACACATCTTCATTGTACATTCAAGAAATGTACATCAAAACATAAACATTTTCACAGTACATTCAAGGAATGTACATCAAAACATACACATTTTCATTGTATATTCAAGAAATGTACATCAAAACACACACATTTTCAGTGTACATTCAAGAAATGTATATCAAAACATACACATTTTCAGTGTACATTCAAGAAATGTACATCAAAGCATACACATTTTCATTGTACACTCAAGAAATGTACATCAAAACATACACATTTTCATTGTACATTCAAGAAATGTACATCAAAACATACACATTTTCATTGTATATACCGGAAATGTACATCAAAACATACACATTTTCATTGTATATACAAGAAATGTACATCAAAACATACACATTTTCTGTGTACATTCAAGAAATGTACATGAAAACATATACATTTTCGTTGCACATTCAAGAAATGTATATCAAAACATACACATTTTCAGATTACATTCAAGAAATGTACATCAAAACATACACATTTTCATTGTACATTGAAGAAATGTACATCAAAACATACACATTTTCATTGTAAATTCAAGAAATGTACATCAAAACATAAACATTTTCATAGTACATTCAAGGAATGTACATCAAAACATACACATTTTCATTGTATATTCAAGAAATGTACATCAAAACATACACATTTTCATTGTACATTGAAGAAATGTACATCAAAACATACACATTTTCATTGTACATTCAAGAAATGTACATCAAAACATAAACATTTTCATAGTACATTCAAGAAATGTATATCAAAACATACACATTTTCAGTGTACATTCAAGAAATGTACATCAAATCATACAAATTTTCATTGTATATACAAGAAATGTACAACAAAACATACACATTTTCATTGTACACTAAAAAATGTACATCAAAACATACACATTTTCAGTGTACATTCAAGAAATGTACATCAAAACATACACATTTTCAGTGTACATTCAAGAAATATACATAAAAACATACACATTTTCATTGAATATACCAGAAAGGTACATCAAAACATACACATTTTCAGTGTACATTCAAGAAATGTACATCAAAACATATACATTTTCATTGTATATACAAGAAATGTACATCAAAACATACACATTTTCAGTGTACATTCAAGAAATGTATATCAAAACATACACATTTACAGTGTACATTCAAGAAATGTACATCAAAACATACACATTTTCAGTATACATTCAAGAAATGTACATGAAAAGATATACATTTTCATTGTACATTCAAGAAATGTATATCAAAACATACACATTTTCAGTGTACATTCAAGAAATGTACATCAAAACATACACATTTTCATTGTATATACAAGAAATGTACATCAAAACATACACATTTTCATTGTACACTAAAGAAATGTCCATCAAACCATACACTTTTTCATTGTACATTCAAGAAATGTATATCAAAACATACACATTTTCATTGTACATTCAAGAAATGTACATCAAAACATACACATTGTCAGTGTACATTCAAGAAATGTATAACAAAAAATACACATTTTCAGAGTACATTCAAGAAATGTGCATCAAAACAAACACATTTTCATTGTACACTAAAGAAATGTAAACAAAACATACACATTTTCATTGTACATACAAGAAGTATACATCAAAACATACACATTTTCATTGTACATTCAAGAAATGTACATCAAAACATACACATTTTCATTGTACACTCAAGAAATGTACATCAAAACATACACATTTTCATTGTACATATAAGAAATGTACATCAAAACATACACATTTTCATTGTACACTCAAGAAATGTTCATCAAAACATACACATTTTCATTGTACATTCAAGAAATGTACATCAAAACATACACATTTTCATTGTACATTCAAAGAATGTACATCAAAACATACACATTTTCATTGTACATTCAAGAAATGGGCATCAAAACACACACATTTTCAGTGTACATTCAAGAAATGTATATCAAAACATACACATTTTCAGTGTACATTCAAGAAATGTACATCAAAAAATACAAATTTTCATTGTACATTCAAGAAATGTACATCAAAACTTACACATTCTCATAGTACATTCAAGAAATGTAATTCAAAACATACACATTTTGATTGTACACTCAAGAAATGTACATCAAAACATACACATTTTCATTGTACACTCAAGAAATGTACATCAAAACATACACATTTTCATTGTACATTCAAGAAATGTATATCAAAACATACACATTTTCATTGTACATTCAAGAAATGTACATCAAAACATACACATTTTCATTGTACATTCAAGAAATGTACATCAAAACATACACATTTTCATTGTACATTCAAGAAATGTACATCAAAACATACACATTTTCATTGTACATTCAAAGAATGTACATCAAAACATACACATTTTCATTGTACATTCAAGAAATGTACATCAAAACGCACACATTTTCAGTGTACATTCAAGAAATGTATATCAAAACATACACATTTTCAGTGTACATTCAAGAAATGTACATCAAAACATACAAATTTTCATTGTATATACAAGAAATGTACATCAAAACATACACATTTTCATTGTACATTAAAGAAATGTACATCAAAACATACACATTTTCATTGTATATACAAGAAATGTACATCAAAACATACACATTTTCAGTGTACATTCAAGAAATGTACATCAAAACATATACATTTTCATTGTATATACAAGAAATGTACATCAAAACATACACATTTTCAGTGTACATTCAAGAAATGTACATGAAAACATACATTTTCATTGTACATTCAAGAAATGTATATCAAAACATACACATTTTCAGATTACATTCAAGAAATGTTCATCATAACATACACATTTTCATTGTACATTCAAGAGATGTACATCAAAACATACACATTTTCATTGTACATTCAAGAAATGTACATCAAAACATACACATTTTCATTGTACATTCAAGGAATGTACATCAAAACATACACATTTTCATTGTACATTCAAGAAATGTACATCAAAACACACACATTTTCAGTGTACATTCAAGAAATGTACATCAAAACATACAAATTTTCATTGTGTATACAAGAAATGTACATCAAAACATACACATTTTCATTGTACATTAAAGAAATGTACATCAAAACCTACACATTTTCATTGTACATTAAAGAAATGTACATCAAAACATACACATTTTCATTGTATATACAAGAAATGTACATCAAAACATACACATTTTCAGTGTACATTCAAGAAATGTACATCAAAACATATACATTTTCATTGTATATACAAGAAATGTACATCAAAACATACACATTTTCAGTGTACAATCAAGAAATGTACATGAAAACATACATTTTCATTGTACATTCAGGAAATGTATATCAAAACATACACATTTTCAGATTACATTCAAGAAATGTTCATCAAAACATACACATTTTCATTGTACATTCAAATGATGTACATCAAAACATACACATTTTCATTGTACATTCAAGAAATGTACATCAAAACATACACATTTTCATTGTACATTCAAGGAATTTACATCAAAACATACACATTTTCATTGTACATTCAAGAAATGTACATCAAAACACACACATTTTCAGTGCACATTCATGAAATGTATATCAAAACATACACATTTTCAGTGTATATTCAAGAAATGTACATCAAAACATACAAATTTTCATTGTATATACAAGAAATGTACATCAAAACATACACATTTTCGTTGTACATTAAAGAAATGTACATCAAAACATACACATTTTCATTTTACACTCAAGAAGTGTACATCAAAACATACACATTTTCAGTGTACATTCAACAAATGTACATCAAAGCATATACATTTTTATTGTATATACAAGAAATGTACATCAAAACATACACATTTTCAGTGTACATTCAAGAAATGTATATCAAAACATACACATTTTCAGATTACATTCAAGAAATGTACATCAAAGCATATACATTTTCATTGTATATACAAGAAATGTACATCAAAACATACACATTTTCATTGTACATTCAAGAAATGTATATCAAAACATACACATTTTCATTGTACATTCAAGAAATGTACATCAAAACATACACATTTTCATTGTACATTCAAGAAATGTACATCAAAACATACACATTTTCATTGTACATTCAAGAAATGTACATCAAAACTTAGACATTCTCATTGTACATTCAGGAAATGTACATCAAAACATACACATTTTGATGGTACACTCAAGAAATGTACATCAAAACATACACATTTTCATTGTACACTCAAGAAATGTACATCAAAACATACACATTTTCATTGTACATTCAAGAAATGTACATCAAAACATACACATTTTCATTGTACATTCAAAGAATGTACATCAAAACATACACATTTTCATTGTACATTCAAGAAATGTACATCAAAACACACACATTTTCAGTGTACATTCAAGAAATGTATATCAAAACACACACATTTTCAGCGTACATTCAAGAAATGTACATCAAAACATACAAATTTTCATTGTATATACAAGAAATGTACATCAAAACATACACATTTTCATTGTACATTAAAGAAATGTACATCAAAACATACACATTTTCATTGTATATACAAGAAATGTACATCAAAACATACACATTTTCAGTGTACATTCAAGAAATGTACATCAAAACATATACATTTTCATTGTATATACAAGAAATGTACATCAAAACATACACATTTTCAGTGTACATTCAAGAAATGTACATGAAAACATACATTTTCATTGTACATTCAAGAAATGTATATCAAAACATACACATTTTCAGATTACATTCAAGAAATGTTCATCAAAACATACACATTATCATTGTACATTCAAGAGATGTACATCAAAACATACACATTTTCATTGTACATTCAAGAAATGTACATCAAAACATACACATTTTCATTGTACATTCAAGGAATGTACATCAAAACATACACATTTTCATTGTACATTCAAGAAATGTACATCAAAACACACACATTCTCAGTGTACATTCAAGAAATGTACATCAAAACATACAAATTTTCATTGTATATACAAGAAATGTACATCAAAACATACACATTTTCATTGTACATTAAAGAAATGTACATCAAAACCTACACACTTTCATTGTACATTAAAGAAATGTACATCAAAACATACACATTTTCATTGTATATACAAGAAATGTACATCAAAACATACACATTTTCAGTGTACATTCAAGAAATGTACATCAAAACATATACATTTTCATTGTATATACAAGAAATGTACATCAAAACATACACATTTTCAGTGTACAATCAAGAAATGTACATGAAAACATACATTTTCATTGTACATTCAAGAAATGTATATCAAAACATACACATTTTAGGATTACATTCAAGAAATGTTCATCAAAACATACACATTTTCATTGTACATTCAAATGATGTACATCAAAACATACACATTTTCAGTGCACATTCATGAAATGTATATCAAAACATACACATTTTCAGTGTATATTCAAGAAATGTACATCAAAACATACAAATTTTCATTGTATATACAAGAAATGTACATCAAAACATACACATTTTCGTTGTACATTAAAGAAATGTACATCAAAACCTACACATTTTCAGTGTACATTCAAGAAATGTACATCAAAACATACACATTTTCATTTTACACTCAAGAAATGTACATCAAAACATACACATTTTCAGTGTACATTCAAGAAATGTACATCAAAGCATATACATTTTCATTGTATATACAAGAAATGTACATCAAAACATACACATTTTCAGTGTACATTCAAGAAATGTATATCAAAACATACACATTTTCAGATTACATTCAAGAAATGTACATCAAAGCATATACATTTTCATTGTATATACAAGAAATGTACATCAAAACATACACATTTTCATTGTACATTCAAGAAATGTATATCAAAACATACACATTTTCATTGTACATTCAAGAAATGTACATCAAAACATACACATTTTCATTGTACATTCAAGAAATGTACATCAAAACATACACATTTTCATTGTACATTCAAGAAATGTACATCAAAACTTAGACATTCTCATTGTACATTCAGGAAATGTACATCAAAACATACACATTTTGATGGTACACTCAAGAAATGTACATCAAAACATACACATTTTCATTGTACACTCAAGAAATGTACATCAAAACATACACATTTTCATTGTACATTCAAGAAATGTATATCAAAACATACACATTTTCATTGTACATTCAAGAAATGTACATCAAAACATACACATTTTCATTGTACATTCAAGAAATGTACATCAAAACATACACATTTTCATTGTACATTCAAAGAATGTACATCAAAACATACACATTTTCATTGTACATTCAAGAAATGTACATCAAAACACACACATTTTCAGTGTACATTCAAGAAATGTATATCAAAACATACACATTTTCAGTGTACATTCAAGAAATGTACATCAAAACATACAAATTTTCATTGTATATACAAGAAATGTACATCAAAACATACACATTTTCATTGTACATTAAAGAAATGTACATCAAAACATACACATTTTCATTGTATATACAAGAAATGTACATCAAAACATACACATTTTCAGTGTACATTCAAGAAATGTACATCAAAACATATACATTTTCATTGTATATACAAGAAATGTACATCAAAACATACACATTTTCAGTGTACATTCAAGAAATGTACATGAAAACATACATTTTCATTGTACATTCAAGAAATGTATATCAAAACATACACATTTTCAGATTACATTCAAGAAATGTTCATCAAAACATACACATTATCATTGTACATTCAAGAGATGTACATCAAAACATACACATTTTCATTGTACATTCAAGAAATGTACATCAAAACATACACATTTTCATTGTACATTCAAGGAATGTACATCAAAACATACACATTTTCATTGTACATTCAAGAAATGTACATCAAAACACACACATTCTCAGTGTACATTCAAGAAATGTACATCAAAACATACAAATTTTCATTGTATATACAAGAAATGTACATCAAAACATACACATTTTCATTGTACATTAAAGAAATGTACATCAAAACCTACACATTTTCATTGTACATTAAAGAAATGTACATCAAAACATACACATTTTCATTGTATATACAAGAAATGTACATCAAAACATACACATTTTCAGTGTACATTCAAGAAATGTACATCAAAACATATACATTTTCATTGTATATACAAGAAATGTACATCAAAACATACACATTTTCAGTGTACATCAAGAAATGTACATGAAAACATACATTTTCATTGTACATTCAAGAAATGTATATCAAAACATACACATTTTCAGATTACATTCAAGAAATGTTCATCAAAACATACACATTTTCATTGTACATTCAAATGATGTACATCAAAACACACACATTTTCAGTGCACATTCAAGAAATGTATATCAAAACATACACATTTTCAGTGTATATTCAAGAAATGTACATCAAAACATACAAATTTTCATTGTATATACAAGAAATGTACATCAAAACATACACATTTTCGTTGTACATTAAAGAAATGTACATCAAAACCTACACATTTTCAGTGTACATTCAAGAAATGTACATCAAAACATACACATTTTCAGTGTACATTCAAGAAATGTACATCAAAGCATACACATTTTCATTGTATATACAAGAAATGTACATCAAAACATACACATTTTCAGTGTACATTCAAGGAATGTATATCAAAACATACACATTTTCAGATTACATTCAAGAAATGTACATCAAAGCATATACATTTTCATTGTATATACAAGAAATGTACATCAAAACATACACATTTTCAGTGTACATTCAAGGAATGTATATCAAAACATACACATTTTCAGATTACATTCAAGAAATGTACATCAAAACATACACATTTTCATTGTACACTCAAGAAATGTTCATCAAAACATACACATTTTCATTGTACATTCAAGAAATGTACATCAAAACATACACATTTTCATTGTACATTCTAGAAATGTACATCAAAACATACACATTTTCAGTGTACATTCAAGAAATGTACATCAAAGCAAACACATTTTCATTGTACACTAAAGAAATGTACATCAAAACATACACATTTTCATTGTACATTAAAGAAATGCACATCAAAACATACACATTTTCATTGTACATTCAAGAAATATACATCAAAACATACACATTTTCAGTGTACATTCAAGAAATGTACATCAAAACTTACACATTCTCATTGTACATTCAAGAAATGTACATCAAAACATACACATTTTGATTGTACACTCAAGAAATGTACATCAAAACATACACATTTTCATTGTACACTCAAGAAATGTACATCAAAACATACACATTTTCATTGTACATTCAAGAAATGTATATCAAAACATACACATTTTCATTGTACATTCAAGAAATGTACATCAAAACATACACATTTTCATTGTACATTCAAGAAATGTACATCAAAACATACACATTTTCATTGTACATTCAAAGAATGTACATCAAAACATACACATTTTCATTGTACATTCAAGAAATGGGCATCAAAACACACACATTTTCAGTGTACATTCAAGAAATGTATATCAAAACATACACATTTTCAGTGTACATTCAAGAAATGTACATCAAAAAATACAAATTTTCATTGTACATTCAAGAAATGTACATCAAAACTTACACATTCTCATAGTACATTCAAGAAATGTAATTCAAAACATACACATTTTGATTGTACACTCAAGAAATGTACATCAAAACATACACATTTTCATTGTACACTCAAGAAATGTACATCAAAACATACACATTTTCATTGTACATTCAAGAAATGTATATCAAAACATACACATTTTCATTGTACATTCAAGAAATGTACATCAAAACATACACATTTTCATTGTACATTCAAGAAATGTACATCAAAACATACACATTTTCATTGTACATTCAAGAAATGTACATCAAAACATACACATTTTCATTGTACATTCAAAGAATGTACATCAAAACATACACATTTTCATTGTACATTCAAGAAATGTACATCAAAACGCACACATTTTCAGTGTACATTCAAGAAATGTATATCAAAACATACACATTTTCAGTGTACATTCAAGAAATGTACATCAAAACATACAAATTTTCATTGTATATACAAGAAATGTACATCAAAACATACACATTTTCATTGTACATTAAAGAAATGTACATCAAAACATACACATTTTCATTGAATATACAAGAAATGTACATCAAAACATACACATTTTCAGTGTACATTCAAGAAATGTACATCAAAACATATACATTTTCATTGTATATACAAGAAATGTACATCAAAACATACACATTTTCAGTGTACATTCAAGAAATGTACATGAAAACATACATTTTCATTGTACATTCAAGAAATGTATATCAAAACATACACATTTTCAGATTACATTCAAGAAATGTTCATCATAACATACACATTTTCATTGTACATTCAAGAGATGTACATCAAAACATACACATTTTCATTGTACATTCAAGAAATGTACATCAAAACATACACATTTTCATTGTACATTCAAGGAATGTACATCAAAACATACACATTTTCATTGTACATTCAAGAAATGTACATCAAAACACACACATTTTCAGTGTACATTCAAGAAATGTACATCAAAACATACAAATTTTCATTGTGTATACAAGAAATGTACATCAAAACATACACATTTTCATTGTACATTAAAGAAATGTACATCAAAACCTACACATTTTCATTGTACATTAAAGAAATGTACATCAAAACATACACATTTTCATTGTATATACAAGAAATGTACATCAAAACATACACATTTTCAGTGTACATTCAAGAAATGTACATCAAAACATATACATTTTCATTGTATATACAAGAAATGTACATCAAAACATACACATTTTCAGTGTACAATCAAGAAATGTACATGAAAACATACATTTTCATTGTACATTCAAGAAATGTATATCAAAACATACACATTTTCAGATTACATTCAAGAAATGTTCATCAAAACATACACATTTTCATTGTACATTCAAATGATGTACATCAAAACATACACATTTTCATTGTACATTCAAGAAATGTACATCAAAACATACACATTTTCATTGTACATTCAAGGAATTTACATCAAAACATACACATTTTCATTGTACATTCAAGAAATGTACATCAAAACACACACATTTTCAGTGCACATTCATGAAATGTATATCAAAACATACACATTTTCAGTGTATATTCAAGAAATGTACATCAAAACATACAAATTTTCATTGTATATACAAGAAATGTACATCAAAACATACACATTTTCGTTGTACATTAAAGAAATGTACATCAAAACATACACATTTTCATTTTACACTCAAGAAGTGTACATCAAAACATACACATTTTCAGTGTACATTCAAGAAATGTACATCAAAGCATATACATTTTTATTGTATATACAAGAAATGTACATCAAAACATACACATTTTCAGTGTACATTCAAGAAATGTATATCAAAACATACACATTTTCAGATTACATTCAAGAAATGTACATCAAAGCATATACATTTTCATTGTATATACAAGAAATGTACATCAAAACATACACATTTTCATTGTACATTCAAGAAATGTATATCAAAACATACACATTTTCATTGTACATTCAAGAAATGTACATCAAAACATACACATTTTCATTGTACATTCAAGAAATGTACATCAAAACATACACATTTTCATTGTACATTCAAGAAATGTACATCAAAACTTAGACATTCTCATTGTACATTCAGGAAATGTACATCAAAACATACACATTTTGATGGTACACTCAAGAAATGTACATCAAAACATACACATTTTCATTGTACACTCAAGAAATGTACATCAAAACATACACATTTTCATTGTACATTCAAGAAATGTATATCAAAACATACACATTTTCATTGTACATTCAAGAAATGTACATCAAAACATACACATTTTCATTGTACATTCAAGAAATGTACATCAAAACATACACATTTTCATTGTACATTCAAAGAATGTACATCAAAACATACACATTTTCATTGTACATTCAAGAAATGTACATCAAAACACACACATTTTCAGTGTACATTCAAGAAATGTATATCAAAACACACACATTTTCAGTGTACATTCAAGAAATGTACATCAAAACATACAAATTTTCATTGTATATACAAGAAATGTACATCAAAACATACACATTTTCATTGTACATTAAAGAAATGTACATCAAAACATACACATTTTCATTGTATATACAAGAAATGTACATCAAAACATACACATTTTCAGTGTACATTCAAGAAATGTACATCAAAACATATACATTTTCATTGTATATACAAGAAATGTACATCAAAACATACACATTTTCAGTGTACATTCAAGAAATGTACATGAAAACATACATTTTCATTGTACATTCAAGAAATGTATATCAAAACATACACATTTTCAGATTACATTCAAGAAATGTTCATCAAAACATACACATTATCATTGTACATTCAAGAGATGTACATCAAAACATACACATTTTCATTGTACATTCAAGAAATGTACATCAAAACATACACATTTTCATTGTACATTCAAGGAATGTACATCAAAACATACACATTTTCATTGTACATTCAAGAAATGTACATCAAAACACACACATTCTCAGTGTACATTCAAGAAATGTACATCAAAACATACAAATTTTCATTGTATATACAAGAAATGTACATCAAAACATACACATTTTCATTGTACATTAAAGAAATGTACATCAAAACCTACACACTTTCATTGTACATTAAAGAAATGTACATCAAAACATACACATTTTCATTGTATATACAAGAAATGTACATCAAAACATACACATTTTCAGTGTACATTCAAGAAATGTACATCAAAACATACACATTTTCATTTTACACTCAAGAAATGTACATCAAAACATACACATTTTCAGTGTACATTCAAGAAATGTACATCAAAGCATATACATTTTCATTGTATATACAAGAAATGTACATCAAAACATACACATTTTCAGTGTACATTCAAGAAATGTATATCAAAACATACACATTTTCAGATTACATTCAAGAAATGTACATCAAAGCATATACATTTTCATTGTATATACAAGAAATGTACATCAAAACATACACATTTTCATTGTACATTCAAGAAATGTATATCAAAACATACACATTTTCATTGTACATTCAAGAAATGTACATCAAAACATACACATTTTCATTGTACATTCAAGAAATGTACATCAAAACATACACATTTTCATTGTACATTCAAGAAATGTACATCAAAACTTAGACATTCTCATTGTACATTCAGGAAATGTACATCAAAACATACACATTTTGATGGTACACTCAAGAAATGTACATCAAAACATACACATTTTCATTGTACACTCAAGAAATGTACATCAAAACATACACATTTTCATTGTACATTCAAGAAATGTATATCAAAACATACACATTTTCATTGTACATTCAAGAAATGTACATCAAAACATACACATTTTCATTGTACATTCAAGAAATGTACATCAAAACATACACATTTTCATTGTACATTCAAAGAATGTACATCAAAACATACACATTTTCATTGTACATTCAAGAAATGTACATCAAAACACACACATTTTCAGTGTACATTCAAGAAATGTATATCAAAACATACACATTTTCAGTGTACATTCAAGAAATGTACATCAAAACATACAAATTTTCATTGTATATACAAGAAATGTACATCAAAACATACACATTTTCATTGTACATTAAAGAAATGTACATCAAAACATACACATTTTCATTGTATATACAAGAAATGTACATCAAAACATACACATTTTCAGTGTACATTCAAGAAATGTACATCAAAACATATACATTTTCATTGTATATACAAGAAATGTACATCAAAACATACACATTTTCAGTGTACATTCAAGAAATGTACATGAAAACATACATTTTCATTGTACATTCAAGAAATGTATATCAAAACATACACATTTTCAGATTACATTCAAGAAATGTTCATCAAAACATACACATTATCATTGTACATTCAAGAGATGTACATCAAAACATACACATTTTCATTGTACATTCAAGAAATGTACATCAAAACATACACATTTTCATTGTACATTCAAGGAATGTACATCAAAACATACACATTTTCATTGTACATTCAAGAAATGTACATCAAAACACACACATTCTCAGTGTACATTCAAGAAATGTACATCAAAACATACAAATTTTCATTGTATATACAAGAAATGTACATCAAAACATACACATTTTCATTGTACATTAAAGAAATGTACATCAAAACCTACACATTTTCATTGTACATTAAAGAAATGTACATCAAAACATACACATTTTCATTGTATATACAAGAAATGTACATCAAAACATACACATTTTCAGTGTACATTCAAGAAATGTACATCAAAACATATACATTTTCATTGTATATACAAGAAATGTACATCAAAACATACACATTTTCAGTGTACATCAAGAAATGTACATGAAAACATACATTTTCATTGTACATTCAAGAAATGTATATCAAAACATACACATTTTCAGATTACATTCAAGAAATGTTCATCAAAACATACACATTTTCATTGTACATTCAAATGATGTACATCAAAACACACACATTTTCAGTGCACATTCAAGAAATGTATATCAAAACATACACATTTTCAGTGTATATTCAAGAAATGTACATCAAAACATACAAATTTTCATTGTATATACAAGAAATGTACATCAAAACATACACATTTTCGTTGTACATTAAAGAAATGTACATCAAAACCTACACATTTTCAGTGTACATTCAAGAAATGTACATCAAAACATACACATTTTCAGTGTACATTCAAGAAATGTACATCAAAGCATACACATTTTCATTGTATATACAAGAAATGTACATCAAAACATACACATTTTCAGTGTACATTCAAGGAATGTATATCAAAACATACACATTTTCAGATTACATTCAAGAAATGTACATCAAAGCATATACATTTTCATTGTATATACAAGAAATGTACATCAAAACATATACATTTTCATTGTACATTCAAGTAATGTATATCAAAACATACACATTTTCAGATTACATTCAAGAAATGTACATCAAAACATACACATTTTCATTGTACATTGAAGAAATGTACATCAAGACATACACATTTTCATAGTACATTCAAGAAAAGTACATCAAACCATACAACTTTTCATTGTATATACAAGAAATGTACATCAAAACATACACATTTTCAGTGTGCATTCAAGAAATGTACATCAAAGCATATACATTTTCATTGTATATACAAGAAATGTACATCAAAACATACACATTTTCAGTGTACATACAAGAAATGTATATCAAAACATACACATTTTCAGATTACATTCAAGAAATATACATCAAAGCATATACATTTTCATTGTATATACAAGAAATGTACATCAAAACATACACATTTTCAGTGTACATTCAAGAAATGTATTACAAAACATACAAATTTTCAGATTACATTCAAGAAATGTACATTAAACATATACATTTTCATTGTACATTCAAGTAATGTATATCAAAACATACACATTTTCAGATTACATTCAAGAAATGTACATCAAAACACACACATTTTCAGTGTACATTCAAGAAATGTACATCAAAACATAAACATTTTCATAGTACATTCAAGGAATGTACATCAAAACATACACATTTTCCTTGTATATTCAAGAAATGTACATCAAAACACACACATTTTCAGTGTACATTCAGGAAATGTATATCAAAACATACACATTTTCAGTGTGCATTCAAGAAATGTACATCAAAACATACAAATTTTCATTGTATATACAAGAAATGTACATCAAAACATACACATTTTCATTGTACACTAAAGAAATGTACATCAACACATACACATTTTCAGTGTACATTCAAGAAATGTACATCAAAACATACACATTTTCGGTGTACATTCAAGAAATGTACATCAAAACATACACATTTTCATTGTACACTAAAGAAATGTACATCAACACATACACATTTTCAGTGTACATTCAAGAAATGTAAATCAAAACATACACATTTTCAGTGTACAATCCAGAAATGTACATCAAAACATACAAATTTTCATTTTACACTCAAGAAATGTACATCAAAACATACACATTTTCATTGTACATTGAAGAAGTGTACATCAAAACATACACATTTTCATTGTACATTCAAGAAATGTACATAAAAACATACACATTTTCAGTGTACATTCAAGAAATGTACATTAAAGCATATACATTTTCATTGTATATACAAGAAATGTACATCAAAACATACACATTTTCAGTGTACATTCAAGAAATGTACATGAAAACATATACATTTTCATTGTACATTCAAGTAATGTATATCAAAACATACACATTTTCAGATTACATTCAAGAAATGTACATAAAAACATACACATTTTCATTGTACATTGAAGAAATGTACATCAAAACATACACATTTTCATTGTACATTCAAGAAATGTACATCAAAACATAAACATTTTCATAGTACATTCAAGGAATGTACATCAAAACATACACATTTTCATTGTATATTCAAGAGATGTACATCAAAACACACACATTTTCAGTGTACATTCAAGAAATGTATATCAAAACATACACATCTTCAGTGTACATTCAAGAAATGTACATCAAAACATACACATTTTCATTGTACACTAAAGAAATGTACATCAAAACATACTCATTTTCATTGTACATTCAAGGAATGTACATCAAAACATACACATTTTCATTGTATATACACGAAATGTAGATCAAAACATACACATTTTCATTGTATATACAAGAAATGTAGATCAAAACATACACATTTACAGTGTACATTCAAGAAATGTACATCAAATCATACACATTTTCATTGTACACTAAAGAAATGTACATCAACACATACACATTTTCAGTGTACATTCAAGAAATGTACATCAAAACATACACATTTTCATTGTATATACAAGAAATGTAGATCAACAAATACACATTTTCATTGTACACTAAAGAAATGTACATCAACACATACACATTTTCAGTGTACATTCAAGAAATGTAGATCAAAACATACACATTTTCATTGTATATACAAGAAATGTAGATCAAAACATACACATTTACAGTGTACATTCAAGTAATGCACATCAAAACATACACATTTTCATTGTACACTAAAGAAATGTACATCAACACATACACATTTTCATTGTACACTAAAGAAATGTACATCAACACATACACATTTTCAGTGTACATTCAAGAAATGTACATCAAAACATACACATTTTCATTGTATATACCAGAAATGTACATCAAAACATACACATTTTCATTGTATATACAAGAAATGTAGATCAAAACATTCACATTTACAGTGTACATTCAAAAAATGTACATCAAAACATACACATTTTCATTGTACATTCAAGGAATGTACATCAAAACATACACATTTTCATTGTATATACAAGAAATGTAGATCAAAACATACACATTTTCATTGTACACTAAAGAAATGTACATCAAAACATACACATTTTGATTGTACATTCAAGGAATGTACATCAAAACATACACATTTTCATTGTATATACAAGAAATGTAGATCAAAACATACACATTTTCATTGTATATACAAGAAATGTAGATCAAAACATACACATTTACAGTGTACATTCAAGAAATGTACATCAACACATACACATTTTCAGTGTACATTCAAGAAATATACATCAAAACATACACATTTTCGGTGTACATTCAAGAAATGTACATCAAAACATACACATTTTCTTTGAATATACAAGAAATGTAGATCAAAACATACACATTTTCATTGTATATGCAAGAAATGTAGATCAAAACATACACATTTACAGTGTACATTCAAGAAATGTACACGAAAAAATACATTTTCATTGTACATTCAAGAAATGTATATCAAAACATACACATTTTCAGATTACATTCAAGAAATGTACATAAAAACATACACATTTTCATTGTACATTGAAGAAATGTACATCAAAACATACACATTTTCATTGTACATTCAAGAAATGTACATCAAAACATAAACATTTTCATAGTACATTCAAGGAATGTACATCAAAACATACACATTTTCATTGTATATTCAAGAAATGTACATCAAAACACACACATTTTCAGTGTACATTCAAGAAATGTATATCAAAACATACACATTTTCAGTGTACATTCAAGAAATGTACATCAAAACATACACATTTTCATTGTACACTAAAGAAATGTACATCAAAACATACTCATTTTCATTGTACATTCTAGGAATGTACATCAAAACATACACATTTTCATTGTATATACACGAAATGTAGATCAAAACATACACATTTTCATTGTATATACAAGAAATGTAGATCAAAACATACACATTTACAGTGTACATTCAAGAAATGTACATCAAAACATACACATTTTCATTGTACACTAAAGAAATGTACATCAACACATACACATTTTCAGTGTACATTCAAGAAATGTACATCAAAACATACACATTTTCATTGTATATACAAGAAATGTAGATCAACACATACACATTTTCATTGTACACTAAAGAAATGTACATCAACACATACACATTTTCAGTGTACATTCAAGAAATGTAGATCAAAACATACACATTTTCATTGTATATACAAGAAATGTAGATCAAAACATACACATTTACAGTGTACATTCAAGTAATGCACATCAAAACATACACATTTTCATTGTACACTAAAGAAATGTACATCAACACATACACATTTTCATTGTACACTAAAGCAATGTACATCAACACATACACATTTTCAGTGTACATTCAAGAAATGTACATCAAAAGATACACATTTTCATTGTGTATACCAGAAATGTACATCAAAACATACACATTTTCATTGTATATACAAGAAATGTAGATCAAAACATACACATTTACAGTGTACATTCAAAAAATGTACATCAAAACATACACATTTTCATTGTACATTCAAGGAATGTACATCAAAACATACACATTTTCATTGTATATACAAGAAATGTAGATCAAAACATACACATTTTCATTGTACACTAAAGAAATGTACATCAAAACATACACATTTTGATTGTACATTCAAGGAATGTACATCAAAACATACATATTTTCATTGTATATACAAGAAATGTAGATCAAAACATACACATTTTCATTGTATATACAAGAAATGTAGATCAAAACATACACATTTACAGTGTACATTCAAGAAATGTACATCAACACATACACATTTTCAGTGTACATTCAAGAAATATACATCAAAACATACACATTTTCGGTGTACATTCAAGAAATGTACATCAAAACATACACATTTTCTTTGTATATACAAGAACTGTAGATCAAAACATACACATTTTCATTGTATATACAAGAAATGTAGATCAAAACATACACATTTACAGTGTACATTCAAGAAATGTACACGAAAAAATACATTTTCATTGTACATTCAAGAAATGTATATCAAAACATACACATTTTCAGATTACATTCAAGAAATGTTCATCAAAACATACACATTTTCATTGTACATTCAAGAGATGTATATCAAAACATACACATTTTCATTGTACTTTCAAGAAATGTACTTCAAAACATACACATCTTCATTGTACATTCAATGAATGTACATCAAAAGATACACATTTTCATTGTACATTCAAGAAATGTACATCAAAACACACACATTTTCAGTGTACATTCAAGAAATGTATATCAAAACATACACATTTTCAGTGTACATTCAAGAAATGTACATCAAAACATACAAATTTTCATTGTATATACAAGAAATGTACATCAAAACATACACATTTTCATTGTACATTAAAGAAATGTACATCAAAACCTACACATTTTCATTGTACATTAAAGAAATGTACATCAAAACATACACATTTTCATTGTATATGCAAGAAATGTACATCAAAACATACACATTTTCAGTGTACATTCAAGAAATGTACATCAAAACATATGCATTTTCATTGTATATACAAGAAATGTACATCAAAACATACACATTTTCAGTGTACATTCAAGAAATGTAACTGAAAACATACGTTTTCATTGTACATTCAAGAAATGTATATCAAAACATACACATTTTCAGATTACATTCAAGAAATGATCATCAAAACATACACATTTTCATTGTACATTCAAATGATGTACATCAAAACATACACATTTTCATTGTACATTCAAGAAATGTACATCAAAACATACACATTTTCATTGTACATTCAAGGAATGTACATCAAAACATACACATTTTCATTGTACATTCAAGAAATGTACATCAAAACACACACATTTTCAGTGTACATTCAAGAAATGTATATCAAAACATACACATTTTCAGTGTACATTCAAGAAATGTACATCAAAACATACAAATTTTCATTGCATATACAAGAAATGTACATCAAAACATACACATTTTCGTTGTACATTAAAGAAATGTACATCAAAACCTACACATTTTCAGTGTACATTCAAGAAATGTACATCAAAGCATACACATTTTCATTTTACACTCAAGAAATGTACATCAAAACATACACATTTTCATTGTATATACCAGAAATGTACATCAAAACATACACATTTTCATTGTATATACAAGAAATGTAGATCAAAACATACACATTTTCAGTGTACATTCAAGAAATGTACATCAAAACATACACATTTTCATTGTATATACCAGAAATGTACATCAAAACATACACATTTTCATTGTATATACAAGAAATGTACATCAAAACATACACATTTTCAGTGTACATTCAAGAAATGTACATCAAAACATACACATTTTCATTGTACACTAAAGAAATGTACATCAAAACATACACATTTTCATTGTACATTCAAGAAATGTACATCAACACATACACATTTTCAGTGTACATTCAAGAAATGTACATCAAAACATACACATTTTCATTGTACACTAAAGAAATGTACATCAAAACATACACATTTTCATTGTACATTCAAGAAATGTACATCAAAACATACACATTTTCGGTGTACATTCAAGAAATGTAGATCAAAACATACACATTTTCATTGTATATACAAGAAATGTAGATCAAAACATACACATTTACAGTGTACATTCAAGAAATGTACATCAAAACATACACATTTTCATTGTACACTAAAGAAATGTACATCAACACATACACATATTCAGTGTACATTCAAGAAATGTACATCAAAACATACACATTTTCATTGTATATACCAGAAATGTACATCAAAACATACACATTTTCATTGTATATACAAGAAATGTACATCAATACATACACATTTTCAGTGTACATTCAAGAAATGTACATCAAAACATACACATTTTCATTGTACACTAAAGAAATGTACATCAAAACATACACATTTTCATTGTACATTCAAGAAATGTACATCAAAACATACACATTTTCAGTGTACATTCAAGAAATGTACATCAAAACATACACAT
The DNA here is from genome assembly GCA_030765045.1 of Tenodera sinensis. Lineage (NCBI taxonomy): Eukaryota > Metazoa > Arthropoda > Insecta > Mantodea > Mantidae > Tenodera > Tenodera sinensis. The sequence continues at coordinate 214,082,071 of CM060964.1, read as the reverse complement.
TTTCATTGTACACTAAAGAAATGTACATCAAAACATACACATTTTCATTGTACATTCAAGAAATGTACATCAAAACATACACATTTTCGGTGTACATTCAAGAAATGTAGATCAAAACATACACATTTTCATTGTATATACAAGCAATGTAGATCAAAACATACACATTTACAGTGTACATTCAAGAAATGTACATCAAAACATACACATTTTCATTGTACACTAAAGAAATGTACATCAACACATACACATATTCAGTGTACATTCAAGGAATGTAAATCAAAACATACAAATTTCCATTGTATATACAAGAAATGTACATCAAAACATACACATTTTCATTGTACATTCAAGAAATGTACATCAAAACATACACATTTTCATTGTACATTCAAGAAATGTACATCAAAACATACACATTTTCGGTGTACATTCAAGAAATGTAGATCAAAACATACACATCTTCATTGTATATACAAGAAATGTAGATCAAAACATACACATTTACAGTGTACATTCAAGAAATGTACATCAACACATACACATTTTCATTGTACACTAAAGAAATGTACATCAACACATACACATTTTCAGTGTACATTCAAGAAATGTACATCAAAACATACACATTTTCATTGTACACTAAAGAAATGTACATCAACACATACACATTTTCAGTGTACATTCAAGAAATGTAGATCAAAACATACACATTTTCATTGTATATACAAGAAATGTAGATCAAAACATACACATTTACAGTGTACATTCAAGAAATGTACATCAAAACATACACATTTTCATTGTACACTAAAGAAATGTACATCAACACATACACCTTTTTTCATTGTACACTAAAGAAATGTACATCAACACATACACATTTTCAGTGTACATTCAAGAAATGTACATCAAAACATACACATTTTCATTGTATATACAAGAAATGTAGATCAAAACATACACATTTACAGTGTACTTTCAAGAAATGTACATCAAAACATACACATTTTCATTGTACACTAAAGAAATGTACATCAACACATACACATTTTCAGTGTACATTCAAGAAATGTACATCAAAACATACACATTTTCAGTGTACATTCAAGAAATGTACATCAAAACATATACATTTTCATTGTATATACAAGAAATGTACATCAAAACATACACATTTTCAGTGTACATTCAAGAAATGTATATCAAAACATACACATTTACAGTGTACATTCAAGAAATGTACATCAAAACATACACATTTTCAGTATACATTCAAGAAATGTACATGAAAACATATACATTTTCATTGTACATTCAAGAAATGTATATCAAAACATACACATTTTCAGTGTACATTCAAGAAATGTACATCAAAACATACACATTTTCATTGTATATACAAGAAATGTACATTAAAACATACACATTTTCATTGTACACTAAAGAAATGTACATCAAAACATACACATTTTCAGTGTACATTCAAGAAATGTACATCAAAACATACACATTTTCATTGTACATTCAAGAAATGTAGATCAAAACATACACATTTTCATTGTACACTCAAGAAATGTACATCAAAACATACACATTTTCATTGTACACTCAAGAAATGTCCATCAAAACATACACATTTTCATTGTACATTCAAGAAATGTACATCAAAACATACACATTTTCACTGTACATTCAAGGAATGTACATCAAAACATACACATTTTCATTGTACATTCAAGAAATGTACATCAAAACACACAAATTTTCACTGTACATTCAAGAAATGTATATCAAAACATACACATTTTCAGTGTACATTCAAGAAATGTACATCTAAACATACAAATTTTCATTGTATATACAAGAAATGTACATCAAAACATACACATTTTCATTGTACATTAAAGAAATGTACATCAAAACCTACACATTTTCAGTGTACATTCAAGAAATGTACATCAAAGCATACACATTTTCATTCTACACTGAAGAAATGTACATCAAAACATATACATTTTCATTGTACATTCAAGAAATGTACATCAAAACATACACATTTTCATTGTATATACCGGAAATGTACATCAAAACATACACATTTTCATTGTATATACAAGAAATGTACATCAAAACATACACATTTTCAGTGTACATTCAAGAAATGTACATCAAAGCATATACATTTTCATTGTATATACAAGAAATGTACATCAAAACATACACATTTTCAGTGTACATTCAAGAAATGTACATGAAAACATATACATTATCATTGCACATTCAAGAAATGTATATCAAAACATACACATTTTCAGTGTACATTCAAGAAATGTACATCTAAACATACAAATTTTCATTGTATATACAAGAAATGTACATCAAAACGTACACATTTTCATTGTACATTAAAGAAATGTACATCAAAACCTACACATTTTCAGTGTACATTCAAGAAATGTACATCAAAGCATACACATTTTCATTGTACACTCAAGAAATGTACATCAAAACATACACATTTTCATTGTACATTCAAGAAATGTACATCAAAACATACACATTTTCGGTGTACATTCAAGAAATGTAGATCAAAACATACACATTTTCATTGTATATACAAGAAATGTAGATCAAAACATACACATTTACAGTGTACATTCAAGAAATGTACATCAAAACATACACATTTTCATTGTACACTAAAGAAATGTACATCAAAACATACACATTTTCATTGTATATACCAGAAATGTACATCAAAACATACACATTTTCATTGTATATACAAGAAATGTACATCAATACATACACATTTTCAGTGTACATTCAAGAAATGTACATCAAAACATACACATTTTCATTGTACACTAAAGAAATGTACATCAAAACATACACATTTTCATTGTACATTCAAGAAATGTACATCAAAACATACACATTTTCAGTGTACATTCAAGAAATGTACATCAAAACATACATATTTTCATTGTACACTAAAGAAATGTACATCAAAACATACACATTTTCATTGTACATTCAAGAAATGTACATCAAAACATACACATTTTCGGTGTACATTCAAGAAATGTAGATCAAAACATACACAATTTCATTGTATATACAAGAAATGTAGATCAAAACATACACATTTTCAGTGTACATTCAAGAAATGTACATCAAAACATACACATTTTCATTGTACACTAAAGAAATGTACATCAACACATACACATATTCAGTGTACATTCAAGAAATGTACATCAAAACATACAAATTTCCATTGTATATACAAGAAATGTACATCAAAACATACACATTTTCATTGTACATTCAAGAAATGTACATCAAAACATACACATTTTCATTGTACATTCAAGAAATGTACATCAAAACATACACATTTTCGGTGTACATTCAAGAAATGTAGATCAAAACATACACATTTTCATTGTATATACAAGAAATGTAGATCAAAACATACACATTTACAGTGTACATTCAAGAAATGTACATCAAAACATACACATTTTCAAGGTACACTAAAGAAATGTACATCAACACATACACATTTTCATTGTACACTAAGGAAATGTACATCAACACATACACATTTTCAGTGTACATTCAAGAAATGTACATCAAAACATACACATTTTCATTGTATATACAAGAAATGTAGATCAAAACATACACATTTACAGTGTACTTTCAAGAAATGTACATCAAAACATACACATTTTCATTGTACACTAAAGAAATGTACATCAACACATACACATTTTCAGTGTACATTCAAGAAATGTAGATCAAAACATACACATTTTCATTGTATATACAAGAAATGTAGATCAAAACATACACATTTACAGTGTACATTCAAGAAATGTACATCAAAACATACACATTTTCATTGTACACTAAAGAAATGTACATCAACACATACACATTTTCATTGTACACTAAGGAAATGTACATCAACACATACACATTTTCAGTGTACATTCAAGAAATGTACATCAAAACATACACATTTTCATTGTATATACAAGAAATGTAGATCAAAACATACACATTTACAGTGTACTTTCAAGAAATGTACATCAAAACATACACATTTTCATTGCACACTAAAGAAATGTACATCAACACATACACATTTTCAGTGTACATTCAAGAAATGTACATCAAAACAAACACATTTTCAGTGTTCATTCAAGAAATGTACATCAAAACATATACATTTTCATTGTATATACAAGAAATGTACATCAAAACATACACATTTTCAGTGTACATTCAAGAAATGTATATCAAAACATACACATTTACAGTGTACATTCAAGAAATGTACATCAAAACATACACATTTTCAGTATACATTCAAGAAATGTACATGAAAACATATACATTTTCATTGTACATTCAAGAAATGTATATCAAAACATACACATTTTCAGTGTACATTCAAGAAATGTACATCAAAACATACACATTTTCATTGTATATACAAGAAATGTACATTAAAACATACACATTTTCATTGTACACTAAAGAAATGTACATCAAAACATACACATTTTCAGTGTACATTCAAGAAATGTACATCAAAACATACACATTTTCATTGTACATTCAAGAAATGTAGATCAAAACATACACATTTTCATTGTACACTCAAGAAATGTACATCAAAACATACACATTTTCATTGTACACTCAAGAAATGTCCATCAAAACATACACATTTTCATTGTACATTCAAGAAATGTACATCAAAACATACACATTTTCATTGTACATTCAAGGAATGTACATCAAAACATACACATTTTCATTGTACATTCATGAAATGTACATCAAAACACACAAATTTTCACTGTACATTCAAGAAATGTATATCAAAACATACACATTTTCAGTGTACATTCAAGAAATGTACATCTAAACATACAAATTTTCATTGTATATACAAGAAATGTACATCAAAACATACACATTTTCATTGTACATTAAAGAAATGTACATCAAAACCTACACATTTTCAGTGTACATTCAAGAAATGTACATCAAAGCATACACATTTTCATTCTACACTCAAGAAATGTACATCAAAACATACACATTTTCATTGTACATTCAAGAAATGTACATCAAAACATACACATTTTCATTGTATATACCGGAAATGTACATCAAAACATACACATTTTCATTGTATATACAAGAAATGTACATCAAAACATACACATTTTCAGTGTACATTCAAGAAATGTACATCAAAGCATATACATTTTCATTGTATATACAAGAAATGTACATCAAAACATACACATTTTCAGTGTACATTCAAGAAATGTACATGAAAACATATACATTATCATTGCACATTCAAGAAATGTATATCAAAACATACACTTTTTCAGTGTACATTCAAGAAATGTACATCTAAACATACAAATTTTCATTGTATATACAAGAAATGTACATCAAAACGTACACATTTTCATTGTACATTAAAGAAATGTACATCAAAGCCTACACATTTTCAGTGTACATTCAAGAAATGTACATCAAAGCATACACATTTTCATTGTACACTCAAGAAATGTACATCAAAACATACACATTTTCATTGTACATTCAAGAAATGTACATCAAAACATACACATTTTCATTGTATATACCGGAAATGTACATCAAAACATACACATTTTCATTGTATATACAAGAAATGTACATCAAAACATACACATTTTCAGTGTACATTCAAGAAATGTACATCAAAGCATATACATTTTCATTGTATATACAAGAAATGTGCATCAAAACATACACATTTTCAGTGTACATTCAAGAAGTGTATATAAAAACATATACATTTTCATTGCACATTCAAGAAATGTACATCAAAAAATACACATTTTCATTGTACATTGAAGAAATGTACATCAAAACATACACATTTTCATTGTACATTCAAGAAATGTACATCAAAACATAAACATTTTCATAGTACATTCAAGGAATTTACATCAAAACATACACATTTTCATTGTATATTCAAGAAATGTAAATCAAAACACACACATTTTCAGTGTACATTCAAGAAATGTATATCAAAACATACACATTTTCAGTGTACATTCAAGAAATGTACATCAAAACATACAAATTTTCATTGTATATACAAGAAATGTACAACAAAACATACACATTTTCATTGTACACTAAAGAAATGTACATCAAAACATACACATTTTCAGTGTACATTCAAGAAATGTACATCAAAACATACACATTTTCAGTGTACAATCAAGAAATGTACATCAAAACATACACATTTTCATTGTATATACCAGAAATGTACATCAAAACATACACATTTTCAGTGTACATTCAAGAAATGTACATCAAAACATATACATTTTCATTGTATATACGAGAAATGTACATCAAAACATACACATTTTCAGTGTACATTCAAGAAATGTATATCAAAACATACACATTTACAGTGTACATTCAAGAAATGTACATCAAAACATACACATTTTCAGTATACATTCAAGAAATGTACATGAAAACATATACATTTTCATTGTACATTCAAGAAATGTACATCAAAACATACACATTTTCATTGTGTATACCAGAAATGTACATCGAAACATACACATTTTCAGTGTACATTCAAGAAATGTACATCAAAAGATATACATTTTCATTGTATATACAAGAAATGTACATCAAAACATACACATTTTCAGTGTACATTCAAGAAATGTATATTAAAACATACACATTTACCGTGTACATTCAAGAAATGTACATCAAAACATACACATTTTCAGTATACATTCAAGAAATGTACATGAAAACATATACATTTTCATTGTGCACTAAAGAAATGTACATCAAAACATACACATTTTCAGTGTACATTCAAGAAATGTACATCAAAACATACACATTTTCATTGTATATACAAGAAATGTACATCAAAACATACACATTTTCATTGTACACTAAAGAAATGTCCATCAAACCATACACTTTTTCATTGTACATTCAAGAAATGTATATCAAAACATACACATTTTCATTGTACATTCAAGAAATGTACATCAAAACATACACATTTTCAGTGTACATTCAAGAAATGTATAACAAAAAATACACATTTTCAGTGTACATTCAAGAAATGTGCATCAAAACAAACACATTTTCATTGTACACTAAAGAAATGTACATCAAAACATACACATTTTCATTGTACATTCAAGAAATATACATCAAAACATACACATTTTCATTGTACATTCAAGAAATGTACATCAAAACATACACATTTTCATTGTACACTCAAGAAATGTACATCAAAACATACACATTTTCATTGTACATTCAAGAAATGTACATCAAAACATACACATTTTCATTTTACACTCAAGAAATGTTCATCAAAATATACACATTTTCATTGTACATTCAAGAAATGTACATCAAAACATACACATTTTCATTGTACATTCTAGAAATGTACATCAAAACATACACATTTTCAGTGTACATTCAAGAAATGTACATCAAAGCAAACACATTTTCATTGTACACTAAAGAAATGTACATCAAAACATACACATTTTCATTGTACATTCAAGAAATGCACATCAAAACATACACATTTTCATTGTACATTCAAGAAATATACATCAAAACATACACATTTTCATTGTACATTCAAGAAATGTACATCAAAACTTACACATTCTCATTGTACATTCAAGAAATGTACATCAAAACATACACATTTTGATTGTACACTCAAGAAATGTACATCAAAACATACACATTTTCATTGTACACTCAAGAAATGTACATCAAAACATACACATTTTCATTGTACATTCAAGAAATGTATATCAAAACATACACATTTTCATTGTACATTCAAGAAATGTACATCAAAACATACACATTTTCATTGTACATTCAAGAAATGTACATCAAAACATACACATTTTCATTGTACATTCAAAGAATGTACATCAAAACATACACATTTTCATTGTACATTCAAGAAATGTACATCAAAACACACACATTTTCAGTGTACATTCAAGAAATGTATATCAAAACATACACATTTTCAGTGTACATTCAAGAAATGTACATCAAAACATACAAATTTTCATTGTATATACAAGAAATGTACATCAAAACATACACATTTTCATTGTACGTTAAAGAAATGTACATCAAAACATACACATTTTCATTGTATATACAAGAAATGTACATCAAAACATACACATTTTCAGTGTACATTCAAGAAATGTACATCAAAATATATACATTTTCATTGTATATACAAAAAATGTACATCAAAACATACACATTTTCAGTGTACATTCAAGAAATGTACATGAAAACATACATTTTCATTGTACATTCAAGAAATGTATATCAAAACATACACATTTTCAGATTTCATTCAAGAAATGTTCATCAAAACATACACATTTTCATTGTGCATTCAAGAAATGTACATCAAAACATACACATCTTCATTGTACATTCAATGAATGTACATCAAAAGATACACATTTTCATTGTACATTCAAGAAATGTACATCAAAACACACACATTTTCAGTGTACATTCAAGAAATGTACATCAAAACATTAAATTTTCATTGTATATACAAGAAATGGACATCAAAACATACACATTTTCATTGTACATTAAAGAAATGTACATCAAAATCTACACATTTTCATTGTATATACAAGAAATGTACATCAAAACATACACATTTTCAGTGTACATTCAAGAAATGTACATGAAAACATACATTTTCATTGTACATTCAAGAAATGTATATCAAAACATACACATTTTCAGTGTACATTCAAGAAATGTACATCAAAACATACAAATTTTCATTGTATATACAAGAAATGTACATCAAAACATACACATTTTCATTGTACATTCAAGAAATGTACATCAAAACACACACATTTTCAGTGTACATTCAAGAAATGTATATCAAAACATACACATTTTCAGTGTACATTCAAGAAATGTACATCAAAACATACACATTTTCGTTGTACATTAAAGAAATGTACATCAAAACCTACACATTTTCAGTGTACATTCAAGAAATGTACATCAAAACATACACATTTTCATTTTACACTCAAGAAATGTACATCAAAACATACACATTTTCAGTGTACATTCAAGAAATGTACATCAAAGCATATACATTTTCATTGTATATACAAGTAATGTACATCAAAACATACACATTTTCAGTGTACATTCAAGAAATGTACATGAAAACATATACATTTTCATTGTACATTCAAGTAATGTATATCAAAACATACACATTTTCAGATTACATTCAAGAAATTTACATCAAAACATACACATTTTCATTGTACATTGAAGAAATGTACATCAAAAAATACACATTTTCATTGTACATTCAAGAAATGTACATCAAAACATAAACATTTTCATAGTACATTCAAGGAATGTACATCAAAACATACACATTTTCATTGTATATTCAAGAAATGTACATCAAAACACACACATTTTCAGTGTACATTCAAGAAATGTATATCAAAACATACACATTTTCAGTGTACATTCAAGAAGTGTACATCAAAACATACACATTTTCATTGTACACTCAAGAAATGTACATCAAAACATACACATTTTCATTGTACATTCAAGAAATGTACATCAAAACATACACATTTTCATTGGATATACCGGAAATGTACATCAAAACATACACATTTTCATTGTATATACAAGAAATGTACATCAAAACATACACATTTTCAGTGTACATTCAAGAAATGTACATCAAAGCATATACATTTTCATTGTATATACAAGAAATGTACATCAAAACATACACATTTTCAGTGTACATTCAAGAAATGTACATGAAAACATATACATTTTCATTGCACATTCAAGAAATGTATATCAAAACATACACATTTTCAGATTACATTCAAGAAATGTACATCAAAACATACACATTTTCATTGTACATTCAAGAAATGTACATCAAAACATACACATTTTCATTCTACATTCAAGAAATGTACATCAAAACATAAACATTTTCATAGTACATTCAAGGAATTTACATCAAAACATACACATTTTCATTGTATATTCAAGAAATGTACATCAAAACACACACATTTTCAGTGTACATTCAAGAAATGTATATCAAAACATACACATTTTCATTGTACATTCAAGAAATGTACATCAAAACATACACATTTTCATTGTACACTCCAGAAATGTACATCAAAACATACACATTTTCATTGTACATTCAAGAAATGTACATCAAAACATACACATTTTCATTGTACACTCAAGAAATGTTCATCAAAATATACACATTTTCATTGTACATTCAAGAAATGTACATCAAAACATACACATTTTCATTGTACATTCTAGAAATGTACATCAAAACATACACATTTTCAGTGTACATTCAAGAAATGTACATCAAAGCAAACACATTTTCATTGTACACTAAAGAAATGTACATCAAAACATACACATTTTCATTGTACATTCAAGAAATGCACATCAAAACATACACATTTTCATTGTACATTCAAGAAATATACATCAAAACATACACATTTTCATTGTACATTCAAGAAATGTACATCAAAACTTACACATTCTCATTGTACATTCAAGAAATGTACATCAAAACATACACATTTTGATTGTACACTCAAGAAATGTACATCAAAACATACACATTTTCATTGTACACTCAAGAAATGTACATCAAAACATACACATTTTCATTGTACATTCAAGAAATGTATATCAAAACATACACATTTTCATTGTACATTCAAGAAATGTACATCAAAACATACACATTTTCATTGTACATTCAAGAAATGTACATCAAAACATACACATTTTCATTGTACATTCAAAGAATGTACATCAAAACATACACATTTTCATTGTACATTCAAGAAATGTACATCAAAACACACACATTTTCAGTGTACATTCAAGAAATGTATATCAAAACATACACATTTTCAGTGTACATTCAAGAAATGTACATCAAAACATACAAATTTTCATTGTATATACAAGAAATGTACATCAAAACATACACATTTTCATTGTACATTAAAGAAATGTACATCAAAACATACACATTTTCATTGCATATACAAGAAATGTACATCAAAACATACACATTTTCAGTGTACATTCAAGAAATGTACATCAAAATATATACATTTTCATTGTATATACAAAAAATGTACATCAAAACATACACATTTTCAGTGTACATTCAAGAAATGTACATGAAAACATACATTTTCATTGTACATTCAAGAAATGTATATCAAAACATACACATTTTCAGATTTCATTCAAGAAATGTTCATCAAAGCATACACATTTTCATTGTGCATTCAAGAAATGTACATCAAAACATACACATCTTCATTGTACATTCAATGAATGTACATCAAAAGATACACATTTTCATTGTACATTCAAGAAATGTACATCAAAACACACACATTTTCAGTGTACATTCAAGAAATGTACATCAAAACATACAAATTTTCATTGTATATACAAGAAATGGACATCAAAACATACACATCTTCATTGTACATTAAAGAAATGTACATCAAAACCTACACATTTTCATTGTACATTAAAGAAATGTACATTTAACATACACATTTTCATTGTATATGCAAGAAATGTACATCAAAGCATACAGATTTTCAGTGTACATTCAAGAAATGTACATCAAAACATATACATTTTCATTGTATATACAAGAAATGTACATCAAAACATACACATTTTCAGTGTACATTCAAGAAATGTACATGAAAACATACATTTTCATTGTACATTCAAGAAATGTATATCAAAACATACACATTTTCAGTGTACATTCGAGAAATGTACATCAAAACATACAAATTTTCATTGTATATACAAGAAATGTACATCAAAACATACACATTTTCGTTGTACATTAAAGAAATGTACATCAAAACCTACACATTTTCAGTGTACATTCAAGAAATGTACATCAAAACATACACATTTTCATTTTACACTCAAGAAATGTACATCAAAACATACACATTTTCAGTGTACATTCAAGAAATGTACATCAAAGCATATACATTTTCATTGTATATACAAGTAATGTACATCAAAACATACACATTTTCAGTGTACATTCAAGAAATGTACATGAAAACATATACATTTTCATTGTACATTCAAGTAATGTATATCAAAACATACACATTTTCAGATTACATTCAAGAAATTTACATCAAAACATACACATTTTCATTGTACATTGAAGAAATGTACATCAAAAAATACACATTTTCATTGTACATTCAAGAAATGTACATCAAAACATAAACATTTTCATAGTACATTCAAGGAATGTACATCAAAACATACACATTTTCATTGTATATTCAAGAAATGTACATCAAAACACACACATTTTCAGTGTACATTCAAGAAATGTATATCAAAACATACACATTTTCAGTGTACATTCAAGAAATGTACATCAAAACATACACATTTTCATTGTACACTCAAGAAATGTACATCAAAACATACACATTTTCATTGTACATTCAAGAAATGTACATCAAAACATACACATTTTCATTGGATATACCGGAAATGTACATCAAAACATACACATTTTCGTTGTATATACAAGAAATGTACATCAAAACATACACATTTTCAGTGTACATTCAAGAAATGTACATCAAAGCATATACATTTTCATTGTATATACAAGAAATGTACATCAAAACATACACATTTTCAGTGTACATTCAAGAAATGTACATGAAAACATATACATTTTCATTGCACATTCAAGAAATGTATATCAAAACATACACATTTTCAGATTACATTCAAGAAATGTACATCAAAACATACACATTTTCATTGTACATTGAAGAAATGTACATCAAAACATACACATTTTCATTCTACATTCAAGAAATGTACATCAAAACATAAACATTTTCATAGTACATTCAAGGAATTTACATCAAAACATACACATTTTCATTGTATATTCAAGAAATGTACATCAAAACACACACATTTTCAGTGTACATTCAAGAAATGTATATCAAAACATACACATTTTCAGTGTACATTCAAGAAATGTACATCAAAACATACACATTTTCATTGTATATACAAGAAATGTACAACAAAACATCCACATTTTCATTGTACACTAAAGAAATGTACATCAAAACATACACATTTTCAGTGTACATTCAAGAAATGTACATCAAAACATACACATTTTCAGTGTACATTCAAGAAATGTACATTAAAACATACACATTTTCATTGTATATACCAGAAATGTACATCAAAACATACAGATTTTCAGTGTACATTCAAGAAATGTACATCAAAACATATACATTTTCATTGTATATACAAGAAATGTACATCAAAACATACACATTTTCATTGTACACTAAAGAAATGTACATCAAAACATACACATTTTCAGTGTACATTCAAGAAATGTACATCAAAACATACACATTTTCAGTGTACATTCAAGAAATGTACATTAAAACATACACATTTTCAGTGTACATTCAAGAAATATATATCAAAACATACACATTTACAGTGTACATTCAAGAAATGTACATCAAAACATACACATTTTCAGTATACATTGTAGAAATGTACATGAAAACATATAGATTTTCATTGTACATTCAAGAAATGTATATCAAAACATACACATTTTCAGTGTACATTCAAGAAATGTACATCAAAACATACACATTTTCATTGTATATACAAGAAATGTACATCAAAACATACACATTTTCATTGTACACTAAAGAAATGTACATCAACACATACACATTTTCAGTGTACATTCAAGAAATGTACATCAAAACATACACATTTTCGGTGTACATTCAAGAAATGTACATCAAAACATACACATTTTCATTGTACACTAAAGAAATGTACATCAACACATACACATTTTCAGTGTACATTCAAGAAATGTAAATCAAAACATACACATTTTCAGTGTACATTCAAGAAATGTACATCAAAACATATACATTTTCATTGTATATACAAGAAATGTACATCAAAACATACACATTTTAAGTGTACATTCAAGAAATGTATATCAAAACATACACATTTTCAGTGTACATTCAAGAAATGTACATCAAAACATACACATTTTCATTGTACATTCAAGAAATGTAGATCAAAACATACACATTTTCATTGTACACTCAAGAAATGTACATCAAAACATACACATTTTCATTGTACACTCAAGAAATGTCCATCAAAACATACACATTTTCATTGTACATTCAAGAAATGTACATCAAAACATACACATTTTCATTGTACATTCAAGGAATGTACATCAAAACATACACATTTTCATTGTACATTCAAGAAATGTACATCAAAACACACAAATTTTCACTGTACATTCAAGAAATGTATATCAAAACATACACATTTTCAGTGTACATTCAAGAAATGTACATCTAAACATACAAATTTTCATTGTATATACAAGAAATGTACATCAAAACATACACATTTTCATTGTACATTAAAGAAATGTACAAAAATACCTACACATTTTCAGTGTACATTCAAGAAATGTACATCAAAACATACAAATTTTCATTGTATATACAAGAAATGTACATCAAAACATACACATTTTCGTTGTACATTAAAGAAATGTACATCAAAACCTACACATTTTCAGTGTACATTCAAGAAATGTACATCAAAACATACACATTTTCATTTTACACTCAAGAAATGTACATCAAAACATACACATTTTCAGTGTACATTCAAGAAATGTACATCAAAGCATATACATTTTCATTGTATATACAAGTAATGTACATCAAAACATACACATTTTCAGTGTACATTCAAGAAATGTACATGAAAACATATACATTTTCATTGTACATTCAAGTAATGTATATCAAAACATACACATTTTCAGATTACATTCAAGAAATTTACATCAAAACATACACATTTTCATTGTACATTGAAGAAATGTACATCAAAAAATACACATTTTCATTGTACATTCAAGAAATGTACATCAAAACATAAACATTTTCATAGTACATTCAAGGAATGTACATCAAAACATACACATTTTCATTGTATATTCAAGAAATGTACATCAAAACACACACATTTTCAGTGTACATTCAAGAAATGTATATCAAAACATACACATTTTCAGTGTACATTCAAGAAATGTACATCAAAACATACACATTTTCATTGTACACTCAAGAAATGTACATCAAAACATACACATTTTCATTGTACATTCAAGAAATCTACATCAAAACATACACATTTTCATTGGATATACCGGAAATGTACATCAAAACATACACATTTTCGTTGTATATACAAGAAATGTACATCAAAACATACACATTTTCAGTGTACATTCAAGAAATGTACATGAAAACATATACATTTTCATTGCACATTCAAGAAATGTATATCAAAACATACACATTTTCAGATTACATTCAAGAAATGTACATCAAAACATACACATTTTCATTGTACATTGAAGAAATGTACATCAAAACATACACATTTTCATTCTACATTCAAGAAATGTACATCAAAACATAAACATTTTCATAGTACATTCAAGGAATTTACATCAAAACATACACATTTTCATTGTATATTCAAGAAATGTACATCAAAACACACACATTTTCAGTGTACATTCAAGAAATGTATATCAAAACATACACATTTTCAGTGTACATTCAAGAAATGTACATCAAAACATACACATTTTCATTGTATATACAAGAAATGTACAACAAAACATCCACATTTTCATTGTACACTAAAGAAATGTACATCAAAACATACACATTTTCAGTGTACATTCAAGAAATGTACATCAAAACATACACATTTTCAGTGTACATTCAAGAAATGTACATTAAAACATACACATTTTCATTGTATATACCAGAAATGTACATCAAAACATACAGATTTTCAGTGTACATTCAAGAAATGTACATCAAAACATATACATTTTCATTGTATATACAAGAAATGTACATCAAAACATACACATTTTCATTGTACACTAAAGAAATGTACATCAAAACATACACATTTTCAGTGTACATTCAAGAAATATACATCAAAACATACACATTTTCAGTGTACATTCAAGAAATGTACATTAAAACATACACATTTTCAGTGTACATTCAAGAAATGTATATCAAAACATACACATTTACAGTGTACATTCAAGAAATGTACATCAAAACATACACATTTTCAGTATACATTGTAGAAATGTACATGAAAACATATAGATTTTCATTGTACATTCAAGAAATGTATATCAAAACATACACATTTTCAGTGTACATTCAAGAAATGTACATCAAAACATACACATTTTCATTGTATATACAAGAAATGTACATCAAAACATACACATTTTCATTGTACACTAAAGAAATGTACATCAACACATACACATTTTCAGTGTACATTCAAGAAATGTACATCAAAACATACACATTTTCGGTGTACATTCAAGAAATGTACATCAAAACATACACATTTTCATTGTACACTAAAGAAATGTACATCAACACATACACATTTTCAGTGTACATTCAAGAAATGTAAATCAAAACATACACATTTTCAGTGTACATTCAAGAAATGTACATCAAAACATATACATTTTCATTGTATATACAAGAAATGTACATCAAAACATACACATTTTAAGTGTACATTCAAGAAATGTATATCAAAACATACACATTTTCAGTGTGCATTCAAGAAATGTACATCAAAACATACACATTTTCATTGTACATTCAAGAAATGTAGATCAAAACATACACATTTTCATTGTACACTCAAGAAATGTACATCAAAACATACACATTTTCATTGTACACTCAAGAAATGTCCATCAAAACATACACATTTTCATTGTACATTCAAGAAATGTACATCAAAACATACACATTTTCATTGTACATTCAAGGAATGTACATCAAAACATACACATTTTCATTGTTAATTCAAGAAATGTACATCAAAACACACAAATTTTCACTGTACATTCAAGAAATGTATATCAAAACATACACATTTTCAGTGTACATTCAAGAAATGTACATCTAAACATACAAATTTTCATTGTATATACAAGAAATGTACATCAAAACATACACATTTTCATTGTACATTAAAGAAATGTACAAAAAAACCTACACATTTTCAGTGTACATTCAAGAAATGTACATCAAAGCATACACATTTTCATTCTACACTCAAGAAATGTACATCAAAACATACACATTTTCATTGTACATTCAAGAAATGTACATCAAAACATACACATTTTCATTGTATATACCGGAAATGTACATCAAAACATACACATTTTCATTGTATATACAAGAAATGTACATCAAAACATACACATTTTCGTTGTACATTAAAGAAATGTACATCAAAACCTACACATTTTCAGTGTACATTCAAGAAATGTACATCAAAACATACACATTTTCATTTTACACTCAAGAAATGTACATCAAAACATACACATTTTCAGTGTACATTCAAGAAATGTACATCAAAGCATATACATTTTCATTGTATATACAAGTAATGTACATCAAAACATACACATTTTCAGTGTACATTCAAGAAATGTACATGAAAACATATACATTTTCATTGTACATACAAGTAATGTATATCAAAACATACACATTTTCAGATTACATTCAAGAAATTTACATCAAAACATACACATTTTCATTGTACATTGAAGAAATGTACATCAAAAAATACACATTTTCATTGTACATTCAAGAAATGTACATCAAAACATAAACATTTTCATAGTACATTCAAGGAATGTACATCAAAACATACACATTTTCATTGTATATTCAAGAAATGTACATCAAAACACACACATTTTCAGTGTACATTCAAGAAATGTATATCAAAACATACACATTTTCAGTGTACATTCAAGAAATGTACATCAAAACATACACATTTTCATTGTACACTCAAGAAATGTACATCAAAACATACACATTTTCATTGTACATTCAAGAAATGTACATCAAAACATACACATTTTCATTGGATATACCGGAAATGTACATCAAAACATACACATTTTCATTGTATATACAAGAAATGTACATCAAAACATACACATTTTCAGTGTACATTCAAGAAATGTACATCAAAGCATATACATTTTCATTGTATATACAAGAAATGTACATCAAAACATACACATTTTCAGTGTACATTCAAGAAATGTACATGAAAACATATACATTTTCATTGCACATTCAAGAAATGTATATCAAAACATACACATTTTCAGATTACATTCAAGAAATGTACATCAAAACATACACATTTTCATTGTACATTGAAGAAATGTACATCAAAACATACACATTTTCATTCTACATTCAAGAAATGTACATCAAAACATAAACATTTTCATAGTACATTCAAGGAATTTACATCAAAACATACACATTTTCATTGTATATTCAAGAAATGTACATCAAAACACACACATTTTCAGTGTACATTCAAGAAATGTATATCAAAACATACACATTTTCATTGTACATTCAAGAAATGTACATCAAAACATACACATTTTCATTGTACACTCAAGAAATGTACATCAAAACATACACATTTTCATTGTACATTCAAGAAATGTACATCAAAACATACACATTTTCATTGTACACTCAAGAAATGTTCATCAAAATATACACATTTTCATTGTACATTCAAGAAATGTACATCAAAACATACACATTTTCATTGTACATTCTAGAAATGTACATCAAAACATACACATTTTCAGTGTACATTCAAGAAATGTACATCAAAGCAAACACATTTTCATTGTACACTAAAGAAATGTACATCAAAGCATACACATTTTCATTGTACATTCAAGAAATGCACATCAAAACATACACATTTTCATTGTACATTCAAGAAATATACATCAAAACATACACATTTTCATTGTACATTCAAGAAATGTACATCAAAACTTACACATTCTCATTGTACATTCAAGAAATGTACATCAAAACATACACATTTTGATTGTACACTCAAGAAATGTACATCAAAACATACACATTTTCATTGTACACTCAAGAAATGTACATCAAAACATACACATTTTCATTGTACATTCAAGAAATGTATATCAAAACATACACATTTTCATTGTACATTCAAGAAATGTACATCAAAACATACACATTTTCATTGTACATTCAAGAAATGTACATCAAAACATACACATTTTCATTGTACATTCAAAGAATGTACATCAAAACATACACATTTTCATTGTACATTCAAGAAATGTACATCAAAACACACACATTTTCAGTGTACATTCAAGAAATGTATATCAAAACATAGACATTTTCAGTGTACATTCAAGAAATGTACATCAAAACATACAAATTTTCATTGTATATACAAGAAATGTACATCAAAACATACACATTTTCATTGTACATTAAAGAAATGTACATCAAAACATACACATTTTCATTGCATATACAAGAAATGTACATCAAAACATACACATTTTCAGTGTACATTCAAGAAATGTACATCAAAATATATACATTTTCATTGTATATACAAAAAATGTACATCAAAACATACACATTTTCAGTGTACATTCAAGAAATGTACATGAAAACATACATTTTCATTGTACATTCAAGAAATGTATATCAAAACATACACATTTTCAGATTTCATTCAAGAAATGTTCATCAAAACATACACATTTTCATTGTGCATTCAAGAAATGTACATCAAAACATACACATCTTCATTGTACATTCAATGAATGTACATCAAAAGATACACATTTTCATTGTACATTCAAGAAATGTACATCAAAACACACACATTTTCAGTGTACATTCAAGAAATGTACATCAAAACATACAAATTTTCATTGTATATACAAGAAATGGACATCAAAACATACACATTTTCATTGTACATTAAAGAAATGTACATCAAAACCTACACATTTTCATTGTACATTAAAGAAATGTACATTTAACATACACATTTTCATTGTATATGCAAGAAATGTACATCAAAGCATACAGATTTTCAGTGTACATTCAAGAAATGTACATCAAAACATATACATTTTCATTGTATATACAAGAAATGTACATCAAAACATACACATTTTCAGTGTACATTCAAGAAATGTACATGAAAACATATACATTTTCATTGTACATTCAAGTAATGTATATCAAAACATACACATTTTCATTGTACATTGAAGAAATGTACATCAAAAAATACACATTTTCATTGTACATTCAAGAAATGTACATCAAAACATAAACATTTTCATAGTACATTCAAGGAATGTACATCAAAACATACACATTTTCATTGTATATTCAAGAAATGTACATCAAAACACACACATTTTCAGTGTACATTCAAGAAATGTATATCAAAACATACACATTTTCAGTGTACATTCAAGAAATGTACATCAAAACATACACATTTTCATTGTACATTCAAGAAATGTACATCAAAACATACACATTTTCATTGGATATACCGGAAATGTACATCAAAACATACACATTTTCGTTGTATATACAAGAAATGTACATCAAAACATACACATTTTCAGTGTACATTCAAGAAATGTACTTCAAAGCATATACATTTTCATTGTATATACAAGAAATGTACATCAAAACATACACATTTTCAGTGTACATTCAAGAAATGTACATGAAAACATATACATTTTCATTGCACATTCAAGAAATGTATATCAAAACATACACATTTTCAGATTACATTCAAGAAATGTACATCAAAACATACACATTTTCATTGTACATTGAAGAAATGTACATCAAAACATACACATTTTCATTCTACATTCAAGAAATGTACATCAAAACATAAACATTTTCATAGTACATTCAAGGAATTTACATCAAAACATACACATTTTCATTGTATATTCAAGAAATGTACATCAAAACACACACATTTTCAGTGTACATTCAAGAAATGTATATCAAAACATACACATTTTCAGTGTACATTCAAGAAATGTACATCAAAACATACACATTTTCATTGTATATACAAGAAATGTACAACAAAACATCCACATTTTCATTGTACACTAAAGAAATGTACATCAAAACATACACATTTTCAGTGTACATTCAAGAAATGTACATCAAAACATACACATTTTCAGTGTACATTCAAGAAATGTACATTAAAACATACACATTTTCATTGTATATACCAGAAATGTACATCAAAACATACAGATTTTCAGTGTACATTCAAGAAATGTACATCAAAACATATACATTTTCATTGTATATACAAGAAATGTACATCAAAACATACACATTTTCATTGTACACTAAAGAAATGTACATCAAAACATACACATTTTCAGTGTACATTCAAGAAATGTACATCAAAACATACACATTTTCAGTGTACATTCAAGAAATGTACATTAAAACATACACATTTTCAGTGTACATTCAAGAAATGTATATCAAACCTTCCACATTTACAGTGTACATTCAAGAAATGTACATCAAAACATACACATTTTCAGTATACATTGTAGGAATGTACATGAAAACATATAGATTTTCATTGTACATTCAAGAAATGTATATCAAAACATACACATTTTCAGTGTACATTCAAGAAATGTACATCAAAACATACACATTTTCATTGTATATACAAGAAATGTACATCAAAACATACACATTTTCATTGTACACTAAAGAAATGTACATCAACACATACACATTTTCAGTGTACATTCAAGAAATGTACATCAAAACATACACATTTTCGGTGTACATTCAAGAAATGTACATCAAAACATACACATTTTCATTGTACACTAAAGAAATGTACATCAACACATACACATTTTCAGTGTACATTCAAGAAATGTAAATCAAAACATACACATTTTCAGTGTACATTCAAGAAATGTACATCAAAACATATACATTTTCATTGTATATACAAGAAATGTACATCAAAACATACACATTTTAAGTGTACATTCAAGAAATGTATATCAAAACATACACATTTTCAGTGTACATTCAAGAAATGTACATCAAAACATACACATTTTCATTGTACATTCAAGAAATGTAGATCAAAACATACACATTTTCATTGTACACTCAAGAAATGTACATCAAAACATACACATTTTCATTGTACACTCAAGAAATGTCCATCAAAACATACACATTTTCATTGTACATTCAAGAAATGTACATCAAAACATACACATTTTCATTGTACATTCAAGGAATGTACATCAAAACATACACATTTTCATTGTACATTCAAGAAATGTACATCAAAACACACAAATTTTCACTGTACATTCAAGAAATGTATATCAAAACATACACATTTTCAGTGTACATTCAAGAAATGTACATCTAAACATACAAATTTTCATTGTATATACAAGAAATATACATCAAAACATACACATTTTCATTCTACACTCAAGAAATGTACATCAAAACATACACATTTTCATTGTACATTCAAGAAATGTACATCAAAACATACACATTTTCATTGTATATACCGGAAATGTACATCAAAACATACACATTTTCATTGTATATACAAGAAATGTACATCAAAACATACACATTTTCAGTGTACATTCAAGAAATGTACATCAAAGCATATACATTTTCATTGTATATACAAGAAATGTACATCAAAACATACACATTTTCAGTGTACATTCAAGAAATGTACATGAAAACATATACATTATCATTGCACATTCAAGAAATGTATATCAAAACATACACATTTTCAGTGTACATTCAAGAAATGTACATCTAAACATACAAATTTTCATTGTATATACAAGAAGTGTACATCAAAACGTACACATTTTCACTGTACATTAAAGAAATGTACATCAAAACCTACACATTTTCAGTGTACATTCAAGAAATGTACATCAAAGCATACACATTTTCATTGTACACTCAAGAAATGTACATCAAAACATATACATTTTCATTGTACATTCAAGAAATGTACATCAAAACATACACATTTTCATTGTATATACCGGAAATGTACATCAAAACATACACATTTTCATTGTATATACAAGAAATGTACATCAAAACATACACATTTTCAGTGTACATTCAAGAAATGTACATCAAAGCATATACATTTTCATTGTATATACAAGAAATGTGCATCAAAACATACACATTTTCAGTGTACATTCAAGAAGTGTATATAAAAACATATACATTTTCATTGCACATTCAAGAAATGTACATCAAAACATACACATTTTCATTGTACATTGAAGAAATGTACATCAAAACATACACATTTTCATTGTACATTCAA
The DNA here is from genome assembly GCA_030765045.1 of Tenodera sinensis. Taxonomy (NCBI): domain Eukaryota; kingdom Metazoa; phylum Arthropoda; class Insecta; order Mantodea; family Mantidae; genus Tenodera; species Tenodera sinensis. The sequence goes on along the minus strand of CM060964.1, from coordinate 214,058,335 downwards.
GAAATGTACATCAAAACATAAACATTTTCATAGTACATTAGTAGTAATAGTCCCGGATTAAGCAATTGGATTAACGATAATCCTGCCGCTAGGGGCGCTAGTGTCGCCGTTAATCCGGGGATTAACGACGACACTAGCGCCCCTGTGCCTAAATTTTTAAATTTTCCCGCCTTGAGTTTTGCTTGATCCTCCTTAATCCCGTGGATTAACGGTGACGGTGTTAAATTTGAAAATTTAGCGCCACGTTAATCCGGGGATTAAGGATGAAGGCGGGAAAATTTGAAAATTAAGAGCGGTTAGGATTACCGTTAAAACCAGTTGCTTAATCAGGACTATTTATTTTTTTATTTATTTATTTATTGAGAAGATACATTGAAAAATTACAAAATTATTGTTTTATTGAACACAGAAAAAATATTTTTGTTACAAGTTAAAAACAAGGCAGTGAATGATAAATTGCGTAATAGATTAGCATACAATTGTTTTTAATGAAAAAAACCACAACACTAAGGAACAGATATATGTTTATGGTTTTTATAAGCTAAAAAAGATCACTTTTTGAATGCACTAAAGTTCTTAAGTGTTTTGCTTCACTAGAACAATTTTGAACTGCGTGGTGCACTGGAGATTGGATGTTGGTTGGGTGTCTTCTTCTTCTTCTTCGTCCTCGCTGCTGGTGTAGATGCGAAACTTTGATGAATCGCAGAGAGGTTCTGTGATGCAGGAGAGCATTAGGTGCGAAAAGTTTTGGTCAAGTTCCTGGTCGAAGGTTGGTATGGAGATGGGAATGATGACGTCGTTGTTATAGCGGGTAGACAAGCATCCCGAGTTGGTTACTCTGTTGCATATAGCAGGATTTTTGCTGTTTCCGAGGAATATGGTGCAGCGAGCGTTTTGTTGACGAGAGTGAGTTTTGGCTGGTAGACATTGGATGTGGATGACGTTGGCATCTTGGATGTGGAGTTTAACGGTGACGATTTTGACGTTTCCGAAGAAGGTAGTGTAGGAGGAGAGAATGCGTATGGGAGAGGGAAGATTTCCTTTGCTAGAGAGTTGGGCGTTGAAGAGGAGTCTGATGGTGAGATTGTTTCCCACGTTGAAAGGATCTGTTTGACAGGTCATTATTTTTGGGTATAAGGGGTAAACTTGACGATGTACCTTTTGAAGCCACTTCGAAGTTTTTCTTCGCCTCCGTAAGTGATGCAGAAGGATGTTGAGTTGAGTTTGTTGATGAGTTCGGTAGAGGCCTTAGCGAATCTGGTTGGTAGGAACACTTCGGAGTCGTTGTCAAGTTTGGCGACGAGTTTGGTTCCGTGAATTGTGTCGAGGGTTTTAACGCCCACGACGCGATATGGTACGCTCTGTTGAAGCGAAGATACGCTTTGAGTGTCTGCGCTGTGGGATAGCTCTTCTAGCTCATTAAGAACTTCCAGGGACATGCTGGCACAGATGGCAGTTTTTGACAAACGGGGCAGGTCCGTCGATATGAGTGGTTTGTGAGGGTAGGTTGTAATGTAGCTTGCACCTTCGAAAAGGAGCACAAACCTGCTGGGCGTCTATGGAAAGTTGATTCCAGACGATGTCGACGTCGGCTGGGGGATATCGTTGAAAGATGTCGTTGCCGTTCTGCAGCAACACTTGTCGTTCGTTGGGCAGCAGCACCTGGATGCGTCGTCCGTTTTCCAGAAACTTTAGGAGGACGGAGTAGCAGGGGCAGTTTGTGTGGAGCATCTGTTGCGGTACTTGCGGAGAAACTGTTGGATTTGCGCGCTGAGTTCGGAGAGATCTTCGTATATTCCAAGTTGACACTTGGAGCACATGTGCGTGAGACGAAGACGGAGTTTGCAGCTGCACAAGGGGTGAAAGCAGGCGGAGCAGTGGTAGGTCTTGCACGGTTCACCGGACATTCCTCCACGAGAGCTGAGTACGAACTGAAGGCAAAAATATCACACATCCGTGGGAAACCGCAGGGAGGAGGAGGAGGAGGAGCTTGATAAAGAGGCATGCGGCGGAAGCGCTAATTGGGTTTGAGATAACACACATGCGCTGGGGGGGGGGGGGAAGGGGATTGCGATAACACACATCCGTGGGAAACCGCAGGGAGGAGGAGCCTATTTTGTTCGTGTGACAGGAAACCGTTGAGATTTTACCACCAACCGTTGCTTTTTGAATAAAACAATCTGTTTGGCGGGCTTTCAGCGTCTGAATTTTCAAGGAGAACTCTGTTTTCCCGGACGCTAAACATCCAATCGCCGTGAATGTGATCTGCCATAATATAGGTTGGAGTATGACCCAAGTGCGCCGTTAAGCATCTGCCGAGGCACATGCGCTCTTGGTTTCTCATTTGCTGCATTTCGTCTGCCGAGATGTATTGTTGCTCGTAGAAAATGATGAATAGACCCCTTGCGGGAAGGAATTGGAACCACTGGTCCTCGTTGGCTTCGTGGCTGCCTTCATCTCGCCGCAAGAGTGATTTGAAATGGATGTCGTTGAAATTGATGTTGGAAACCACAAAATGGATTTGGGTTTCGCAGCTGTGAATCTTGACGGTGATGAATTTTCCCTCGTAGGTGTTATCGACGAAGCGTAGAGCATAAGGAGCATTTTTGCAGGGATGCCCCTCTATCTCGTAGTTTTTAAACACCTTTTGTCCTTTGCAGTACACGGAGAGGAAATTTTTATATCCCATGATGCTGCTGCTAAGAAGATGGAAAAAGCGACTGATTGCACGAGCATAGGAGCGCGTGGAGAGAGAGAGAGAGAGAAATAGATGGAAATTAAGATGGAACTTTTTGGATGCTTTGCGCAAACTCAGACTTGAGATAAAGCTCTGCCTCCAGGAAAGTTCTGAAATTAGCACAGCGTATATATTTGGTGAACTGCGTGAAATTCATGGTGTGGAAGGGCACACCGGTAGCATGGAGTTGAAGCATGTACTTGCGGTAGGCCATTATCTGATTTTGAACGTCAACCTCCTCTTTCTTTTTGTGATGGAGAATGTCTGTGATAATTCGTTGCAGGTTATCCAGAGCGATCCACTCTTGATGATTGAGCGTGACGGTGACCCCTTGCAGATCTTTGAGGACGATCTTTAGCTTTCCAAATACATTTTTGATGACAAAGAGGACGCCGTTGCTAAGTTGATAGGATTGAAGAGGGCCCTGTCCGGATTCGAAACGACGTTGAAAGATAGCCTTAACATCGACGAGATTGTGCCACTGTGTGGAACCCAGGACCACTGCGTTGTGCTGTCCACACTTTGCAATGCTGACCACCAGCTGATGCGGTGACACTGGCGAAAAACCCACACACACGAATTTGCTCTGTTTTGGATTTAGGAAGTAGATGTCCGACAGAGGACCCACTACGGTGCTGGGTTGGTGTTTATCCTCTTCTTGTTGTGTTGGAGCGGGACTGTCGCTGTTGACGAGTTGCGTGACGTCGGCATCGGTTGTTTCTGCATGGCTCTCGTCGTTTGCACTGAAACAAGGGGGAGAGAGAGAGAAATGAACCGTTTGGAATGCACGTGAAACGAGAGAGAGAGAGAGAACCAATAGAAGAAGAAGAAAAAAAAAAGTCGGTTGAGCACTCACCTGGATGGCGTGTCTGCCTGCGCGTTCTGCATGACTGGTACTGACGACCGCCGGTGCGACTGCGGGTTGTTTTTATAGTAACGGGAGCGCGTTCTGAAAGCACACACACAAGAGTGAGAGAGAGAGACGATATGTGCGAATAGGAGGTTTGCTAAGTATGACGTCACAATGCTGTAGCTACTTACCTGCAGAGGTTGGCAAGACTGTTGAGCGTTAGAGCACTTGGCTTGGCATACGTGTTTGTAGGTTCTGAGAATGACGTGATCGTTGTGTGCGTAATTGCTGACGTGAAATTTGGAAAAGAATGTGCGCTTAGGAAGACCGGAGCAGCGGTGGGAGAGGTAATCGATGACGTAATGCCCACAGGTGGTACTGTCATGACCTTGCAGCCTTCTGGAGTTAGGGGTCCATCGGGGACCGCAGAGGTTGTTTAGAAATTGACGAAAATGGGGCAAGAGGGGACCCATTCCATAACTGTCAAAATATTCTCCCCGGCCATTTTTTGGTACAAAGATGCAAACCCAGTGCTTGCCCGGTTGCGTGCTGGGATCGGTGTTGGCGACTAGAGCCAAGGGGAATCTTCTAACGCCGTGAATTTTGGGAAGCTTATCGGAGGGGAAGACGCCTAAAAAGTGAGGACGCGTGGAGGGGCATGTGGATAAAAATTGTTGTATTTGAAAGGTGTTCATGATACCAGAATGGATCGGTTGGCGTCAATTTCGAGAGTGCGGGGAATTTCCGCCAGCACCAAAAGTATAACCGGTTCTGTCAAGGTCTTGGCAAAACCGATGCTTATAGAGACGGTGCCGTGGCGTTGCCCCGACATGTGAGATTCGTTAGCGCTCATGTCGGCCGTGAGGTCGAAGGCCATTACCGTATATCCTAAGGGGTATGCTTGTCTGGAGATGGAATGCCCTTCGTCTTTGAAATGAATTCCTAGACCGTCCTGCAGGGTCTGAAAGCATTGCAGATAGTGACCGTTTGCAAAGTCGGGTTGGAGCGGTTGGGACGGAACGGGTTGACCGTTGACATAGAGCTGAAAGGAGTTCATGTTGAAGTGTTGTAAATTGTACGGGTTTTTGGTGACATCGCCGGAATAAGCCTTGTCGGTGACCATGGCCACGACCACCCTTCTGGGAATTTGCCCTATGAAGACGTCGCTGAACGTCATTGCCCTGGACTCTTTCGGAATGCTGAGGGCGTGAAAGCTGACATCCTTGAGGTGATACTTGGCGTTGCTCTTGGCCAGCACGGCGTGATGCGCCAGTTTGATGGTGGGCGAGGGTCGCACGGTTTTTAGACGCAGGGTGGCCGACAGGATTTCGGCGTAGCCCTTAAAGGAGGCCACGTCGGAAAACAAATAGAATTGTGGCGAGGCGGGAGTAAGCTTGATGGTCATGCTGACGTTGTTCAACAGGAGTTTCTCCTGTCTGAATAGGGCGTTGGACAGGGGGCCGATGAGCTGAACGACGTTGCTGCCTTTGGTGAAGCCTTGACGCCACTGAAAGCCTGCATTGGCGACGAAAGTGTCCATGATGCCCGCTGTGTCCTTCTTCCAGAGGGACGACTCTAGCTTGCTGTTCATGGCATCTTCGGAGTAATTGAGGAGCGTCTCGAAATAAGTTCTGTAGGGATAGCCGGCTTGAGGCATGGAGACGATGACGTTGTTGAGCGATACCTCGACCTGTTGAAACAGGGAATTTAATGCATTGTTGACAAAAGTGGCGTTCACTTCGGACTTGATGGGCGCTCCTTGGTCGTCTACAATGCGCACCGCGAGCTCGAGCACGACAAAAGTGAGGTCCAGGTAATCGTCTGCATTTCCGGAATAATGAAAGGTGATTGGCGCATTTTTCATTAACGTGTTTTGAGGGTTTAGAAATATGATTCGAGATTCCTCGATGCTCATCTGAACGGGCACCTCCTTGAAGAGGTCCAGTTCGGAATTCATGAGAACGGCTTCTTCAGGCATTACGAGAAAACGTCCTGAACCTTGCGCCTTCCGCGTTTCAGCTTCGACTGTTTCACGCGGCGGGGTTTGCCTCGTTTTATTCTCTTGATGCGTTTCAATCCGGAGCCGAGCATGCCATTGATCTTTTCCTCGGCCTTTCGCTTCAAATTGGACCCGGCCTCCTTTAACCTTTGCCTCAGGGCCTCCTTGGGCGTTGCTCCAGAGGTGGCGACATCGGAGAGCACGTGAGCGCCCACCTTTAGCGCTTCCTTCCCGACAGCCTTTGCTCCGCTCTTTAGAAAGGGTAACACCCTTCTGAAGAGTCCTCCAAGAGCGGAAAAGAGTCCACTGCCTCTTTGGTAGCGCTTGCCCCTGTATAGAACGAAATCGCGATCGTCCAATGCGCCACCCGCCTGGTTAAGATAGTACTCCGTGACGGTGTGCACGTCCATTAGTGCGGTTTGGGACGGAAGGCGAGAACTATAGTAGAGGAAAATCCGTCGGCAAATGGCAAGAGATCGCCATATCCGTTCCTTAAATCTATGTTGACCGTCTTGAAGTCCTGTTGAATGAGTGGGACCCAATTTTGTGGGAAGAACGTCTTTTCGTCGGTCATGTAAGTGTTATTGCTTCTCTCGTATTCCACGGCTACGCTCTCTATCACCTGCGCGAAGGTATCTCCCACCACTTGCGGGGTCACTAGATTGCAATAGATGAACATTTCGTAAGGAAACCCCATATACGGATCTACAGGGTGTTTTGGTCCTGCCTGCAGAACGACGTTGGTATAGGGATCGAAACCTAGCATTCTGGCCATTGCTGGCGTCAGCATCAAACTGTGAATGACATGCGGTTCTTTGACCGCCCTGGCAGGGAGGTCCTGCGCCTCGGGCGGAGGACGGTCTACCGTGCTGGAGTCGCTCTTGTGCGGCGCTGAGGGGACAGTGGGAGGTGACTGTTGGTGGGAAGGTTTGGGTTTTCCGGCATTTTGCGCCGGGGGCTTTGTCTCGGTGGGCTTGGGTTTCGTCGGCTTTGGTCTCGTCGGCTTTGGTCTCTGCGCGGGTGCGTCGTTCAAGGTTTCGTATTTGCCGACGGTGTAGGGTACAGCCGTGCGCAGCACGTTCTCCACAAACCCTTGGAAGGGAGCGTCGGGCAATAGCTCGGGATGCGCGACCTCTGCATTGACGCTTACCTTGTTAGTGTGCTCGTGCAAGATGAAGAAATTGGGTACCGACAAATGTTCCAGAATGACGTCGTTCACGAGTTTCACTAGGTCTTTGGGCCGGTACACGATGCCTTGCGGCATTTCCAAGCTGAACTTTAACTGCGTGGGAAGTTTCGTCATGGTGTATTTGGTGCCAATGACGCCTGCTTCGGTTGGAGCGACGTTGTAAAATTTTACCGGATACCTCACCTTCTGCAGAGCGACCTCCCATTCCCCCTGCAGAACGACCCTCTCGGGCAAGATGTTTGAGAATCTTGCCGTGGTGTTATCGGTAAAGTGTTCCATAGAAGCATTGCTCACCAGGGTGAGAGAGAACGGCTTTGTCTTGATCATGCCGAATCGACGGTCGAAGCCCGAACCCACGAGTTGAATTTGGCCGGATATCCCTTCCACTTCACAAACAGCTGTTTGTTGCGCCCTCTGCCTTTAGTTTGCAAAATGCTTTCAATTTTGAAAGTTTCGGGAAGCGCGACCTTTTGCAGCTCTTCGGTGTAAAATATGCCGTCAATGGCTTCTCCGGCCAGATCCTTCAACTTATATACCACGGGCCGACCGAGAACCACCTCGGCTATCTCGAATATCTCGTCCGTCCAGTTCTGCTCGTACCCCTTGTCGAATTTCATTTTTTCCTTGGAAATGCGCACGTGATCGCCGACGATATATTTGGGTCTGTTTGCCCGCGGCAGGCGCCTGTCCGCGTACAGGTTGCGGTACACCTGCAAGATGTTGGACTCGTTCACCTGCTTGGGTGCCATCTTTATGGACCTGTGATGCGAACTATTGTACGACTCGAGAAGGGCGGGAAGAACCTCCACGTACCTGTAAGTGTTATTGTGAGTGAAATACCTCCACATCTTGGTCTTCAGGGTTCGGTTAAACCGTTCCACGACGCTGGCTTTCACGTTATTTTTGGTGGTGTAATGTTGCACGTCGTGCTTCTTTAGAAAGTCGCGAAACGACTTGTTGGTGAACTCGGTTCCCTTGTCCGTCTGTAGAACCCTGGGAACGCGCCGAGAAAATATGGAACGAAACGCCTGCGCCACTTCGGAGCCAAGTTTCGTTTTGAGAGGAACGGCCCACGCGTATTTAGAGAATACGTCGATCACTGTGAGAATGTAAGCATACGGCTTGTTATGTTCTTTCACGCTGCTCATGACGTTGAGATCGGCTTCCCAGAGATCGTCCATATTGGTCACGTGATAGTATCTGGTGGGAAACCGCTTTTTCACGGGTTTGTGCAAAGTGTAACTGTCCTGGGTTCGAAGGAAGGACTCGATGTTGGCCTTTGACTCTCCGGTGGCCTTTCGCAGGGGCTTTACCGTTCCCAGACCTGCATAATGTTCCGGTTTGGCATACAATCGTCTCAACTCCGTCCATTCCTTCATTTTTTTTTTTACAGGGGCAGCCAACGGCGGGGGCGCAATTGATATGTGGAGGTGGGTGACTTTGTCTTCCTTTTCTTTCGAGGGGATAGAGGGTTTCGTTTGATCGTTCGAGGAGCGACCTCCTGCTTCACGCGCACGTCTCGGTCCACGTCCTCGTAAGCATCGTCGTCGTCGCCGTCGTCTTTGTCGTTGTTAAGGAAGGGTCGTCTCACTTGTGACACCAGATCCAGATACTTTGCCAATTTATATTTTACCAGACGCCACTTTTCGTCGGCAGGCAGTTTGGCTCGCTGTACGTTCTCTATTTCTTTAGCTAGTCTAGAAATGCTCTTGTCTATGACGTGAAGCTTTTCCGCGGTTTTTGGCTGCGGTGCCACCACGATCTGTCGCCCGTACTTCATCCTGCAAATTTGGACACGAGAGCGCTACCCAGCGAAGCCAATACGGGTAGCAGAAACGCCGGCAGAAAACCTCCTTTTTGAATCAATATTTTCTTCTTCTTCTTTAAGGGCACCCGCTTGTCTACCAACTTCCTCCAAGACGCCTTACATCTCTTCAAGCGAGTGAGGCACTTTTGCGGAAGTTGCACGTGACCTCTGCTCACGTTGAGCATGCATTCGCAAATGGCCTTTATCAGATCTCCATCGGCATTTTTTAACAATTTTTTGCGCCGAGGCGCCTTTGCCCTGGCTATGGCCTTCAAATTTGCATGCTGTCTTGCTATGAGAGGGCTGCTCAATTTGGCAATGCTCAACCTACCTCTAACCATGATGGCACGGGAATGAGACTCGCCTCGTCCAACGCGCCTTATTTTAACGTTAAAAAAAAACACCCTGTGTATGCACGTGGAGTCCACAAACACCCTATATATAGCGAATGCAAGTTTCTTCTTTTTTTTTTAGGATCCACGGTCTCAGTTTGCAACAAAATAAGAGAGCGTTTCGTCCGGAAGGACGCCGGTTCGATACCTGTATAGGTCGGGCGTGTATTGCGTGCAATCCAGCACCAGATATCCGTGAGGGTGTCGGGTAGCCTTTTCGAAAGCCTCCAGCAGAAACCTAGAGTTCCTGGGCTCGATCTGCTGGCACAGTCTTTCTATCTGCATTTTGTCCCTGTTATTCTTGAAGACCACGATGTAGTTTGCATTGAGAGATATGTTCCTATATTTCTGCCCTTGCGGAAACACGTTTTGCAGAATGTACACGATTCCGAAGCGCTTGTGATGAGAGTCTCTGGTGAAAAAATTTGACACGTTCGTTCCGCCGCCCTCCGCCATCAGGTCGTCCAATATCACGAGAAAGTTCTCTCCCACATCCTCCAGTTGGGGAATACCCGGATGGGTCTCGCACTTCCCAGGCAAGTCTTCCAGCCTCGGCGAGTACTCCGGCGGGTGGCACCACAGCACCCTCTTCGGGCGCTTGTCGAACATGCGGTCGGCGTGACGTATGAGGTTTTTCACGAAGGTCGACTTTCCGCATCGCGACGGTCCCGCCACCAGCATGGTGCTGGGAAAATTAAACCGCCGCAAGTCCGACCGTCGTCGTGGCATCGCGTCTCTCCCGCAGGGCCCTCGTTCCAACTGACCCGCAAGGCGCGCCGGGTGTCTCATTTATGCCTAACCCTTTTGTAACCGAAAGGAGAAGTGTCGAAGCCCTCGGCCGGCACTCGCTTGGTCACCAGCATGCGAAAAGTCTTGACGCAGGGTTCCGTCACCACCGTCCACGACGGCTTCCTCGATATCTGGGTCCCCGTCAGCGTCACCGTTCTGTCGGGGTCCCGGAGCACCATGTTGCGAATCACTTCGGCGTTCACCAGCTGCAAGTTGCCCGAATTCAAGGTAATGCCCTTCACCTTGCACACGGTAAAGGTCTTACCCGTCTCCGGGGCCCAAATCTCCATGCAGTAGCTCTTCGGCCCCGTCGAGGCAAACCGGGAAATGTACGAGCCCCGTCCGTACTTCTCCAGCTCGTCCGTCATGTCTCCCAGGAGGCGTCCGGCGGACGGTGCCCAGTCCCGCGGAGTGGCGGCGAAAACGACGGAGTCGGTGTCGAAGTAGCACACCCGTTCTCCGAGGCGCTTCAGGTAGGAGTAGAGCTCCAGGCGGGCGTGGGTCGTGGTGTATGCCGCTACGACGGCATTGGCGGTGGGGTTCACCTTGGGACTCTGCTCGCAGTACCTCCACACCACGTACATGATGTCGTCGGTGACGGGCATGTAGGTCTGCACTTGGACGCCCGGGTCGTTGAGCAGCTCCAGGAGGCGATCGTACCTGTCGACGAGCTCGCACGTGGGAAGGTTGTCCCTCTGCCCCAGTTTTCCCCAGAAGCTGTTCAGCATCAGCTTGGCGAGCTCGCGCCGACCGGGGTTGGGTGCGATCGCGCGAGGATCTAGGGCTACGCCTTCGCGCTCCCAGAACTCCCCGAGGTACCGATCTCTCGCTTCCTGCGCGTCGCAACCCGAAGGCCAACCGGAGGCTTCCGTCTTCATCTTCAGAAACTGATTCACGTAGTCCTCGAACAGTCCCTTGCCACCGGTGGCGGGGTCGTACTGCACCACGTCGTACTCCCAGATCTCGTAGACCTGGAGGAGGCGATAGCCGTCTTCGAGGGCGACTTTCACTTCGTCGACCACCCAGGTACCCGTCAGGGCTCTCTCGTCGTCGCGGTGGTCGCACTCGGCTTGGTTCTCCGCCTCCGCACAAGCGCGGCATAGGGCAAACAGGAGCTTCCCGTTGATGCGCGCCGGTAGCACCGGGTGGTAGAGGTGTTGGGGCGGTAGAACCTTCGCCTTGACCAGCCCGCCGGGCACGTCTTCTAGGCGCGGAAAGCGATCCACGTGGATCTTCGGGTGGCCCACGGGGTAGGGCTTGGTCTTGTTCACGAACGGGTACAGGCTGCAGACGTCGTAATAGAAGATCTTGCGGTCCCCCTCGGACTCGCAGTACGTCTTGGTGCAGTTGGTGCGGCCTCCGTAGAAGGCGTCTCTAGGGTTCAGGGGTTCGGGTACCGGAAAGTCTCTGGCGTGACGCTGCAGCTCGCTGTCGGCCTTCATGGCGGCGTTGAACTCGCACTCCCACATTTCCACCACCACGTACCCCGCCCGTCGGATCTCGGCCGTGACCTTCTCTGTGCTCTCCAACCTGGAGGCCATGGTTTCGTTGGCCGTGTTGTATATGGGGGCGTGGCGATTGTGAAAGCATCGCCGGCAGCCGTGGTAGAAGCAGCCGTGGAAGAAGTACGCGGATCGGTCTTCCTCTCTGTACCCGTCCACCTTGTGGCCGACAATTTTTACTTCTCGCCCTCTCATGGCGTGCTGAATGACAATATTATTATTTTGTAACTCCACCCAAGTGAGCCATATGCATGCTATTCGAGACTGCCTGTCCGCTAGTCGATACCCGCCCGCGGGTAAGAGGGCAATTTTTTTCGGCGGCATGAAGCGCTTCCTGTACACGCACATGCACGCCTGAGCGATGGTGACGCATTCCCTGAACGGATCTATGTCGTTCTCGTCTAGGAATTCCCTTCTGAATTTGGAAACCCCCTGACTGAGGAGAAAGACGTCCATCTTACAATACGTCACCATTTCCGCCTTCATGTCGAAGACGTACCCGGAGGCCTCATTTTCTTGGTGCCACTGCTCGAAGGCTCTTCGGGTCTCTACCGACATGCCTTCGGGGCAGTAATACTTTTGGTCGGGAATGGGTCCGACGTAGTGCTCGTTTTCCTTGGTGTTAAATAAATAAGGAAAATAGCCTTTGCATTCCTTCAACTCGAAGGTCTTGGAAAAGCGAGACAGAGGCATGGGTATGAAGTTGAGCGAGTCGATAAAGGTGACGTCACCGTACTTCATTCGGTATATCTTACTGCCGTTCATGATAAGCTCCGGGGCCCATTTTAAATGCTCCACCATGTACTTTAACAAAAATTGGCCGTCGTAGGCTCTGAGGTTATGGGCCACCACGATGACGTCCCAGGCTGCCAACCTCGGCTGCGTGATATGCTCAAATAACTGTTTTACGGGGTCGCTCGTAAATACCCATTCTTTGGCGCCGCACTCGGTACAGTACGCCATCTTGCGGCGTTCGTCGATGCAAAGTGGACAGGCTTGGTATAACACGCACAAGTTAGGCACATGCTGGTAAGTGTGCTGTTTACCGGTATAGGGTACGTTTTGAGTGCACTCAAAGTCTATGAACATAAAAACGTATCGGTTTCTTTTGTTCTTGCAAGCATACGGCTGCATAAAGCAGAAGTGATTGGAATCCACGTGTGTCTTGCAATGTTTGCAGTATTTTTCCCCGCACTCGTGTGAGGTTTTTCTATATCTCAAGTTCACCAGCTTATTGCAAGACGCACACACCTTCTCCACGTCGCACACCGACAGCTGTTTGGGATAAAATGCGCCTTTCTTGGAGTGGTTCGTGTAGCATGTAGGTCCCTTAAAGTCTCTGTTGCACGCAGTACAGTGTATGTAAGCATCAAACCGGGCATCGCATTGCTGGTGACATTTGCAACACTTTGCTTCGCACCTATGGTATTCTCTTTTGTGTGCCGAGGGATAGTGACACTGGCGGCAATAATATCTACATTTAAAAGTCGTGTGAAGGTCGACGATGGCGTTAAAGTGCCCCTCGTGAAACATGACGTCGATGTGCTTATCGCATTGCTTGTCGGACGCGTACAGCACGACCTTGCCCGTATGATCGCCAAACACCGTCACCGCGTAGCCCTTTAACACCGTTTCAAAACATCTGACGTCATCTATCGTGCAGCTGACGTTGCTTTTCCCTACGCGCTGACACAGAGCTTCCGCCTTTTGTTTTTGAAGAAATTCTGAGCGTCTCATCGTGGTATAATTCACGTCTCGATCCGCTTTGGCTTTGGAAACAACAATGGCTCTTGCTAAGCACAATTGGTCTTTGTTTCTAATTTCTACGATGCCTTTGTTCCCGCTGCAGGCATCGCATGGTCGGTAACACGAACCCGCGACGTCTTTGGTCCACACGAAAGTTACTTTCAGGGGACCGCTTAGCAACAACTGTTGGTTGCTTTGCATGACCTTTTCGATGCTTTCAATGACGGCATCTGCGTTCACTTGGTCTGCGCGCCTCACGCTCATGTTAAACGCTTTGGTCGTCTCCTTTTGGTCGGATATCGATATTCCTAAATAACCGGGTTCGTTGCCTAGAAGGTTCTCCTTGGCAAAATTTACAATGTCGTTAAATAAATGCGCCACCCATTGCTCGGGGTTTGCATCTCTAGGGGTAGGGCTCACGGAAATTTCTGTTTCGGTAAAGCCTGAAAATAGTCTTTTCATGGATCTCTGCCTATGCCTTAATATTTCAAAGGTTGGCTGCAAGGATAGGTCTTGACTTACCCCCGGTTGCGGTTCCATGTTTCTGCTTCGTTAAAGCGATTTCTCCTAAACCTTTTTTTCCCCCCTTGTTCCTTTTTTTTTTTTTTTTTTTTTTTTTGGCGCACACACACACACACTTTTTCCAAAAAACTCTTTGCACGCGCTCTGCAAAAACCAAAAAACTAAAAAAAAACAAAAACAAAAATAAAAAAATGGTCCTGCTCGGTTTATCGCAAAACAAAAAAAAAACCTTTTTCTTTGTTGTTTAAATACGTATACGGTATGATTGTATGTTATAATGTTATAACAGTCGTATTACTTCAACGCAAACCTATTCAAACGTCCAATTCGCACTTGTGCAAGTCGCTTATCGCCTCGCTCTTTTAAAGGCTGCTTATCGCGACCGCAATTTCCGGTTGAGCAGTCCGTTAAATGCCTCATTAGCAAGTCCAGCTGGTTATCTCGCCACAATTTCCCAAGTTGCAATCGGGTGCCTTTCGCCGCAGCTGCCGGTCTCGCCACTCGGGCGCCAGTACATCCGGTTTCGATATGGTGTTAAATTGCCAACCGTCTACCGCAAAACCACATTTAAAGATTTTTGCGCTAATTAGTTTCCGTTTGCATAGCCTTTTAATTCTCCCACGTGCGCTTTCCCCCAGAACTTTAAAGGCATCGGCCATATTGCTTGGCGGAAATCCTGTGCTGATTACCGGTCCTTTTAAACTCGCAAGCTTTTGCCTCGCTAGCTCCATTCTCAGTCTTGTCGTGTTACTTGGTTGGTCAACATGGAACCCTTCACCGTGTCAAACGAAGATTTTTACTGTTCGCCGTCTACTGGACGCGTGTATAGGCAATTGCTCACCCCAGAGCAACAGTCTGTCTTCAACGTTGCAGCACACAATCACCCTGAAGACGTCGTGAACGCTCTTGCGGCCTTTCACATCTCCACGAACAACGATAATAATCTTGCGCCACAGGCACCTTTGCCTGCGTTTCACCTCAGCTTCGGCCAGCTTCCACTGCAGGAAAACAACCGTTGCAACCATTCTTCGTCTTCTTCTTCGTCTTCAGTGCAGGTGGTTCCCAATACGCCTCCAAATTACTACGCCCGCTACGATTATTCTTCTCCTTCAGTCCAGGAGGTTTCCCCTGTTTTGCAGCCGCAGCTATCCTGGGCGCCGCAGCAGCAGCAGCAGCAGTCGTTCGCCGACAGCAACCAGGAGCTCCCACTGCAGGAAAATACCCGTTGCAGCGATTCTTCCACTTCTTCTTCTTCTTCTTCGGTGCGCATCATTGCCAATACGCCGCCAAACTACTACGCCCGCTACGATTATTCTGCTTCTTCAGTCCAGGAGGATTTTCCTGTTTACCAGCCGCAGCAGTCGTTCACAGACAGCAACCAGGAGCTCCCACTGCAGGAAAACAATCATTGGAGCGATTCTTCCACTTCTTCTTCTTCGGTAATACTCATTCCGAATACGCCGCCAAACTACTACTACTACTACGCCCACTGGAAAAATTGTTCTTCTTCTTCTTCTTCAGTCCAGGTACTTTCACCTGTTTTTCAAAATTACCACCCGCAGCTATCCTGGGCACAGCAGTCCTTGCCAAACAGCAACTCATTCATCTCTCAGCCTTCTTTTCCCAACACCGACAGCGGTTACTTCTCCAGTACCTTTGTAAACTCTGCGTATGCAGGAGCTACGCCCCCTTTCCCGTGGGCATCTCAACAACTCTCTCCAGCATATTCTCAGGCCAGTTCTTCAATACCCATCGACCCTCAACCTTGCGTAACCTCTACGCCAATTTCTTTGCCTGCTTCGCCCCTGCCAAAAATTTCTCACACCTCTGACCCGGAGTCCCTCGATCTTATCCAGCTTCAACCTTTCTCTCCTCATTCACCTTCTTTTCCTCCTCCTCCCCCTCCTCCTCCCCCAAACAGCTTTTCCTCTTCTGCTTCATTTATTTACCAAGCATTCACACCTATTTCCCCTCAAAGACAAGTATCTTCCCCTCCTCCCCTCAACCCTCAGTTTGACATTTCCCCTGCAGCGATTCTAAGAGTCCTCTCGTGCTCTCCTGCGGCATTCTATCCGTCTACAGCTCGGCGGAATCTGTTTCCACGCTGGGATGCCAGCACCATTCTGCTCCAACACAGCAGTGGCTGGTGCGCGGCTGGTGGGTGCGCTAACGACGGATGGGATGCCCTGCTTGCCAACATCCCTGAGCTAAACGAAGAAGAAGAAGAAGAACAAATCTCCGACCTGGCAGTTCCTATTCTACTCCCCGTTACCCGCGAGGCTCGGCTGCGAGTGGCTCGCCTCGCAAATAAAAGGAACGCTGCACATACGCCTCATCCTCTGCGGAAGAAACAGCGAACATCTTCCTAACTACTAATACTCATTGTGCAACCGTGTTGCAAGTGCTCCTCTAATGCAACAATTGAGTGACATTTTATTTTTTTTATGCAGCATATAACACTGTAGTGTTTTTTGTATTTAACTTTTTGTTAACTATTTTTTGATATTTGCGTGTTGTAAGTTTGCGTGTGGTTTGCAAATTTCTGGTGAGTACCTTATTATACTATGCATTTATTTTCCTGATACTAAATATCGGTGCTAATTGTATTCAGGTTCACCTCCTTAAACACATCCCACTTATTTTTCACCTAAACTTGTTGCGCAGTATTTAATTTTGATCCTGAGCTTTGCTTTTTTCTTTGAGTACTTATGGAACCCATAAAGCCAAAAAAAAAAGGTGGACGTGTTCTGATTGCAAGTTTAGATGGCTCAGCCAAAATTGTTACTATTGCTGTGTATGGAAACCATTTACTTCTGGTAATAGATTTTATGATGATGATAAATTGCTTCGGGACCCCGTTTTTCGTCAATGCAACGTTCGTCCGGTCATTGTGCAGCCAAGGTGCCTATATTGTCAGGCACGGCGCATTTGTTCTCTAAACGAGCTCCCTAACCCATTCAATCATATCCGTCACAACTTGTGCAGGTGTCCTAAAGGTAATCTGCAGTATTTAAAATAAACTGTGCCAGAAATATTTGCAAATCATCTGTGTTAATTAAAAAAAAAAATCAATGCGCTAAAGTGTACTGTGTGTGGGTGGGTGTGTGAGGGTATCTATCAAATCTTGTATTTTGTATATGTACTTACAAATGTTTAATAATGTAACAATTTGTACTTTCAATTTTTATTGCAATATAATCTCCGCTTCCAAGCTTTTTTTATTTTATACTGTGTTTATCTTTATTTATCCTTATTCATTTTACCTTCACAGACCTCCTTTTCCTTCATCTATTGTTCTTTGCTGTCCCAAAACAGAGAAATAAAATAATAATCAAAAATAAAACTAATAACATATTTATCCTGGTAGTATTAAAAATAATAATAAAAACATTTTTTTCCTCACACTTCACCAATCCAAAAAACACAAGCAAAAGTTTCTGTATTATTAGATATTTATATTTTATTTTGTTTCTTTCATCTGCTTTATCCTTTCACTTCGTCTCGTATTCCAGCAACTCTTCCTCCCCTCCAACAGCTTCCTCATCTCCCTCTTTGGTAATTGTGTCTTCGTCATAGTTTCCTTCATAATTAGGAAATTCATCAATTCCGCGCGTACATGCAGTTTCCAAATTTGAAATCATCTGTTTTAACGCTTCAAACTCATCCATCAGTTTCACCACATTTCCTTTTATTCTATTCACCAACCCCTGCTGCTTCGTCACGTTATGCTTCTTCTCTTCCAATTCCTGTTTCATTCTTTCCATCATCTCCTCTATTCGCGTAGCTCTTTCTTCACATTCTTCCTTTTCCTTCTTCGTTGCATCTACCTCCCTTCTTTTTTCCTTCATCTTGCTATCGCATTCTTTTCTCATCCTCTGTTTCACTCCATTTATTTCCTTCTTACACCTCTCCGAAGCTGCTTTTCTTATGCTGTTCACCGACACCCTCCCCGCTACCCCGCCATTTCCTTCACATTCGGAATTTATTTTCAAATTCCCCTCCGCAGTCCATCTTGAGGACCTCTTTACTCTCCCACTTACCCTTCTACCCCCTAAGTTTAACTGCCACTCTCCATTACCACATTCGCCAAATATGTATCCGTAATTTTCGGAGAAGTAGGAATTCATCTCATTCACCATGCTATACGCTAATACAAGTTCACTTTCCTCCGGGGTCAATTTCCATTCCAGTTGCAAACCCTCCGGTAAATCCACCGTGTCCATCAACAAACTACAATCCACCATCTCCACAAGAATCGAACTATTGTCGCCAGCGTACATTCTCACCGGCTTTTTATAAAATTTGCACCCATCTTCCCTCCTCTTTCCTTTCTCACACCCGCAACTTTCATTTGCCACATAACCCTCCGGACATTCTAGTTGCCCCATCTTGACGCTACCATACATCATCCCTGAACACCTCTTACCCCTCTGACATCGCGTTATCGGTTTTAAACAATTGTACACGTTCTTCAGCGTTCCCAAATTAATAAAATCAGAACCAAACCTACATCCACTTCCCTTTCGGTACTCGCACGTGCAATTAGGCATCAATTCGTAATCCTTTTCACATCTTGTCACATTTTCCAAATGACCCGTTTTGTCATTCAACTCGAACCCACACCTCCCAAAACTAACGCAACTGTTCTCTGCGCTAGCTAACCCTAATGTCAGCAACGCTATCGTTATCGCAATCATCCTTGCAATTCATTTTCACCCTCATTTACCCTCCCTTTTTATTCCTTTTCCCCCTCCATTCATTCCTCATTTTTCATCCAATCGCAACGCTCCTTTTTTTCCCTACAATCAACGGCATTTTTCAATCCTAGCCTCCAATCTCATCTCGTCTTATTTTCACCAATCAAATCCCGAGACGTCACTTCCGCATCCCATGTTTACCCACTGCTTCATCATCCTTTGCTTCTTTCCTTCCCAACCTCCCTCAACGACACATCGCAACTCCTTTCTCCAAGTCCCTGCACTTTTTTTAAAAAAAAAAAAAAAAACAATTCCTTATCTTCCATAAAACCGTTCCACGGATTAAGCAACTCGCTTAACGATAATCCTACCGCTCTTGGCGCTAACTTTTCAAATTTTCCACCATCAACCTTAATCCTCCCATTTTCAAATTTCCCGCACCTTTCTTAAAACTCCCTTAATCCGCTCATTAACGACTACGGCGGGAAATTTAAAAATTTAGCGCCGTAGCCGTTAATCCGCGGATTAAGGGATTAAGGGAGGTTCAAGGCGGGAAATTTCAAAATTTAATCCCAGGATTAAGGGGATTAAGGGAGGTTCATGGCGGGAAAATTTAAAAATTTAGTTAACACAGCGCTAGTGTCGCCGTTAATCCACGGATTAACGGCGACACTAGCGCCCCTAGCGGCAGGATTATCGTTAATCCAATTGCTTAATCCGGGACTATTACTACTTACATTCAAGGAATTTACATCAAAACATACACATTTTCATTGTATATTCAAGAAATGTAAATCAAAACACACACATTTTCAGTGTACATTCAAGAAATGTATATCAAAACATACACATTTTCAGTGTACATTCAAGAAATGTACATCAAAACATACAAATTTTCATTGTATATACAAGAAATGTACAACAAAACATACACATTTTCATTGTACACTAAAGAAATGTACATCAAAACATACACATTTTCAGTGTACATTCAAGAAATGTACATCAAAACATACACATTTTCAGTGTACATTCAAGAAATGTACATCAAAACATACACATTTTCATTGTATATACCAGAAATGTACATCAAAACATACACATTTTCAGTGTACATTCAAGAAATGTACATCAAAACATATACATTTTCATTGTATATACAAGAAATGTACATCAAAACATACACATTTTAAGTGTACATTCAAGAAATGTATATCAAAACATACACATTTACAGTGTACATTCAAGAAATGTACATCAAAACATACACATTTTCAGTATACATTCAAGAAATGTACATGAAAACATATACATTTTCATTGTACATTCAAGAAATGTACATCAAAACATACACATTTTCATTGTGTATACCAGAAATGTACATCGAAACATACACATTTTCAGTGTACATTCAAGAAATGTACATCAAAACATATACATTTTCAATGTATATACAAGAAATGTACATCAAAGCAAACACATTTTCATTGTACACTAAAGAAATGTATATCAAAACATACACATTTACCGTGTACATTCAAGATATGTACATCAAAACATACACATTTTCAGTATACATTCAAGAAATGTACATGAAAACATATACATTTTCATTGTACACTAAAGAAATGTACATCAAAACATACACATTTTCAGTGTACATTCAAGAAATGTACATCAAAACATACACATTTTCATTGTATATACAAGAAATGTACATCAAAACATACACATTTTCATTGTACACTAAAGAAATGTCCATCAAACCATACACTTTTTCATTGTACATTCAAGAAATGTATATCAAAACATACACATTTTCATTGTACATTCAAGAAATGTACATCAAAACATACACATTTTCAGTGTACATTCAAGAAATGTATAACAAAAAATACACATTTTCAGTGTACATTCAAGAAATGTGCATCAAAACAAACACATTTTCATTGTACACTAAAGAAATGTACATCAAAACATACACATTTTCATTGTACATTCAAGAAATATACATCAAAACATACACATTTTCATTGTACATTCAAGAAATGTACATCAAAACATACACATTTTCATTGTACACTCAAGAAATGTTCTTCAAAATATACACATTTTCATTGTACATTCAAGAAATGTACATCAAAACATACACATTTTCATTGTACATTCTAGAAATGTACATCAAAACATACACATTTTCAGTGTACATTCAAGAAATGTACATCAAAGCAAACACATTTTCATTGTACACTAAAGAAATGTACATCAAAACATACACATTTTCATTGTACATTCAAGAAATGCACATCAAAACATACACATTTTCATTGTACATTCAAGAAATGTACATTAAAACATACACATTTTGATTGTACACTCAAGAAATGTACATCAAAACATACACATTTTCATTGTACACTCAAGAAATGTACATCAAAACATACACATTTTCATTGTACATTCAAGAAATGTATATCAAAACATACACATTTTCATTGTACATTCAAGAAATGTACATCAAAACATACACATTTTCATTGTACATTCAAGAAATGTGCATCAAAACATACACATTTTCGTTGTACATTCAAAGAATGTACATCAAAACATACACATTTTCATTGTACATTCAAGAAATGTACATCAAAACACACACATTTTCAGTGTACATTCAAGAAATGTATATCAAAACATACACATTTTCAGTGTACATTCAAGAAATGTACATCAAAACATACAAATTTTCATTGTATATACAAGAAATGTACATCAAAACATACACATTTTCATTGTACATTAAAGAAATGTACATCAAAACATACACATTTTCATTGTATATACAAGAAATGTACATCAAAACATACACATTTTCAGTGTACATTCAAGAAATGTAAATCAAAATATATACATTTTCATTGTATATACAAAAAATGTACATCAAAACATACACATTTTCTGTGTACATTCAAGAAATGTACATGAAAACATACATTTTCATTGTACATTCAAGAAATGTATATCAAAACATACACATTTTCAGATTTCATTCAAGAAATGTTCATCAAAACATACACATTTTCATTGTACATTCAAGAAATGTACATCAAAACATACACATCTTCCTTTGTACATTCAATGAATGTACATCAAAAGATACACATTTTCATTGTACATTCAAGAAATGTACATCAAAACACACACATTTTCAGTGTACATTCAAGAAATGTACATCAAAACATACAAATTTTCATTGTATATACAAGAAATGGACATCAAAACATACACATTTTCATTGTACATTAAAGAAATGTACATCAAAACCTACACATTTTCATTGTACATTAAAGAAATGTACATTTAACATACACATTTTCATTGTATATGCAAGAAATGTACATCAAAGCATACAGATTTTCAGTGTACATTCAAGAAATGTACATCAAAACATATACATTTTCATTGTATATACAAGAAATGTACATCAAAACATACACATTTTCAGTGTACATTCAAGAAATGTACATGAAAACATACATTTTCATTGTACATTCAAGAAATGTATATCAAAGCATACACATTTTCAGTGTACATTCAAGAAATGTACATCAAAACATACAAATTTTCATTGTATATACAAGAAATGTACATCAAAACATACACATTTTCATTGTACTTTCAAGAAATGTACATCAAAACACTCACATTTTCAGTGTATATTCAAGAAATGTATATCAAAACATACACATTTTCAGTGTACATTCAAGAAATGTACATCAAAACATACAAATTTTCATTGTATATACAAGAAATGTACATCAAAACATACACATTTTCGTTGTACATTAAAGAAATGTACATCAAAACCTACACATTTTCAGTGTACATTCAAGAAATGTACATCAAAACATACACATTTTCATTTTACACTCAAGAAATGTACATCAAAACATACACATTTTCAGTGTACATTCAAGAAATGTACATCAAAGCATATACATTTTCATTGTATATACAAGTAATGTACATCAAAACATACACATTTTCAGTGTACATTCAAGAAATGTACATGAAAACATATACATTTTCATTGTACATTCAAGTAATGTATATCAAAACATACACATTTTCAGATTACATTCAAGAAATTTACATCAAAACATACACATTTTCATTGTACATTGAAGAAATATACATCAAAAAATACACATTTTCATTGTACATTCAAGAAATGTACATCAAAACATAAACATTTTCATAGTACATTCAAGGAATGTACATCAAATCATACACATTTTCATTGTATATTCAAGAAATGTACATCAAAACACACACATTTTCAGTGTACATTCAAGAAATGTATATCAAAACATACACATTTTCAGTGTACATTCAAGAAATGTACATCAAAACATACACATTTTCATTGTACACTCAAGAAATGTACATCAAAACATACACATTTTCATTGTACATTCAAGAAATGTACATCAAAACATACACATTTTCATTGGATATACCGGAAATGTACATCAAAACATACACATTTTCATCGTATATACAAGAAATGTACATCAAAACATACACATTTTCAGTGTACATTCAAGAAATGTACATCAAAGCATATACATTTTCATTGTATATACAAGAAATGTACATCAAAACATACACATTTTCAGTGTACATTCAAGAAATGTACATGAAAACATATACATTTTCATTGCACATTCAAGAAATGTATATCAAAACATACACATTTTCAGATTACATTCAAGAAATGTACATCAAAACATACACATTTTCATTGTACATTGAAGAAATGTACATCAAAACATACACATTTTCATTCTACATTCAAGAAATGTACATCAAAACATAAACATTTTCATAGTACATTCAAGGAATTTACATCAAAACATACACATTTTCATTGTATATTCAAGAAATGTACATCAAAACACACACATTTTCAGTGTACATTCAAGAAATGTATATCAAAACATACACATTTTCAGTGTACATTCAAGAAATGTACATCAAAACATACAAATTTTCATTGTACATACAAGAAATGTACAACAAAACATCCACATTTTCATTGTACACTAAAGAAATGTACATCCAAACATACATATTTTCAGTGTACATTCAAAAATGTACATCAAAACATACACATTTTCAGTGTACATTCAAGAAATGTACATTAAAACATACACATTTTCATTGTATATACCAGAAATGTACATCAAAACATACAGATTTTCAGTGTACATTCAAGAAATGTACATCAAAACATATACATTTTCATTGTATATACAAGAAATGTACATCAAAACATACACATTTTCAGTGTACATTCAAGAAATGTATATCAAAACATACACATTTACAGTGTACATTCAAGAAATGTACATCAAAACATACACATTTTCAGTATACATTGTAGAAATGTACATGAAAACATATAGATTTTCATTGTACATTCAAGAAATGTATATCAAAACATACACATTTTCAGTGTACATTCAAGAAATGTACATCAAAACATACACATTTTCATTGTATATACAAGAAATGTACATCAAAACATACACATTTTCATTGTACACTAAAGAAATGTACATCAACACATACACATTTTCAGTGTACATTCAAGAAATGTACATCAAAACATACACATTTTCGGTGTACATTCAAGAAATGTACATCAAAACATACACATTTTCATTGTACACTAAAGAAATGTACATCAACACATACACATTTTCAGTGTACATTCAAGAAATGTAAATCAAAACATACACATTTTCAGTGTACATTCAAGAAATGTACATCAAAACATACAAATTTTCATTGTATATACAAGAAATGTACATCAAAACATACACATTTTCATTGTACATTAAAGAAATGTACATCAAAACCTACACATTTTCATTGTACATTAAAGAAATGTACATCAAAACATACACATTTTCATTGTATATGCAAGAAATGTACATCAAAACATACACATTTTCAGTGTACATTCAAGAAATGTACATGAAAACATATACATTTTCATTGTATATACAAGAAATGTACATCAAAACATACACATTTTCAGTGTACATTCAAGAAATGTTCATCATAACATACACATTTTCATTGTACATTCAAGAAATGTATATCAAAACATACACATTTTCAGATTACATTCAAGAAATGTTCATCATAACATACACATTTTCATTGTACATTCAAATGATGTACATCAAAACATACACATTTTCATTGTACATTCAAGAAATGTACATCAAAACATACACATTTTCATTGTACATTCAAGGAATGTACATCAAAACATACACATTTTCATTGTACATTCAAGAAATGTACATCAAAACACACACATTTTCAGTGTACATTCAAGAAATGTATATCAAAACATACACATTTTCAGTGTAAATTCAAGAAATGTACATCAAAACATACAAATTTTCATTGTATATACAAGAAATGTACATCAAAACATACACATTTTCGTTGTACATTAAAGAAATGTTCATCAAAACCTACACATTTTCAGTGTACATTCAAGAAATGTACATCAAAACATACAAATTTTCATTGTATATTCAAGAAATGTAAATCAAAACACACACATTTTCAGTGTACATTCAAGAAATGTATATCAAAACATACACATTTTCAGTGTACATTCAAGAAATGTACATCAAAACATACAAATTTTCATTGTATATACAAGAAATGTAGAACAAAACATACACATTTTCATTGTACACTAAAGAAATGTACATCAAAACATACACATTTTCATTGTATATACCAGAAATATACATCAAAACATACACATTTTCATTGTATATACAAGAAATGTAGATCAAAACATACACATTTACAGTGTACTTTCAAGAAATGTACATCAAAACATACACATTTTCATTGTACACTAAAGAAATATACATCAACACATACACATTTTCAGTGTACATTCAAGAAATGTACATCAAAACATACACATTTTCAGTGTACATTCAAGAAATGTACATCAAAACATATACATTTTCATTGTATATACAAGAAATGTACATCAAAACATACACATTTTCAGTGTACATTCAAGAAATGTATATCAAAACATACACATTTACAGTGTACATTCAAGAAATGTACATCAAAACATACACATTTTCAGTATACATTCAAGAAATGTACATGAAAACATATACATTTTCATTGTACATTCAAGAAATGTATATCAAAACATACACATTTTCAGTGTACATTCAAGAAATGTACATCAAAACATACACATTTTCATTGTATATACAAGAAATGTACATTAAAACATACACATTTTCATTGTACACTAAAGAAATGTACATCAAAACATACACATTTTCAGTGTACATTCAAGAAATGTACATCAAAACATACACATTTTCATTGTACATTCAAGAAATGTAGATCAAAACATACACATTTTCATTGTACACTCAAGAAATGTACATCAAAACATACACATTTTCATTGTACACTCAAGAAATGTCCATCAAAACATACACATTTTCATTGTACATTCAAGAAATGTACATCAAAACATACACATTTTCATTGTACATTCAAGGAATGTACATCAAAACATACACATTTTCATTGTACATTCAAGAAATGTACATCAAAACACACAAATTTTCACTGTACATTCAAGAAATGTATATCAAAACATACACAGTTTCAGTGTAGATTCAAGAAATGTACATCTAAGCATACAAATTTTCATTGTATATACAAGAAATGTACATCAAAACATACACATTTTCATTGTACATTAAAGAAATGTACATCAAAACCTACACATTTTCAGTGTACATTCAAGAAATGTACATCAAAGCATACACATTTTCATTCTACACTCAAGAAATGTACATCAAAACATACACATTTTCATTGAACATTCAAGAAATGTACATCAAAACATACACATTTTCATTGTATATACCGGAAATGTACATCAAAACATACACATTTTCATTGTATATACAAGAAATGTACATCAAAACATACACATTTTCAGTGTACATTCAAGAAATGTACATCAAAGCATATACATTTTCATTGTATATGCAAGAAATGTACATCAAAACATACACATTTTCAGTGTACATTCAAGAAATGTACATGAAAACATATACATTATCATTGCACATTCAAGAAATGTATATCAAAACATACACATTTTCAGTGTACATTCAAGAAATGTACATCTAAACATACAAATTTTCATTGTATATACAAGAAATGTACATCAAAACGTACACATTTTCATTGTACATTAAAGAAATGTACATCAAAACCTACACATTTTCAGTGTACATTCAAGAAATGTACATCAAAGCATACACATTTTCATTGTACACTCAAGAAATGTACATCAAAACATACACATTTTCATTGTACATTCAAGAAATGTACATCAAAACATACACATTTTCATTGTATATACCGGAAATGTACATCAAAACATACACATTTTCATTGTATATACAAGAAATGTACATCAAAACATACACATTTTCAGTGTACATTCAAGAAATGTACATCAAAGCATATACATTTTCATTGTATATACAAGAAATGTGCATCAAAACATACACATTTTCAGTGTACATTCAAGAAGTGTATATAAAAACATATACATTTTCATTGCACATTCAAGAAATGTACATCAAAACATACACATTTTCATTGTACATTGAAAAAATGTACATCAAAACATACACATTTTCATTGTACATTCAAGAAATGTACATCAAAACATAAACATTTTCATAGTACATTCAAGGAATTTACATCAAAACATACACATTTTCATTGTATATTCAAGAAATGTAAATCAAAACACACACATTTTCAGTGTACATTCAAGAAATGTATATCAAAACATACACATTTTCAGTGTACATTCAAGAAATGTACATCAAAACATACAAATTTTCATTGTATATACAAGAAATGTACAACAAAACATACACATTTTCATTGTACACTAAAGAAATGTACATCAAAACATACACATTTTCAGTGTACATTCAAGAAATGTACATCAAAACAAACACATTTTCAGTGTACATTCAAGAAATGTACATCAAAACATACACATTTTCATTGTATATACCAGAAATGTACATCAAAACATACACATTTTCAGTGTACATTCAAGAAATGTACATCAAAACATATACATTTTCATTGTATATACAAGAAATGTACATCAAAACATACACATTTTCAGTGTACATTCAAGAAATGTATATCAAAACATACACATTTACAGTGTACATTCAAGAAATGTACATCAAAACATACACATTTTCAGTATACATTCAAGAAATGTACATGAAAACATATACATTTTCATTGTACATTCAAGAAATGTACATCAAAACACACATTTTCATTGTGTATACCAGAAATGTACATCGAAACATACACATTTTCAGTGTACACTCAAGAAATGTACATCAAAACATATACATTTTCATTGTATATACAAGAAATGTACATCAAAACATACACATTTTGAGTGTACATTCAAGAAATGTATATCAAAACATACACATTTACAGTGTACATTCAAGAAATGTACATCAAAACATACACATTTTCAGTATACATTCAAGAAATATACATGAAAACATATACATTTTCATTGTACACTAAAGAAATGTACATCAAAACATACACATTTTCAGTGTACATTCAAGAAATGTACATCAAAACATACACATTTCCATTGTATATACAAGAAATGTACATCAAAACATACACATTTTCATTGTACACTAAAGAAATGTCCATCAAACCATACACTTTTTCATTGTACATTCAAGAAATGTATATCAAAACATACACATTTTCATTGTACATTCAAGAAATGTACATCAAAACATACACATTTTCAGTGTACATTCAAGAAATGTATAACAAAAAATACACATTTTCAGTGTACATTCAAGAAATGTGCATCAAAACAAACACATTTTCATTGTACACTAAAGAAATGTACATCAAAACATACACATTTTCATTGTACATTCAAGAAATATACATCAAAACATACACATTTTCATTGTACATTCAAGAAATGTACATCAAAACATACACATTTTCATTGTACACTCAAGAAATGTTCATCAAAATATACACATTTTCATTGTACATTCAAGAAATGTACATCAAAACATACACATTTTCATTGTACATTCTAGAAATGTACATCAAAACATACACATTTTCAGTGTACATTCAAGAAATGTACATCAAAGCAAACACATTTTCATTGTACACTAAAGAAATGTACATCAAAACATACACATTTTCATTGTACATTCAAGAAACGCACATCAAAACATACACATTTTCATTGTACATTCAAGAAATATACATCAAAACATACACATTTTCATTGTACATTCAAGAAATGTACATCAAAACTTACACATTCTCATTGTACATTCAAGAAATGTACATTAAAACATACACATTTTGATTGTACACTCAAGAAATGTACATCAAAACATACACATTTTCATTGTACACTCAAGAAATGTACATATAAACATACACATTTTCATTGTACATTCAAGAAATGTATATCAAAACATACACATTTTCATTGTACATTCAAGAAATGTACATCAAAACATACACATTTTCATTGTACATTCAAGAAATGTACATCAAAACATACACATTTTCATTGTACATTCAAAGAATGTACATCAAAACATACACATTTTCATTGTACATTCAAGAAATGTACATCAAAACACACACATTTTCAGTGTACATTCAAGAAATGTATATCAAAACATACACATTTTCAGTGTACATTCAAGAAATGTACATCAAAACATACAAATTTTCATTGTATATACAAGAAATGTACATCAAAACGTACACATTTTCATTGTACATTAAAGAAATGTACATCAAAACATACACATTTTCATTGTATATACAAGAAATGTACATCAAAACATACACATTTTCAGTGTACATTCAAGAAATGTAAATCAAAATATATACATTTTCATTGTATATACAAAAAATGTACATCAAAACATACACATTTTCTGTGTACATTCAAGAAATGTACATGAAAACATACATTTTCATTGTACATTCAAGAAATGTATATCAAAACATACACATTTTCAGATTTCATTCAAGAAATGTTCATCAAAACATTCACATTTTCATTGTACATTCAAGAAATGTACATCAAAACATACACATCTTCCTTTGTACATTCAATGAATGTACATCAAAAGATACACATTTTCATTGTACATTCAAGAAATGTACATCAAAACACACACATTTTCAGTGTACATTCAAGAAATGTACATCAAAACATACAAATTTTCATTGTATATACAAGAAATGGACATCAAAACATACACATTTTCATTGTACATTAAAGAAATGTACATCAAAACCTACACATTTTCATTGTACATTAAAGAAATGTACATTTAACATACACATTTTCATTGTATATGCAAGAAATGTACATCAAAGCATACAGATTTTCAGTGTACATTCAAGAAATGTACATCAAAACATATACATTTTCATTGTATATACAAGAAATGTACATCAAAACATACACATTTTCAGTGTACATTCAAGAAATGTACATGAAAACATACATTTTCATTGTACATTCAAGAAATGTATATCAAAACATACACATTTTCAGTGTACATTCAAGAAATGTACATCAAAACATACAAATTTTCATTGTATATACAAGAAATGTACATCAAAACATACACATTTTCATTGTACATTCAAGAAATGTACATCAAAACACACACATTTTCAGTGTACATTCAAGAAATGTATATCAAAACATACACATTTTCAGTGTACATTCAAGAAATGTACATCAAAACATACAAATTTTCATTGTATATACAAGAAATGTACATCAAAACATACACATTTTCGTTGTACATTAAAGAAATGTACATCAAAACCTACACATTTTCAGTGTACATTCAAGAAATGTACATCAAAACATACACATTTTCACTTTACACTCAAGAAATGTACATCAAAACATACACATTTTCAGTGTACATTCAAGAAATGTACATCAAAGCATATACATTTTCATTGTATATACAAGTAATGTACATCAAAACATACACATTTTCAGTGTACATTCAAGAAATGTACATGAAAACATATACATTTTCATTGTACATTCAAGTAATGTATATCAAAACATACACATTTTCAGATTACATTCAAGAAATTTACATCAAAACATACACATTTTCATTGTACATTGAAGAAATATACATCAAAAAATACACATTTTCATTGTACATTCAAGAAATTTACATCAAAACATAAACATTTTCATAGTACATTCAAGGAGTGTACATCAAATCATACACATTTTCATTGTATATTCAAGAAATGTACATCAAAACACACACATTTTCAGTGTACATTCAAGAAATGTATATCAAAACATACACATTTTCAGTGTACATTCAAGAAATGTACATCAAAACATACACATTTTCATTGTACACTCAAGAAATGTACATCAAAACATACACATTTTCATTGTACATTCAAGAAATGTACATCAAAACATACACATTTTCATTGGATATACCGGAAATGTACATCAAAACATACACATTTTCATCGTATATACAAGAAATGTACATCAAAACATACACATTTTCAGTGTACATTCAAGAAATGTACATCAAAGCATATATATTTTCATTGTATATACAAGAAATGTACATCAAAACATACACATTTTCAGTGTACATTCAAGAAATGTACATGAAAACATATACATTTTCATTGCACATTCAAGAAATGTATATCAAAACATACACATTTTCAGATTACATTCAAGAAATGTACATCAAAACATACACATTTTCATTGTACATTGAAGAAATGTACATCAAAACATACACATTTTCATTCTACATTCAAGAAATGTACATCAAAACATAAACATTTTCATAGTACATTCAAGGAATTTACATCAAAACATACACATTTTCATTGTATATTCAAGAAATGTACATCAAAACACACACATTTTCAGTGTACATTCAAGAAATGTATATCAAAACATACACATTTTCAGTGTACATTCAAGAAATGTACATCAAAACATACAAATTTTCATTGTATATACAAGGAATGTACAACAAAACATCCACATTTTCATTGTACACTAAAGAAATGTACATCCAAACATACATATTTTCAGTGTACATTCAAGAAATGTACATCAAAACATACACATTTTCAGTGTACATTCAAGAAATGTACATTAAAACATACACATTTTCATTGTATATACCAGAAATGTACATCAAAACATACAGATTTTCAGTGTACATTCAAGAAATGTACATCAAAACATATACATTTTCATTGTATATACAAGAAATGTGCATCAAAACATACACATTTTCAGTGTACATTCAAGAAATGTATATCAAAACATACACATTTACAGTGTACATTCAAGAAATGTACATCAAAACATACACATTTTCAGTATACATTGTAGAAATGTACATGAAAACATATAGATTTTCATTGTACATTCAAGAAATGTATATCAAAACATACACATTTTCAGTGTACATTCAAGAAATGTACATCAAAACATACACATTTTCATTGTATATACAAGAAATGTACATCAAAACTTACACATTTTCATTGTACACTAAAGAAATGTACATCAACACATACACATTTTCAGTGTACATTCAAGAAATGTACATCAAAACATACACATTTTCGGTGTACATTCAAGAAATGTACATCAAAACATACACATTTTCATTGTACACTAAAGAAATGTACATCAACACATACACATTTTCAGTGTACATTCAAGAAATGTAAATCAAAACATACACATTTTCAGTGTACATTCGAGAAATGTACATCAAAACATACAAATTTTCATTGTATATACAAGAAATGTACATCAAAACATACACATTTTCATTGTACATTAAAGAAATGTACATCAAAACCTACACATTTTCATTGTACATTAAAGAAATGTACATCAAAACATACACATTTTCATTGTATATGCAAGAAATGTACATCAAAACATACACATTTTCAGTGTACATTCAAGAAATGTACATCAAAACATATACATTTTCATTGTATATACAAGAAATGTACATCAAAACATACACATTTTCAGTGTACATTCAAGAAATGTACATGAAAACATACATTTCCATTGTACATTCAAGAAATGTATATCAAAACATACACATTTTCAGATTACATTCAAGAAATGTTCATCATAACATACACATTTTCATTGTACATTCAAATGATGTACATCAAAACATACACATTTTCATTGTACATTCAAGTAATGTACATCAAAACATACACATTTTCATTGTACATTCAAGGAATGTACATCAAAACATACACATTTTCATTGTACATTCAAGAAATGTACATCAAAACACACACATTTTCAGTGTACATTCAAGAAATGTATATCAGAACATACACATTTTCAGTGTAAATTCAAGAAATGTACATCAAAACATACAAATTTTCATTGTATATACAAGAAATGTACATCAAAACATACACATTTTCGTTGTACATTAAAGAAATGTTCATCAAAACCTACACATTTTCGGTGTACATTCAAGAAATGTACATCAAAACATACAAATTTTCATTGTATATTCAAGAAATGTAAATCAAAACACACACATTTTCAGTGTACATTCAAGAAATGTATATCAAAACATACACATTTTCAGTGTACATTCAAGAAATGTACATCAAAACATACAAATTTTCATTGTATATACAAGAAATGTAGAACAAAACATACACATTTTCATTGTACACTAAAGAAATGTACATCAAAACATACACATTTTCATTGTATATACCAGAAATATACATCAAAACATACACATTTTCATTGTATATACAAGAAATGTAGATCAAAACATACACATTTACAGTGTACTTTCAAGAAATGTACATCAAAACATACACATTTTCATTGTACACTAAAGAAATGTACATCAACACATACACATTTTCAGTGTACATTCAAGAAATGTACATCAAAACATACACATTTTCAGTGTACATTCAAGAAATGTACATCAAAACATATACATTTTCATTGTATATACCAGAAATGTACATCAAAACATACACATTTTCAGTGTACATTCAAGAAATGTATATCAAAACATACACATTTACAGTGTACATTCAAGAAATGTACATCAAAACATACACATTTTCAGTATACATTCAAGAAATGTACATGAAAACATATACATTTTCATTGTACATTCAAGAAATGTATATCAAAACATACACATTTTCAGTGTACATTCAAGAAATGTACATCAAAACATACACATTTTCATTGTATATACAAGAAATGTACATTAAAACATACACATTTTCATTGTACACTAAAGAAATGTACATCAAAACATACACATTTTCAGTGTACATTCAAGAAATGTACATCAAAACATACACATTTTCATTGTACATTCAAGAAATGTAGATCAAAACATACACATTTTCATTGTACACTCAAGAAATGTACATCAAAACATACACATTTTCATTGTACACTCAAGAAATGTCCATCAAAACATACACATTTTCATTGTACATTCAAGAAATGTACATCAAAACATACACATTTTCATTGTACATTCAAGGAATGTACATCAAAACATACACATTTTCATTGTACATTCAAGAAATGTACATCAAAACACACACATTTTCACTGTACATTCAAGAAATGTATATCAAAACATACACATTTTCAGTGTAGATTCAAGAAATGTACATCTAAACATACAAATTTTCATTGTATATACAAGAAATGTACATCAAAACATACACATTTTCATTGTACATTAAAGAAATGTACATCAAAACCTACACATTTTCCGTGTACATTCAAGAAATGTACATCAAAGCATACACATTTTCATTCTACACTCAAGAAATGTACATCAAAACATACACATTTTCATTGAACATTCAAGAAATGTACATCAAAACATACACATTTTCATTGTATATACCGGACATGTACATCAAAACATACACATTTTCATTGTATATACAAGAAATGTACATCAAAACATACACATTTTCAGTGTACATTCAAGAAATGTACATCAAAGCATATACATTTTCATTGTATATACAAGAAATGTACATCAAAACATACACATTTTCAGTGTACATTCAAGAAATGTACATGAAAACATATACATTATCATTGCACATTCAAGAAATGTATATCAAAACATACACATTTTCAGTGTACATTCAAGAAATGTACATCTAAACATACAAATTTTCATTGTATATACAAGAAATGTACATCAAAACGTACACATTTTCATTGTACATTAAAGAAATGTACATCAAAACCTACACATTTTCAGTGTACATTCAAGAAATGTACATCAAAGCATACACATTTTCATTGTACACTCAAGAAATGTACATCAAAACATACACATTTTCATTGTACATTCAAGAAATGTACATCAAAACATACACATTTTCATTGTATATACCGGAAATGTACATCAAAACATACACATTTTCATTGTATATACAAGAAATGTACATCAAAACATACACATTTTCAGTGTACATTCAAGAAATGTACATCAAAGGATATACATTTTCATTGTATATACAAGAAATGTGCATCAAAACATACACATTTTCAGTGTACATTCAAGAAGTGTATATAAAAACATATACATTTTCATTGCACATTCAAGAAATGTACATCAAAACATACACATTTTCATTGTACATTGAAAAAATGTACATCAAAACATACACATTTTCATTGTACATTCAAGAAATGTACATCAAAACATAAACATTTTCATAGTACATTCAAGGAATTTACATCAAAACATACACATTTTCATTGTATATTCAAGAAATGTAAATCAAAACACACACATTTTCAGTGTACATTCAAGAAATGTATATCAAAACATACACATTTTCAGTGTACATTCAAGAAATGTACATCAAAACACACAAATTTTCATTGTATATACAAGAAATGTACAACAAAACATACACATTTTCATTGTACACTAAAGAAATGTACATCAAAACATACACATTTTCAGTGTACATTCAAGAAATGTACATCAAAACAAACACATTTTCAGTGTACATTCAAGAAATGTACATCAAAACATACACATTTTCATTGTATATACCAGAAATGTACATCAAAACATACACATTTTCAGTGTACATTCAAGAAATGTACATCAAAACATATACATTTTCATTGTATATACAAGAAATGTACATCAAAACATACACATTTTCAGTGTACATTCAAGAAATGTATATCAAAACATACACATTTACAGTGTACATTCAAGAAATGTACATCAAAACATACACATTTTCAGTATACATTCAAGAAATGTACATGAAAACATATACATTTTCATTGTACATTCAAGAAATGTACATCAAAACACACATTTTCATTGTGTATACCAGAAATGTACATCGAAACATACACATTTTCAGTGTACATTCAAGAAATGTACATCAAAACATATACATTTTCATTGTATATACAAGAAATGTACATCAAAACATACACATTTTGAGTGTACATTCAAGAAATGTATATCAAAACATACACATTTACAGTGTACATTCAAGAAATGTACATCAAAACATACACATTTTCAGTATACATTCAAGGAATGTACATGAAAACATATACATTTTCATTGTACACTAAAGAAATGTACATCAAAACATACACATTTTCAGTGTACATTCAAGAAATGTACATCAAAACATACACATTTCCATTGTATATACAAGAAATGTACATCAAAACATACACATTTTCATTGTACACTAAAGAAATGTCCATCAAACCATACACTTTTTCATTGTACATTCAAGAAATGTATATCAAAACATACACATTTTCATTGTACATTCAAGAAATGTACATCAAAACATACACATTATCAGTGTACATTCAAGAAATGTATAACAAAAAATACACATTTTCAGTGTACATTCAAGAAATGTGCATCAAAACAAACACATTTTCATTGTACACTAAAGAAATGTACATCAAAACATACACATTTTCATTGTACATTCAAGAAATATACATCAAAACATACAAATTTTCATTGTACATTCAAGAAATGTACATCAAAACATACACATTTTCATTGTACACTCAAGAAATGTACATCAAAACATACACATTTTCATTGTACATTCAAGAAATGTACATCAAAACATACAAATTTTCATTGTACACTCAAGAAATGTTCATCAAAATATACACATTTTCATTGTACATTCAAGAAATGTACATCAAAACATACACATTTTCATTGTACATTCTAGAAATGTACATCAAAACATACACATTTTCAGTGTACATTCAAGAAATGTACATCAAAGCAAACACATTTTCATTGTACACTAAAGAAATGTACATCAAAACATACACATTTTCATTGTACATTCAAGAAATGCACATCAAAACATACACATTTTCATTATACATTCAAGAAATATACATCAAAACATACACATTTTCATTGTACATTCAAGAAATGTACATCAAAACTTACACATTCTCATTGTACATTCAAGAAATGTACATCAAAACATACACATTTTGATTGTACACTCAAGAAATGTACATCAAAACATACACATTTTCATTGTGCACCCAAGAAATGTACATCAAAACATACACATTTTCATTGTACATTCAAGAAATGTATATCAAAACATACACATTTTCATTGTACATTCAAGAAATGTACATCAAAACATACACATTTTCATTGTACATTCAAGAAATGTACATCAAAACATACACATTTTCATTGTACATTCAAAGAATGTACATCAAAACATACACATTTTCATTGTACATTCAAGAAATGTACATCAAAACACACACATTTTCAGTGTACATTCAAGAAATATATATCAAAACATACACATTTACAGTGTACATTCAAGAAATGTACATCAAAACATACACATTTTCAGTATACATTCAAGAAATGTACATGAAAACATATACATTTTCATTGTACATTCAAGAAATGTATATCAAAACATACACATTTTCAGTGTACATTCAAGAAATGTACATCAAAACATACACATTTTCATTGTATATACAAGAAATGTACATTAAAACATACACATTTTCATTGTACACTAAAGAAATGTACATCAAAACATACACATTTTCAGTGTACATTCAAGAAATGTACATCAAAACATACACATTTTCATTGTACATTCAAGAAATGTAGATCAAAACATACACATTTTCATTGTACATTCAAGAAATGTACATCAAAACATACACATTATCAGTGTACATTCAAGAAATGTATAACAAAAAATACACATTTTCAGTGTACATTCAAGAAATGTGCATCAAAACAAACACATTTTCATTGTACACTAAAGAAATGTACATCAAAACATACACATTTTCATTGTACATTCAAGAAATATACATCAAAACATACAAATTTTCATTGTACATTCAAGAAATGTACATCAAAACATACACATTTTCATTGTACACTCAAGAAATGTACATCAAAACATACACATTTTCATTGTACATTCAAGAAATGTACATCAAAACATACACATTTTCATTGTACACTCAAGAAATGTTCATCAAAATATACACATTTTCATTGTACATTCAAGAAATGTACATCAAAACATACACATTTTCATTGTACATTCTAGAAATGTACATCAAAACATACACATTTTCAGTGTACATTCAAGAAATGTACATCAAAGCAAACACATTTTCATTGTACACTAAAGAAATGTACATCAAAACATACACATTTTCATTGTACATTCAAGAAATGCACATCAAAACATACACATTTTCATTATACATTCAAGAAATATACATCAAAACATACACATTTTCATTGTACATTCAAGAAATGTACATCAAAACTTACACATTCTCATTGTACATTCAAGAAATGTACATCAAAACATACACATTTTGATTGTACACTCAAGAAATGTACATCAAAACATACACATTTTCATTGTGCACTCAAGAAATGTACATCAAAACATACACATTTTCATTGTACATTCAAGAAATGTATATCAAAACATACACATTTTCATTGTACATTCAAGAAATGTACATCAAAACATACACATTTTCATTGTACATTCAAGAAATGTACATCAAAACATACACATTTTCATTGTACATTCAAAGAATGTACATCAAAACATACACATTTTCATTGTACATTCAAGAAATGTACATCAAAACACACACATTTTCAGTGTACATTCAAGAAATGTATATCAAAACATACACATTTACAGTGTACATTCAAGAAATGTACATCAAAACATACACATTTTCAGTATACATTCAAGAAATGTACATGAAAACATATACATTTTCATTGTACATTCAAGAAATGTATATCAAAACATACACATTTTCAGTGTACATTCAAGAAATGTACATCAAAACATACACATTTTCATTGTATATACAAGAAATGTACATTAAAACATACACATTTTCAGTGTACATTCAAGAAATGTACATCAAAACATACACATTTTCATTGTACATTCAAGAAATGTAGATCAAAACATACACATTTTCATTGTACACTCAAGAAATGTACATCAAAACATACACATTTTCATTTAACACTCAAGAAATGTCCATCAAAACATACACATTTTCATTGTACATTCAAGAAATGTACATCAAAACATACACATTTTCATTGTACATTCAAGGAATGTACATCAAAACATACACATTTTCATTGTACATTCAAGAAATGTACATCAAAACACACAAATTTTCACTGTACATTCAAGAAATGTATATCAAAACATACACATTTTCAGTGTACATTCAAGAAATGTACATCTAAACATACAAATTTTCATTGTATATACAAGAAATGTACATCAAAACGTACACATTTTCATTGTACATTAAAGAAATGTACATCAAAACCTACACATTTTCAGTGTACATTCAAGAAATGTACATCAAAGCATACACATTTTCATTCTACACTCAAGAAATGTACATCAAAACATACACATTTTCATTGTACATTCAAGAAATGTACATCAAAACATACACATTTTCATTGTATATACCGGAAATGTACATCAAAACATACACATTTTCATTGTATATACAAGAAATGTACATCAAAACATACACATTTTCAGTGTACATTCAAGAAATGTACATCAAAGCATATACATTTTCATTGTATATACAAGAAATGTGCATCAAAACATACACATTTTCAGTGTACATTCAAGAAGTGTATATAAAAACATATACATTTTCATTGCACATTCAAGAAATGTACAACAAAACATACACATTTTCATTGTACATTGAAGAAATGTACATCAAAACATACACATTTTCATTGTACATTCAAGAAATGTACATCGAAACATAAACATTTTCATAGTACATTCAAGGAATTTACATCAAAACATACACATTTTCATTGTATATTCAAGAAATGTAAATCAAAACACACACATTTTCAGTGTACATTCAAGAAATGTATATCAAAACATACACATTTTCAGTGTACATTCAAGAAATGTACATCAAAACATACAAATTTTCATTGTATATACAAGAAATGTACAACAAAACATACACATTTTCATTGTACACTAAAGAAATGTACATCAAAACATACACATTTTCAGTGTACATTCAAGAAATGTACATGAAAACATACACATTTTCAGTGTACATTCAAGAAATGTACATCAAAACATACACATTTTCATTGTATATACCAGAAATGTACATCAAAACATACACATTTTCAGTGTGCATTCAAGAAATGTACATCAAAACATATACATTTTCATTGTATATACAATAAATGTACTTCAAAACATACACATTTTCAGTGTACATTCAAGAAATGTATATCAAAACATACACATTTACAGTGTACATTCAAGAAATGTACATCAAAACATACACATTTTCAGTATACATTCAAGAAATGTACATGAAAACATATACATTTTCATTGTACATTCAAGAAATGTACATCAAAACATACACATTTTCATTGTGTATACCAGAAATGTACATCGAAACATACACATTTTCAGTGTACATTCAAGAAATGTACATCAAAACATATACATTTTCATTGTATATACAAGAAATGTACATCAAAACATACACATTTTCAGTGTACATTCAAGAAATGTATATCAAAACATACACATTTACAGTGTACATTCAAGAAATGTACATCAAAACATACACATTTTCAGTATACATTCAAGAAATGTACATGAAAACATATACATTTTCATTGTACACTAAAGAAATGTACATCAAAACATAGACATTTTCAGTGTACATTCAAGAAATGTACATCAAAACATACACATTTTCATTGTATATACAAGAAATGTACATCAAAACATACACATTTTCATTGTACACTAAAGAAATGTCCATCAAACCATACACTTTTCATTGTACATTCAAGAAATGTATATCAAAACATACACATTTTCATTGTACATTCAAGAAATGTACATCAAAACATACACATTTTCAGTGTACATTCAAGAAATGTATAACAAAAAATACACATTTTCAGTGTACATTCAAGAAATGTGCATCAAAACAAACACATTTTCATTGTACACTAAAGAAATGTACATCAAAACATACACATTTTCATTGTACATTCAAGAAATATACATCAAAACATACACATTTTCATTGTACATTCAAGAAATGTACATCAAAACATACACATTTTCATTGTACACTCAAGAAATGTACATCAAAACATACACATTTTCATTGTACATTCAAGAAATGTACATCAAAACATACACATTTTCATTCTACACTCAAGAAATG
This sequence comes from Tenodera sinensis, assembly GCA_030765045.1. Classification (NCBI taxonomy): domain Eukaryota; kingdom Metazoa; phylum Arthropoda; class Insecta; order Mantodea; family Mantidae; genus Tenodera; species Tenodera sinensis. The sequence continues at coordinate 214,016,986 of CM060964.1, read as the reverse complement.
TTCATCAAAATATACACATTTTCATTGTACATTCAAGAAATGTACATCAAAACATACACATTTTCATTGTACATTCTAGAAATGTACATCAAAACATACACATTTTCAGTGTACATTCAAGTAATGTACATCAAAGCAAACACATTTTCATTGTACACTAAAGAAATGTACATCAAAACATACACATTTTCATTGTACATTCTAGAAATGTACATCAAAACATACACATTTTCAGTGTACATTCAAGAAATGTACATCAAAACATACACATTTTCATTGTACACTCAAGAAATGTACATCAAAACATACACATTTTCATTGTACATTCAAGAAATGTACATCAAAAAATACACATTTTCATTGTACTTTCAAGAAATGTACATCAAAACATAAACATTTTCATAGTACATTCAAGGAATGTACATCAAAACATACACATTTTCATTGTATATTCAAGAAATGTACATCAAAACACACACATTTTCAGTGTACATTCAAGAAATGTATATCAAAACATACACATTTTCAGTGTACATTCAAGAAATGTACATCAAAACATACACATTTTCATTGCACACTCAAGAAATGTACATCAAAACATACACATTTTCATTGTACATTCAAGAAATGTACATCAAAACATACACATTTTCATTGTATATACCGGAAATGTACATCAAAACATACACATTTTCATTGTATATACAAGAAATGTACATCAAAACATACACATTTTCAGTGTACATTCAAGAAATGTACATCAAAGCATATACATTTTCATTGTATATACAAGAAATGTACATCAAAACATACACATTTTCAGTGTACATTCAAGAAATGTACATGAAAACATATACATTTTCATTGCACATTCAAGAAATGTATATCAAAACATACACATTTTCAGATTACATTCAAGAAATGTACATCAAAACATACACATTATCATTGTACATTGAAGAAATGTACATCAAAACATACACATTTTCATTCTACATTCAAGAAATGTACATCAAAACATAAACATTTTCGTAGTATATTCAAGGAATTTACATCAAAACATACACATTTTCATTGTATATTCAAGAAATGTACATCAAAACACACACATTTTCAGTGTACATTCAAGAAATGTATATCAAAACATACACATTTTCAGTGTACATTTAAGAAATGTACATCAAAACATACAAATTTTCATTGTATATACAAGAAATGTACAACAAAACATCCACATTTTCATTGTACACTAAAGAAATGTACATCAAAACATACACATTTTCAGTGTACATTCAAGAAATGTACATCAAAACATACACATTTTCAGTGTACATTCAAGAAATGTACATTAAAACATACACATTTTCATTGTATATACCAGAAATGTACATCAAAACATACAGATTTTCAGTGTACATTCAAGAAATGTACATCAAAACATATACATTTTCATTGTATATACAAGAAATGTACATCAAAACATACACATTTTCAGTGTACATTCAAGAAATGTATATCAAAACATACACATTTACAGTGTACATTCAAGAAATGTACATCAAAACATACACATTTTCAGTATACATTGTAGAAATGTACATGAAAACATATAGATTTTCATTGTACATTCAAGAAATGTATATCAAAACATACACATTTTCAGTGTACATTCAAGAAATGTACATCAAAACATACACATTTTGATTGTATATACAAGAAATGTAAATCAAAACATACACATTTTCATTGTACACTAAAGAAATGTACATCAACACATACACATTTTCAGTGTACATTCAAGAAATGTACATCAAAACATACACATTTTCGGTGTACATTCAAGAAATGTACATCAAAACATACACATTTTCATTGTACACTAAAGAAATGTACATCAACACATACACATTTTCAGTGTACATTCAAGAAATGTAAATCAAAACATACACATTTTCAGTGTACATTCAAGAAATGTACATCAAAACATACAAATTTTCATTGTATATACAAGAAATGTACATCAAAACATACACATTTTCATTGTACATTAAAGAAATGTACATCAAAACCTACACATTTTCATTGTACATTAAAGAAATGTAAATCAAAACATACACATTTTCAGTGTACATTCAAGAAATGTACATTAAAACATACACATTTTCATTGTATATACCAGAAATGTACATCAAAACATACAGATTTTCAGTGTACATTCAAGAAATGTACATCAAAACATATACATTTTCATTGTATATACAAGAAATGTACATCAAAACATACACATTTTCAGTGTACATTCAAGAAATGTATATCAAAACATACACATTTACAGTGTACATTCAAGAAATGTACATCAAAACATACACATTTTCAGTATACATTGTAGAAATGTACATGAAAACATATAGATTTTCATTGTACATTCAAGAAATGTATATCAAAACATACACATTTTCAGTGTACATTCAAGAAATGTACATCAAAACATACACATTTTGATTGTATATACAAGAAATGTAAATCAAAACATACACATTTTCATTGTACACTAAAGAAATGTACATCAACACATACACATTTTCAGTGTACATTCAAGAAATGTACATCAAAACATACACATTTTCGGTGTACATTCAAGAAATGTACATCAAAACATACACATTTTCATTGTACACTAAAGAAATGTACATCAACACATACACATTTTCAGTGTACATTCAAGAAATGTAAATCAAAACATACACATTTTCAGTGTACATTCAAGAAATGTACATCAAAACATACAAATTTTCATTGTATATACAAGAAATGTACATCAAAACATACACATTTTCATTGTACATTAAAGAAATGTACATCAAAACCTACACATTTTCATTGTACATTAAAGAAATGTACATCAAAACATACACATTTTCATTGTATATACAAGAAATGTACAACAAAACATCCACATTTTCATTGTACACTAAAGAAATGTACATCAAAACATACACATTTTCAGTGTACATTCAAGAAATGTACATCAAAACATACACATTTTCAGTGTACATTCAAGAAATGTACATTAAAACATACACATTTTCATTGTATATACCAGAAATGTACATCAAAACATACAGATTTTCAGTGTACATTCAAGAAATGTACATCAAAACATATACATTTTCATTGTATATACAAGAAATGTACATCAAAACATACACATTTTCAGTGTACATTCAAGAAATGTATATCAAAACATACACATTTACAGTGTACATTCAAGAAATGTATATCAAAACATACACATTTACAGTGTACATTCAAGAAATGTACATCAAAACATACACATTTTCAGTATACATTGTAGAAATGTACATGAAAACATATAGATTTTCATTGTACATTCAAGAACTGTACATCAACACATACACATTTTCAGTGTACATTCAAGAAATGTAAATCAAAACATACACATTTTCAGTGTACATTCAAGAAATGTACATTAAAACATACACATTTTCATTGTATATACCAGAAATGTACATCAAAACATACAGATTTTCAGTGTACATTCAAGAAATGTACATCAAAACATATACATTTTCATTGTATATACAAGAAATGTACATCAAAACATACACATTTTCAGTGTACATTCAAGAAATGTATATCAAAACATACACATTTACAGTGTACATTCAAGAAATGTACATCAAAACATACACATTTTCAGTATACATTGTAGAAATGTACATGAAAACATATAGATTTTCATTGTACATTCAAGAAATGTATATCAAAACATACACATTTTCAGTGTACATTCAAGAAATGTACATCAAAACATACACATTTTGATTGTATATACAAGAAATGTAAATCAAAACATACACATTTTCATTGTACACTAAAGAAATGTACATCAACACATACACATTTTCAGTGTACATTCAAGAAATGTACATCAAAACATACACATTTTCGGTGTACATTCAAGAAATGTACATCAAAACATACACATTTTCATTGTACACTAAAGAAATGTACATCAACACATACACATTTTCAGTGTACATTCAAGAAATGTAAATCAAAACATACACATTTTCAGTGTACATTCAAGAAATGTACATCAAAACATACAAATTTTCATTGTATATACAAGAAATGTACATCAAAACATACACATTTTCATTGTACATTAAAGAAATGTACATCAAAACCTACACATTTTCATTGTACATTAAAGAAATGTACATCAAAACATACACATTTTCATTGTATATACAAGAAATGTACAACAAAACATCCACATTTTCATTGTACACTAAAGAAATGTACATCAAAACATACACATTTTCAGTGTACATTCAAGAAATGTACATCAAAACATACACATTTTCAGTGTACATTCAAGAAATGTACATTAAAACATACACATTTTCATTGTATATACCAGAAATGTACATCAAAACATACAGATTTTCAGTGTACATTCAAGAAATGTACATCAAAACATATACATTTTCATTGTATATACAAGAAATGTACATCAAAACATACACATTTTCAGTGTACATTCAAGAAATGTATATCAAAACATACACATTTACAGTGTACATTCAAGAAATGTACATCAAAACATACACATTTTCAGTATACATTGTAGAAATGTACATGAAAACATATAGATTTTCATTGTACATTCAAGAAATGTATATCAAAACATACACATTTTCAGTGTACATTCAAGAAATGTACATCAAAACATACACATTTTGATTGTATATACAAGAAATGTAAATCAAAACATACACATTTTCATTGTACACTAAAGAAATGTACATCAACACATACACATTTTCAGTGTACATTCAAGAAATGTACATCAAAACATACACATTTTCGGTGTACATTCAAGAAATGTACATCAAAACATACACATTTTCATTGTACACTAAAGAAATGTACATCAACACATACACATTTTCAGTGTACATTCAAGAAATGTAAATCAAAACATACACATTTTCAGTGTACATTCAAGAAATGTACATCAAAACATACAAATTTTCATTGTATATACAAGAAATGTACATCAAAACATACACATTTTCATTGTACATTAAAGAAATGTACATCAAAACCTACACATTTTCATTGTACATTAAAGAAATGTACATCAAAACATACACATTTTCATTGTATATGCAAGAAATGTATATCAAAACATACACATTTTCAGTGTACATTCAAGAAATGTACATCAAAACATACACATTTTCATTGTATATACAAGAAATGTACATTAAAACATACACATTTTCATTGTACACTAAAGAAATGTACATCAAAACATACACATTTTCAGTGTACATTCAAGAAATGTACATCAAAACACACACATTTTCAGTGTACATTCAAGAAATGTATATCAAAACATACACATTTTCAGTGTACATTCAAGAAATGTACATCAAAACATACACATTTTCATTGTACACTCAAGAAATGTACATCAAAACATACTCATTTTCATTGTACATTCAAGAAATGTACATCAAAACATACACATTTTCATTGTATATACCGGAAATGTACATCAAAACATACACATTTTCATTGTATATACAAGAAATGTACATCAAAACATACACATTTTCAGTGTACATTCAAGAAATGTACATCAAAGCATATACATTTTCATTGTATATACAAGAAATGTACATCAAAACATACACATTTTCAGTGTACATTCAAGAAATGTACATGAAAACATACAGATTTTCAGTGTACATTCAAGAAAGGTACATCAAAACATATACATTTTCATTGTATATACAAGAAATGTACATCAAAACATACACATTTTCAGTGTACATTCAAGAAATGTATATCAAAACATACACATTTACAGTGTACATTCAAGAAATGTACATCAAAACATACACATTTTCAGTATACATTGTAGAAATGTACATGAAAACATATAGATTTTCATTGTACATTCAAGAAATGTATATCAAAACATACACATTTTCAGTGTACATTCAAGAAATGTACATCAAAACATACACATTTTGATTGTATATACAAGAAATGTAAATCAAAACATACACATTTTCATTGTACACTAAAGAAATGTACATCAACACATACACATTTTCAGTGTACATTCAAGAAATGTACATCAAAACATACACATTTTCGGTGTACATTCAAGAAATGTACATCAAAACATACACATTTTCATTGTACACTAAAGAAATGTACATCAACACATACACATTTTCAGTGTACATTCAAGAAATGTAAATCAAAACATACACATTTTCAGTGTACATTCAAGAAATGTACATCAAAACATACAAATTTTCATTGTATATACAAGAAATGTACATCAAAACATACACATTTTCATTGTACATTAAAGAAATGTACATCAAAACCTACACATTTTCATTGTACATTAAAGAAATGTACATCAAAACATACACATTTTCATTGTATATGCAAGAAATGTATATCAAAACATACACATTTTCAGTGTACATTCAAGAAATGTACATCAAAACATACACATTTTCATTGTATATACAAGAAATGTACATTAAAACATACACATTTTCATTGTACACTAAAGAAATGTACATCAAAACATACACATTTTCAGTGTACATTCAGGAAATGTACATCAAAACACACACATTTTCAGTGTACATTCAAGAAATGTATATCAAAACATACACATTTTCAGTGTACATTCAAGAAATGTACATCAAAACATACACATTTTCATTGTACACTCAAGAAATGTACATCAAAACATACACATTTTCATTGTACATTCAAGAAATGTACATCAAAACATACACATTTTCATTGTATATACCGGAAATGTACATACAAACATACACATTTTCATTGTATATACAAGAAATGTACATCAAAACATACACATTTTCAGTGTACATTCAAGAACTGTACATCAAAGCATATACATTTTCATTGTATATACAAGAAATGTACATCAAAACATACACATTTTCAGTGTACATTCAAGAAATGTACATGAAAACATATACATTTTCATTGCACATTCAAGAAATGTACATCAAAACATACACATTTTCAGTATACATTCAAGAAATGTACATGAAAACATATAGATTTTCATTGTACATTCAAGAAATGTATATCAAAACATACACATTTTCAGTGTACATTCAAGAAATGTACATCAAAACATACACATTTTCATTGTATATACAAGAAATGTACATCAAAACATACACATTTTCATTGTACACTAAAGAAATGTACATCAACACATACACATTTTCAGTGTACATTCAAGAGATGTACATCAAAACATACACATTTTCGGTGTACATTCAAGAAATGTACATCAAAACATACACACTTTCATTGTACACTAAAGAAATGTACATCAACACATACACATTTTCAGTGTACATTCAAGAAATGTAAATCAAAACATACACATTTTCAGTGTACATTCAAGAAATGTACATCAAAACATACACATTTTCATTTTACACTCAAGAAATGTACATCAAAACATACACATTTTCATTGTACATTGAAGAAATGTACATCAAAACATACACATTTTCATTGTACATTCAAGAAATGTACATAAAAACATACACATTTTCAGTGTACATTCAAGAAATGTACATCAAAACATACACATTTTCATTGTACATTCAAGAAATGCACATCAAAACATACACATTTTCATTGTACATTGAAGAAATGTACATCAAAACATACACATTTTCGGTGTACATTCAAGAAATGTACATCAAAACATACACATTTTCATTGTACATTGCAGAAATGTACATCAAAACATACACATTTTCATTGTACATTCAAGAAATGTAAATCAAAACATACACATTTTCAGTGTACATTCAAGAAATGTACATCAAAACATACACATTTTCATTGTACATTCAAGAAATGCACATCAAAACATACACATTTTCATTGTACATTGAAGAAATGTACATCAAAACATACACATTTTCATTGTACATTCAAGAAATGTAAATCAAAACATACACATTTTCAGTGTACATTCAAGAAATGTACATCAAGACATACACATTTTCATTGTACATTCAAGAAATGCACATCAAAACATACACATTTTCATTGTACATTGAAGAAATGTACATCAAAACATACACATTTTCATTGTATATACAAGAAATGTACATTAAAACATACACATTTTCATTGTACACTAAAGAAATGTACATCAAAACATACACATTTTCAGTGTACATTCAGGAAATGTACATCAAAACACACACATTTTCAGTGTACATTCAAGAAATGTATATCAAAACATACACATTTTCAGTGTACATTCAAGAAATGTACATCAAAACATACACATTTTCATTGTACACTCAAGAAATGTACATCAAAACATACACATTTTCATTGTACATTCAAGAAATGTACATCAAAACATACACATTTTCATTGTATATACCGGAAATGTACATACAAACATACACATTTTCATTGTATATACAAGAAATGTACATCAAAACATACACATTTTCAGTGTACATTCAAGAAATGTACATCAAAGCATATACATTTTCATTGTATATACAAGAAATGTACATCAAAACATACACATTTTCAGTGTACATTCAAGAAATGTACATGAAAACATATACATTTTCATTGCACATTCAAGAAATGTACATCAAAACATACACATTTTCAGTATACATTCAAGAAATGTACATGAAAACATATAGATTTTCATTGTACATTCAAGAAATGTATATCAAAACATACACATTTTCAGTGTACATTCAAGAAATGTACATCAAAACATACACATTTTCATTGTATATACAAGAAATGTACATCAAAACATACACATTTTCATTGTACACTAAAGAAATGTACATCAACACATACACATTTTCAGTGTACATTCAAGAGATGTACATCAAAACATACACATTTTCGGTGTACATTCAAGAAATGTACATCAAAACATACACACTTTCATTGTACACTAAAGAAATGTACATCAACACATACACATTTTCAGTGTACATTCAAGAAATGTGAATCAAAACATACACATTTTCAGTGTACATTCAAGAAATGTACATCAAAACATACACATTTTCATTTTACACTCAAGAAATGTACATCAAAACATACACATTTTCATTGTACATTGAAGAAATGTACATCAAAACATACACATTTTCATTGTACATTCAAGAAATGTACATAAAAACATACACATTTTCAGTGTACATTCAAGAAATGTACATCAAAACATACACATTTTCATTGTACATTCAAGAAATGCACATCAAAACATACACATTTTCATTGTACATTGAAGAAATGTACATCAAAACATACACATTTTCGGTGTACATTCAAGAAATGTACATCAAAACATACACATTTTCATTGTACATTGCAGAAATGTACATCAAAACATACACATTTTCATTGTACATTCAAGAAATGTAAATCAAAACATACACATTTTCAGTGTACATTCAAGAAATGTACATCAAAACATACACATTTTCATTGTACATTCAAGAAATGCACATCAAAACATACACATTTTCATTGTACATTGAAGAAATGTACATCAAAACATACACATTTTCATTGTACATTCAAGAAATGTACATAAAAACATACACATTTTCAGTGTACATTCAAGAAATGTACATCAAAGCATATACATTTTCATTGTATATACAAGAATTGTACATCAAAACATACACATTTTCAGTGTACATTCAAGAAATGTACATGAAAACATATACATTTTCATTGTACATTCAAGTAATGTATATCAAAACATACACATTTTCAGATTACATTCAAGAAATGTACATCAAAACATACACATTTTCATTGTACATTGAAGAAATGTACTTCAAAACATACACATTTTCATTGTACATTCAAGAAATGTACATCAAAACATAAACATTTTCATAGTACATTCAAGGAATGTACATCAAAACATACACATTTTCATTGTATATTCAAGAAATGTACATCAAAACACACACATTTTCAGTGTATATTCAAGAAATGTATATCAAAACATACACATTTTCAGTGTACATTCAAGAAATGTACATCAAAACATACACATTTTCATTGTACACTAAAGAAATGTACATCAAAACATACACATTTTCATTGTACATTCAAGGAATGTACATCAAAACATACACATTTTCATTGTATATACAAGAAATGTAGATCAAAACATACACATTTTCATTGTATATACAAGAAATGTAGATCAAAACATACACATTTACAGTGTACATTCAAGAAATGTACATCAAAACATACACATTTTCATTGTACACTAAAGAAATGTACATCAACACATACACATTTTCAGTGTACATTCAAGAAATGTACATCAAAACATACACATTTTCATTGTATATACAAGAAATGTAGATCAACACATACACATTTTCATTGTACACTAAAGAAATGTACATCAACACATACACATTTTCAGTGTACATTCAAGAAATGTACATCAAAACATACACATTTTCATTGTACACTAAAGAAATGTACATCAACACATACACATTTTCAGTGTACATTCAAGAAATGTAGATCAAAACATACACATTTTCATTGTATATACAAGAAATGTAGATCAAAACATACACATTTACAGTGTACATTCAAGAAATGTACATAAAAACATACACATTTTCATTGTACACTAAAGAAATGTACATCAACACATACACATTTTCATTGTACACTAAAGAAATGTACATCAACACATACACATTTTCAGTGTACATTCAAGAAATGTACATCAAAACATACACATTTTCATTGTATATACAAGAAATGTAGATCAAAACATACACATTTACAGTGTACATTCAAGAAATGTACATCAAAACATACACATTTTCATTTTACATTCAAGGAATGAACATCAAAACATACATACTTTCATTGTATATACAAGAAATGTAGATCAAAACATACACATTCTCATTGTACACTAAAGAAATGTACTTCAAAACATACACATTTTCATTGTACATTCAAGGAATGTACATCAAAACATACACATTTTCATTGTATATACAAGAAATATAGATCAAAACATACACATTTACAGTGTACATTCAAGAAATGTACATCAAAACATACACATTTTCGGTGTACATTCAAGAAATGTACATCAAAACATACACATTTTCATTGTATATACAAGAAATGTAGATCAAAACATACACATTTTCATTGTATATACAAGAAATGTAGATCAAAACATACACATTTACAGTGTACATTCAAGAAATGTACATCAAAACATACACATTTTCATTGTACACTAAAGAAATGTACATCAACACATACACATTTTCAGTGTACATTCAAGAAATGTACATCACAACAGTCACATTTTTATAGTATATACAAGAAATGTACATCAAAACATACACATTTTCATTGTACATTCAAGAAATGTACATCAAAACATAAACATTTTCATAGTACATTCAAGGAATGTACATCAAAACATACACATTTTCATTGTATATTCAAGACATGTACAGCAAAACACACACATTTTCAGTGTACATTCAAGAAATGTATATCAAAACATACACATTTCCAGTGTACATTCAAGAAATGTACATCAAAACATACACATTTTCATTGTACACTAGAGAAATGTACATCAAAACATACACATTTTCATTGTACATTCAAGGAATGTACATCAAAACATACACATTTTCATTGTATATACAAGAAATGTAGATCAAAACATACACATTTACAGTGTACATTCAAGAAATGTACATCAAAACATACACATTTTCATTGTACGCTAAAGAAATGTACATCAAAACATACACATTTTCAGTGTACATTCAAGAAATGTACATCAAAACATACACATTTTCAGTGTACATTCAAGAAATGTACATCAAAACATACACATTTTCATTGTATATACCAGAAATGTACATCAAAACATACACATTTTCAGTGTACATTCAAGAAATGTACATCAAAACATACACATTTTCAGTATACATTCAAGAAATGTACATGAAAACATATAGATTTTCATTGTACATTCAAGAAATGTATATCAAAACATACACATTTTCAGTGTACATTCAAGAAATGTACATCAAAACATACACATCTTCATTGTATATACAAGAAATGTACATCAAAACATACACATTTTCATTGTACACTAAAGAAATGTACATCAACAGATACACATTTTCAGTGTACATTCAAGAAATGTACATCAAAACATACACTTTTTCGGTGTACATTCAAGAAATGTACATCAAAACATACACATTTTCATTGTACACTAAAGAAATGTACATCAACACATACACATTTTCAGTGTACATTCAAGAAATGTACATCAAAAAATACACATTTTCGTTGTACATTAAAGAAATGTTCATCAAAACCTACACATTTTCAGTGTACATTCAAGAAATGTACATCAAAAGATACACAGTTTCATTTTACACTCAAGAAATGTACATCAAAACATACACATTTTCAGTGTACATTCAAGAAATGTACATCAAAGCATATACATTTTCATTGTATATACAAGTAATGTACATCAAAACACACACATTTTCAGTGTACATTCAAGAAATGTACATGAAAACATATACATTTTCATTGTACATTCAAGGAATGTATATCAAAACATACACATTTTCAGATTACATTCAAGAAATGTACATCAAAACATACACATTTTCATTGTACATTGAAGAAATGTACATCAAAACATACACATTTTCATTGTACATTCAAGAAATGTACATCAAAACATAAACATTTTCATAGTACATTCAAGGAATGTACATCAAAACATACACATTTTCATTGTATATTCAAGAAATGTACATCAAAACACACACATTTTCAGTGTACATTCAAGAAATGTATATCAAAACATACACATTTTCAGTGTACATTCAAGAAATGTACATCAAAACATACACATTTTCATTGTACACTCAAGAAATGTACATCAAAACATACACATTTTCATTGTACATTCAAGAAATGTACATCAAAACATACACATTTTCATTGTATATACAAGAAATGTACATCAAAACATACACATTTTCAGTGTACATTCAAGAAATGTACATCAAAGCATATACAATTTCATTGTATATACAAGAAATGTACATCAAAACATACACATTTTCAGTGTACATTCAAGAAATGTACATGAAAACATATACATTTTCATTGCACATTCAAGAGATGTATATCAAAACATACACATTTTCAGATTACATTGAAGAAATGTACATCAAAACATACACATTTTCATTGTACATTGAAGAAATGTACATCAAAACATACACATTTTCATTGTACATTCAAGAAATGTACATCAAAACATAAACATTTTCATAGTACATTCAAGGAATGCACATCAAAACATACACATTTTCCATGTATATTCAAGAAATGTACATCAAAACACACACATTTTTAGTGTACATTCATGAAATGTATATCAAAACATACACATTTTCAGTGTACATTCAAGAAATGTACATCAAAACATACAAATTTTCATTGTATATACAAGAAATGTACAACAAAACAACCACATTTTCATTGTACACTAAAGAAATGTACATCAAAACATACACAATTTCAGTGTACATTCAAGAAATGTACATCAAAACATACACATTTGCAGTGTACATTCAAGAAATGTACATCAAAACATACACATTTTCATTGTATATACCAGAAATGTACATCAAAACATACACATTTTCAGTGTACATTCAAGAAATGTACATCAAAACATATACATTTTCATTGTATATACAAGAAATGTACATCAAAACATACACATTTTCAGTGTACATTCAAGAAATGTATATCAAAACATACACATTTACAGTGTACATTCAAGAAATGTACATCAAAACATACACATTTTCAGTATACATTCAAGAAATGTACATGAAAACATATAGATTTTCATTGTACATTCAAGAAATGTATACCAAAACATACACATTTTCAGTGTACATTCAAGAAATGTACATCAAAACATACACATTTTCATTGTATATACAAGAAATGTACATCAAAACATACACATTTTCATTGTACACTAAAGAAATGTACATCAACACATACACATTTTCAGTGTACATTCAAGAAATGTACATCAAAACATACACATTTTCGGTGTACATTCAAGAAATGTACATCAAAACATACACATTTTCATTGTACACTAAAGAAATGTACATCAACACATACACATTTTCATTGTACATTGAAGAAATGTACATCAAAACATACACATTTTCATTGTACATTCAAGAAATGTACATAAAAACATACACATTTTCAGTGTACATTCAAGAAATGTACATCAAAGCATATACATTTTCATTGTATATACAAGAAATGTACATCAAAACATACACATTTTCAGTGTACATTCAAGAAATGTACATGAAAACATATACATTTTCATTGTACATTCAAGTAATGTATATCAAAACATACACATTTTCAGATTACATTCAAGAAATGTACATCAAAACATACACATTTTCATTGTACACTAAAGAAATGTACATCAAAACATACACATTTTCATTGTACATTCAAGGAATGTACATCAAAACATACACATTTTCATTGTATATACAAGAAATGTAGATCAAAACATACACATTTTCATTGTATATACAAGAAATGTAGATCAAAACATCCACATTTACAGTGTACATTCAAGAAATGTACATCAAAACATACACATTTTCATTGTACACTAAAGAAATGTACATCAACACATACACATTTTCAGTGTACATTCAAGAAATGTACATCAAAACGTACACATTTTCATTGTATATACAAGAAATGTACATCAACACATACACATTTTCATTGTACACTAAAGAAATGTACATCAACACATACACATTTTCAGTGTACATTCAAGAAATGTACATCAAAACATACTCATTTTCATTGTACACTAAAGAAATGTACATCAACACATACACATTTTCAGTGTACATTCAAGAAATGTAGATCAAAACATAGAACATTTTCATTGTATATACAAGAAATGTAGATCAAAACATACACATTTACAGTGTACATTCAAGAAATGTACATAAAAACATACACATTTCCATTGTACACTAAAGAAATGTACATCAACACATACACATTTTCATTGTACACTAAAGAAATGTACATCAACACATACACATTTTCAGTGTACATTCAAGAAATGTACATCAAAACATACACATTTTCATTGTATATACAAGAAATGTAGATCAAAACATACACATTTACAGTGTACATTCAAGAAATGTACATCAAAACATACACATTTTCATTGTACATTCAAGGAATGTACATCAAAACATACATATTTTCATTGTATATACAAGAAATGTAGATCAAAACATACACATTCTCATTGTACACTAAAGAAATGTACATCAAAACATACACATTTTCATTGTACATTCAAGGAATGTACATCAAAACATACACATTTTGATTGTATATACAAGAAATGTAGATCAAAACATACACATTTACAGTGTACATTCAAGAAATGTACATCAAAACATACACATTTTCGGTGTACATTCAAGAAATGTACATCATAACATACACATTTTCATTGTATATACAAGAAATGTAGATCAAAACATACACATTTTCATTGTATATACCAGAAATGTAGATCAAAACATACACATTTTCAGTGTACATTCAAGAAATGTACATGAAAACATATACATTTTTATTGTAGATTCAAGTAATGTATATCAAAACATACACATTTTCATTGTACACTCAAGAAATGTAGATCAAAACATACACATTTACAGTGTACATTCAAGAAATGTACATCAAAACATACACATTTTCATTGTACACTAAAGAAATGTACATCAACACATACACATTTTCAGTGTACATTCAAGAAATGTACATCAAAACATACACATTTTCATTGTATATACAAGAAATGCACATCAAAACATACACATTTTCATTGTACATTCAAGAAATGTACATCAAAAAGATAAACATTTTCATAGTACATTCAAGGAATGTACATGAAAACATACACATTTTCATTGTATATTCAAGACATGTACAGCAAAACACACAAATTTTCAGTGTACATTCAAGAAATGTATATCAAAACATACACATTTCCAGTGTACATTCAAGAAATGTACATCAAAGCATACACATTTTCATTGTACACTAAAGAAATGTACATCAACACATACACATTTTCAGTGTACATTCAAGAAATGTACATCAAAACATACACATTTTCATTGTACACTAGAGAAATGTACATCAAAACATACACATTTTCATTGTACATTCAAGGAATGTACATCAAAACATACACATTTTCATTGTATATACAAGAAATGTAGATCAAAACATACACATTTACAGTGTACATTCAAGAAATGTACATCAAAACATACACATTTTCATTGTACGCTAAAGAAATGTACATCAAAACATACACATTTTCAGTGTACATTCAAGAAATGTACATCAAAACATACACATTTTCAGTGTACATTCAAGAAATGTACATCAAAACATACACATTTTCATTGTATATACCAGAAATGTACATCAAAACATACACATTTTCAGTGTACATTCAAGAAATGTACATCAAAACATATACATTTTCATTGTATATACAAGAAATGTACATCAAAACATACACATTTTCAGTGTACATTCAAGAAATGTATATCAAAACATACACATTTACAGTGTACATTCAATAAATGTACATCAAAACATACACATTTTCAGTATACATTCAAGAAATGTACATGAAAACATATAGATTTTCATTGTACATTCAAGAAATGTATATCAAAACATACACATTTTCAGTGTACATTCAAGAAATGTACATCAAAACATACACATTTTCATTGTATATACAAGAAATGTACATCAAAACATACACATTTTCATTGTACACTAAAGAAATGTACATCAACACATACACATTTTCAGTGTACATTCAAGAAATGTACATCAAAACATACACTTTTTCGGTGTACATTCAAGAAATGTACATCAAAACATACACATTTTCATTGTACACTAAAGAAATGTACATCAACACATACACATTTTCAGTGTACATTCAAGAAATGTACATCAAAACATACACATTTTCGTTGTACATTAAAGAAATGTTCATCAAAACCTACACATTTTCAGTGTACATTCAAGAAATGTACATCAAAAGATACACAGTTTCATTTTACACTCAAGAAATGTACATCAAAACATACACATTTTCAGTGTACATTCAAGAAATGTACATCAAAGCATATACATTTTCATTGTATATACAAGTAATGTACATCAAAACACACACATTTTCAGTGTACATTCAAGAAATGTACATGAAAACATATACATTTTCATTGTACATTCAAGGAATGTATATCAAAGCATACACATTTTCAGATTACATTCAAGAAATGTACATCAAAACATACACATTTTCATTGTACATTGAAGAAATGTACATCAAAACATACACATTTTCATTGTACATTCAAGAAATGTACATCAAAACATAAACATTTTCATAGTACATTCAAGGAATGTACATCAAAACATACACATTTTCATTGTATATTCAAGAAATGTACATCAAAACACACACATTTTCAGAGTACATTCAAGAAATGTATATCAAAACATACACATTTTCAGTGTACATTCAAGAAATGTACATCAAAACATACACATTTTCATTGTACACTCAAGAAATGTACATCAAAACATACACATTTTCATTGTACATTCAAGAAATGTACATCAAAACATACACATTTTCATTGTATATACCGGAAATGTACATCAAAACATACACATTTTCATTGTATATACAAGAAATGTACATCAAAACATACACATTTTCAGTGTACATTCAAGAAATGTACATCAAAGCATATACAATTTCATTGTATATACAAGAAATGTACATCAAAACATACACATTTTCAGTGTACATTCAAGAAATGTACATCAAAACATATACATTTTCATTGCACATTCAAGAGATGTATATCAAAACATACACATTTTCAGATTACATTGAAGAAATGTACATCAAAACATACACATTTTCATTGTACATTGAAGAAATGTACATCAAAACATACACATTTTCATTGTACATTCAAGAAATGTACATCAAAACATAAACATTTTCATAGTACATTCAAGGAATGCACATCAAAACATACACATTTTCATTGTATATTCAAGAAATGTACATCAAAACACACACATTTTTAGTGTACATTCATGAAATGTATATCAAAACATACACATTTTCAGTGTACATTCAAGAAATGTACATCAAAACATACAAATTTTCATTGTATATACAAGAAATGTACAACAAAACAACCACATTTTCATTGTACACTAAAGAAATGTACATCAAAACATACACAATTTCAGTGTACATTCAAGAAATGTACATCAAAACATACACATTTGCAGTGTACATTCAAGAAATGTACATCAAAACATACACATTTTCATTGTATATACCAGAAATGTACATCAAAACATACACATTTTCAGTGTACATTCAAGAAATGTACATCAAAACATATACATTTTCATTGTATATACAAGAAATGTACATCAAAACATACACATTTTCAGTGTACATTCAAGAAATGTATATCAAAACATACACATTTACAGTGTACATTCAAGAAATTTACATCAAAACATACACATTTTCAGTATACATTCAAGAAATGTACATGAAAACATATAGATTTTCATTGTACATTCAAGAAATGTATACCAAAACATACACATTTTCAGTGTACATTCAAGAAATGTACATCAAAACATACACATTTTCATTGTATATACAAGAAATGTACATCAAAACATACACATTTTCATTGTACACTAAAGAAATGTACATCAACACATACACATTTTCAGTGTACATTCAAGAAATGTACATCAAAACATACACATTTTCGGTGTACATTCAAGAAATGTACATCAAAACATACACATTTTCATTGTACACTAAAGAAATGTACATCAACACATACACATTTTCATTGTACATTGAAGAAATGTACATCAAAACATACACATTTTCATTGTACATTCAAGAAATGTACATAAAAACATACACATTTTCAGTGTACATTCAAGAAATGTACATCAAAGCATATACATTTTCATTGTATATACAAGAAATGTACATCAAAACATACACATTTTCAGTGTACATTCAAGAAATGTACATGAAAACATATACATTTTCATTGTACATTCAAGTAATGTCTATCAAAACATACACATTTTCAGATTACATTCAAGAAATGTACATCAAAACATACACATTTTCATTGTACACTAAAGAAATGTACATCAAAACATACACATTTTCATTGTACATTCAAGGAATGTACATCAAAACATACACATTTTCATTGTATATACAAGAAATGTAGATCAAAACATACACATTTTCATTGTATATACAAGAAATGTAGATCAAAACATCCACATTTACAGTGTACATTCAAGAAATGTACATCAAAACATACACATTTTCATTGTACACTAAAGAAATGTACATCAACACATACACATTTTCAGTGTACATTCAAGAAATGTACATCAAAACATACACATTTTCATTGTATATACAAGAAATGTAGATCAAAACATACACATTTACAGTGTACATTCAAGAAATGTACATAAAAACATACACATTTCCATTGTACACTAAAGAAATGTACATCAACACATACACATTTTCATTGTACACTAAAGAAATGTACATCAACACATACACATTTTCAGTGTACATTCAAGAAATGTACATCAAAACATACACATTTTCATTGTATATACAAGAAATGTAGATCAAAACATACACATTTACAGTGTACATTCAAGAAATGTACATCAAAACATACACATTTTCATTGTACATTCAAGGAATGTACATCAAAACATACATATTTTCATTGTATATACAAGAAATGTAGATCAAAACATACACATTCTCATTGTACACTAAAGAAATGTACATCAAAACATACACATTTTCATTGTACATTCAAGGAATGTACATCAAAACATACACATTTTCATTGTATATACAAGAAATGTAGATCAAAACATACACATTTACAGTGTACATTCAAGAAATGTACATCAAAACATACACATTTTCGGTGTACATTCAAGAAATGTACATCAAAACATACACATTTTCATTGTATATACAAGAAATGTAGATCAAAACATACACATTTTCATTGTATATACCAGAAATGTAGATCAAAACATACACATTTTCAGTGTAGATTCAAGAAATGTACATGAAAACATATACATTTTCATTGTAGATTCAAGTAATGTATATCAAAACATACACATTTTCATTGTACACTCAAGAAATGTAGATCAAAACATACACATTTACAGTGTACATTCAAGAAATGTACATCAAAACATACACATTTTCATTGTACACTAAAGAAATGTACATCAACACATACACATTTTCAGTGTACATTCAAGAAATGTACATCAAAACATACACATTTTCATTGTATATACAAGAAATGTACATCAAAACATACACATTTTCATTGTACATTCAAGAAATGTACATCAAAACATAAACATTTTCATAGTACATTCAAGGAATGTACATGAAAACATACACATTTTCATTGTATATTCAAGACATGTACAGCAAAACACACACATTTTCAGTGTACATTCAAGAAATGTATATCAAAACATACACATTTCCAGTGTACATTCAAGAAATGTACATCAAAACATACACATTTTCATTGTACACTAAAGAAATGTACATCAAAACATACACATTTTCATTGTACATTCAAGGAATGTACATCAAAACATACACATTTTCATTGTATATACAAGAAATGTAGATCAAAACATACACATTTACAGTGTACATTCAAGAAATGTACATCAAAACATACACATTTTCATTGTACACTAAAGAAATGTACATCAAAACATACACATTTTCAGTGTACATTCAAGAAATGTACATCAAAACATACACATTTTCAGTATACATTCAAGAAATGTACATCAAAACATACACATTTTCATTGTATATACCAGAAATGTACATCAAAACATACACATTTTCAGTGTACATTCAAGAAATGTACATCAAAACATATACATTTTCATTGTATATACAAGAAATGTACATCAAAACATACACATTTTCAGTGTACATTCAAGAAATGTATATCAAAACATACACATTTACAGTGTACATTCAAGAAATGTACATCAAAACATACACATTTTCATTGTATATACAAGAAATGTACATCAAAACATACACATTTTCAGTGTACATTCAAGAAATGTACATGAAAACATATACATTTTCATTGTACATTCAAGTAATGTATATCAAAACATACACGTTTTCAGATTACATTCAAGAAATGTACATCAAAACATACACATTTTCATTGTACACTAAAGAAATGTACATCAAAACATACACATTTTCATTGTACATTCAAGAAATGTACATCAAAACATACACATTTTCATTGTATATACAAGAAATGTAGATCAAAACATACACATTTTCATTGTATATACAAGAAATGTAGATCAAAACATCCACATTTACAGTGTACATTCAAGAAATGTACATCAAAACATACACATTTTCATTGTACACTAAAGAAATGTACATCAACACATACACATTTTCAGTGTACATTCAAGAAATGTACATCAAAACATACACATTTTCATTGTATATACATGAAATGTACATCAACACATACACATTTTCATTGTACACTAAAGAAATGTACATCAACACATACACATTTTCAGTGTACATTCAAGAAATGTACATCAAAACATACTCATTTTCATTGTACACTAAAGAAATGTACATCAACACATACACATTTTCAGTGTACATTCAAGAAATGTAGATCAAAACATACACATTTTCATTGTATATACAAGAAATGTAGATCAAAACATACACATTTACAGTGTACATTCAAGAAATGTACATAAAAACATACACATTTCCATTGTACACTAAAGAAATGTACATCAACACATACACATTTTCAGTGTACATTCAAGAAATGTACATCAAAACATACACATTTTCATTGTATATACAAGAAATGTAGATCAAAACATACTCATTTACAGTGTACATTCAAGAAATGTACATCAAAACATACACATTTTCATTGTACATTCAAGGAATGTACATCAAAACATACATATTTTCATTGTATATACAAGAAATTTAGATCAAAACATACACATTCTCATTGTACACTAAAGAAATGTACATCAAAACATACACATTTTCATTGTACATTCAAGGAATGTACATCAAAACATACACATTTTCATTGTATATACAAGAAATGTAGATCAAAACATACACATTTACAGTGTACATTCAAGAAATGTACATCAAAACATACACATTTTCGGTGTACATTCAAGAAATGTACATCAAAACATACACATTTTCATTGTATATACAAGAAATGTAGATCAAAACATACACATTTTCATTGTATATACCAGAAATGTAGATCAAAACATACACATTTTCAGTGTACATTCAAGAAATGTACATGAAAACATATACATTTTCATTGTAGATTCAAGTAATGTATATCAAAACATACACATTTTCATTGTACACTCAAGAAATGTAGATCAAAACATACACATTTACAGTGTACATTCAAGAAATGTACATCAAAACATACACATTTTCATTGTACACTAAAGAAATGTACATCAACACATACACATTTTCAGTGTACATTCAAGAAATGTACATCAAAACATACACATTTTCATTGTATATACAAGAAATGTACATCAAAACATACACATTTTCATTGTACATTCAAGAAATGTACATCAAAACATAAACATTTTCATAGTACATTCAAGGAATGTACATGAAAACATACACATTTTCATTGTATATTCAAGACATGTACAGCAAAACACACACATTTTCAGTGTACATTCAAGAAATGTATATCAAAACATACACATTTCCAGTGTACATTCAAGAAATGTACATCAAAACATACACATTTTCATTGTACACTAAAGAAATGTACATCAAAACATACACATTTTCATTGTACATTCAAGGAATGTACATCAAAACATACACATTTTCATTGTATATACAAGAAATGTAGATCAAAACATACACATTTACAGTGTACATTCAAGAAATGTACATCAAAACATACACATTTTCATTGTACACTAAAGAAATGTACATCAAAACATACACATTTTCAGTGTACATTCAAGAAATGTACATCAAAACATACACATTTTCAGTGTACATTCAAGAAATGTACATCAAAACATACACATTTTCATTGTATATACCAGAAATGTACATCAAAACATACACATTTTCAGTGTACATTCAAGAAATGTACATCAAAACATATACATTTTCATTGTATATACAAGAAATGTACATCAAAACATACACATTTTCAGTGTACATTCAAGAAATGTATATCAAAACATACACATTTACAGTGTACATTCAAGAAATGTACATCAAAACATACACATTTTCATTGTATATACAAGAAATGTACATCAAAACATACACATTTTCAGTGTACATTCAAGAAATGTACATGAAAACATATACATTTTCATTGTACATTCAAGTAATGTATATCAAAACATACACATTTTCAGATTACATTCAAGAAATGTACATCAAAACATACACATTTTCATTGTACACTAAAGAAATGTACATCAAAACATACACATTTTCATTGTACATTCAAGAAATGTACATCAAAACATACACATTTTCATTGTATATACAAGAAATGTAGATCAAAACATACACATTTTCATTGTATATACAAGAAATGTAGATCAAAACATCCACATTTACAGTGTACATTCAAGAAATGTACATCAAAACATACACATTTTCATTGTACACTAAAGAAATGTACATCAACACATACACATTTTCAGTGTACATTCAAGAAATGTACATCAAAACATACACATTTTCATTGTATATACATGAAATGTACATCAACACATACACATTTTCATTGTACACTAAAGAAATGTACATCAACACATACACATTTTCAGTGTACATTCAAGAAATGTACATCAAAACATACTCATTTTCATTGTACACTAAAGAAATGTACATCAACACATACACATTTTCAGTGTACATTCAAGAAATGTAGATCAAAACATACACATTTTCATTGTATATACAAGAAATGTAGATCAAAACATACACATTTACAGTGTACATTCAAGAAATGTACATAAAAACATACACATTTCCATTGTACACTAAAGAAATGTACATCAACACATACACATTTTCATTGTACACTAAAGAAATGTACATCAACACATACACATTTTCAGTGTACATTCAAGAAATGTACATCAAAACATACACATTTTCATTGTATATACAAGAAATGTAGATCAAAACATACACATTTACAGTGTACATTCAAGAAATGTACATCAAAACATACACATTTTCATTGTACATTCAAGGAATGTACATCAAAACATACATATTTTCATTGTATATACAAGAAATGTAGATCAAAACATACACATTCTCATTGTACACTAAAGAAATGTACATCAAAACATACACATTTTCATTGTACATTCAAGGAATGTACATCAAAACATACACATTTTCATTGTATATACAAGAAATGTAGATCAAAACATACACATTTACAGTGTACATTCAAGAAATGTACATCAAAACATACACATTTTCGGTGTACATTCAAGAAATGTACATCAAAACATACACATTTTCATTGTATATACAAGAAATGTAGATCAAAACATACACATTTTCATTGTATATACCAGAAATGTAGATCAAAACATACACATTTTCAGTGTACATTCAAGAAATGTACATGAAAACATATACATTTTCATTGTAGATTCAAGTAATGTATATCAAAACATACACATTTTCATTGTACACTCAAGAAATGTAGATCAAAACATACACATTTACAGTGTACATTCAAGAAATGTACATCAAAACATACACATTTTCATTGTACACTAAAGAAATGTACATCAACACATACACATTTTCAGTGTACATTCAAGAAATGTACATCAAAACATACACATTTTCATTGTATATACAAGAAATGTACATCAAAACATACACATTTTCATTGTACATTCAAGAAATGTACATCAAAACATAAACATTTTCATAGTACATTCAAGGAATGTACATGAAAACATACACATTTTCATTGTATATTCAAGACATGTACAGCAAAACACACACATTTTCAGTGTACATTCAAGAAATGTATATCAAAACATACACATTTCCAGTGTACATTCAAGAAATGTACATCAAAACATACACATTTTCATTGTACACTAAAGAAATGTACATCAAAACATACACATTTTCATTGTACATTCAAGGAATGTACATCAAAACATACACATTTTCATTGTATATACAAGAAATGTAGATCAAAACATACACATTTACAGTGTACATTCAAGAAATGTACATCAAAACATACACATTTTCATTGTACACTAAAGAAATGTACATCAAAACATACACATTTTCAGTGTACATTCAAGAAATGTACATCAAAACATACACATTTTCAGTGTACATTCAAGAAATGTACATCAAAACATACACATTTTCATTGTATATACCAGAAATGTACATCAAAACATACACATTTTCAGTGTACATTCAAGAAATGTACATCAAAACATATACATTTTCATTGTATATACAAGAAATGTACATCAAAACATACACATTTTCAGTGTACATTCAAGAAATGTATATCAAAACATACACATTTACAGTGTACATTCAAGAAATGTACATCAAAACATACACATTTTCAGTATACATTCAAGAAATGTACATGAAAACATATAGATTTTCATTGTACATTCAAGAAATGTATATCAAAACATACACATTTTCAGTGTACATTCAAGAAATGTACATCAAAACATACACATTTTCATTGTATATACAAGAAATGTACATCAAAACATACACATTTTCATTGTACACTAAAGAAATGTACATCAACACATACACATTTTCAGTGTACATTCAAGAAATGTACATCAAAACATACACATTTTCGGTGTACATTCAAGAAATGTACATCAAAACATACACATTTTCATTGTACACTAAAGAAATGTACATCAACACATACACTGTTTCAGTGTACATTCAAGAAATGTAAATCAAAACATACACATTTTCATTTTACACTCAAGAAATGTACATCAAAACATACACATTTTCATTGTACATTGAAGAAATGTACATCAAAACATACACATTTTCATTGTACATTCAAGAAATGTACATCAAAACATACACATTTTTATTGTATATACAAGAAATGTAGATCAAAACATACACATTTATAGTGTACATTCAAAAAATGTACATCAAAACATACACATTTTCATTTTACACTCAAGAAGTGTACATCAAAACATACACATTTTCATTGTACATTGAAGAAATGTACATCAAAACATACACATTTTCATTGTACATTCAAGGAATGTACATCAAAACATACACATTTTCATTGTATATACAAGAAATGTAGATCAAAACATACACATTTACAGTGTACATTCAAGAAATGTACATCAAAACATACACATTTTCGGTGTACATTCATGAAATGTACATCAAAACATACACATTTTCATTGTATATACAAGAAATGTAGATCAAAACATACACATTTTCATTGTATATACCAGAAATGTAGATCAAAACATACACATTTTCAGTGTACATTCAAGAAATGTACATGAAAACATACATTTTCATTGTAGATTCAAGTAATGTATATCAAAACATACACATTTTCATTGTACACTCAAGAAATGTAGATCAAAACATACACATTTACAGTGTACATTCAAGAAATGTACATCAAAACATACACATTTTCATTGTACACTAAAGAAATGTACATCAACACATACACATTTTCAGTGTACATTCAAGAAATGTACATCAAAACATACACATTTTCATTGTATATACAAGAAATGTACATCAAAACATACACATTTTCATTGTACATTCAAGAAATGTACATCAAAACATAAACATTTTCATAGTACATTCAAGGAATGTACATCAAAACATACACATTTTCATTGTATATTCAAGACATGTACAGCAAAACACACACATTTTCAGTGTACATTCAAGAAATGTGTATCAAAACATACACATTTCCAGTGTACATTCAAGAAATGTACATCAAAACATACACATTTTCATTGTACACTAAAGAAATGTACATCAAAACATACACATTTTCATTGTACATTCAAGGAATGTACATCAAAACATACACATTTTCATTGTATATACAAGAAATGTAGATCAAAACATACACATTTACAGTGTACATTCAAGAAATGTACATCAAAACATACACATTTTCATTGTACACTAAAGAAATGTACATCAAAACATACACATTTTCAGTGTACATTCAAGAAATGTACATCAAAACATACACATTTTCAGTGTGCATTCAAGAAATGTACATCAAAACATACACATTTTCATTGTATATACCAGAAATGTACATCAAAACATACACATTTTCAGTGTACATTCAAGAAATGTACATCAAAACATATACATTTTCATTGTATATACAAGAAATGTACATCAAAACATACACATTTTCAGTGTACATTCAAGAAATGTATATCAAAACATACACATTTACAGTGTACATTCAAGAAATGTACATCAAAACATACACATTTTCAGTATACATTCAAGAAATGTACATGAAAACATATAGATTTTCATTGTACATTCAAGAAATGTATATCAAAACATACACATTTTCAGTGTACATTCAAGAAATGTACATCAAAACATACACATTTTCATTGTATATACAAGAAATGTACATCAAAACATACACATTTTCATTGTACACTAAAGAAATGTACATCAACACATACACATTTTCAGTGTACATTCAAGAAATGTACATCAAAACATACACATTTTCGGTGTACATTCAAGAAATGTACATCAAAACATACACATTTTCATTGTACTTTAAAGAAATGTACATCAACACATACACTGTTTCAGTGTACATTCAAGAAATGTAAATCAAAACATACACATTTTCAGTGTACATTTAAGAAATGTACATCAAAACATACACATTTTCATTTTACACTCAAGAAATGTACATCAAAACATACACATTTTCATTGTACATTGAAGAAATGTACATCAAAACATACACATTTTCATTGTACATTCAAGAAATGTACATAAAAACATACACATTTTTAGTGTACATTCAAGAAATGTACATCAAAGCATATACATTTTCATTGCATATACAAGAAATGTACATCAAAACATACACATTTTCAGTGTACATTCAAGAAATGTACATGAAAACATATACATTTTCATTGTAGATTCAAGTAATGTATATCAAAACATACACATTTTCATTGTATATTCAAGAAATGTACATCAAAACATACACATTTTCATTGTACATGCAAGAAATGTACATCAAAACATACACATTTTCATTGTACATTGAAGAAATGTACATCAAAACATACACATTTTCATTGTACATTCAAGAAATGTACATCAAAACATAAACATTTTCATAGTACATTCAAGGAATGTACATCAAAACATACACATTTTCATTGTATATTCAAGAAATGTACATCAAAACACACACATTTTCAGTGTACATTCAAGAAATGTATATCAAAACATACACATTTTCAGTGTACATTCAAGAAATGTACATCAAAACATACTCACTTTCATTGTACACTAAAGAAATGTACATCAAAACATACACATTTTCATTGTATATTCAAGGAATGTACATCAAAACATACACATTTTCATTGTATATACAAGAAATGTAGATCAAAACATACACATTTTCATTGTATATACAAGAAATGTAGATCAAAACATACACATTTACAGTGTACATTCAAGAAATGTACATCAAAACATACACATTTTCATTGTACACTAAAGAAATGTACATCAACACATACACATTTTCAGTGTACATTCAAGAAATGTACATCAAAACATACACATTTTCATTGTATATACAAGAAATGTAGATCAACACATACACATTTTCATTGTACACTAAAGAAATGTACATCAACACATACACATTTTCAGTGTACATTCAAGAAATGTACATCAAAACATACACATTTTCATTGTACACTAAAGAAATGTACATCAACACATACACATTTTCAGTGTACATTCAAGAAATGTAGATCAAAACATACACATTTTCATCGTATATACAAGAAATGTAGATCAAAACATACACATTTACAGTGTACATTCAAGAAATGTACATCAAAACATACACATTTTCATTGTACACTAAAGAAATGTACATCAACACATACACATTTTCATTTTACACTAAAGAAATGTACATCTACACATACACATTTTCAGTGTACATTCAAGAAATGTACATCAAAACATACACATTTTCATTGTATATACAAGAAATGTAGATCAAAACATACACATTTACAGTGTACATTCAAGAAATGTACATCAAAACATACACATTTTCATTGTACATTCAAGGAATGTACATCAAAACATACACATTTTCATTGTATATACAAGAAATGTAGATCAAAACATACACATTTTCATTGTACACTAAAGAAATGTACATCAAAACATACACATTTTCATTGTACATTCAAGGAATGTACATCAAAACATACACATTTTCATTGTATATACAAGAAATGTAGATCAAAACATACACATTTTCATTGTATATACAAGAAATGTAGATCAAAACATACACATTTACAGTGTACATTCAAGAAATGTACATCAAAACATACACATTTTCTGTGTACATTCAAGAAATGTACATCAAAACATACATATTTTCATTGTATATACAAGAAATGTAGATCAAAACATACACATTTACAGTGTACATTCAAGAAATGTACATCAAAACATACACATTTTCATTGTACATTCAAGGAATGTACATCAAAACATACATATTTTCATTGTATATACAAGAAATGTAGATCAAAACATACACATTCTCATTGTACACTAAAGAAATGTACATCAAAACATACACATTTTCATTGTACATTCAAGGAATGTACATCAAAACATACACATTTTCATTGTATATACAAGAAATGTAGATCAAAACATACACATTTACAGTGTACATTCAAGAAATGTACATCAAAACATATACATTTTCGGTGTACATTCAAGAAATGTACATCAAAACATACACATTTTCATTGTATATACAAGAAATGTAGATCAAAACATACACATTTTCATTGTATATACAAGAAATGTAGATCAAAACATACACATTTACAGTGTACATTCAAGAAATGTACATCAAAACATACACATTTTCATTGTACACTAAAGAAATGTACATCAACACATACACATTTTCAGTTTACATTCAAGAAATGTACATCAAAACATACACATTTTCATTGTATATACAAGAAATGTACATCAAAACATACACATTTTCATTGTACATTCAAGAAATGTACATCAAAACATAAACATTTTCATAGTACATTCAAGGAATGTACATCAAAACATACACATTTTCATTGTATATTCAAGACATGTACAGCAAAACACACACATTTTCAGTGTACATTCAAGAAATTTATATCAAAACATACACATTTCCAGTGTACATTCAAGAAATGTACATCAAAACATACACATTTTCATTGTACACTAAAGAAATGTACATCAAAACATACACATTTTCATTGTACATTCAAGGAATGTACATCAAAACATACACATTTTCATTGTATATACAAGAAATGTAGATCAAAACATACACATTTACAGTGTACATTCAAGAAATGTACATCAAAACATACACATTTTCATTGTACACTAAAGAAATGTACATCAAAACATACACATTTTCAGTGTACATTCAAGAAATGTACATCAAAACATACACATTTTCAGTGTACATTCAAGAAATGTACATCAAAACATACACATTTTCATTGTATATACAAGAAATGTACATCAAAACATACACATTTTCAGTGTACATTCAAGAAATGTATATCAAAACATACACATTTACAGTGTACATTCAAGAAATGTACATCAAAACATACACATTTTCAGTATACATTCAAGAAATGTACATGAAAACATATAGATTTTCATTGTACATTCAAGAAATGTATATCAAAACATACACATTTTCAGTGTACATTCAAGAAATGTACATCAAAACATACACATTTTCATTGTATATACAAGAAATGTACATCAAAACATACACATTTTCATTGTACACTAAAGAAATGTACATCAACACATACACATTTTCAGTGTACATTCAAGAAATGTACATCAAAACATACACATTTTCGGTGTACATTCAAGAAATGTACATCAAAACATAAACATTTTCATAGTACATTCAAGGAATGTACATCAAAACATACACATTTTCATTGTACATTCAAGAAATGTATATCAAAACATACACATTTGCAGTGTACATTCAAGAAATGTACATCAAAACATACACATTTTCATTGTATATACAAGAAATGTACATCAAAACATACACATTTTCATTGTACACTAAAGAAATGTACATCAACACATACACATTTTCAGTGTACATTCAAGAAATGTACATCAAAACATACACATTTTCGGTGTACATTCAAGAAATGTACATCAAAACATACACATTTTCATTGTACACTAAAGAAATGTACATCAACACATACACTGTTTCAGTGTACATTCAAGAAATGTAAATAAAAACATACACATTTTCAGTGTACATTCAAGAAATGTACATCAAAACATATACATTTTCATTGTATATACAAGAAATGTACATCAAAACATACACATTTTCAGTGTACATTCAAGAAATGTATATCAAAACATACACATTTACAGTGTACATTCAAGAAATGTACATCAAAACATACACATTTTCAGTATACATTCAAGAAATGTACATGAAAACATATAGATTTTCATTGTACATTCAAGAAATGTATATCAAAACATACACATTTTCAGTGTACATTCAAGAAATGTACATCAAAACATACACATTTTCATTGTATATACAAGAAATGTACATCAAAACATACACATTTTCATTGTACACTAAAGAAATGTACATCAACACATACACATTTTCAGTGTACATTCAAGAAATGTACATCAAAACATACACATTTTCGGTGTACATTCAAGAAATGTACATCAAAACATACACATTTTCATTGTACACTAAAGAAATGTACATCAACACATACACTGTTTCAGTGTACATTCAAGAAATGTAAATCAAAACATACACATTTTCAGTGTACATTTGAGAAATGTACATCAAAACATACACATTTTCATTTTACACTCAAGAAATGTACATCAAAACATACACATTTTCATTGTACATTGAAGAAATGTACATCAAAACATACACATTTTCATTGTACATTCAAGAAATGTACATAAAAACATACACATTTTTAGTGTACATTCAAGAAATGTACATCAAAGCATATACATTTTCATTAAATATACAAGAAATGTACATCAAAACATACACATTTTTAGTGTACATTCAAGAAATGTACATGAAAACATATACATTTTCATTGTAGATTCAAGTAATGTATATCAAAACATACACATTTTCATTGTATATTCAAGAAATGTACATCAAAACATACACATTTTCATTGTACATGCAAGAAATGTACATCAAAACATACACATTTTCATTGTACATTGAAGAAATGTACATCAAAACATACACATTTTCAGTGTACATTCAAGAAATGTACATCAAAACATACACATTTTCATTGTATATACCAGAAATGTACATCAAAACATACACATTTTCAGTGTACATTCAAGAAATGTACATCAAAACATATACATTTTCATTGTATATACAAGAAATGTACATCAAAACATACACATTTTCAGTGTACATTCAAGAAATGTATATCAAAACATACACATTTACAGTGTACATTCAAGAAATGTACATCAAAACATACACATTTTCAGTATACATTCAAGAAATGTACATGAAAACATATAGATTTTCATTGTACATTCAAGAAATGTATATCAAAACATACACATTTTCAGTGTACATTCAAGAAATGTACATCAAAACATACACATTTTCATTGTATATACAAGAAATGTACATCAAAACATACACATTTTCATTGTACACTAAAGAAATGTACATCTACACATACACATTTTCAGTGTACATTCAAGAAATGTACATCAAAACATACACATTTTCGGTGTACATTCAAGAAATGTACATCAAAACATACACATTTTCATTGTACACTAAAGAAATGTACATCAACACATACACTGTTTCAGTGTACATTCAAGAAATGTAAATCAAAACATACACATTTTCAGTGTACATTTAAGAAATGTACATCAAAACATACACATTTTCATTTTACACTCAAGAAATGTACATCAAAACATACACATTTTCATTGTACATTGAAGAAATGTACATCAAAACATACACATTTTCATTGTACATTCAAGAAATGTACATAAAAACATACACATTTTTAGTGTACATTCAAGAAATGTACATCAAAGCATATACATTTTCATTGCATATACAAGAAATGTACATCAAAACATACACATTTTCAGTGTACATTCAAGAAATGTACATGAAAACATATACATTTTCATTGTAGATTCAAGTAATGTATATCAAAACATACACATTTTCATTGTATATTCAAGAAATGTACATCAAAACATACACATTTTCATTGTACATGCAAGAAATGTACATCAAAACATACACATTTTCATTGTACATTGAAGAAATGTACATCAAAACATACACATTTTCATTGTACATTCAAGAAATGTACATCAAAACATAAACATTTTCATAGTACATTCAAGGAATGTACATCAAAACATACACATTTTCATTGTAAATTCAAGAAATGTACATCAAAACACACACATTTTCAGTGTACATTCAAGAAATGTATATCAAAACATACACATTTTCAGTGTACATTCAAGAAATGTACATCAAAACATACTCACTTTCATTGTACACTAAAGAAATGTACATCAAAACATACACATTTTCATTGTATATTCTAGGAATGTACATCAAAACATACACATTTTCATTGTATATACAAGAAATGTAGATCAAAACATACACATTTTCATTGTATATACAAGAAATGTAGATCAAAACATACACATTTACAGTGTACATTCAAGAAATGTACATCAAAACATACACATTTTCATTGTACACTAAAGAAATGTACATCAACACATACACATTTTCAGTGTACATTCAAGAAATGTACATCAAAACATACACATTTTCATTGTATATACAAGAAATGTAGATCAACACATACACATTTTCATTGTACACTAAAGAAATGTACATCAACACATACACATTTTCAGTGTACATTCAAGAAATGTACATCAAAACATACACATTTTCATTGTACACTAAAGAAATGTACATCAACACATACACATTTTCAGTGTACATTGAAGAAATGTAGATCAAAACATACACATTTTCATCGTATATACAAGAAATGTAGATCAAAACATACACATTTACAGTGTACATTCAAGAAATGTACATCAAAACATACACATTTTCATTGTACACTAAAGAAATGTACATCAACACATACACATTTTCATTGTACACTAAAGAAATGTACATCTACACATACACATTTTCAGTGTACATTCAAGAAATGTACATCAAAACATACACATTTTCATTGTATATACAAGAAATGTAGATCAAAACATACACATTTACAGTGTACATTCAAGAAATGTACATCAAAACATACACATTTTCATTGTACATTCAAGGAATGTACATCAAAACATACACATTTTCATTGTATATACAAGAAATGTAGATCAAAACATAGACATTTTCATTGTACACTAAAGAAATGTACATCAAAACATACACATTTTCATTGTACATTCAAGGAATGTACATCAAAACATACACATTTTCATTGTATATACAAGAAATGTAGATCAAAACATACACATTTTCATTGTATATACAAGAAATGTAGATCAAAACATACACATTTACAGTGTACATTCAAGAAATGTACATCAAAACATACACATTTTCTGTGTACATTCAAGAAATGTACATCAAAACATACATATTTTCATTGTATATACAAGAAATGTAGATCAAAACATACACATTTACAGTGTACATTCAAGAAATGTACATCAAAACATACACATTTTCATTGTACATTCAAGGAATGTACATCAAAACATACATATTTTCATTGTATATACAAGAAATGTAGATCAAAACATACACATTCTCATTGTACACTAAAGAAATGTACATCAAAACATACACATTTTCATTGTGCATTCAAGGAATGTACATCAAAACATACACATTTTCATTGTATATACAAGAAATGTAGATCAAAACATACACATTTACAGTGTACATTCAAGAAATGTACATCAAAACATATACATTTTCGGTGTACATTCAAGAAATGTACATCAAAACATACACATTTTCATTGTATATACAAGAAATGTAGATCAAAACATACACATTTTCATTGTATATACAAGAAATGTAGATCAAAACATACACATTTACAGTGTACATTCAAGAAATGTACATCAAAACATACACATTTTCATTGTACACTAAAGAAATGTACATCAACACATACACATTTTCAGTGTACATTCAAGAAATGTACATCAAAACATACACATTTTCATTGTATATACAAGAAATGTACATCAAAACATACACATTTTCATTGTACATTCAAGAAATGTACATCAAAACATAAACATTTTCATAGTACATTCAAGGAATGTACATCAAAACATACACATTTTCATTGTATATTCAAGACATGTACAGCAAAACACACACATTTTCAGTGTACATTCAAGAAATTTATATCAAAACATACACATTTCCAGTGTACATTCAAGAAATGTACATCAAAACATACACATTTTCATTGTACACTAAAGAAATGTACATCAAAACATACACATTTTCATTGTACATTCAAGGAATGTACATCAAAACATACACATTTTCATTGTATATACAAGAAATGTAGATCAAAACATACACATTTACAGTGTACATTCAAGAAATGTACATCAAAACATACACATTTTCATTGTACACTAAAGAAATGTACATCAAAACATACACATTTTCAGTGTACATTCAAGAAATGTACATCAAAACATACACATTTTCAGTGTACATTCAAGAAATGTACATCAAAACATACACATTTTCATTGTATATACAAGAAATGTACATCAAAACATACACATTTTCAGTGTACATTCAAGAAATGTATATCAAAACATACACATTTACAGTGTACATTCAAGAAATGTACATCAAAACATACACATTTTCAGTATACATTCAAGAAATGTACATGAAAACATATAGATTTTCATTGTACATTCAAGAAATGTATATCAAAACATACACATTTTCAGTGTACATTCAAGAAATGTACATCAAAACATACACATTTTCATTGTATATACAAGAAATGTACATCAAAACATACACATTTTCATTGTACACTAAAGAAATGTACATCAACACATACACATTTTCAGTGTACATTCAAGAAATGTACATCAAAACATACACATTTTCGGTGTACATTCAAGAAATGTACATCAAAACATAAACATTTTCATAGTACATTCAAGGAATGTACATCAAAACATACACATTTTCATTGTATATACAAGAAATGTAGATCAAAACATACACATTTACAGTGTACATTCAAGAAATGTACATCAAAACATACACATTTTCATTGTACACTAAAGAAATGTACATCAAAACATACACATTTTCAGTGTACATTCAAGAAATGTACATCAAAACATACACATTTTCAGTGTACATTCAAGAAATGTACATCAAAACATACACATTTTCATTGTATATACAAGAAATGTACATCAAAACATACACATTTTCAGTGTACATTCAAGAAATGTATATCAAAACATACACATTTACAGTGTACATTCAAGAAATGTACATCAAAACATACACATTTTCAGTATACATTCAAGAAATGTACATGAAAACATATAGATTTTCATTGTACATTCAAGAAATGTATATCAAAACATACACATTTTCAGTGTACATTCAAGAAATGTACATCAAAACATACACATTTTCATTGTATATACAAGAAATGTACATCAAAACATACACATTTTCATTGTACACTAAAGAAATGTACATCAACACATACACATTTTCAGTGTACATTCAAGAAATGTACATCAAAACATACACATTTTCGGTGTACATTCAAGAAATGTACATCAAAACATACACATTTTCATTGTACACTAAAGAAATGTACATCAACACATACACTGTTTCAGTGTACATTCAAGAAATGTAAATAAAAACATACACATTTTCAGTGTACATTCAAGAAATGTACATCAAAACATATACATTTTCATTGTATATACAAGAAATGTACATCAAAACATACACATTTTCAGTGTACATTCAAGAAATGTATATCAAAACATACACATTTACAGTGTACATTCAAGAAATGTACATCAAAACATACACATTTTCAGTATACATTCAAGAAATGTACATGAAAACATATAGATTTTCATTGTACATTCAAGAAATGTATATCAAAACATACACATTTTCAGTGTACATTCAAGAAATGTACATCAAAACATACACATTTTCATTGTATATACAAGAAATGTACATCAAAACATACACATTTTCATTGTACACTAAAGAAATGTACATCAACACATACACATTTTCAGTGTACATTCAAGAAATGTACATCAAAACATACACATTTTCGGTGTACATTCAAGAAATGTACATCAAAACATACACATTTTCATTGTACACTAAAGAAATGTACATCAACACATACACTGTTTCAGTGTACATTCAAGAAATGTAAATCAAAACATACACATTTTCAGTGTACATTTGAGAAATGTACATCAAAACATACACATTTTCATTTTACACTCAAGAAATGTACATCAAAACATACACATTTTCATTGTACATTGAAGAAATGTACATCAAAACATACACATTTTCATTGTACATTCAAGAAATGTACATAAAAACATACACATTTTTAGTGTACATTCAAGAAATGTACATCAAAGCATATACATTTTCATTAAATATACAAGAAATGTACATCAAAACATACACATTTTTAGTGTACATTCAAGAAATGTACATGAAAACATATACATTTTCATTGTAGATTCAAGTAATGTATATCAAAACATACACATTTTCATTGTATATTCAAGAAATGTACATCAAAACATACACATTTTCATTGTACATGCAAGAAATGTACATCAAAACATACACATTTTCATTGTACATTGAAGAAATGTACATCAAAACATACACATTTTCAGTGTACATTCAAGAAATGTACATCAAAACATACACATTTTCATTGTATATACCAGAAATGTACATCAAAACATACACATTTTCAGTGTACATTCAAGAAATGTACATCAAAACATATACATTTTCATTGTATATACAAGAAATGTACATCAAAACATACACATTTTCAGTGTACATTCAAGAAATGTATATCAAAACATACACATTTACAGTGTACATTCAAGAAATGTACATCAAAACATACACATTTTCAGTATACATTCAAGAAATGTACATGAAAACATATAGATTTTCATTGTACATTCAAGAAATGTATATCAAAACATACACATTTTCAGTGTACATTCAAGAAATGTACATCAAAACATACACATTTTCATTGTATATACAAGAAATGTACATCAAAACATACACATTTTCATTGTACACTAAAGAAATGTACATCAACACATACACATTTTCAGTGTACATTCAAGAAATGTACATCAAAACATACACATTTTCGGTGTACATTCAAGAAATGTACATCAAAACATACACATTTTCATTGTACACTAAAGAAATGTACATCAACACATACACTGTTTCAGTGTACATTCAAGAAATGTAAATCAAAACATACACATTTTCAGTGTACATTTAAGAAATGTACATCAAAACATACACATTTTCATTTTACACTCAAGAAATGTACATCAAAACATACACATTTTCATTGTACATTGAAGAAATGTACATCAAAACATACACATTTTCATTGTACATTCAAGAAATGTACATAAAAACATACACATTTTTAGTGTACATTCAAGAAATGTACATCAAAGCATATACATTTTCATTGCATATACAAGAAATGTACATCAAAACATACACATTTTCAGTGTACATTCAAGAAATGTACATGAAAACATATACATTTTCATTGTAGATTCAAGTAATGTATATCAAAACATACACATTTTCATTGTATATTCAAGAAATGTACATCAAAACATACACATTTTCATTGTACATGCAAGAAATGTACATCAAAACATACACATTTTCATTGTACATTGAAGAAATGTACATCAAAACATACACATTTTCATTGTACATTCAAGAAATGTACATCAAAACATAAACATTTTCATAGTACATTCAAGGAATGTACATCAAAACATACACATTTTCATTGTATATTCAAGAAATGTACATCAAAACACACACATTTTCAGTGTACATTCAAGAAATGTATATCAAAACATACACATTTTCAGTGAACATTCAAGAAATGTACATCAAAACATACTCACTTTCATTGTACACTAAAGAAATGTACATCAAAACATACACATTTTCATTGTATATTCTAGGAATGTACATCAAAACATACACATTTTCATTGTATATACAAGAAATGTAGATCAAAACATACACATTTTCATTGTATATACAAGAAATGTAGATCAAAACATACACATTTACAGTGTACATTCAAGAAATGTACATCAAAACATACACATTTTCATTGTACACTAAAGAAATGTACATCAACACATACACATTTTCAGTGTACATTCAAGAAATGTACATCAAAACATACACATTTTCATTGTATATACAAGAAATGTAGATCAACACATACACATTTTCATTGTACACTAAAGAAATGTACATCAACACATACACATTTTCAGTGTACATTCAAGAAATGTACATCAAAACATACACATTTTCATTGTACACTAAAGAAATGTACATCAACACATACACATTTTCAGTGTACATTCAAGAAATGTAGATCAAAACATACACATTTTCATCGTATATACAAGAAATGTAGATCAAAACATACACATTTACAGTGTACATTCAAGAAATGTACATCAAAACATACACATTTTCATTGTACACTAAAGAAATGTACATCAACACATACACATTTTCATTGTACACTACAGAAATGTACATCTACACATACACATTTTCAGTGTACATTCAAGAAATGTACATCAAAACATACACATTTTCATTGTATATACAAGAAATGTAGATCAAAACATACACATTTACAGTGTACATTCAAGAAATGTACATCAAAACATACACATTTTCATTGTACATTCAAGGAATGTACATCAAAACATACACATTTTCATTGTATATACAAGAAATGTAGATCAAAACATACACATTTTCATTGTACACTAAAGAAATGTACATCAAAACATACACATTTTCATTGTACATTCAAGGAATGTACATCAAAACATACACATTTTCATTGTATATACAAGAAATGTAGATCAAAACATACACATTTTCATTGTATATACAAGAAATGTAGATCAAAACATACACATTTACAGTGTACATTCAAGAAATGTACATCAAAACATACACATTTTCTGTGTACATTCAAGAAATGTACATCAAAACATACATATTTTCATTGTATATACAAGAAATGTAGATCAAAACATACACATTTACAGTGTACATTCAAGAAATGTACATCAAAACATACACATTTTCATTGTACATTCAAGGAATGTACATCAAAACATAGATATTTTCATTGTATATACAAGAAATGTAGATCAAAACATACACATTCTCATTGTACACTAAAGAAATGTACATCAAAACATACACATTTTCATTGTACATTCAAGGAATGTACATCAAAACATACACATTTTCATTGTATATACAAGAAATGTAGATCAAAACATACACATTTACAGTGTACATTCAAGAAATGTACATCAAAACATATACATTTTCGGTGTACATTCAAGAAATGTACATCAAAACATACACATTTTCATTGTATATACAAGAAATGTAGATCAAAACATACACATTTTCATTGTATATACAAGAAATGTAGATCAAAACATACACATTTACAGTGTACATTCAAGAAATGTACATCAAAACATACACATTTTCATTGTACACTAAAGAAATGTACATCAACACATACACATTTTCAGTGTACATTCAAAAAATGTACATCAAAACATACACATTTTCATTGTATATACAAGAAATGTACATCAAAACATACACATTTTCATTGTACATTCAAGAAATGTACATCAAAACATAAACATTTTCATAGTACATTCAAGGAATGTACATCAAAACATACACATTTTCATTGTATATTCAAGACATGTACAGCAAAACACACACATTTTCAGTGTACATTCAAGAAATTTATATCAAAACATACACATTTCCAGTGTACATTCAAGAAATGTACATCAAAACATACACATTTTCATTGTACACTAAAGAAATGTACATCAAAACATACACATTTTCATTGTACATTCAAGGAATGTACATCAAAACATACACATTTTCATTGTATATACAAGAAATGTAGATCAAAACATACACATTTACAGTGTACATTCAAGAAATGTACATCAAAACATACACATTTTCATTGTACACTAAAGAAATGTACATCAAAACATACACATTTTCAGTGTACATTCAAGAAATGTACATCAAAACATACACATTTTCAGTGTACATTCAAGAAATGTACATTAAAACATACAC
The DNA here is from genome assembly GCA_030765045.1 of Tenodera sinensis. Lineage (NCBI taxonomy): Eukaryota > Metazoa > Arthropoda > Insecta > Mantodea > Mantidae > Tenodera > Tenodera sinensis. The sequence goes on along the minus strand of CM060964.1, from coordinate 213,974,423 downwards.
ATTTTCATTGTATATACAAGAAATGTACATCAAAACATACACATTTTCAGTGTACATTCAAGAAATGTATATCAAAACATACACATTTACAGTGTACATTCAAGAAATGTACATCAAAACATACACATTTTCAGTATACATTCAAGAAATGTACATGAAAACATATAGATTTTCATTGTACATTCAAGAAATGTATATCAAAACATACACATTTTCAGTGTACATTCAAGAAATGTACATCAAAACATACACATTTTCATTGTATATACAAGAAATGTACATCAAAACATACACATTTTCATTGTACACTAAAGAAATGTACATCAACACATACACATTTTCAGTGTACATTCATGAAATGTACATCAAAACATACACATTTTCGGTGTACATTCAAGAAATGTACATCAAAACATAAACATTTTCATAGTACATTCAAGGAATGTACATCAAAACATACACATTTTCATTGTACATTCAAGAAATGTATATCAAAACATACACATTTGCAGTGTACATTCAAGAAATGTACATCAAAACATACACATTTTCATTGTATATACAAGAAATGTACATCAAAACATACACATTTTCATTGTACACTAAAGAAATGTACATCAACACATACACATTTTCAGTGTACATTCAAGAAATGTACATCAAAACATACACATTTTCGGTGTACATTCAAGAAATGTACATCAAAACATACACATTTTCATTGTACACTAAAGAAATGTACATCAACACATACACTGTTTCAGTGTACATTCAAGAAATGTAAATAAAAACATACACATTTTCAGTGTACATTCAAGAAATGTACATCAAAACATATACATTTTCATTGTATATACAAGAAATGTACATCAAAACATACACATTTTCAGTGTACATTCAAGAAATGTATATCAAAAGATACACATTTACAGTGTACATTCAAGAAATGTACATCAAAACATACACATTTTCAGTATACATTCAAGAAATGTACATGAAAACATATAGATTTTCATTGTACATTCAAGAAATGTATATCAAAACATACACATTTTCAGTGTACATTCAAGAAATGTACATCAAAACATACACATTTTCATTGTATATACAAGAAATGTACATCAAAACATACACATTTTCATTGCACACTAAAGAAATGTACATCAACACATACACATTTTCAGTGTACATTCAAGAAATGTACATCAAAACATACACATTTTCGGTGTACATTCAAGAAATGTACATCAAAACATACACATTTTCATTGTACACTAAAGAAATGTACATCAACACATACACTGTTTCAGTGTACATTCAAGAAATGTAAATCAAAACATACACATTTTCAGTGTACATTTGAGAAATGTACATCAAAACATACACATTTTCATTTTACACTCAAGAAATGTACATCAAAACATACACATTTTCATTGTACATTGAAGAAATGTACATCAAAACATACACATTTTCATTGTACATTCAAGAAATGTACATAAAAACATACACATTTTTAGTGTACATTCAAGAAATGTACATCAAAGCATATACATTTTCATTAAATATACAAGAAATGTACATCAAAACATACACATTTTTAGTGTACATTCAAGAAATGTACATGAAAACATATACATTTTCATTGTAGATTCAAGTAATGTATATCAAAACATACACATTTTCATTGTATATTCAAGAAATGTACATCAAAACATACACATTTTCATTGTACATGCAAGAAATGTACATCAAAACATACACATTTTCATTGTACATTGAAGAAATGTACATCAAAACATACACATTTTCATTGTACATTCAAGAAATGTACATCAAAACATAAACATTTTCATAGTACATTCAAGGAATGTACATCAAAACATACACATTTTCATTGTATATTCAAGAAATGTACATCAAAACACACACATTTTCAGTGTACATTCAAGAAATGTATATCAAAACATACACATTTTCAGTGTACATTCAAGAAATGTACATCAAAACATACTCATTTTCATTGTACACTAAAGAAATGTACATCAAAACATACACATTTTCATTGTACATTCAAGGAATGTACATCAAAACATACACATTTTCATTGTATATACAAGAAATGTAGATCAAAACATACACATTTTCATTGTATATACAAGAAATGTAGATCAAAACATACACATTTACAGTGTACATTCAAGAAATGTACATCAAAACATACACATTTTCATTGTACACTAAAGAAATGTACATCAACACATACACATTTTCAGTGTACATTCAAGAAATGTACATCAAAACATACACATTTTCGGTGTACATTCAAGAAATGTACATCAAAACATACACATTTTCATTGTACACTAAAGAAATGTACATCAACACATACACTGTTTCAGTGTACATTCAAGAAATGTAAATAAAAACATACACATTTTCAGTGTACATTCAAGAAATGTACATCAAAACATATACATTTTCATTGTATATACAAGAAATGTACATCAAAACATACACATTTTCAGTGTACATTCAAGAAATGTATATCAAAACATACACATTTACAGTGTACATTCAAGAAATGTACATCAAAACATACACATTTTCAGTATACATTCAAGAAATGTACATGAAAACATATAGATTTTCATTGTACATTCAAGAAATGTATATCAAAACATACACATTTTCAGTGTACATTCAAGAAATGTACATCAAAACATACACATTTTCATTGTATATACAAGAAATGTACATCAAAACATACACATTTTCATTGTACACTAAAGAAATGTACATCAACACATACACATTTTCAGTGTACATTCAAGAAATGTACATCAAAACATACACATTTTCGGTGTACATTCAAGAAATGTACATCAAAACATACACATTTTCATTGTACACTAAAGAAATGTACATCAACACATACACTGTTTCAGTGTACATTCAAGAAATGTAAATCAAAACATACACATTTTCAGTGTACATTTGAGAAATGTACATCAAAACATACACATTTTCATTTTACACTCAAGAAATGTACATCAAAACATACAGATTTTCATTGTACATTGAAGAAATGTACATCAAAACATACACATTTTCATTGTACATTCAAGAAATGTACATAAAAACATACACATTTTTAGTGTACATTCAAGAAATGTACATCAAAGCATATACATTTTCATTGTATATACAAGAAATGTACATCAAAACATACACATTTTTAGTGTACATTCCAGAAATGTACATGAAAACATATACATTTTCATTGTAGATTCAAGTAATGTATATCAAAACATACACATTTTCATTGTATATTCAAGAAATGTACATCAAAACATACACATTTTCATTGTACATGCAAGAAATGTACATCAAAACATACACATTTTCATTGTACATTGAAGAAATGTACATCAAAACATACACATTTTCATTGTACATTCAAGAAATGTACATCAAAACATAAACATTTTCATAGTACATTCAAGGAATGTACATCAAAACATACACATTTTCATTGTATATTCAAGAAATGTACATCAAAACACACACATTTTCAGTGTACATTCAAGAAATGTATATCAAAACATACACATTTTCAGTGTACATTCAAGAAATGTACATCAAAACATACTCATTTTCATTGTACACTAAAGAAATGTACATCAAAACATACACATTTTCATTGTACATTCAAGGAATGTACATCAAAACATACACATTTTCATTGTATATACAAGAAATGTAGATCAAAACATACACATTTTCATTGTATATACAAGAAATGTAGATCAAAACATACACATTTACAGTGTACATTCAAGAAATGTACATCAAAACATACACATTTTCATTGTATATACAAGAAATGTAGATCAACACATACACATTTTCATTGTACACTAAAGAAATGTACATCAACACATACACATTTTCAGTGTACATTCAAGAAATGTACATCAAAACATACACATTTTCATTGTACACTAAAGAAATGTACATCAACACATACACATTTTCAGTGTACATTCAAGAAATGTAGATCAAAACATACACATTTTCATCGTATATACAAGAAATGTAGATCAAAACATACACATTTACAGTGTACATTCAAGAAATGTACATCAAAACATACACATTTTCATTGTACACTAAAGAAATGTACATCAACACATACACATTTTCATTGTACACTAAAGAAATGTACATCTACACATACACATTTTCAGTGTACATTCAAGAAATGTACATCAAAACATACACATTTTCATTGTATATACAAGAAATGTAGATCAAAGCATACACATTTACAGTGTACATTCAAGAAATGTACATCAAAACATACACATTTTCATTGTACATTCAAGGAATGTACATCAAAACATACACATTTTCATTGTATATACAAGAAATGTAGATCAAAACATACACATTTTCATTGTACACTAAAGAAATGTACATCAAAACATACACATTTTCATTGTACATTCAAGGAATGTACATCAAAACATACACATTTTCATTGTATATACAAGAAATGTAGATCAAAACATACACATTTTCATTGTATATACAAGAAATGTAGATCAAAACATACGCATTTACAGTGTACATTCAAGAAATGTACATCAAAACATACACATTTTCGGTGTACATTCAAGAAATGTACATCAAAACATACATATTTTCATTGTATATACAAGAAATGTAGATCAAAACATACACATTTACAGTGTACATTCAAGAAATGTACATCAAAACATACACATTTTCATTGTACATTCAAGGAATGTACATCAAAACATACATATTTTCATTGTATATACAAGAAATGTAGATCAAAACATACACATTCTCATTGTACACTAAAGAAATGTACATCAAAACATACACATTTTCATTGTACATTCAAGGAATGTACATCAAAACATACACATTTTCATTGTATATACAAGAAATGTAGATCAAAACATACACATTTACAGTGTACATTCAAGAAATGTACATCAAAACATACACATTTTCGGTGTACATTCAAGAAATGTACATCAAAACATACACATTTTCATTGTATATACAAGAAATGTAGATCAAAACATACACATTTTCATTGTATATACAAGAAATGTAGATCAAAACATACACATTTACAGTGTACATTCAAGAAATGTACATCAAAACATACACATTTTCATTGTACACTAAAGAAATGTACATCAACACATACACATTTTCAGTGTACATTCAAGAAATGTACATCAAAACATACACATTTTCATTGTATATACAAGAAATGTACATCAAAACATACACATTTTCATTGTACATTCAAGAAATGTACATCAAAACATAAACATTTTCATAGTACATTCAAGGAATGTACATCAAAACATACACATTTTCATTGTATATTCAAGACATGTACAGCAAAACACACACATTTTCAGTGTACATTCAAGAAATGTATATCAAAACATACACATTTCCAGTGTACATTCAAGAAATGTACATCAAAACATACACATTTTCATTGTACACTAAAGAAATGTACATCAAAACATACACATTTTCATTGTACATTCAAGGAATGTACATCAAAACATACACATTTTCATTGTATATACAAGAAATGTAGATCAAAACATACACATTTACAGTGTACATTCAAGAAATGTACATCAAAACATACACATTTTCATTGTACACTAAAGAAATGTACATCAAAACATACACATTTTCAGTGTACATTCAAGAAATGTACATCAAAACATACACATTTTCAGTGTACATTCAAGAAATGTACATCAAAACATACACATTTTCATTGTATATACAAGAAATGTACATCAAAACATACACATTTTCAGTGTACATTCAAGAAATGTATATCAAAACATACACATTTATAGTGTACATTCAAGAAATGTACATCAAAACATACACATTTTCAGTATACATTCAAGAAATGTACACGAAAACATATAGATTTTCATTGTACATTCAAGAAATGTATATCAAAACATACACATTTTCAGTGTACATTCAAGAAATGTACATCAAAACATACACATTTTCATTGTATATACAAGAAATGTACATCAAAACATACACATTTTCATTGTACACTAAAGAAATGTACATCAACACATACACATTTTCAGTGTACATTCAAGAAATGTACATCAAAACATACACATTTTCGGTGTACATTCAAGAAATGTACATCAAAACATAAACATTTTCATAGTACATTCAAGGAATGTACATCAAAACATCCACATTTTCATTGTACATTCAAGAAATGTATATCAAAACATACACATTTTCAGTGTACATTCAAGAAATGTACATCAAAACATACACATTTTCATTGTATATACAAGAAATGTACATCAAAACATACACATTTTCATTGTACACTAAAGAAATGTACATCAACACATACACATTTTCAGTGTACATTCAAGAAATGTACATCAAAACATACACATTTTCGGTGTACATTCAAGAAATGTACATCAAAACATACACATTTTCATTGTACACTAAAGAAATGTACATCAACACATACACTGTTTCAGTGTACATTCAAGAAATGTAAATAAAAACATACACATTTTCAGTGTACATTTAAGAAATGTACATCAAAACATACACATTTTCATTTTACACTCAAGAAATGTACATCAAAACATACACATTTTCATTGTACATTGAAGAAATGTACATCAAAACATACACATTTTCATTGTACATTCAAGAAATGTACATAAAAACATACACATTTTTAGTGTACATTCAAGAAATGTACATCAAAGCATATACATTTTCATTGTATATACAAGAAATGTACATCAAAACATACACATTTTCAGTGTACATTCAAGAAATGTACATGAAAACATATACATTTTCATTGTAGATTCAAGTAATGTATATCAAAACATACACATTTTCATTGTATATTCAAGAAATGTACATCAAAACATACACATTTTCATTGTACATGCAAGAAATGTACATCAAAACATACACATTTTCATTGTACATTGAAGAAATGTACATCAAAACATACACATTTTCATTGTACATTCAAGAAATGTACATCAAAACATAAACATTTTCATAGTACATTCAAGGAATGTACATCAAAACATACACATTTTCATTGTATATTCAAGAAATGTACATCAAAACACACACATTTTCAGTGTACATTCAAGAAATGTATATCAAAACATACACATTTTCAGTGTACATTCAAGAAATGTACATCAAAACATACTCATTTTCATTGTACACTAAAGAAATGTACATCAAAACATACACATTTTCATTGTACATTCAAGGAATGTACATCAAAACATACACATTTTCATTGTATATACAAGAAATGTAGATCAAAACATACACATTTTCATTGTATATACAAGAAATGTAGATCAAAACATACACATTTACAGTGTACATTCAAGAAATGTACATCAAAACATACACATTTTCATTGTACACTAAAGAAATGTACATCAACACATACACATTTTCAGTGTACATTCAAGAAATGTACATCAAAACATACACATTTTCATTGTATATACAAGAAATGTAGATCAACACATACACATTTTCATTGTACACTAAAGAAATGCACATCAACACATACACATTTTCAGTGTACATTCAAGAAATGTACATCAAAACATACACATTTTCATTGTACACTAAAGAAATGTACATCAACACATACACATTTTCAGTGTACATTCAAGAAATGTAGATCAAAACATACACATTTTCATCGTATATACAAGAAATGTAGATCAAAACATACACATTTACAGTGTACATTCAAGAAATGTACATCAAAACATACACATTTTCATTGTACACTAAAGAAATGTACATCAACACATACACATTTTCATTGTACACTAAAGAAATGTACATCTACACATACACATTTTCAGTGTACATTCAAGAAATGTACATCAAAACATACACATTTTCATTGTATATACAAGAAATGTAGATCAAAACATACACATTTACAGTGTACATTCAAGAAATGTACATCAAAACATACACATTTTCATTGTACATTCAAGGAATGTACATCAAAACATACACATTTTCATTGTATATACAAGAAATGTAGATCAAAACATACACATTTTCATTGTACACTAAAGAAATGTACATCAAAACATACACATTTTCATTGTACATTCAAGGAATGTACATCAAAACATACACATTTTCATTGTATATATAAGAAATGTAGATCAAAACATACACATTTTCATTGTATATACAAGAAATGTAGATCAAAACATACACATTTACAGTGTACATTCAAGAAATGTACATCAAAACATACACATTTTCGGTGTACATTCAAGAAATGTACATCAAAACATACACATTTTCATTGTATATACAAGAAATGTAGATCAAAACATACACATTTACAGTGTACATTCAAGAAATGTACATCAAAACATACACATTTTCATTGTACACTAAAGAAATGTACATCAACACATACACATTTTCAGTGTACATTCAAGAAATGTACATCAAAACATACACATTTTCATTGTATATACAAGAAATGTACATCAAAACATACACATTTTCATTGTACATTCAAGAAATGTACATCAAAACATAAACATTTTCATAGTACATTCAAGGAATGTACATCAAAACATACACATTTTCATTGTATATTCAAGACATGTACAGCAAAACACACACATTTTCAGTGTACATTCAAGAAATTTATATCAAAACATACACATTTCCAGTGTACATTCAAGAAATGTACATCAAAACATACACATTTTCATTGTACACTAAAGAAATGTACATCAAAACATACACATTTTCATTGTACATTCAAGGAATGTACATCAAAACATACACATTTTCATTGTATATACAAGAAATGTAGATCAAAACATACACATTTACAGTGTACATTCAAGAAATGTACATCAAAACATACACATTTTCATTGTACACTAAAGAAATGTACATCAAAACATACACATTTTCAGTGTACATTCAAGAAATGTACATCAAAACATACACATTTTCAGTGTACATTCAAGAAATGTACATCAAAACATACACATTTTCATTGTATATACAAGAAATGTACATCAAAACATACACATTTTCAGTGTACATTCAAGAAATGTATATCAAAACATACACATTTACAGTGTACATTCAAGAAATGTACATCAAAACATACACATTTTCAGTATACATTCAAGAAATGTACATGAAAACATATAGATTTTCATTGTACATTCAAGAAATGTATATCAAAACATACACATTTTCAGTGTACATTCAAGAAATGTACATCAAAACATACACATTTTCATTGTATATACAAGAAATGTACATCAAAACATACACATTTTCATTGTACACTAAAGAAATGTACATCAACACATACACATTTTCAGTGTACATTCAAGAAATGTACATCAAAACATACACATTTTCGGTGTACATTCAAGAAATGTACATCAAAACATAAACATTTTCATAGTACATTCAAGGAATGTACATCAAAACATACACATTTTCATTGTACATTCAAGAAATGTATATCAAAACATACACATTTGCAGTGTACATTCAAGAAATGTACATCAAAACATACACATTTTCATTCTATATACAAGAAATGTACATCAAAACATACACATTTTCATTGTACACTAAAGAAATGTACATCAACACATACACATTTTCAGTGTACATTCAAGAAATGTACATCAAAACATACACATTTTCGGTGTACATTCAAGAAATGTACATCAAAACATACACATTTTCATTGTACACTAAAGAAATGTACATCAACACATACACTGTTTCAGTGTACATTCAAGAAATGTAAATAAAAACATACACATTTTCAGTGTACATTCAAGAAATGTACATCAAAACATATACATTTTCATTGTATATACAAGAAATGTACATCAAAACATACACATTTTCAGTGTACATTCAAGAAATGTATATCAAAACATACACATTTACAGTGTACATTCAAGAAATGTACATCAAAACATACACATTTTCAGTATACATTCAAGAAATGTACATGAAAACATATAGATTTTCATTGTACATTCAAGAAATGTATATCAAAACATACACATTTTCAGTGTACATTCAAGAAATGTACATCAAAACATACACATTTTCATTGTATATACAAGAAATGTACATCAAAACATACACATTTTCATTGTACACTAAAGAAATGTACATCAACACATACACATTTTCAGTGTACATTCAAGAAATGTACATCAAAACATACACATTTTCGGTGTACATTCAAGAAATGTACATCAAAACATACACATTTTCATTGTACACTAAAGAAATGTACATCAACACATACACTGTTTCAGTGTACATTCAAGAAATGTAAATCAAAACATACACATTTTCAGTGTACATTTAAGAAATGTACATCAAAACATACACATTTTCATTTTACACTCAAGAAATGTACATCAAAACATACACATTTTCATTGTACATTGAAGAAATGTACATCAAAACATACACATTTTCATTGTACATTCAAGAAATGTACATAAAAACATACACATTTTTAGTGTACATTCAAGAAATGTACATCAAAGCATATACATTTTCATTGTATATACAAGAAATGTACATCAAAACATACACATTTTTAGTGTACATTCAAGAAATGTACATGAAAACATATACATTTTCATTGTAGATTCAAGTAATGTATATCAAAACATACACATTTTCATTGTATATTCAAGAAATGTACATCAAAACATACACATTTTCATTGTACATGCAAGAAATGTACATCAAAACATACACATTTTCATTGTACATTGAAGAAATGTACATCAAAACATACACATTTTCATTGTACATTCAAGAAATGTACATCAAAACATAAACATTTTCATAGTACATTCAAGGAATGTACATCAAAACATACACATTTTCATTGTATATTCAAGAAATGTACATCAAAACACACACATTTTCAGTGTACATTCAAGAAATGTATATCAAAACATACACATTTTCAGTGTACATTCAAGAAATGTACATCAAAACATACTCATTTTCATTGTACACTAAAGAAATGTACATCAAAACATACACATTTTCATTGTATATACAAGAAATGTAGATCAAAACATACACATTTTCATTGTATATACAAGAAATGTAGATCAAAACATACACATTTACAGTGTACATTCAAGAAATGTACATCAAAACATACACATTTTCATTGTACACTAAAGAAATGTACATCAACACATACACATTTTCAGTGTACATTCAAGAAATGTACATCAAAACATACACATTTTCATTGTATATACAAGAAATGTAGATCAACACATACACATTTTCATTGTACACTAAAGAAATGTACATCAACACATACACATTTTCAGTGTACATTCAAGAAATGTACATCAAAACATACACATTTTCATTGTACACTAAAGAAATGTACATCAACACATACACATTTTCAGTGTACATTCAAGAAATGTAGATCAAAACATACACATTTTCATCGTATATACAAGAAATGTAGATCAAAACATACACATTTACAGTGTACATTCAAGAAATGTACATCAAAACATACACATTTTCATTGTACACTAAAGAAATGTACATCAACACATACACATTTTCATTGTACACTAAAGAAATGTACATCTACACATACACATTTTCAGTGTACATTCAAGAAATGTACATCAAAACATACACATTTTCATTGTATATACAAGAAATGTAGATCAAAACATACACATTTACAGTGTACATTCAAGAAATGTACATCAAAACATACACATTTTCATTGTACATTCAAGGAATGTACATCAAAACATACACATTTTCATTGTATATACAAGAAATGTAGATCAAAACATACACATTTTCATTGTACACTAAAGAAATGTACATCAAGACATACACATTTTCATTGTACATTCAAGGAATGTACATCAAAACATACACATTTTCATTGTATATACAAGAAATGTAGATCAAAACATACACATTTTCATTGTATATACAAGAAATGTAGATCAAAACATACACATTTACAGTGTACATTCAAGAAATGTACATCAAAACATACACATTTTCGGTGTACATTCAAGAAATGTACATCAAAACATACATATTTTCATTGTATATACAAGAAATGTAGATCAAAACATACACATTTACAGTGTACATTCAAGAAATGTACATCAAAACATACACATTTTCATTGTACATTCAAGGAATGTACATCAAAACATACATATTTTCATTGTATATACAAGAAATGTAGATCAAAACATACACATTCTCATTGTACACTAAAGAAATGTACATCAAAACATACACATTTTCATTGTACATTCAAGGAATGTACATCAAAACATACACATTTTCATTGTATATACAAGAAATGTAGATCAAAACATACACATTTACAGTGTACATTCAAGAAATGTACATCAAAACATACACATTTTCGGTGTACATTCAAGAAATGTACATCAAAACATACACATTTTCATTGTATATACAAGAAATGTAGATCAAAACATACACATTTTCATTGTATATACAAGAAATGTAGATCAAAACATACACATTTACAGTGTACATTCAAGAAATGTACATCAAAACATACACATTTTCATTGTACACTAAAGAAATGTACATCAACACATACACATTTTCAGTGTACATTCAAGAAATGTACATCAAAACATACACATTTTCATTGTATATACAAGAAATGTACATCAAAACATACACATTTTCATTGTACATTCAAGAAATGTACATCAAAACATAAACATTTTCATAGTACATTCAAGGAATGTACATCAAAACATACACATTTTCATTGTATATTCAAGACATGTACAGCAAAACACACACATTTTCAGTGTACATTCAAGACATGTATATCAAAACATACACATTTCCAGTGTACATTCAAGAAATGTATATCAAAACATACACATTTTCATTGTACACTAAAGAAATGTACATCAAAACATACACATTTTCATTGTACATTCAAGGAATGTACATCAAAACATACACACTTTCATTGTATATACAAGAAATGTAGATCAAAACATACACATTTACAGTGTACATTCAAGAAATGTACATAAAAACATACACATTTTCATTGTACACTAAAGAAATGTACATCAAAACATACACATTTTCAGTGTACATTCAAGAAATGTACATCAAAACATACACATTTTCAGTGTACATTCAAGAAATGTACATCAAAACATACACATTTTCATTGTATATACAAGAAATGTACATCAAAACATACACATTTTCAGTGTACATTCAAGAAATGTATATCAAAACATACACATTTACAGTGTACATTGAAGAAATGTACATCAAAACATACACATTTTCAGTATACATTCAAGAAATGTACATGAAAACATATAGATTTTCATTGTACATTCAAGAAATGTATATCAAAACATACACATTTTCAGTGTACATTCAAGAAATGTACATCAAAACATACACATTTTCATTGTATATACAAGAAATGTACATCAACACATACACATTTTCAGTGTACATTCAAGAAATGTACATCAAAACATACACATTTTCGGTGTACATTCAAGAAATGTACATCAAAACATAAACATTTTCATAGTACATTCAAGGAATGTACATCAAAACATCCACATTTTCATTGTACATTCAAGAAATGTATATCAAAACATACACATTTTCAGTGTACATTCAAGAAATGTACATCAAAACATACACATTTTCATTGTATATACAAGAAATGTACATCAAAACATACACATTTTCATTGTACACTAAAGAAATGTACATCAACACATACACATTTTCAGTGTACATTCAAGAAATGTACATCAAAACATACACATTTTCGGTGTACATTCAAGAAATGTACATCAAAACATACACATTTTCATTGTACACTAAAGAAATGTACATCAACACATACACTGTTTCAGTGTACATTCAAGAAATGTAAATAAAAACATACACATTTTCAGTGTACATTTAAGAAATGTACATCAAAACATACACATTTTCATTTTACACTCAAGAAATGTACATCAAAACATACACATTTTCATTGTACATTGAAGAAATGTACATCAAAACATACACATTTTCATTGTACATTCAAGAAATGTACATAAAAACATACACATTTTTAGTGTACATTCAAGAAATGTACATCAAAGCATATACATTTTCATTGTATATACAAGAAATGTACATCAAAACATACACATTTTCAGTGTACATTCAAGAAATGTACATGAAAACATAGACATTTTCATTGTAGATTCAAGTAATGTATATCAAAACATACACATTTTCATTGTATATTCAAGAAATGTACATCAAAACATACACATTTTCATTGTACATGCAAGAAATGTACATCAAAACATACACATTTTCATTGTACATTGAAGAAATGTACATCAAAACATACACATTTTCATTGTACATTCAAGAAATGTACATCAAAACAAACATTTTCATAGTACATTCAAGGAATGTACATCAAAACATACACATTTTCATTGTATATTCAAGAAATGTACATCAAAACACACACATTTTCAGTGTACATTCAAGAAATGTATATCAAAACATACACATTTTCAGTGTACATTCAAGAAATGTACATCAAAACATACTCATTTTCATTGTACACTAAAGAAATGTACATCAAAACATACACATTTTCATTGTACATTCAAGGAATGTACATCAAAACATACACATTTTCATTGTATATACAAGAAATGTAGATCAAAACATACACATTTTCATTGTATATACAAGAAATGTAGATCAAAACATACACATTTACAGTGTACATTCAAGAAATGTACATCAAAACATACACATTTTCATTGTACACTAAAGAAATGTACATCAACACATACACATTTTCAGTGTACATTCAAGAAATGTACATCAAAACATACACATTTTCATTGTATATACAAGAAATGTAGATCAACACATACACATTTTCATTGTACACTAAAGAAATGTACATCAACACATACACATTTTCAGTGTACATTCAAGAAATGTACATCAAAACATACACATTTTCATTGTACACTAAAGAAATGTACATCAACACATACACATTTTCAGTGTACATTCAAGAAATGTAGATCAAAACATACACATTTTCATCGTATATACAAGAAATGTAGATCAAAACATACACATTTACAGTGTACATTCAAGAAATGTACATCAAAACATACACATTTTCATTGTACACTAAAGAAATGTACATCAACACATACACATTTTCATTGTACACTAAAGAAATGTACATCTACACATACACATTTTCAGTGTACATTCAAGAAATGTACATCAAAACATACACATTTTCATTGTATATACAAGAAATGTAGATCAAAACATACACATTTACAGTGTACATTCAAGAAATGTACATCAAAACATACACATTTTCATTGTACATTCAAGGAATGTACATCAAAACATACACATTTTCATTGTATATACAAGAAATGTAGATCAAAACATACACATTTTCATTGTACACTAAAGAAATGTACATCAAAACATACACATTTTCATTGTACATTCAAGGAATGTACATCAAAACATACACATTTTCATTGTATATATAAGAAATGTAGATCAAAACATACACATTTTCATTGTATATACAAGAAATGTAGATCAAAACATACACATTTACAGTGTACATTCAAGAAATGTACATCAAAACATACACATTTTCGGTGTACATTCAAGAAATGTACATCAAAACATACATATTTTCATTGTATATACAAGAAATGTAGATCAAAACATACACATTTACAGTGTACATTCAAGAAATGTACATCAAAACATACACATTTTCATTGTACACTAAAGAAATGTACATCAACACATACACATTTTCAGTGTACATTCAAGAAATGTACATCAAAACATACACATTTTCATTGTATATACAAGAAATGTACATCAAAACATACACATTTTCATTGTACATTCAAGAAATGTACATCAAAACATAAACATTTTCATAGTACATTCAAGGAATGTACATCAAAACATACACATTTTCATTGTATATTCAAGACATGTACAGCAAAACACACACATTTTCAGTGTACATTCAAGAAATGTATATCAAAACATACACATTTCCAGTGTACATTCAAGAAATGTACATCAAAACATACACATTTTCATTGTACACTAAAGAAATGTACATCAAAACATACACATTTTCATTGTACATTCAAGGAATGTACATCAAAACATACACATTTTCATTGTATATACAAGAAATGTAGATCAAAACATACACATTTACAGTGTACATTCAAGAAATGTACATCAAAACATACACATTTTCATTGTACACTAAAGAAATGTACATCAAAACATACACATTTTCAGTGTACATTCAAGAAATGTACATCAAAGCATACACATTTTCAGTGTACATTCAAGAAATGTACATCAAAACATACACATTTTCATTGTATATACAAGAAATGTACATCAAAACATACACATTTTCATTGTATATATAAGAAATGTAGATCAAAACATACACATTTTCATTGTATATACAAGAAATGTAGATCAAAACATACACATTTACAGTGTACATTCAAGAAATGTACATCAAAACATACACATTTTCGGTGTACATTCAAGAAATGTACATCAAAACATACATATTTTCATTGTATAATCAAGAAATGTAGATCAAAACATACACATTTACAGTGTACATTCAAGAAATGTACATCAAAACATACACATTTTCATTGTACACTAAAGAAATGTACATCAACACATACACATTTTCAGTGTACATTCAAGAAATGTACATCAAAACATACACATTTTCATTGTATATAAGAGAAATGTACATCAAAACATACACATTTTCATTGTACATTCAAGAAATGTACATCAAAACATAAACATTTTCATAGTACATTCAAGGAATGTACATCAAAACATACACATTTTCATTGTATATTCAAGACATGTACAGCAAAACACACACATTTTCAGTGTACATTCAAGAAATGTATATCAAAACATACACATTTCCAGTGTACATTCAAGAAATGTACATCAAAACATACACATTTTCATTGTACACTAAAGAAATGTACATCAAAACATACACATTTTCATTGTACATTCAAGGAATGTACATCAAAACATACACATTTTCATTGTATATACAAGAAATGTAGATCAAAACATACACATTTACAGTGTACATTCAAGAAATGTACATCAAAACATACACATTTTCATTGTACACTAAAGAAATGTACATCAAAACATACACATTTTCAGTGTACATTCAAGAAATGTACATCAAAGCATACACATTTTCAGTGTACATTCAAGAAATGTACATCAAAACATACACATTTTCATTGTATATACAAGAAATGTACATCAAAACATACACATTTTCAGTGTACATTCAAGAAATGTATATCAAAACATACACATTTACAGTGTACATTCAAGAAATGTACATCAAAACATACACATTTTCAGTATACATTCAAGAAATGTACATGAAAACATATAGATTTTCATTGTACATTCAAAAATGTATATCAAAACATACACATTTTCAGTGTACATTCAAGAAATGTACATCAAAACATACACATTTTCATTGTATATAAAAGAAATGTACATCAAAACATACACATTTTCATTGTACACTAAAGAAATGTACATCAACACATACACATTTTCAGTGTACATTCAAGAAATGTACATCAAAACATACACATTTTCGGTGTACATTCAAGAAATGTACATCAAAACATACACATTTTCATTGTACACTAAAGAATTGTACATCAACACATACACTGTTTCAGTGTACATTCAAGAAATGTAAATCAAAACATACACATTTTCAGTGTACATTTAAGAAATGTACATCAAAACATACACATTTTCATTTTACACTCAAGAAATGTACATCAAAACATACACATTTTCATTGT
Source organism: Tenodera sinensis (assembly GCA_030765045.1). Classification (NCBI taxonomy): domain Eukaryota; kingdom Metazoa; phylum Arthropoda; class Insecta; order Mantodea; family Mantidae; genus Tenodera; species Tenodera sinensis. The sequence continues at coordinate 213,956,229 of CM060964.1, read as the reverse complement.
ACATTGAAGAAATGTACATCAAAACATACACATTTTCATTGTACATTCGAGAAATGTACATAAAAACATACACATTTTTAGTGTACATTCAAGAAATGTACATCAAAGCATATACATTTTCATTGTATATACAAGAAATGTACATCAAAACATACACATTTTCAGTGTACATTCAAGAAATGTACATGAAAACATACATTTTCATTGTAGATTCAAGTAATGTATATCAAAACATACACATTTTCATTGTATATTCAAGAAATGTACATCAAAACATACACATTTTCATTGTACATGCAAGAAATGTACATCAAAACATACACATTTTCATTGTACATTGAAGAAATGTACATCAAAACATACACATTTTCATTGTACATTCAAGAAATGTACATCAAAACATAAACATTCTCATAGTACATTCAAGGAATGCACATCAAAACATACACATTTTCATTGTATATACAAGAAATGTACATCAAAACACACACATTTTCAGTGTACATTCAAGAAATGTATATCAAAACACACACATTTTCAGTGTACATTCAAGAAATGTATATCAAAACATACACATTTTCAGTGTACATTCAAGAAATGTACATCAAAACATACTCATTTTCATTGTACACTAAAGAAATGTACATCAAAACATACACATTTTCATTGTACATTCAAGGAATGTACATTAAAACATACACATTTTCATTGTACATTCAAGAAATGTACATCAAAACATAAACATTTTCATAGTACATTCAAGGAATGTACATCAAAACATACACATTTTCAGTGTACATTCAAGAAATGTACATCAAAACATACTCATTTTCATTGTACACTAAAGAAATGTACATCAAAACATACACATTTTCATTGTACATTCAAGGAATGTACATCAAAACATACACATTTTCATTGTACATTCAAGAAATGTACATCAAAACATACACATTTTCATTGTACATTCAAGAAATGTACATCAAAACATAAACATTTTCATAGTACATTCAAGGAATGTACATCAAAACATACACATTTTCATTGTATATACAAGAAATGTAGATCAAAACATACACATTTTCATTGTACATTCAAGAAATGTACATCAAAACATACACATTTTCATTGTATATACAAGAAATGTACATCAAAACATACACATTTTCATTGTACATTCAAGAAATGTACATCAAAACATAAACATTTTCATAGTACATTCAAGGAATGTACATCAAAACATACACATTTTCATTGTATATACAAGAAATGTACATCAAAACATACACATTTTCATTGTACATTCAAGAAATGTACATCCAAACATAAACATTTTCATAGTACATTCAAGGAATGTACATCAAAACATACACATTTTCATTGTATATACAAGAAATGTACATCAAAACACACACATTTTCACTGTATATTCAAGAAATGTACATCAAAACACACACATTTTCAGTGTACATTCAAGAAATGTATATCAAAACATACACATTTTCATTGTATATACAGGAAATGTAGATCAACACATACACATTTTCATTGTACACTAAAGAAATGTACATCAACACATACACATTTTCAGTGTACATTCAAGAAATGTACATCAAAACATACACATTTTCATTGTACACTAAAGAAATGTACATCAACACATACACATTTTCAGTGTACATTCAAGAAATGTAGATCAAAACATACACATTTTCATCGTATATACAAGAAATGTAGATCAAAACATACACATTTACAGTGTACATTCAAGAAATGTACATCAAAACATACACATTTTCATTGTACACTAAAGAAATGTACATCAACACATACACATTTTCATTGTACACTAAAGAAATGTACATCTACACATACACATTTTCAGTGTACATTCAAGAAATGTACATCAAAACATACACATTTTCATTGTATATACAAGAAATGTAGATCAAAACATACACATTTACAGTGTACATTCAAGAAATGTACATCAAAACATACACATTTTCATTGTACATTCAAGGAATGTACATCAAAACATACACATTTTCATTGTATATACAAGAAATGTAGATCAAAACATACACATTTTCATTGTACACAAAAGAAATGTACATCAAAACATACACATTTTCATTGTACATTCAAGGAATGTACATCAAAACATACACATTTTCATTGTATATATAAGAAATGTAGATCAAAACATACACATTTTCATTGTATATACAAGAAATGTAGATCAAAACATACACATTTACAGTGTACATTCAAGAAATGTACATCAAAACATACACATTTTCGGTGTACATTCAAGAAATGTACATCAAAACATACACATTTTCATTGTACACTAAAGAAATGTACATCAACACATACACATTTTCATTGTACACTAAAGAAATGTACATCAACACATACACATTTTCAGTGTACATTCAAGAAATGTACATCAAAACATACACATTTTCATTGTATATAAAAGAAATGTAGATCAAAACATACACATTTACAGTGTACATTCAAGAAATGTACATCAAAACATACACATTTTCATTGTACATTCAAGGAATGTACATCAAAACATACACATTTTCATTGTACACTCAAGAAATGTCCATCAAAACATACACATTTTCATTGTACATTCAAGAAATGTACATCAACACATACACATTTTCAGTGTACATTCAAGAAATGTAGATCAAAACATACACATTTTCATTGTATATACAAGAAATGTAGATCAAAACATACACATTTTCATTGTATATACAAGAAATGTAGATCAAAACATACACATTTTCAGTGTACATTCAAGAAATGTAGATCAAAACATACACATTTTCATTGTACACTAAAGAAATGTACATCAACACATACACATTTTCAGTGTACATTCAAGGAATGTAGATCAAAACATACACATTTTCATTGTATATACAAGAAATGTAGATCAAAACCTACACATTTTCATTGTACATTCAAGAAATGTACATCAAAACATAAACATTTTCATAGTACATTCAAGGAATGTACATCAAAACATACACATTTTCATTGTATATTCAAGACATGTACAGCAAAACACACACATTTTCAGTGTACATTCAAGAAATGTATATCAAAACATACACATTTCCAGTGTACATTCAAGAAATGTACATCAAAACATACAAATTTTCATTGTACACTAAAGAAATGTACATCAAAACATACACATTTTCATTGTACATTCAAGGAATGTACATCAAAACATACACATTTTCATTGTATATACAAGAAATGTAGATCAAAACATACACATTTACAGTGTACATTCAAGAAATGTACATCAAAACATACACATTTTCATTGTACACTAAAGAAATGTACATCAAAACATACACATTTTCAGTGTACATTCAAGAAATGTACATCAAAGCATACACATTTTCAGTGTACATTCAAGAAATGTACATCAAAACATACACATTTTCATTGTATATACAAGAAATGTACATCAAAACATACACATTTTCAGTGTACATTCAAGAAATGTATATCAAAACATACACATTTACAGTGTACATTCAAGAAATGTACATCAAAACATACACATTTTCAGTATACATTCAAGAAATGTACATGAAAACATATAGATTTTCATTGTACATTCAAGAAATGTATATCAAAACATACACATTTTCAGTGTACATTCAAGAAATGTACATCAAAACATACACATTTTCATTGTATATACAAGAAATGTACATCAAAACATACACATTTTCATTGTACACTAAAGAAATGTACATCAACACATACACATTTTCAGTGTACATTCAATAAATGTACATCAAAACATACACATTTTCGGTGTACATTCAAGAAATGTACATCAAAACATACACATTTTCATTGTACACTAAAGAATTGTACATCAACACATACACTGTTTCAGTGTACATTCAAGAAATGTAAATCAAAACATACACATTTGCAGTGTACATTTAAGAAATGTACATCAAAACATACACATTTTCATTTTACACTCAAGAAATGTACATCAAAACATACACATTTTCATTGTGCATTGAAGAAATGTACATGAAAACATACACATTTTCATTGTACATTCAAGAAATGTACATAAAAACATACACATTTTTAGTGTACATTCAAGAAATGTACATCAAAGCATATACATTTTCATTGTATATACAAGAAAAGTACATCAAAACATACACAGTTTCAGTGTACATTCAAGAAATGTACATGAAAACATACATTTTCATTGTAGATTCAAGTAATGTATATCAAAACATACACATTTTCATTGTATATTCAAGAAATGTACATCAAAACATACACATTTTCATTGTACATGCAAGAAATGTACATCAAAACATACACATTTTCATTGTACATTGAAGAAATGTACATCAAAACATACACATTTTCATTGTACATTCAAGAAATGTACATCAAAACATAAACATTTTCATAGTACATTCAAGGAATGTACATCAAAACATACACATTTTCATTGTATATACAAGAAATGTACATCAAAACACACACATTTTCAGTGTACATTCAAGAAATGTATATCAAAACACACACATTTTCAGTGTACATTCAAGAAATGTATATCAAAACATACACATTTTCAGTGTACATTCAAGAAATGTACATCAAAACATACTCATTTTCATTGTACACTAAAGAAATGTACATCAAAACATACACATTTTCATTGTACATTCAAGGAATGTACATTAAAACATACACATTTTCATTGTACATTCAAGAAATGTACATCAAAACATAAACATTTTCATAGTACATTCAAGGAATGTACATCAAAACATACACATTTTCAGTGTACATTCAAGAAATGTACATCAAAACATACTCATTTTCATTGTACACTAAAGAAATGTACATCAAAACATACACATTTTCATTGTACATTCAAGGAATGTACATCAAAACATACACATTTTCATTGTACATTCAAGAAATGTACATCAAAACATACACATTTTCATTGTACATTCAAGAAATGTACATCAAAACATAAACATTTTCATAGTAAAATCAAGGAATGTACATCAAAACATACACATTTTCATTGTATATACAAGAAATGTAGATCAAAACATACACATTTTCATTGTACATTCAAGAAATGTGCATCAAAACATACACATTTTCATTGTATATACAAGAAATGTACATCAAAACATACACATTTTCATTGTACATTCAAGAAATGTACATCAAAACATAAACATTTTCATAGTACACTCAAGGAATGTACATCAAAACATACACATTTTCATTGTATATACAAGAAATGTACATCAAAACATACACATTTTCATTGTACATTCAAGAAATGTACATCAAAACATAAACATTTTCATAGTACATTCAAGGAATGTACATCAAAACCTACACATTTTCACTGTATATACAAGAAATGTACATCAAAACACACACATTTTCACTGTATATTCAAGAAATGTACATCAAAACACACACATTTTCAGTGTACATTCAAGAAATGTATATCAAAACATACACATTTTCAGTGTACATTCAAGAAATGTACATCAAAACATACTCATTTTCATTGTACACTAAAGAAATGTACATCAAAACATACACATTTTCATTGTATATACAAGAAATGTACATCAAAACATACACATTTTCATTGTATATACAAGAAATGTAGATCAAAACATACACATTTTCAGTGTACATTCAAGAAATGTAGATCAAAACATACACATTTTTATTGTACACTAAAGAAATGTACATCAACACATACACATTTTCAGTGTACATTCAAGAAATGTAGATCAAAACATACACATTTTCATTGTATATACAAGAAATGTAGATCAAAACCTACACATTTTCAGTGTACATTCAAGAAATGTATATCAAAACATACACATTTACAGTGTACATTCAAGAAATGTACATTAAAACGTACACATTTACAGTGTACATTCAAGAAATGTACATCAACACATACACATTTTCAGTGTACATTCAAGAAATGTAGATCAAAACATACACATTTTCATTGTATATACAAGAAATGTAGATCAAAACATACACATTTTCAGTGTACATTCAAGAAATGTAGATCAAAACATACACATTTTCATTGTACACTAAAGAAATGTACATCAACACATACACATTTTCAGTGTACATTCAAGAAATGTAGATCAAAACATACACATTTTCATTGTATATACAAGAAATGTAGATCAAAACATACACATTTTCAGTGTACATTCAAGAAATGTATATCAAAACATACACATTTACTGTGTACATTCAAGAAATGTACATCAAAACATACACATTTTCATTGTACACTAAAGAAATGTATATCAAAACATACACATTTTCAGTGTACATTCAAGAAATGTATATCAAAACATACACATTTTCATTGTACACTAAAGAAATGTACATCAACACATACACATTTTCATTGTACACTAAAGAAATGTATATCAAAACATACACATTTTCATTGTACATTCAAGAAATGTACATCAAAACATACACATTTTCATTGTACACTAAAGAAATGTACATCAACACATACACATTTTCAGTGTACATTCAAGAAATGTAGATCAAAACATACACATTTTCATTGTATATACAAGAAATGTAGATCAAAACATACACATTTACAGTGTACATTCAAGAAATGTACATCAACACATACACATTTTCATTGTACACTAAAGAAATGTACATCAACACATACACATTTTCAGTGTACATTCAAGAAATGTACATCAAAACATACACATTTTCAGTGTACATTCAAGAAATGTACATCAAAACATACACATTTTCATTGTATATACAAGAAATGTAGATCAAAACATACACATTTACAGTGTACATTCAAGAAATGTACATCAAAACATACACATTTTCATTGTACACTAAAGAAATGTACATCAACACATACACATTTTCAGTGTACATTCAAGAAATGTACATCAAAACATACACATTTTCAGTGTACATTCAAGAAATGTACATCAAAACATATACATTTTCATTGTATATACAAGAAATGTACATCAAAACATACACATTTTCAGTGTACATTCAAGAAATGTATATCAAAACATACACATTTACAGTGTACATTCAAGAAATGTACATCAAAACATACACATTTTCAGTATACATTCAAGAAATGTACATGAAAACATATACATTTTCATTGTACATTCAAGAAATGTATATCAAAACACACACATTTTCAGTGTACATTCAAGAAATGTACATCAAAACATACACATTTTCATTGTATATACAAGAAATGTACATTAAAACATACACATTTTCATTGTACACTAAAGAAATGTCCATCAAAATATACACATTTTCAGTGTACATTCAAGAAATGTACATCAAAACATACACATTTTCATTGTACATTCAAGAAATGTAGATCAAAACATACACATTTTCATTGTACACTCAAGAAATGTACATCAAAACATACACATTTTCATTGTACACTCAAGAAATGTCCATCAAAACATACACATTTTCATTGTACATTCAAGAAATGTACATCAACACATACACATTTTCAGTGTACATTCAAGAAATGTAGATCAAAACATACACATTTTCATTGTACATTCAAGAAATGTACATCAACACATACACATTTTCAGTGTACATTCAAGAAATGTACATCAAAACATACACATTTTCATTGTACACTAAAGAAATGTACATCAACACATACACATTTTCAGTGTACATTCAAGAAATGTACATCAAAACATACACATTTTCATTGCATATACAAGAAATGTAGATCAAAACATACACATTTACAGTGTACATTCAAGAAATGTACATCAAAACATACACATTCTCATTGTACACTAAAGAAATGTACATCAACACATACACATTTTCATTGTACACTAAAGAAATGTACATCAACACATACACATTTTCAGTGTACATTCAAGAAATGTACATCAAAACATACACATTTTCATTGTATATAAAAGAAATGTAGATCAAAACATACACATTTACAGTGTACATTCAAGAAATGTACATCAAAACATACACATTTTCATTGTACATTCAAGGAATGTACATCAAAACATACACATTTTCATTGTACACTCAAGAAATGTCCATCAAAACATACACATTTTCATTGTACATTCAAGAATTGTACATCAACACATACACATTTTCAGTGTACATTCAAGAAATGTAGATCAAAACATACACATTTTCATTGTATATACAAGAAATGTAGATCAAAACATACACATTTTCATTGTATATACAAGAAATGTAGATCAAAACATACACATTTTCAGTGTACATTCAAGAAATGTAGATCAAAACATACACATTTTCATTGTACACTAAAGAAATGTACATCAACACATACACATTTTCAGTGTACATTCGAGAAATGTAGATCAAAACATACACATTTTCATTGTATATACAAGAAATGTAGATCAAAACCTACACATTTTCATTGTACATTCAAGAAATGTACATCAAAACATAAACATTTTCATAGTACATTCAAGGAATGTACATCAAAACATACACATTTTCATTGTATATTCAAGACATGTACAGCAAAACACACACATTTTCAGTGTACATTCAAGAAATGTATATCAAAACATACACATTTCCAGTGTACATTCAAGAAATGTACATCAAAACATACACATTTTCATTGTACACTAAAGAAATGTACATCAAAACATACACATTTTCATTGTACATTCAAGGAATGTACATCAAAACATACACATTTTCATTGTATATACAAGAAATGTAAATCAAAACATACACATTTTCATTGTATATACAAGAAATGTAGATCAAAACATACACATTTTCATTGTATATACAAGAAATGTAGATCAAAACATACACATTTACAGTGTACATTCAAGAAATGTACATCAAAACATACACATTTTCGGTGTACATTCAAGAAATGTACATCAAAACATACACATTTTCATTGTATATACAAGAAATGTAGATCAAAACATACACATTTTCATTGTACATTCAAGAAATGTACATCAAAACATAAACATTTTCATTGTATATTCAAGAAATGTACATCAAAACACACACATTTTCAGTGTGCATTCAAGAAATGTATATCAAAACATACACATTTTCAGTGTACATTCAAGAAATGTACATCAAAACATACACATTTTCATTGTACACTAAAGAAATGTACATCAAAACATACACATTTTCATTGTACATTCAAGGAATGTACATCAAAACATACACATTTTCATTGTATATACAAGAAATGTAGATCAAAACATACACATTTACAGTGTACATTCAAGAAATGTACATCAAAACATACACATTTTCATTGTACACTAAAGAAATGTACATCAACACATACACATTTTCATTGTACACTAAAGAAATGTACATCAACACATACACATTTTCAGTGTACATTCAAGAAATGTACATCAAAACATACACATTTTCATTGTATATACCAGAAATGTACATCAAAACATACACATTTTCATTGTATATACAAGAAATGTAGATCAAAACATACACATTTACAGTGTACATTCAAGAAATGTACATCAAAACATACACATTTTCATTGTACACTAAAGAAATGTACATCAACACATACACATTTTCAGTGTACATTCAAGAAATGTACATCAAAACATACACATTTTCAGTGTACATTCAAGAAATGTACATCAAAACATATACATTTTCATTGTATATACAAGAAATGTACATCAAAACATACACATTTTCAGTGTACATTCAAGAAATGTATATCAAAACATACACATTTACAGTGTACATTCAAGAAATGTACATCAAAACATACACATTTTCAGTATACATTCAAGAAATGTACATCAAAACATACACATTTTCAGTGTACATTCAAGAAATGTACATCAAAACATACACATTTTCATTGTATATACAAGAAATGTACATCAAAACATTCACATTTTCATTGTACACTAAAGAAATGTACATCAAAACATACACATTTTCAGTGTACATTCAAGAAATGTACATCAAAACATACACATTTTCATTGTACATTCACGAAATGTAGATCAAAACATACACATTTTCATTGTACACTCAAGAAATGTACATCAAAACATACACATTTTCATTGTACACTCAAGAAATGTCCATCAAAACATACACATTTTCATTGTACATTCAAGAAATGTACATCATAACATACACATTTTCATTGTACATTCAAGGAATGTACATTAAAACATACACATTTTCATTGTACATTCAAGAAATGTACATAAAAACACACACATTTTCAGTGTACATTCAAGAAATGTATATCAAAACATACACATTTTCAGTGTACATTCAAGAAATGTACATCTAAACATACAAATTTTCATTGTATATACAAGAAATGTACATCAAAACATACACATTTTCATTGTACATTAAAGAAATGTACATCAAAACCTACACATTTTCAGTGTACATTCAAGAAATGTACATCAAAGCATACACATTTTCATTGTACACACAAGAAATGTACATCAAAACATACACATTTTCATTGTACATTCAAGAAATGTACATCAAAACATACACATTTTCATTGTATATACCGGAAATGTACATCAAAACATACACATTTTCATTGTATATACAAGAAATGTACATCAAAACATACACATTTTCAGTGTACATTCAAGAAATGTACATCAAAGCATATACATTTTCATTGTATATACAAGAAATGTACATCACAACATACACATTTTCAGTGTACATTCAAGAAATGTACATGAAAACATATATATTTTCATTGCACATTCAAGAAATGTATATCAAAACATACACATTTTCAGATTACATTCAAGAAATGTACATCAAAACATACACATTTTCATTGTACATTGAAGAAATGTACATCAAAACATACACATTTTTTATTGTACACTCAAGAAATGTACATCAAAACATAAACATTTTCATAGTACATTCAAGGAATGTACATCAAAACATACACATTTTCATTGTATATTCAAGAAATGTAAATCAAAACACACACATTTTCAGTGTACATTCAAGAAATGTATATCAAAACATACACATTTTCAGCGTACATTCAAGAAATGTACATCAAAACATACAAATTTTCATTGTATATACAAGAAATGTACAACGAAACATACACATTTTCATTGTACACTAAAGAAATGTACATCAAAACATACACATTTTCAGTGTACATTCAAGAAATGTACATCAAAACATACACATTTTCAGTGTACATTGAAGAAATGTACATCAAAACATACACATTTTCATTGTATATACCAGAAATGTACATCAAAACATACACATTTTCAGTATACATTCAAGAAATGTACATCAAAACATATACATTTTCATTGTATATACAAGAAATGTACATCAAAACATACACATTTTCAGTGTACATTCAAGAAATGTATATCAAAACATACACATTTACAGTGTACATTCAAGAAATGTACATCAAAACATACACATTTTCAGTATACATTCAAGAAATGTACATGAAAACATATACATTTTCATTGTACATTCAAGAAATGTATATCAAAACATACACATTTTCAGTGTACATTCAAGAAATGTACATCAAAACATACACATTTTCATTGTATATACAAGAAATGTACATCAAAACATACACATTTTCATTGTACACTAAAGAAATGTCCATCAAACCATACACTTTTTCATTGTACATTCAAGAAATGTATATCAAAACATACACATTTTCATTGTACATTCAAGTAATGTACAACAAAACATACACATTTTCAGTGTACATTCAAGAAATGTAATACAAAAAATACACATTTTCAGTGTACATTCAAGAAATGTGCATCAAAACAAACACATTTTCATTGTACACTAAAGAAATGTACATCAAAACATACACATTTTCATTGTACATTCAAGAAATATACATCAAAACATACACATTTTCATTGTACATTCAAGAAATGTACATCAAAACATACACATTTTCATTGTACACTCAAGAAATGTACATCAAAATATACACATTTTCATTGTACATTCAAGAAATGTACATCAAAACATACACATTTTCATTGTACACTCAAGAAATGTTCATCAAAACATACACATTTTCATTGTACATTCAAGTAATGTACATCAAAGCAAAGACATCTTCATTGTACACTAAAGAAATGTACATCAAAACATACACATTTTCATTGTACATTCAAGAAATACACATCAAAACGTACACATTTTCATTGTACATTCAAGAAATATACATCAAAACATACACATTTTCATTGTACATTCAAGAAATGTACATCAAAACTTACACATTCTCATTGTACATTCAAGAAATGTACATCAAAACATACACATTTTGATTGTACACTCAAGAAATGTACATCAAAACATACACATTTTCATTGTACACTCAAGAAATGTACATCAAAACATACACATTTTCATTGTACATTCAAGAAATGTATATCAAAACATACACATTTTCATTGTACATTCAAGAAATGTACATCAAAACATACACATTTTCATTGTACATTCAAAGAATGTACATCAAAACATACACATTTTCATTGTACATACAAGAAATGTACAACAAAACACACATATTTTCAGTGTACATTCAAGAAATGTATATCAAAACATACACATTTTCAGTGTACATTCAAGAAATGTACATCAAAACATACAAATTTTCTTTGTATATAAAAGAAATGTACATCAAAACATACACATTTTCATTGTACATTAAAGAAATGTACATCAAAACATACACATTTTCATTGTATATACAAGAAATGTACATCAAAACATACACATTTTCAGTGTACATTCAAGAAATGTACATCAAAACATATACATTTTCATTGTATATACAAAAAATGTACATCAAAACATACACATTTTCAGTGTACATTCAAGAAATGTACATGAAAACATACATTTTCATTGTACATTCAAGAAATGTATATCAAAACATACACATTTTCAGATTACATTCAAGAAATGTTCATCAAAACATACACATTTTCATTGTACATTCAAGAGATGTACATCAAAACATACACATTTTCATTGTACATTCAAGAAATGTACATCAAAACATACACATCTTCATTGTACATTCAATGAATGTACATCAAAAGATACACATTTTCATTGTACATTCAAAAAATGTACATCAAAACACACACATTTTCAGTGTACATTCAAGAAATGTACATCAAAACACACACATTTTCAGTGTACATTCAAGAAATGTATATCAAAACATACACATTTTCAGTGTACATTCAAGAAATGTACATCAAAGCATACAAATTTTCATTGTATATACAAGAAATGTACATCAAAACATACACATTTTCAGTGTACATTCAAGAAATGTACATGAAAACATACATTTTCATTGTACATTCAAGAAATGTATATCAAAATTAACACACTTTCAGATTACATTCAAGAAATGTTCATCAAAACATATACATTTTCATTGTATATACAAGAAATGTACATCAAAACATACACATTTTCAGTGTACATTCAAGAAATGTACATGAAAATATACATTTTCATTGTACATTCAAGAAATGTATATCAAAATTAACACACTTTCAGATTACATTCAAGAAATGTTCATCAAAACATACACATTTTCATTGTACATTCAAGAAATGTACATCAAAACATACACATTTTCATAGTACATTCAAGAAATGTTCATCAAAACATACACATTTTCATTGTACATTCAAGAAATGTACATAAAAACACACACATTTTCAGTGTACATTCAACAAATGTATATCAAAACATACACATTTTCAGTGTACATTCAAGAAATGTACATCTAAACATACAAATTTTCATTGTATATACAAGAAATGTACATCAAAACATACACATTTTCATTGTACATTAAAGAAATGTACATCAAAACCTACACATTTTCAGTGTACATTCAAGAAATGTACATCAAAGCATACACATTTTCATTGTACACACAAGAAATGTACATCAAAACATACACATTTTCATTGTACATTCAAGAAATGTACATCAAAACATACACATTTTCATTGTATATACCGGAAATGTACATCAAAACATACACATTTTCATTGTATATACAAGAAATGTACATCAAAACATACACATTTTCAGTGTACATTCAAGAAATGTACATCAAAGCATATACATTTTCATTGTATATACAAGAAATGTACATCACAACATACACATTTTCAGTGTACATTCAAGAAATGTACATGAAAACATATACATTTTCATTGCACATTCAAGAAATGTATATCAAAACATACACATTTTCAGATTTCATTCAAGAAATGTACATCAAAACATACACATTTTCATTGTACATTGAAGAAATGTACATCAAAACATACACATTTTTTATTGTACACTCAAGAAATGTACATCAAAACATAAACATTTTCATAGTACATTCAAGGAATGTACATCAAAACATACACATTTTCATTGTATATTCAAGAAATGTAAATCAAAACACACACATTTTCAGTGTACATTCAAGAAATGTATATCAAAACATACACATTTTCAGCGTACATTCAAGAAATGTACATCAAAACATACAAATTTTCATTGTATATACAAGAAATGTACAACGAAACATACACATTTTCATTGTACACTAAAGAAATGTACACCAAAACATACACATTTTCAGTGTACATTCAAGAAATGTACATCAAAACATACACATTTTCAGTGTACATTCAAGAAATGTACATCAAAACATACACATTTTCATTGTATATACCAGAAATGTACATCAAAACATACACATTTTCAGTGTACATTCAAGAAATGTACATCAAAACATATACATTTTCATTGTATATACAAGAAATGTACATCAAAACATACACATTTTCAGTGTACATTCAAGAAATGTATATCAAAACATACACATTTACAGTGTACATTCAAGAAATGTACATCAAAACATACACATTTTCAGTATACATTCAAGAAATGTACATGAAAACATATACATTTTCATTGTACATTCAAGAAATGTATATCAAAACATACACATTTTCAGTGTACATTCAAGAAATGTACATCAAAACATACACATTTTCATTGTGTATACAAGAAATGTACATCAAAACATACACATTTTCATTGTACACTAAAGAAATGTCCATCAAACCATACACTTTTTCATTGTACATTCAAGAAATGTATATCAAAACATACACATTTTCATTGTACATTCAAGTAATGTACAACAAAACATACACATTTTCAGTGTACATTCAAGAAATGTAATACAAAAAATACACATTTTCAGTGTACATTCAAGAAATGTGCATCAAAACAAACACATTTTCATTGTACACTAAAGAAATGTACATCAAAACATACACATTTTCATTGTACATTCAAGAAATATACATCAAAACATACACATTTTCATTGTACATTCAAGAAATGTACATCAAAACATACACATTTTCATTGTACACTCAAGAAATGTACATCAAAATATACACATTTTCATTGTACATTCAAGAAATGTACGTCAAAACATACACATTTTCATTGTACACTCAAGAAATGTACATCAAAACATACACATTTTCATTGTACACTCAAGAAATGTTCATCAAAACATACACATTTTCATTGTACATTCAAGTAATGTACATCAAAGCAAACACATTTTCATTGTACACTAAAGAAATGTACATCAAAACATACACATTTTCATTGTACATTCAAGAAATGCACATCAAAACATACACATTTTCATTGTACATTCAAGAAATATACATGAAAACATACACATTTTCATTGTACATTCAAGAAATGTACATGAAAACTTACACATTCTCATTGTACATTCAAGAAATGTACATCAAAACATACACATTTTGATTGTACACTCAAGAAATGTACATCAAAACATACACATTTTCATTGTACACTCAAGAAATGTACATCAAAACATACACATTTTCATTGTACATTCAAGAAATGTATATCAAAACATACACATTTTCATTGTACATTCAAGAAATGTACATGAAAACATACACATTTTCATTGTACATTCAAGAAATATACATGAAAACATACACATTTTCATTGTACATTCAAGAAATGTACATGAAAACTTACACATTCTCATTGTACATTCAAGAAATGTACATCAAAACATACACATTTTGATTGTACACTCAAGAAATGTACATCAAAACATACACATTTTCATTGTACACTCAAGAAATGTACATCAAAACATACACATTTTCATTGTACATTCAAGAAATGTATATCAAAACATACACATTTTCATTGTACATTCAAGAAATGTACATGAAAACATACACATTTTCATTGTACATTCAAGAAATATACATGAAAACATACACATTTTCATTGTACATTCAAGAAATGTACATGAAAACTTACACATTCTCATTGTACATTCAAGAAATGTACATCAAAACATACACATTTTGATTGTACACTCAAGAAATGTACATCAAAACATACACATTTTCATTGTACACTCAAGAAATGTACATCAAAACATACACATTTTCATTGTACATTCAAGAAATGTATATCAAAACATACACATTTTCATTGTACATTCAAGAAATGTACATCAAAACATACACATTTTCATTGTACATTCAAAGAATGTACATCAAAACATACAAATTTTCATTGTACATACAAGAAATGTACATCAAAACACACATATTTTCAGTGTACATTCAAGAAATGTATATCAAAACATACACATTTTCAGTGTACATTCAAGAAATGTACATCAAAACATACAAATTTTCTTTGTATATAAAAGAAATGTACATCAAAACATACACATTTTCATGGTACATTAAAGAAATGTACATCAAAACATACACATTTTCATTGTATATACAAGAAATGTACATCAAAACATACACATTTTCAGTGTACATTCAAGAAATGTACATCAAAACATATACATTTTCATTGTATATACAAATAATGTACATCAAAACATACACATTTTCAGTGTACATTCAAGAAATGTACATGAAAACATACATTTTCATTGTACATTCAAGAAATGTATATCAAAACATACACATTTTCAGATTACATTCAAGAAATGTTCATCAAAACATACACATTTTCATTGTACATTCAAGAGATGTACATCAAAACATACACATTTTCATTGTACATTCAAGAAATGTACATCAAAACATACACATCTTCATTGTACATTCAATGAATGTACATCAAAAGATACACATTTTCATTGTACATTCAAAAAATGTACATCAAAACACACACATTTTCAGTGTACATTCAAGAAATGTATATCAAAACATACACATTTTCAGTGTACATTCAAGAAATGTACATCAAAACATACAAATTTTCATTGTATATACAAGAAATATACATCAAAACATACACATTTTCATTGTACATTAAAGAAATGTACATCAAAACCTACACATTTTCATTGTACATTAAAGAAATGTACATCAAAACATACACATTTTCATTGTATATGCAAGAAATGTACATCAAAACATACACATTTTCAGTGTACATTCAAGAAATGTACATCAAAACATATACATTTTCATTGTATATACAAGAAATGTACATCAAAACATACACATTTTCAGTGTACATTCAAGAAATGTACATGAAAACATACATTTTCATTGTACATTCAAGAAATGTATATCAAAATTAACACACTTTCAGATTACATTCAAGAAATGTTCATCAAAACATACACATTTTCATTGTACATTCAAATGATGTACATCAAAACATACACATTTTCATTGTACATTCAAGAAATGTACATCAAAACATACACATTTTCATAGTACATTCAAGGAATGTACATCAAAACATACACATTTTCATTGTACATTCAAGAAATATACATCAAAACACACACATTTTCAGTGTACATTCAAGAATGTATATCAAAACATACACATTTTCAGTGTGCATTCAAGAAATGTACATCAAAACATACAAATTTTCATTATATATACAAGAAATGTACATCAAAAAATACACATATTCAGTGTACATTCAAGAAATGTACATCAAAACATATACATTTTCATTGTATATACAAGAAATGTATATCAAAACATACACATTTTCAGTGTACATTCAAGAAATGTATATCAAAACATACACATTTACAGTGTACATTCAAGAAATGTACATCAAAACATACACATTTTCAGTATACATTCAAGAAAAGTACATGAAAACATATACATTTTCATTGTACATTCAAGAAATGTATATTGTCGCGAACACAAGTTGCGACTAGGAGCATAGCTCTAGGGAAATGGGTAGAGTTAAATGCTTGGCTGTGATTAACTATTTATTATACTGCATATGGAATACAAGTACGGCTGACATGGGTCTGGAAGAGACCTTAAATATTCCTTAGGCCTTGATGAGGCCTAAGCGGTTATCAGACATAGACAATGTTAAAGTTTTTAGGCTCTTACCTTGAAGATGGTACGTGGACTGTGCAGAGGGTTGACGGACGTGGCCCTCCCGTGGCAGCGCTCTAATTACGTCGAAAGACTTCCTCGGCCTCAGATCGCTATTCCCTTATATAGATTATTGCCACCCACGGGAGATCCCAACATTGTGACGTCCCTTATACCATATAAGGTCGGGCGACGCCCGACGCCTAATTTGAATTGGCCAATCAGGAATAAGAATTCCAATGTTCTAGAATTTCCTGTATGATGTGTCCCGAGCAAAGTGCGTTTCTGCTACCGTGCAGAATCGCACGTACACCATCAGGAACTGATGTCAGGGTAAGTCCCCTGGGGTTTCACCGGAAGTGGTCACCCTCCATATTCCTGTCACACCATCCATCCTGTTATGAAACATTGGCCACGAACAAGAATTTATGTGATTCAGAAAATATATGAGTTAATCTGAGCTAAGGGAATATTTTCTCTAAATAAGATTCCGAAGAATAATATGTTTCTATACATCCCTCAACAGTCCACGTGACACATCCCCAATGGCCAAGAAAATTCGCTGGCCTCAGCGAAAAAGAAAAGGTAGGGCCCAAAATAAAAAACACAATAAAATCACTATACAATAAGGATACTTCAAAATCCAGTCTCTGCCTGGTCACCCCTGCATATGGCATCGCTGCCTTACAGACTGCGTGTGCCATGGCTATCTTGCATGGTACTTCCGTTTCCAATTTATCTCATGTCTGTCCTATGTCCTGTATCGATAATCACAGATCCATGGTGTCTCTTTACGATGACGTCACATTCATACTTACTCACATACCTTCTTTTCAGGTACACTGCCCAACTTCACAACGCACTATATATCTTAATACGGACATTGGCGCTTACCGGCTTAGAATACCATGCTACTGTAATGTAACAACGGACCATTACGTCCTGTCCCCGCCTCGGCGATGTCCAACCGCGCCTAAAAATTCAGTTACATTGCGCCGCATCATTCCGGCGCCTTGGTCGTCCTTTGCTACGACGATTTTACCCCCATATTATGCTAGTGCGTATCCAACGTACACATCTTTGTATGAGTGTTATAACCCGAAATGGCATGTACAAGATTATTCTACTCTTACCATCACGTCATTAATTGGCGTTCTATTTTTGTTTAATGTATTGATAATCGCCTACTTAATATGGTTAGCCAAAACCAATGGATTGTTTCCTATTTGTTGGCATCACCATACCCCTTGGTCCACTGCCTTCACCTGTAATTACCCGCCGTCCTCACAAACTTCCCGATCCCATCATGCTTATGACGATATTAACCCAAATACTCCTCCACTTCCCTCGGAAGACGTTCCCGATGTTCCTTCTTCCCCGGTCCACTTTTATGATACTCCTCGCCTGGAACACAGTGCCTATACCTCCCCAAAGCCTTTAGACTTAACCTATATGCGACCCAGACCTGTCGGCCAGGCCTATGTGAATGTGAACCCTGCCCGACAGTAACTCTCCAGTGCCGCCTTTTCGGTACCTACATACCTCCTCCCATAGCTTATTCAACTTCCCCCTCTTCCGCTTAGTTAGGTATACAATTCTTAGCCCTTAGAATTAGGCTTCCAGTAGCTGTTTGTATGTTTACTATGTTATTCCTGCTACTTATACCTAAGATGTACTAATAGTTGTATTTTTTTTTTATTGTTTTTTGATAGCACCACCCCTCCTTCTTTATTCCTTTTCGACTTCTCATCCTCCCTTTCCTCCCACCATAATTCCTTTACCAGACCCCTCCCTCAAATCCCACCTTCTTTGGCCCACTTCGTGTCACGAGAAGATCCCATCTCTATCTCCTCCTACCCTTATATTACTCACTATGGCATGTTGATTGATAATTCCTTTACCCCCCTCCCCCCCCCCCCTCATGCGGACCGAGGCAGCACCTGCTGGAGGCACCTACCGTAGCGATGCACGCCCACGCCACAACCACATCCCTCAACAGTCCACGTGACAATATCAAAACATACACATTTTCAGTGTACATTCAAGAAATGTACATCAAAACATACACATTTTCATTGTATATACAAGAAATGTACATCAAAACATACACATTTTCATTGTACACTAAAGAAATGTCCATCAAACCATACACTTTTTCATTGTACATTCAAGAAATGTATATCAAAACATACACATTTTCATTGTACATTCAAGAAATGTACAACAAAACATACACATTTTCAGTGTACATTCAAGAAATGTATAACAAAAAATACACATTTTCAGTGTACATTCAAGAAATGTTTATCAAAACAAACACATTTTCATTGTACACTAAAGAAATGTACATCAAAGCATACACATTTTCATTGTACATTCAAGAAATATACATCAAAACATACACATTTTCATTGTACATTCAAGAAATGTACATCAAAACATACACATTTTCATTGTGCACTCAAGAAATGTACATCAAAACATACACATTTTCATTGTACATTCAAGAAATGTACATCAAAACATACACATTTTCATTGTACACTCAAGAAATGTTCATCAAAACATAGACATTTTCATTGTACATTCAAGAAATGTACATCAAAACATACACATTTTCATTGTACATTCTAGAAATGTACATCAAAACATACACATTTTCAGTGTACATTCAAGAAATGTACATCAAAGCAAACACATTTTCATTGTACACTAAAGAAATGTACATCTAAACATACACATTTTCATTGTACATTCAAGAAATGCACATCAAAACATACACATTTTCATTGTACATTCAAGAAATATACATCAAAACATACACATTTTCATTGTACATTCAAGAAATGTACATCAAAACTTACACATTCTCATTGTATATTCAAGAAATGTACATCAAAACATACACATTTTGATTGTACACTCAAGAAATGTACATCAAAACATACACATTTTCATTGTACACTCAAGAAATGTACATCAAAACATACACATTTTCATTGTACATTCCAGAAATGTATATCAAAACATACACATTTTCATTTTACATTCTTTGAATGTACATCAAAACATACACATTTTCATTGTACATTCAAGAAATGTACATCAAAACACACACATTTTCAGTGTACATTCAAGAAATGTATATCAAAACATACACATTTTCAGTGTATATTCAAGAAATGTACATCTAAACATACAAATTTTCATTGTATATACAAGAAATGTACATCAAAACATACACATTTTCATTGTACATTGAAGAAATGTACATCAAAACATACACATTTTCATTGTATATACAAGAAATGTACATCAAAACATACACATTTTCAGTGTACATTCAAGAAATGTTCATCAAAACATATACATTTTCATTGTATATACAAAAAATGTACATCAAAACATACACATTTTCAGTGTACATTCAAGAAATGTACATGAAAACATACATTTTCATTGTACATTCAAGAAATGTATATCAAAACATACACATTTTCAGATTACATTCAAGAAATGTTCATCAAAACATACACATTTTCATTGTACATTCAAGAGATGTACATGAAAACATACACATTTTCATTGTACATTCAAGAAATGTACATCAAAACATACACATCTTCATTGTACATTCAATGAATGTACATCAAAAGATACACACTTTCATTGTACATTCAAGAAATGTACATCAAAACACACACATTTTCAGTGTACATTCAAGAAATGTATATCAAAACATACACATTTTCAGTGTACATTCAAGAAATGTACATCAAAACATACAAATTTTCATTGTATATACAAGAAATGTACATCAAAACATGCACATTTTCATTGTACATTAAAGAAATGTACATCAAAACCTACACATTTTCATTGTACATTAAAGAAATGTACATCAAAACATACACATTTTCATTGTATATGCAAGAAATGTACATCAAAAACATACACATTTTCAGTGTACATTCAAGAAATGTACATCAAAACATATACATTTTCATTGTATATACAAGAAATGTACATCAAAACATACACATTTTCAGTGTACATTCAAGAAATGTACATGAAAACATACATTTTCATTGCACATTCAAGAAATGTATATCAAAACATACACATTTTCAGATTACATTCAAGAAATGTTCATCAAAACATACACATTTGCATTGTACATTCAAATGATGTACATCAAAACATACACATTTTCATTGTACATTCAAGAAATGTACATCAAAACATACACATTTTCATTGTACATTCAAGGAATGTACATCAAAACATACACATTTTCATTGTACATTCAAGAAATGTACATCAAAACACACACATTTTCAGTGTACATTCAAGAATGTATATCAAAACATACACATTTTCAGTGTACATTCAAGAAATGTACATCAAAACATACAAATTTTCATTGTATATACAAGAAATGTACATCAAAACATACACATTTTCGTTGTACATTAAAGAAATGTACATCAAAACATACACATTTTCAGTGTACATTCAAGAAATGTACATCAAAGCATATACATTTTCATTGTATATACAAGAAATGTACATCAAAACATACACATTTTCAGTGTACATTCAAGAAATGTACATGAAAACATATACATTTTCATTGTACATTCAAGTAATGTATATCAAAACATATACATTTTCAGATTACATTCAAGAAATGTACATCAAAACATACACATTTTCATTGTACATTGAAGAAATGTACATCAAAACATACACATTTTCATTGTACATTCAAGAAATGTACATCAAAACATAAACATTTTCATAGTACATTCAAGGATTGTACATCAAAACATACACATTTTCATTGTATATTCAAGAAATGTACATCAAAACACACACATTTTCAGTGTACATTCAAGTAATGTATATCAAAACATACACATTTTCAGTGTACATTCAAGAAATGTACATCAAAGCATACACATTTTCATTGTACACTCAAGAAATGTACATCAAAACATACACATTTTCATTGTACATTCAAGAAATGTACATCAAAACATACACATTTTCATTGTATATACCGGAAATGTACATCAAAACATACACATTTTCATTGTATATACAAGAAATGTACATCAAAACATACACATTTTCAGTGTACATTCAAGAAATGTACATCAAAGCATATACATTTTCATTGTATATACAAGAAATGTACATCAAAACATACACATTTTCAGTGTACATTCAAGAAATGTACATGAAAACATATACATTTTCATTGCACATTCAAGAAATGTATATCAAAACATACACATTTTCATTGTACATTCAAGAAATGTACATCAAAACATACACATTTTCATTGTACATTCAAGAAATGTACATCAAAACATACACATTTTCATTGTACATTCAAAGAATGTACATCAAAACATACACATTTTCATTGTACATTCAAGAAATGTACATCAAAGCACACACATTTTCAGTGTACATTCAAGAAATGTATATCAAAACATACACATTTTCAGTGTATATTCAAGAAATGTACATCAAAACATACAAATTTTCATTGTATATACAAGAAATGTACATCAAAACATACACATTTTCATTGTACATTGAAGAAATGTACATCAAAACATGCACATTTTCATTGTATATACAAGAAATGTACATCAAAACATACACATTTTCAGTGTACATTCAAGAAATGTACATCAAAACATACACATTTTCATTGTATATACCAGAAATGTACATCAAAACATACACATTTTCAGTGTACATTCAAGAAATGTACATCAAAACATATACATTTTCATTGTATATACAAGAAATGTACATCAAAACATACACATTTTCAGTGTACATTCAAGAAATGTATATCAAAGCATACACATTTACAGTGTACATTCAAGAAATGTACGTCAAAACATACACATTTTCAGTATACATTCAAGAAATGTACATGAAAACATATACATTTTCATTGTACATTCAAGAAATGTATATCAAAACATACACATTTTCAGTGTACATTCAAGAAATGTACATCAAAACATACACATTTTCATTGTATATACAAGAAATGTACATCAAAACATACACATTTTCATTGTACACTAAAGAAATGTCCATCAAACCATACACTTTTTCATTGTACATTCAAGAAATGTATATCAAAACATACACATTTTCATTGTACATTCAAGAAATGTACAACAAAACATACACATTTTCAGTGTACATTCAAGAAATGTAATACAAAAAATACACATTTTCAGTGTACATTCAAGAAATGTGCATCAAAACAAACACATTTTCATTGTACACTAAAGAAATGTACATCAAAACATACACATTTTCATTGTACATTCAAGAAATATACATCAAAACATACACATTTTCATTGTACATTCAAGAAATGTACATCAAAGCACACACATTTTCAGTGTACATTCAAGAAATGTATATCAAAACATACACATTTTCAGTGTATATTCAAGAAATGTACATCAAAACATACAAATTTTCATTGTATATACAAGAAATGTACATCAAAACATACACATTTTCATTGTACATTGAAGAAATGTACATCAAAACATGCACATTTTCATTGTATATACAAGAAATGTACATCAAAACATACACATTTTCAGTGTACATTCAAGAAATGTACATCAAAACATACACATTTTCATTGTATATACCAGAAATGTACATCAAAACATACACATTTTCAGTGTACATTCAAGAAATGTACATCAAAACATATACATTTTCATTGTATATACAAGAAATGTACATCAAAACATACACATTTTCAGTGTACATTCAAGAAATGTATATCAAAGCATACACATTTACAGTGTACATTCAAGAAATGTACGTCAAAACATACACATTTTCAGTATACATTCAAGAAATGTACATGAAAACATATACATTTTCATTGTACATTCAAGAAATGTATATCAAAACATACACATTTTCAGTGTACATTCAAGAAATGTACATCAAAACATACACATTTTCATTGTATATACAAGAAATGTACATCAAAACATACACATTTTCATTGTACACTAAAGAAATGTCCATCAAACCATACACTTTTTCATTGTACATTCAAGAAATGTATATCAAAACATACACATTTTCATTGTACATTCAAGAAATGTACAACAAAACATACACATTTTCAGTGTACATTCAAGAAATGTAATACAAAAAATACACATTTTCAGTGTACATTCAAGAAATGTGCATCAAAACAAACACATTTTCATTGTACACTAAAGAAATGTACATCAAAACATACACATTTTCATTGTACATTCAAGAAATATACATCAAAACATACACATTTTCATTGTACATTCAAGAAATGTACATCAAAATATATACATTTTCATTGTACATTCAAGAAATGAACATCAAAACATACACATTTTCATTGTACATTCAAGAAATGCACATCAAAACATACACATTTTCATTGTACATTCAAGAAATAGACATCAAAACATACACATTTTCATTGTACATTCAAGAAATGTACATCAAAATATATACATTTTCATTGTACATTCAAGAAATGAACATCAAAACATACACATTTTCATTGTACATTCAAGAAATGCACATCAAAACATACACATTTTCATTGTATATACAAGAAATGTACATCAAAACATACACATTTTCATTGTACACTAAAGAAATGTCCATCAAACCATACACTTTTTCATTGTACATTCAAGAAATGTATATCAAAACATACACATTTTCATTGTACATTCAAGAAATGTACAACAAAACATACACATTTTCAGTGTACATTCAAGAAATGTAATACAAAAAATACACATTTTCAGTGTACATTCAAGAAATGTGCATCAAAACAAACACATTTTCATTGTACACTAAAGAAATGTACATCAAAACATACACATTTTCATTGTACATTCAAAGAATGTACATCAAAACATACACATTTTCATTGTACATTCAAGAAATGTACATCAAAGCACACACATTTTCAGTGTACATTCAAGAAATGTATATCAAAACATACACATTTTCAGTGTATATTCAAGAAATGTACATCAAAACATACAAATTTTCATTGTATATACAAGAAATGTACATCAAAACATACACATTTTCATTGTACATTGAAGAAATGTACATCAAAATATGCACATTTTCATTGTATATACAAGAAATGTACATCAAAACATACACATTTTCAGTGTACATTCAAGAAATGTACATCAAAACATACACATTTTCATTGTATATACCAGAAATGTACATCAAAACATACACATTTTCAGTGTACATTCAAGAAATGTACATCAAAACATATACATTTTCATTGTATATACAAGAAATGTACATCAAAACATACACATTTTCAGTGTACATTCAAGAAATGTATATCAAAGCATACACATTTACAGTGTACATTCAAGAAATGTACGTCAAAACATACACATTTTCAGTATACATTCAAGAAATGTACATGAAAACATATACATTTTCATTGTACATTCAAGAAATGTATATCAAAACATACACATTTTCAGTGTACATTCAAGAAATGTACATCAAAACATACACATTTTCATTGTATATACAAGAAATGTACATCAAAACATACACATTTTCATTGTACACTAAAGAAATGTCCATCAAACCATACACTTTTTCATTGTACATTCAAGAAATGTATATCAAAACATACACATTTTCATTGTACATTCAAGAAATGTACAACAAAACATACACATTTTCAGTGTACATTCAAGAAATGTAATACAAAAAATACACATTTTCAGTGTACATTCAAGAAATGTGCATCAAAACAAACACATTTTCATTGTACACTAAAGAAATGTACATCAAAACATACACATTTTCATTGTACATTCAAGAAATATACATCAAAACATACACATTTTCATTGTACATTCAAGAAATGTACATCAAAATATATACTTTTTCATTGTACATTCAAGAAATGAACATCAAAACATACACATTTTCATTGTACATTCAAGAAATGCACATCAAAACATACACATTTTCATTGTACATTCAAGAAATATACATCAAAACATACACATTTTCATTGTACATTCAAGAAATGTACATCAAAATATATACATTTTCATTGTACATTCAAGAAATGAACATCAAAACATACACATTTTCATTGTACATTCAAGAAATGCACATCAAAACATACACATTTTCATTGTACATTCAAAAAATATACATCAAAACATACACATTTTCATTGTACATTCAAGAAATGTACATCAAAACTTACACATTCTTATTGTACATTCAAGAAATGTACATCAAAACATACACATTTTGATTGTACACTCAAGAAATGTACATCAAAACATACACATTTTCATTGTACACTCAAGAAATGTACATCAAAACATACACATTTTCATTGTACATTCAAGAAATGTATATCAAAACATACACATTTTCATTGTACATTCAAGAAATGTACATCAAAACATACACATTTTCATTGTACATTCAAGAAATGTACATCAAAACATACACATTTTCATTGTACATTCAAAGAATGTACATCAAAACATACACATTTTCATTGTACATACAAGAAATGTACATCAAAACACACACATTTTCAGTGTACATTCAAGAAATGTATATCAAAACATACACATTTTCAGTGTACATACAAGAAATGTACATCAAAACACACACATTTTCAGTGTACATTCAAGAAATGTATATCAAAACATACACATTTTCAGTGTACATTCAAGAAATGTACATCAAAACATACAAATTTTCATTGTATATACAAGAAATGTACATTAAAACATACACATTTTCATTGTACATTCAAGAAATGTATATCAAAACATACACATTTTCAGTGTACATTCAAGAAATGTACATCAAAACATACAAATTTTCATTGTATATACAAGAAATGTACATTAAAACATACACATTTTCATTGTACATTAAAGAAATGTACATCAAAACATACACATTTTCATTGTATATACAAGAAATGTACATCAAAACATACACACTTTCAGTGTACATTCAAGAAATGTACATCAAAACATATACATTTTCATTGTATATACAAAAAATGTACATCAAAACATACACATTTTCAGTGTACATTCAAGAAATGTACATGAAAACATACATTTTCATTGTACATTCAAGAAATGTATATCAAAATTAACACACTTTCAGATTACATTCAAGAAATGTTCATCAAAACATACACATTTTCATTGTACATTCAAATGATGTACATCAAAACATACACATTTTCATTGTACATTCAAGAAATGTACATCAAAACATACACATTTTCATAGTACATTCAAGGAATGTACATCAAAACATACACATTTTCATTGTACATTCAAGAAATGTACATCAAAACATACACATTTTCATTGTATATACAAGAAATGTACATCAAAACATACACATTTTCATTGTACACTAAAGAAATGTCCATCAAACCATACACTTTTTCATTGTACATTCAAGAAATGTATATCAAAACATACACATTTTCATTGTACATTCAAGAAATGTACAACAAAACATACACATTTTCAGTGTACATTCAAGAAATGTATAACAAAAAATACACATTTTCAGTGTACATTCAAGAAATGTTTATCAAAACAAACACATTTTCATTGTACACTAAAGAAATGTACATCAAAACATACACATTTTCATTGTACATTCAAGAAATATACATCAAAACATACACATTTTCATTGTACATTCAAGAAATGTACTTCAAAACATACACATTTTCATTGTACACTCAAGAAATGTACATCAAAACATACACATTTTCATTGTACATTCAAGAAATGTACATCAAAACATACACATTTTCATTGTACACTCAAGAAATGTTCATCAAAACATACAAATTTTCATTGTACATTCAAGAAATGTACATCAAAACATACACATTTTCATTGTACATTCTAGAAATGTACATCAAAACATACACATTTTCAGTGTACATTCAAGAAATGTACATCAAAGCAAACACCTTTTCATTGTACACTAAAGAAATGTACATCAAAACATACACATTTTCATTGTACATTCAAGAAATGCACATCAAAACATACACATTTTCATTGTACATTCAAGAAATATATATCAAAACATACACATTTTCATTGTACATTCAAGAAATGTACATCAAAACTTACACATTCTCATTGTACATTCAAGAAATGTACATCAAAACATACACATTTTGATTGTACACTCAAGAAATGTACATTAAAACATACACATTTTCATTGTACACTCAAGAAATGTACATCAAAACATACACATTTTCATTTAACATTCAAGAAATGTATATCAAAACATACACATTTTCATTGTACATTCAAGAAATGTACATCAAAACATACATATTTTCATTGTACATTCAAGAAATGTACATCAAAACATACACATTTTCATTGTACATTAAGAATGAACATCAAAACATACACATTTTCATTGTACATTCAAGAAATGTATGGCAAAACATACACATTTTCAGTGTATATTCAAGAAATGTACATCAAAACATACAAATTTTCATTGTATATACAAGAAATGTACATCAAAACATACACATTTTCATTGTACATTGAAGAAAGTTACATCAGAACATACACATTTTCATTGTATATACAAGAAATGTACATCAAAACATACACATTTTCAGTGTACTTTCAAGAAATGTACATCAAAACATATACATTTTCAGTGTATATACAAAAAATGTACATCAAAACATACACATTTTCAGTGTACATTCAAGAAATGTACATGAAAACATACATTTTCATTGTACATTCAAGAAATGTATATCAAAACATACACATTTTCAGATTACATTCAAGAAATGTTCATCAAAACATACACATTTCATTGTACATTCAAGAGGTGTACATCAAAACATACACATTTTCATTGTATATTCAAGAAATGTACATCAAAACATACACATCTTCATTGTACATTCAATGAATGTACATCAAAAGATACACATTTTCATTGTACATTCAAGAAATGTACATCAAAACACACACATTTTCAGTGTACATTCAAGAAATGTATATCAAAACATACACATTTTCATTGTATATGCAAGAAATGTACATCAAAACATACACATTTTCATTGTACATTAAAGAAATGTACATCAAAACCTACACATTTTCATTGTACATTAAAGAAATGTATATCAAAACATACACATTTTCATTGTATATGCAAGAAATGTACATCAAAACATACACATTTTCAGTGTACATTCAAGTAATGTATATCAAAACATATACATTTTCATTGTATATACAAGAAATGTACATCAAAACATACACATTTTCATTGTACATTAAAGAAATGTACATCAAAACCTACACATTTTCATTGTACATTAAAGAAATGTATATCAAAACATACACATTTTCATTGTATATGCAAGAAATGTACATCAAAACATACACATTTTCAGTGTACATTCAAGTAATGTATATCAAAACATATACATTTTCATTGTATATACAAGAAATGTACATCAAAACATACACATTTTCAGTGTACATTCAAGAAATGTACATGAAAACATACATTTTCATTGTACATTCAAGAAATGTATATCAAAACATACACATTTTCAGATTACATTCAAGAAATGTTCATCAAAACATACACATTTTCATTGTACATTCAAATGATGTACATCAAAACATACACATTTTCATTGTACATTCAAGAAATGTACATCAAAACATACACATTTTCATTGTACATTCAAGGAATGTACATCAAAACATACACATTTTAATTGTACATTCAAGAAATGTACATCAAAACACACACATTTTCAGTGTACATTCAAGAATGTATATCAAAACATACACATTTTCAGTGTACATTCAAGAAATGTACATCAAAACATACAAATTTTCATTGTATATACAAGAAATGTACATCAAAACATACACATTTTCGTTGTACATTAAAGAAATGTACATCAAAACATACACATTTTCAGTGTACATTCAAGAAATGTACATCAAAGCATATACATTTTCATTGTATATACAAGAAATGTACATCAAAACATACACATTTTCAGTGTACATTCAAGAAATGTACATGAAAACATATACATTTTCATTGTACATTCAAGTAATGTATATCAAAACATATACATTTTCAGATTACATTCAAGAAATGTACATCAAAACAAACACATTTTCATTGTACATTGAAGAAATGTACATCAAAACATACACATTTTCATTGTACATTCAAGAAATGTACATCAAAACATAAACATTTTCATAGTACATTCAAGGAATGTACATCAAAACATACACATTTTCATTGTATATTCAAGAAATGTACATCAAAACACACACATTTTCTGTGTACATTCAAGTAATGTATATCAAAACATATACATTTTCAGTGTACATTCAAGAAATGTACATCAAAGCATACACATTTTCATTGTACACTCAAGAAATGTACATCAACACATACACATTTTCATTGTACATTCAAGAAATGTACATCAAAACATACACATTTTCATTGTATATACAAGAAATGTACATCAAAACATACACATTTTCAGTGTACATTCAAGAAATGTACATCAAAGCATATACATTTTCATTGTATATACAAGAAATGTACATGAAAACATATACATTTTCATTGCACATTCAAGAAATGTATATCAAAACATACACATTTTCAGTGTACATTCAAGAAATGTACATGAAAACATATACATTTTCATTGCACATTCAAGAAATGTATATCAAAACATACACATTTTCAGATTACATTCAAGAAATGTACATCAAAACATACACATTTTCATTGTACATTGAAGAAATGTACATCAAAACATACACATTTTCATTGTACATTCAAGAAATGTACATCAAAACATAAACATTTTCATAGTACATTCAAGGAATGTACATCAAAACATACACATTTTCATTGTATATTCAAGAAATGTACATCAAAACACACACATTTTCAGTGTACATCAAGAAATGTATATCAAAACATACACATTTTCAGCGTACATTCAAGAAATGTACATCAAAACATACAAATTTTCATTGTATATACAAGAAATGTACAACAAAACATACACATTTTCATTGTACACTAAAGAAATGTACATCAAAACATACACATTTTCAGTGTACATTCAAGAAATGTACATCAAAACATACACATTTTCAGTGTACATTCAAGAAATGTACATCAAAACATACACATTTTCATTGTATATACCAGAAATGTACATCAAAACATACACATTTTCAGTGTACATTCAAGAAATGTACATCAAAACATATACATTTACATTGTATATACAAGAAATGTACATCAAAACATACACATTTTCAGTGTACATTCAAGAAATGTATATCAAAACATACACATTTACAGTGTACATTCAAGAAATGTACATCAAAACATACACATTTTCAGTATACATTCAAGAAATGTACATGAAAACATATAGATTTTCATTGTACATTCAAGAAATGTATATCAAAACATACACATTTTCAGTGTACATTCAAGAAATGTACATCAAAACATACAGATTTTCATTGTAAATACAAGAAATGTACATCAAAACATACACATTTTCATTGTACATTCAAGAAATGTACATCAAAACATACACATTTTCATTGTACACTCAAGAAATGTTCATCAAAACATACACATTTTCATTGTACATTCAAGAAATGTACATCAAAACATACACATTTTCATTGTACATTCTAGAAATGTACATCAAAACATACACATTTTCAGTGTACATTCAAGAAATGTACATCAAAGCAAACTCATTTTCATTGTACACTAAAGAAATGTACATCAAAACATACACATTTTCAATGTACATTCAAGAAATGCACATCAAAACATACACATTTTCATTTACATTCAAGAAATATACATCAAAACATACACATTTTCATTGTACATTCAAGAAATGTACATCAAAACTTACACATTCTCATTGTACATTCAAGAAATGTACATCAAAACATACACATTTTGATTGTACACTCAAGAAATGTACATCAAAACATACACATTTTCATTGTACACTCAAGAAATGTACATCAAAACATACACATTTTCATTGTACATTCAAGAAATGTATATCAAAACATACACATTTTCATTGTACATTCAAGAAATGTACATCAAAACATACACATTTTCATTGTACATTCAAGAAATGTACATCAAAACATACACATTTTCATTGTACATTCAAAGAATGTACATCAAAACATACACATTTTCATTGTACATACAAGAAATGTACATCAAAACACACACATTTTCAGTGTACATTCAAGAAATGTATATCAAAACATACACATTTTCAGTGTACATTCAAGAAATGTACATCAAAACATACAAATTTTCATTGTATATACAAGAAATGTACATTAAAACATACACATTTTCATTGTACATTAAAGAAATGTACATCAAAACATACACATTTTCATTGTATATACAAGAAATGTACATCAAAACATACACATTTTCAGTGTACATTCAAGAAATGTACATCAAAACATATACATTTTCATTGTATATACAAAAAATGTACATCAAAACATACACATTTTAGGTGTACATTCAAGAAATGTACATGAAAACATACATTTTCATTGTACATTCAAGAAATGTATATCAAAACATACACATTTTCAGATTACATTCAAGAAATGTTCATCAAAACATACACATTTTCATTGTACATTCAAGAGATATACATGAAAACATACACATTTTCATTGTACTTTCAAGAAATGTACATCAAAACATACACATCTTCATTGTACATTCAATGAATGTACATCAAAAGATACACATTTTCATTGTACATTCAAGAAATGTACATCAAAACACACACATTTTCAGTGTACATTCAAGAAATGTATATCAAAACATACACATTTTCAGTGTACATTCAAGAAATGTACATCAAAACATACAAATTTTCATTGTATATACAAGAAATGTAC
This sequence comes from Tenodera sinensis, assembly GCA_030765045.1. NCBI lineage: Eukaryota > Metazoa > Arthropoda > Insecta > Mantodea > Mantidae > Tenodera > Tenodera sinensis. The sequence continues at coordinate 213,921,401 of CM060964.1, read as the reverse complement.
ATCAAAACATACACATTTTCATTGTACATTAAAGAAATGTACATCAAAACCTACACATTTTCATTGTACATTAAAGAAATGTACATCAAAACATACACATTTTCATTGTATATGCAAGAAATGTACATCAAAACATACACATTTTCAGTGTACATTCAAGAAATGTACATCAAAACATATACATTTTCATTGTATATACAAGACATGTACATCAAAACATACACATTTTCAGTGTACATTCAAGAAATGTACATGAAAACATACATCTTCATTGTACATTCAAGAAATGTATATCAAAATTAACACACTTTCAGATTACATTCAAGAAATGTTCATCAAAACATACACATTTTGATTGTACATTCAAATGATGTACATCAAAACATACACATTTTCATTGTACATTCAAGAAATGTACATCAAAACATACACATTTTCATAGTACATTCAAGGAATGTACATCAAAACATACACATTTTCATTGTACATTCAAGAAATGTACATCAAAACACACACATTTTCAGTGTACATTCAAGAATGTATATCAAAACATACACATTTTCAGTGTGCATTCAAGAAATGTACATCAAAACATACAAATTTTCATTGTATATACAAGAAATGTACATCAAAACATACACATTTTTAGTGTACATTCAAGAAATGTACATCAAAACATATACATTTTCATTGTATATACAAGAAATGTACATCAAAACATACACATTTTCAGTGTACATTCAAGAAATGTATATCAAAACATACACATTTACAGTGTACATTCAAGAAATGCACATCAAAACATACACATTTTCAGTATACATTCAAGAAATGTACATGAAAACATATACATTTTCATTGTACATTCAAGAAATGTATATCAAAACATACACATTTTCAGTGTACATTCAAGAAATGTACATCAAAACATACACATTTTCATTGTATATACAAGAAATGTACATCAAATCATACACATTTTCATTGTACACTAAAGAAATGTCCATCAAACCATACACTTTTTCATTGTACATTCAAGAAATGTATATCAAAACATACACATTTTCATGGTACATTCAAGAAATGTACAACAAAACATACACATTTTCAGTGTACATTCAAGAAATGTATAACAAAAAATACACATTTTCAGTGTACATTCAAGAAATGTTTATCAAAACAAACACATTTTCATTGTACACTAAAGAAATGTACATCAAAACATACACATTTTCATTGTACATTCAAGAAATATACATCAAAACATACACATTTTCATTGTACATTCAAGAAATGTACATCAAAACATACACATTTTCATTGTACACTCAAGAAATGTACATCAAAACATACACATTTTCATTGTAAATTCAAGAAATGTACATCAAAACATACACATTTTCATTGTACACTCAAGAAATGTTCATCAAAACATACACATTTTCATTGTACATTCAAGAAATGTACATCAAAACATACACATTTTCATTGTACATTCTAGAAATGTACATCAAAACATACACATTTTCAGTGTACATTCAAGAAATGTACATCAAAGCAAACACATTTTCATTGTACACTAAAGAAATGTACATCAAAACATACACATTTTCATTGTACATTCAAGAAATGCACATCAAAACATACACATTTTCATTGTACATTCAAGAAATATACATCAAAACATACACATTTTCATTGTACATTCAAGAAATGTACATCAAAACTTACACATTCTCATTGTACATTCAAGAAATGTACATCAAAACATACACATTTTGATTGTACACTCAAGAAATGTACATCAAAACATACACATTTTCATTGTACACTCAAGAAATGTACATCAAAACATACACATTTTCATTGTACATTCAAGAAATGTATATCAAAACATACACATTTTCATTGTACATTCAAGAAATGTACATCAAAACATACACATTTTCATTGTACATTCAAGAAATGTACATCAAAACATACACATTTTCATTGTACATTAAGAATGAACATCAAAACATACACATTTTCATTGTACATTCAAGAAATGTACATCAAAACACACACATTTTCAGTGTACATTCAAGAAATGTATATCAAAACATACACATTTTCAGTGTATATTCAAGAAATGTACATCAAAACATACAAATTTTCATTGTATATACAAGAAATGTACATCAAAACATACACATTTTCATTGTACATTGAAGAAATGTACATCAGAACATACACATTTTCATTGTATATACAAGAAATGTACATCAAAACATACACATTTTCAGTGTACATTCAAGAAATGTACATCAAAACATATACATTTTCATTGTATATACAAAAAATGAACATCAAAACATACACATTTTCAGTGTACATTCAAGAAATGTACATGAAAACATACATTTTCATTGTACATTCAAGAAATGTATATCAAAACATACACATTTTCAGATTACATTCAAGAAATGTTCATCAAAACATACAGATTTTCATTGTACATTCAAGAGATGTACATCAAAACATACACATTTTCATTGTACATTCAAGAAATGTACATCAAAACATACACATCTTCATTGTACATTCAATGAATGTACATCAAAAGATACACATTTTCATTGTACATTCAAGAAATGTACATCAAAACACACACATTTTCAGTGTACATTCAAGAAATGTATATCAAAACATACACATTTTCAGTGTACATTCAAGAAATGTACATCAAAACATACAAATTTTCATTGTATATACAAGAAATGTACATCAAAACATACACATTTTCATTGTACATTAAAGAAATGTACATCAAAACCTACACATTTTCATTGTACATTAAAGAAATGCACATCAAAACATACACATTTTCATTGTATATGCAAGAAATATACATCAAAACATACACATTTTCAGTGTACATTCAAGAAATGTACATCAAAACATATACATTTTCATTGTATATATAAGAAATGTACATCAAAACATACACGTTTTCAGTGTACATTCAAGAAATGTACATGAAAACATACATTTTCATTGTACATTCAAGAAATGTATATCAAAACATACACATTTTCAGATTACATTCAAGAAATGTTCATCAAAACATACACATTTTCATTGTACATTCAAGAAATGTACATCAAAACATACACATTTTCATTGTACATTCAAGGAATGTACATCAAAACATACACATTTTCATTGTACATTCAAGAAATGTACATCAAAACACACACATTTTCTGTGTACATTCAAGAATGTATATCAAAACATACACATTTTCAGTGTACATTCAAGAAATGTACATCAAAACATACAAATTTTCATTGTATATACAAGAAATGTACATCAAAACATACACATTTTCGTTGTACATTAAAGAAATGTACATTAAAACATACACATTTTCAGTGTACATTCAAGAAATGTACATCAAAGCATATACATTTTCATTGTATATACAAGAAATGTACATCAAAACATACACATTTTCAGTGTACATTCAAGAAATGTACATGAAAACATATACATTTTCATTGTACATTCAAGTAATGTATATCAAAACATATACATTTTCAGATTACATTCAAGAAATGTACATCAAAACATACACATTTTCATTGTACATTGAAGAAATCTACATCAAAACATACACATTTTCATTGTACAATCAAGAATTGTACATCAAAACATAAACATTTTCATAGTACATTCAAGGAATGTACATCAAAACATACACATTTTCATTGTATATTCATGAAATGTACATCAAAACACACACATTTTCAGTGTACATTCAAGTAATGTATATCAAAACATACACATTTTCAGTGTACATTCAAGAAATGTACATCAAAGCATACACATTTTCATTGTACACTCAAGAAATGTACATCAAAACATACACATTTTCATTGTACATTCAAGAAATGTACATCAAAACATACACATTTTCATTGTATATACCGGAAATGTACATCAAAACATACACATTTTCATTGTATATACAAGAAATGTACATCAAAACATACACATTTTCAGTGTACATTCAAGAAATGTACATCAAAGCATATACGTTTTCATTGTATATACAAGAAATGTACATCAAAACATACACATTTTCAGTGTACATTCAAGAAATGTACATGAAAACATATACATTTTCATTGCACATTCAAGAAATGTATATCAAAACATACACATTTTCAGATTACATTCAAGAAATGTACATCAAAACATACACATTTTCATTGTACATTGAAGAAATGTACATCAAAACATACACATTTTCATTGTACATTCAAGAAATGTACATCAAGACATAAACATTTTCATAGTACATTCAAGGAATGCACATCAAAACATACACATTTTCATTGTATATTCAAGAAATTACATCAAAACACACACATTCTCAGTGTACATTCAAGAAATGTATATCAAAACATACACATTTTCAGTGTACATTCAAGAAATGTACATCAAAACATACAAATTTTCATTGTATATACAAGAAATGTACAACAAAACATACACATTTTCATTGTACACTAAAGAAATGTACATCAAAACATACACATTTTCAGTGTACATTCAAGAAATGTACATCAAAACATACAAATTTTCAGTGTACATTCAAGAAATGTACATCAAAACATACACATTTTCATTGTATATACCAGAAATGTACATCAAAACATACACATTTTCAGTGTACATTCAAGAAATGTACATCAAAACATATACATTTTCATTGTATATACAAGAAATGTACATCAAAACATACACATTTTCAGTGTACATTCAAGAAATGTATATCAAAACATACACATTTACAGTGTACATTCAAGAAATGTACATCAAAACATACACATTTTCAGTATACATTCAAGAAATGTACATGAAAACATATAGATTTTCATTGTACATTCAAGAAATGTATATCAAAACATACACATTTTCAGTGTACATTCAAGAAATGTACATCAAAACATACAGATTTTCATTGTATATACAAGAAATGTACATCAAAACATACACATTTTCATTGTACATTCAAGAAATGTACATCAAAACATACACATTTTCATTGTACACTCAAGAAATGTTCATCAAAACATACACATTTTCATTGTACATTCAAGAAACGTACATCAAAACATACACATTTTCAGTGTACATTCAAGAAATGTACATCAAAGCAAACTCATTTTCATTGTACACTAAAGAAATGTACATCAAAACATACACATTTTCATTGTACATTCAAGAAATGCACATCAAAACATACACATTTTCATTGTACATTCAAGAAATATACATCAAAACATACACATTTTCATTGTACATTCAAGAAATGTACATCAAAACTTACATTCTCATTGTACATTCAAGAAATGTACATCAAAACATACACATTTTGATTGTACACTCAAGAAATGTACATCAAAACATACACATTTTCATTGTACACTCAAGAAATGTACATCAAAACATACACATTTTCATTGTACATTCAAGAAATGTATATCAAAACATACACATTTTCATTGTACATTCAAGAAATGTACATCAAAACATACACATTTTCATTGTACATTGAAGAAATGTACATAAAAACATACACATTTTCATTGTACATTCAAAGAGTGTACATCAAAACATACACATTTTCAATGTACATTCAAGAAATGTACATCAAAACACACACATTTTCAGTGTACATTCAAGAAATGTATATCAAAACATACACATTTTCAGTGTACATTCAAGAAATGTACATCAAAACATACAAATTTTCATTGTATATACAAGAAATGTACATCAAAACATACACATTTTCATTTTACATTAAAGATATGTACATCAAAACATACACATTTTCATTGTATATACAAGAAATGTACATCACAACATACACATTTTCAGTGTACATTCAAGAAATGTACATCAAAACATATACATTTTCATTGTATATACAAGAAATGTACATCAAAACATACACATTTTCAGTGTACATTCAAGAAAGGTACATGAAAACATACATTTTCATTGTACATTCAAGAAATGTATATCAAAACATACACATTTTCAGATTACATTCAAGAAATGTTCATCAAAACATACACATTTTCATTGTACATTCAAGAGATATACATCAAAACATACACATTTTCATTGTACATTCAAGAAATGTACAGCAAAACATACACATTTTCATTGTACATTAAAGGAATGTACATCAAAACATACACATTTTCATTGTACATTCAAGAAATGTACATCAAAACACACACATTTTCAGTGTACATTCAAGACATGTATATCAAAACATACACATTTTCAGTGTACATTCAAGAAATGTACATCAAAACATACAAATTTTCATTGTATATACAAGAAATGTACATCAAAACATACACATTTTCATTGTACATTAAAGAAATGTACATCAAAACCTACACATTTTCATTGTACATTAAAGAAATGTACATCAAAACATACACATTTTCATTGTATATACAAGGAATGTACATCAAAACATATACATTTTCATTGTATATACAAGAAATGTACATCAAAACATACACATTTTCAGTGTACAATCAAGAAATGTACATGAAAACATACATTTTCATTGTACATTCAAGAAATGTATATCAAAACATACACATTTTCAGATTACATTCAAGAAATGTTCATCAAAACATACACATTTTCATTGTACATTCAAATGATGTACATCAAAACATACACATTTTCATTGTACATTCAAGAAATGTACATCAAAACATACACATTTTCATTGTACATTCAAGGAATGTACATCAAAACATACACATTTTCATTGTACATTCAAGAAATGTACATCCAAACACACACGTTTTCAGTGTACTTTCAAGAAATGTATATCAAAACATACACATTTTCAGTGTACATTCAAGAAATGTACATCAAAACATACAAATTTTCATTGTATATACAAGAAATGTACATCAAAACATACACATTTTCGTTGTACATTAAAGAAATGTACATCAAAACCTACACATTTTCAGTGTACATTCAAGAAATGTACATCAAAACATACACTTTTTCATTTTACACTCAAGAAATGTACATCAAAACATACACATTTTCAGTGTACATTCAAGAAATGTACATCAAAGCATATACATTTTCATTGTATATACAAGAAATGTACATCAAAACATACACATTTTCAGTGTACATTCAAGAAATGTACATGAAAACATATACATTTTCATTGTACATTCAAGTAATGTATATCAAAACATACACATTTTCAGATTACATTCAAGAAATGTACATCAAAACATACACATTTTCATTGTACATTGAAGAAATGTACATCTAAACATACTTATTTTCATTGTACATTCAAGAAATGTACATCAAAACATAAACATTTTCATAGTACATTCAAGGAATGTACATCAAAACATACACATTTTCATTGTATATTCAAGAAATGTACATCAAAACACACACATTTTCAGTGTACATTCAAGAAATGTATATCAAAACATACACATTTTCAGTGTACATTCAAGAAATGTACATCAAAACATACAAATTTTCATTGTATATACAAGAAATGTACATCAAAACATACTCATTTTTATTGTACACTAAAGAAATGTACATCAACACATACACATTTTCAGTGTACATTCAAGAAATGTACATCAAAACATACACATTTTCGGTGTACATTCAAGAAATGTACATCAAAACATACACATTTTCATTGTATATACCAGAAATGTACATCAAAACATACACATTTTCATTGTATATACAAGAAATGTACATCAAAACATACACATTTTCAGTGTACATTCAAGAAATGTACATCAAAACATATACATTTTCATTGTATATACAAGAAATGTACATCAAAACATACACATTTTCAGTGTACATTCAAGAAATGTATATCAAAACATACACATTCACAGAGTACATTCAAGAAATGTACATCAAAACATACACATTTTCAGTATACATTCAAGAAATGTACATGAAAACATATACATTTTCATTGTACATTCAAGAAATGTATATCAAAACATACACATTTTCAGTGTACATTCAAGAAATGTACATCAAAACATACACATTTTCATTGTATATACAAGAAATGTACATTAAAACATACACATTTTCATTGTACACTAAAGAAATGTACATCAAAACATTAACATTTTCAGTGTACATTCAAGATATGTACATCAAAACATACACATTTTCATTGTACATTCAAGAAATGTAGATCAAAACATACACATTTTCATTGTACACTCAAGAAATGTACATCAAAACATACACATTTTTTATTGTACACTCAAGAAATGTCCATCAAAACATTCACATTTTCATTGTACATTCAAGAAATGTACATCAAAACATACACATTTTCATTGTACATTCAAGGAATGTACATCAAAACATACACATTTTCATTTTACATTAAAGATATGTACATCAAAACATACACATTTTCATTGTATATACAAGAAATGTACATCACAACATACACATTTTCAGTGTACATTCAAGAAATGTACATCAAAACATATACATTTTCATTGTATATACAAGAAATGTACATCAAAACATACACATTTTCAGTGTACATTCAAGAAATGTACATGAAAACATACATTTTCATTGTACATTCAAGAAATGTATATCAAAACATACACATTTTCAGATTACATTCAAGAAATGTTCATCAAAACATACAGATTTTCATTGTACATTCAAGAGATGTACATCAAAACATACACATTTTCATTGTACATTCAAGAAATGTACATCAAAACATACACATCTTCATTGTACATTCAATGAATGTACATCAAAAGATACACATTTTCATTGTACATTCAAGAAATGTACATCAAAACACACACATTTTCAGTGTACATTCAAGAAATGTATATCAAAACATACACATTTTCAGTGTACATTCAAGAAATGTACATCAAAACATACAAATTTTCATTGTATATACAAGAAATGTACATCAAAACATACACATTTTCATTGTACATTAAAGAAATGTACATCAAAACCTACACATTTTCATTGTACATTAAAGAAATGTACATCAAAACATACACATTTTCATTGTATATGCAAGAAATATACATCAAAACATACACATTTTCAGTGTACATTCAAGAAATGTACATCAAAACATATACATTTTCAGTGTACATTCAAGAAATGTACATCAAAACATATACGTTTTCATTGTATATACAAGAAATGTACATCAAAACATACACGTTTTCAGTGTACATTCAAGAAATGTACATGAAAACATACATTTTCATTGTACATTCAAGAAATGTTCATCAAAACATACACATTTTCATTGTACATTCAAGAAATGTACATCAAAACATACACATTTTCATTGTACATTCAAGGAATGTACATCAAAGCATACACATTTTCATTGTACATTCAAGAAATGTACATCAAAACACACACATTTTCTGTGTACATTCAAGAATGTATATCAAAACATACACATTTTCAGTGTACATTCAAGAAATGTACATCAAAACATACAAATTTTCATTGTATATACAAGAAATGTACATCAAAACATACACATTTTCGTTGTACATTAAAGAAATGTACATTAAAACATACACATTTTCAGTGTACATTCAAGAAATGTACATCAAAGCATATACATTTTCATTGTATATACAAGAAATGTACATCAAAACATACACATTTTCAGTGTACATTCAAGAAATGTACATGAAAACATATACATTTTCATTGTACATTCAAGAAATGTACATCAAAACATACACATTTTCATTGTACATTCAAGGAATGTACATCAAAACATACACATTTTCATTGTACATTCAAGAAATGTACATCCAAACACACACGTTTTCAGTGTACTTTCAAGAAATGTATATCAAAACATACACATTTTCAGTGTACATTCAAGAAATGTACATCAAAACATACAAATTTTCATTGTATATACAAGAAATGTACATCAAAACATACACATTTTCGTTGTAAATTAAAGAAATGTACATCAAAACCTACACATTTTCAGTGTACATTCAAGAAATGTACATCAAAACATACACTTTTTCATTTTACACTCAAGAAATGTACATCAAAACATACACATTTTCAGTGTACATTCAAGAAATGTACATCAAAGCATATACATTTTCATTGTATATACAAGAAATGTACATCAAAACATACACATTTTCAGTGTACATTCAAGAAATGTACATGAAAACATATACATTTTCATTGTACATTCAAGTAATGTATATCAAAACATACACATTTTCAGATTACATTCAAGAAATGTACATCAAAACATACACATTTTCATTGTACATTGAAGAAATGTACATCTAAACATACTTATTTTCATTGTACATTCAAGAAATGTACATCAAAACATAAACATTTTCATAGTACATTCAAGGAATGTACATCAAAACATACACATTTTCATTGTATATTCAAGAAATGTACATCAAAACACACACATTTTCAGTGTACATTCAAGAAATGTATATCAAAACATACACATTTTCAGTGTACATTCAAGAAATGTACATCAAAACATACAAATTTTCATTGTATATACAAGAAATGTACATCAAAACATACACATTTTCATTGTACACTAAAGAAATGTACATCAACACATACACATTTTCAGTGTACATTCAAGAAATGTACATCAAAACATACACATTTTCGGTGTACATTCAAGAAATGTACATCAAAACATACACATTTTCATTGTATATACCAGAAATGTACATCAAAACATACACATTTTCATTGTATATACAATAAATGTACATCAAAACATACACATTTTCAGTGTACATTCAAGAAATGTACATCAAAACATATACATTTTCATTGTATATACAAGAAATGTACATCAAAAAATACACATTTTCAGTGTACATTCAAGAAATGTATATCAAAACATACACATTCACAGAGTACATTCAAGAAATGTACATCAAAACATACACATTTTCAGTATACATTCAAGAAATGTACATGAAAACATATACATTTTCATTGTACATTCAAGAAATGTATATCAAAACATACACATTTTCAGTGTACATTCAAGAAATGTACATCAAAACATACACATTTTCATTGTATATACAAGAAATGTACATTAAAACATACACATTTTCATTGTACACTAAAGAAATGTACATCAAAACATTAACATTTTCAGTGTACATTCAAGAAATGTACATCAAAACATACACATTTTCATTGTACATTCAAGAAATGTAGATCAAAACATACACATTTTCATTGTACACTCAAGAAATGTACATCAAAACATACACATTTTCATTGTACATTCAAGGAATGTACATCAAAACATACACATTTTCATTTTACATTAAAGATATGTACATCAAAACATACACATTTTCATTGTATATACAAGAAATGTACATCACAACATACACATTTTCAGTGTACATTCAAGAAATGTACATCAAAACATATACATTTTCATTGTATATACAAGAAATGTACATCAAAACATACACATTTTCAGTGTACATTCAAGAAATGTACATGAAAACATACATTTTCATTGTACATTCAAGAAATGTATATCAAAACATACACATTTTCAGATTACATTCAAGAAATGTTCATCAAAACATACAGATTTTCATTGTACATTCAAGAAATGTACATCAAAACATACACATCTTCATTGTACATTCAATGAATGTACATCAAAAGATACACATTTTCATTGTACATTCAAGAAATGTACATCAAAACACACACATTTTCAGTGTACATTCAAGAAATGTATATCAAAACATACAAATTTTCAGTGTACATTCAAGAAATGTACATCAAAACATACAAATTTTCATTGTATATACAAGAAATGTACATCAAAACATACACATTTTCATTGTACATTAAAGAAATGTACATCAAAACCTACACATTTTCATTGTACATTAAAGAAATGTACATCAAAACATACACATTTTCATTGTATATGCAAGAAATATACATCAAAACATACACATTTTCAGTGTACATTCAAGAAATGTACATCAAAACATATACATTTTCATTGTATATACAAGAAATGTACATCAAAACATACACATTTTCAGTGTACATTCAAGAAATGTACATGAAAACATATACATTTTCATTGCACATTCAAGAGATGTATATCAAAACATACACATTTTCAGATTACATTCAAGAAATGTACATCAAAACATACACATTTTCATTGTACACTAAAGAAATGTACATCAAAACATACACATTTTCATTGTACATTCAAGAAATGTACATCAAAACATACACATTTTCATTGTATATACAAGAAATGTAGATCAAAACATACACATTTTCATTGTATATACAAGAAATGTAGATCAAAACATCCACATTTACAGTGTACATTCAAGAAATGTACATCAAAACATACACATTTTCATTGTACACTAAAGAAATGTACATCAACACATACACATTTTCAGTGTACATTCAAGAAATGTACATCAAAACATACACATTTTCAGTGTACATTCAAGAAATGTACATCAAAGCATATACATTTTCATTGTATATACAAGAAATGTACATCAAAACATACACATTTTCAGTGTACATTCAAGAAATGTACATGAAAACATATACATTTTCATTGTACATTCAAGTAATGTATATCAAAACATATACATTTTCAGATTACATTCAAGAAATGTACATCAAAACATACACATTTTCATTGTACATTGAAGAAATCTACATCAAAACATACACATTTTCATTGTACATTCAAGAAATGTACATCAAAACATAAACATTTTCATAGTACATTCAAGGAATGTACATCAAGACATACACATTTTCATTGTATATTCAAGAAATGTACATCAAAACACACACATTTTCAGTGTACATTCAAGTAATGTATATCAAAACATACACATTTTCAGTGTACATTCAAGAAATGTACATCAAAGCATACACATTTTCATTGTACACTCAAGAAATGTACATCAAAACATACACATTTTCATTGTACATTCAAGAAATGTACATCAAAACATACACATTTTCATTGTATATACCGGAAATGTACATCAAAACATACACATTTTCATTGTATATACAAGAAATGTACATCAAAACATACACATTTTCAGTGTACATTCAAGAAATGTACATCAAAGCATATACGTTTTCATTGTATATACAAGAAATGTACATCAAAACATACACATTTTCAGTGTACATTCAAGAAATGTACATGAAAACATATACATTTTCATTGCACATTCAAGAGATGTATATCAAAACATACACATTTTCAGATTACATTCAAGAAATGTACATCAAAACATACACATTTTCATTGTACATTGAAGAAATGTACATCAAAACATACACATTTTCATTGTACATTCAAGAAATGTACATCAAGACATAAACATTTTCATAGTACATTCAAGGAATGCACATCAAAACATACACATTTTCATTGTATATTCAAGAAATTACATCAAAACACACACATTCTCAGTGTACATTCAAGAAATGTATATCAAAACATACACATTTTCATTGTACATTGAAGAAATGTACATCAAAACATACACATTTTCATTGTACATTCAAGAAATGTACATCAAGACATAAACATTTTCATAGTACATTCAAGGAATGCACATCAAAACATACACATTTTCATTGTACACTAAAGAAATGTACATCAAAACATACACATTTTCAGTGTACATTCAAGAAATGTACATCAAAACATACACATTTTCAGTGTACATTCAAGAAATGTACATCAAAACATACACATATTCATTGTATATACCAGAAATGTACATCAAAACATACACATTTTCAGTGTACATTCAAGAAATGTACATCAAAACATATACATTTTCATTGTATATACAAGAAATGTACATCAAAACATACACATTTTCAGTGTACATTCAAGAAATGTATATCAAAACATACACATTTACAGTGTACATTCAAGAAATGTACATCAAAACATACACATTTTCAGTATACATTCAAGAAATGTACATGAAAACATATAGATTTTCATTGTACATTCAAGAAATGTATATCAAAACATACACATTTTCAGTGTACATTCAAGAAATGTACATCAAAACATACAGATTTTCATTGTACATTCAAGAAATGTTCATCAAAACATACACATTTTCATTGTACACTCAAGAAATGTTCATCAAAACATACACATTTTCATTGTACATTCAAGAAATGTACATCAAAACATACACATTTTCATTGTACACTCAAGAAATGTTCATCAAAACATACACATTTTCATTGTACATTCAAGAAATGTACATCAAAACATACACATTTTCATTGTACATTCTAGAAATGTACATCAAAACATACACATTTTCAGTGTACATTCAAGAAATGTACATCAAAGCAAACTCATTTTCATTGTACACTAAAGAAATGTACATCAAAACATACACATTTTCATTGTACATTCAAGAAATGCACATCAAAACATACACATTTTCATTGTACATTCAAGAAATATACATCAAAACATACACATTTTCATTGTACATTCAAGAAATGTACATCAAAACTTACACATTCTCATTGTACATTCAAGAAATGTACATCAAAACATACACATTTTGATTGTACACTCAAGAAATGTACATCAAAACATACACATTTTCATTGTACACTCAAGAAATGTACATCAAAACATACACATTTTCATTGTACATTCAAGAAATGTATATCAAAACATACACATTTTCATTGTACATTCAAGAAATGTACATCAAAACATACACATTTTCATTGTACATTGAAGAAATGTACATAAAAACATACACATTTTCATTGTACATTCAAAGAGTGTACATCAAAACATACACATTTTCAATGTACATTCAAGAAATGTACATCAAAACACACACATTTTCAGTGTACATTCAAGAAATGTATATCAAAACATACACATTTTCAGTGTACATTCAAGAAATGTACATCAAAACATACAAATTTTCATTGTATATACAAGAAATGTACATCAAAACATACACATTTTCATTTTACATTAAAGATATGTACATCAAAACATACACATTTTCATTGTATATACAAGAAATGTACATCACAACATACACATTTTCAGTGTACATTCAAGAAATGTACATCAAAACATATACATTTTCATTGTATATACAAGAAATGTACATCAAAACATACACATTTTCAGTGTACATTCAAGAAATGTACATGAAAACATACATTTTCATTGTACATTCAAGAAATGTATATCAAAACATACACATTTTCAGATTACATTCAAGAAATGTTCATCAAAACATACACATTTTCATTGTACATTCAAGAGATATACATCAAAACATACACATTTTCATTGTACATTCAAGAAATGTACAGCAAAACATACACATTTTCATTGTACATTAAAGGAATGTACATCAAAACATACACATTTTCATTGTACATTCAAGAAATGTACATCAAAACACACACATTTTCAGTGTACATTCAAGACATGTATATCAAAACATACACATTTTCAGTGTACATTCAAGAAATGTACATCAAAACATACAAATTTTCATTGTATATACAAGAAATGTACATCAAACCATACACATTTTCATTGTACATTAAAGAAATGTACATCAAAACCTACACATTTTCATTGTACATTAAAGAAATGTACATCAAAACATACACATTTTCATTGTATATACAAGGAATGTACATCAAAACATATACATTTTCATTGTATATACAAGAAATGTACATCAAAACATACACATTTTCAGTGTACAATCAAGAAATGTACATGAAAACATACATTTTCATTGTACATTCAAGAAATGTATATCAAAACATACACATTTTCTGATTACATTCAAGAAATGTTCATCAAAACATACACATTTTCATTGTACATTCAAATGATGTACATCAAAACATACACATTTTCATTGTACATTCAAGAAATGTACATCAAAACATACACATTTTCATTGTACATTCAAGGAATGTACATCAAAACATACACATTTTCATTGTACATTCAAGAAATGTACATCCAAGCACACACGTTTTCAGTGTACTTTCAAGAAATGTATATCAAAACATACACATTTTCAGTGTACATTCAAGAAATGTACATCAAAACATACAAATTTTCATTGTATATACAAGAAATGTACATCAAAACATACACATTTTCGTTGTACATTAAAGAAATGTACATCAAAACCTACACATTTTCAGTGTACATTCAAGAAATGTACATCAAAAGATACACATTTTCATTGTACATTCAAGAAATGTACATCAAAACACACACATTTTCAGTGTACATTCAAGAAATGTATATCAAAACATACACATTTTCAGTGTACATTCAAGAAATGTACATCAAAACATACAAATTTTCATTGTATATACAAGAAATGTACATCAAAACATACACATTTTCATTGTACATTAAAGAAATGTACATCAAAACCTACACATTTTCATTGTACATTAAAGAAATGTACATCAAAACATACACATTTTCATTGTATATGCAAGAAATATACATCAAAACATACACATTTTCAGTGTACATTCAAGAAATGTACATCAAAACATATACATTTTCAGTGTACATTCAAGAAATGTACATCAAAACATATACGTTTTCATTGTATATACAAGAAATGTACATCAAAACATACACGTTTTCAGTGTACATTCAAGAAATGTACATGAAAACATACATTTTCATTGTACATTCAAGAAATGTTCATCAAAACATACACATTTTCATTGTACATTCAAGAAATGTACATCAAAACATACACATTTTCATTGTACATTCAAGGAATGTACATCAAAACATACACATTTTCATTGTACATTCAAGAAATGTACATCAAAACACACACATTTTCTGTGTACATTCAAGAATGTATATCAAAACATACACATTTTCAGTGTACATTCTAGAAATGTACATCAAAACATACAAATTTTCATTGTATATACAAGAAATGTACATCAAAACATACACATTTTCGTTGTACATTAAAGAAATGTACATTAAAACATACACATTTTCAGTGTACATTCAAGAAATGTACATCAAAGCATATACATTTTCATTGTATATACAAGAAATGTACATCAAAACATACACATTTTCAGTGTACATTCAAGAAATGTACATGAAAACATATACATTTTCATTGTACATTCAAGAAATGTACATCAAAACATACACATTTTCATTGTACATTCAAGGAATGTACATCAAAACATACACATTTTCATTGTACATTCAAGAAATGTACATCCAAACACACACGTTTTCAGTGTACTTTCAAGAAATGTATATCAAAACATACACATTTTCAGTGTACATTCAAGAAATGTACATCAAAACATACAAATTTTCATTGTATATACAAGAAATGTACATCAAAACATACACATTTTCGTTGTAAATTAAAGAAATGTACATCAAAACCTACACATTTTCAGTGTACATTCAAGAAATGTACATCAAAACATACACTTTTTCATTTTACACTCAAGAAATGTACATCAAAACATACACATTTTCAGTGTACATTCAAGAAATGTACATCAAAGCATATACATTTTCATTGTATATACAAGAAATGTACATCAAAACATACACATTTTCAGTGTACATTCAAGAAATGTACATGAAAACATATACATTTTCATTGTACATTCAAGTAATGTATATCAAAACATACACATTTTCAGATTACATTCAAGAAATGTACATCAAAACATACACATTTTCATTGTACATTGAAGAAATGTACATCTAAACATACTTATTTTCATTGTACATTCAAGAAATGTACATCAAAACATAAACATTTTCATAGTACATTCAAGGAATGTACATCAAAACATTAACATTTTCATTGTATATTCAAGAAATGTACATCAAAACACACACATTTTCAGTGTACATTCAAGAAATGTATATCAAAACATACACATTTTCAGTGTACATTCAAGAAATGTACATCAAAACATACAAATTTTCATTGTATATACAAGAAATGTACATCAAAACATACACATTTTCATTGTACACTAAAGAAATGTACATCAACACATACACATTTTCAGTGTACATTCAAGAAATGTACATCAAAACATACACATTTTCGGTGTACATTCAAGAAATGTACATCAAAACATACACATTTTCATTGTATATACCAGAAATGTACATCAAAACATACACATTTTCATTGTATATACAAGAAATGTACATCAAAACATACACATTTTCAGTGTACATTCAAGAAATGTACATCAAAACATATACATTTTCATTGTATATACAAGAAATGTACATCAAAAAATACACATTTTCAGTGTACATTCAAGAAATGTATATCAAAACATACACATTCACAGAGTACATTCAAGAAATGTACATCAAAACATACACATTTTCAGTATACATTCAAGAAATGTACATGAAAACATATACATTTTCATTGTACATTCAAGAAATGTATATCAAAACATACACATTTTCAGTGTACATTCAAGAAATGTACATCAAAACATACACATTTTCATTGTATATACAAGAAATGTACATTAAAACATACACATTTTCATTGTACACTAAAGAAATGTACATCAAAACATTAACATTTTCAGTGTACATTCAAGAAGTGTACATCAAAACATACACATTTTCATTGTACATTCAAGAAATGTAGATCAAAACATACACATTTTCATTGTACACTCAAGAAATGTACATCAAAACATACACATTTTTTATTGTACACTCAAGAAATGTCCATCAAAACATACACATTTTCATTGTACATTCAAGAAATGTACATCAAAACATACACATTTTCATTGTACATTCAAGGAATGTACATCAAAACATACACATTTTCATTTTACATTAAAGATATGTACATCAAAACATACACATTTTCATTGTATATACAAGAAATGTACATCACAACATACACATTTTCAGTGTACATTCAAGAAATGTACATCAAAACATATACATTTTCATTGTATATACAAGAAATGTACATCAAAACATACACATTTTCAGTGTACATTCAAGAAATGTACATGAAAACATACATTTTCATTGTACATTCAAGAAATGTATATCAAAACATACACATTTTCAGATTACATTCAAGAAATGTTCATCAAAACATACAGATTTTCATTGTACATTCAAGAAATGTACATCAAAACATACACATCTTCATTGTACATTCAATGAATGTACATCAAAAGATACACATTTTCATTGTACATTCAAGAAATGTACATCAAAACACACACATTTTCTGTGTACATTCAAGAATGTATATCAAAACATACACATTTTCAGTGTACATTCAAGAAATGTACATCAAAACATACAAATTTTCATTGTATATACAAGAAATGTACATCAAAACATACACATTTTCGTTGTACATTAAAGAAATGTACATTAAAACATACACATTTTCAGTGTACATTCAAGAAATGTACATCAAAGCATATACATTTTCATTGTATATACAAGAAATGTACATCAAAACATACACATTTTCAGTGTACATTCAAGAAATGTACATGAAAACATATACATTTTCATTGTACATTCAAGTAATGTATATCAAAACATATACATTTTCAGATTACATTCAAGAAATGTACATCAAAACATACACATTTTCATTGTACATTGAAGAAATCTACATCAAAACATACACATTTTCATTGTACATTCAAGAAATGTACATCAAAACATAAACATTTTCATAGTACATTCAAGGAATGTACATCAAAACATACACATTTTCATTGTATATTCAAGAAATGTACATCGAAACACACACATTTTCAGTGTACATTCAAGTAATGTATATCAAAACATACACATTTTCAGTGTACATTCAAGAAATGTACATCAAAGCATACACATTTTCATTGTACACTCAAGAAATGTACATCAAAACATACACATTTTCATTGTACATTCAAGAAATGTACATCAAAACATACACATTTTCATTGTATATACCGGAAATGTACATCAAAACATACACATTTTCATTGTATATACAAGAAATGTACATCAAAACATACACATTTTCAGTGTACATTCAAGAAATGTACATCAAAGCATATACGTTTTCATTGTATATACAAGAAATGTACATCAAAACATACACATTTTCAGTGTACATTCAAGAAATGTACATGAAAACATATACATTTTCATTGCACATTCAAGAAATGTATATCAAAACATACACATTTTCAGATTACATTCAAGAAATGTACATCAAAACATACACATTTTCATTGTACATTGAAGAAATGTACATCAAAACATACACATTTTCATTGTACATTCAAGAAATGTACATCAAGACATAAACATTTTCATAGTACATTCAAGGAATGCCCATCAAAACATACACATTTTCAGTGTATATTCAAGAAATTACATCAAAACACACACATTCTCAGTGTACATTCAAGAAATGTATATCAAAACATACACATTTTCAGTGTACATTCAAGAAATGTACATCAAAACATACAAATTTTCATTGTATATACAAGAAATGTACAACAAAACATACACATTTTCATTGTACACTAAAGAAATGTACATCAAAACATACACATTTTCAGTGTACATTCAAGAAATGTACATCAAAACATACACATTTTCAGTGTACATTCAAGAAATGTACATCAAAACATACACATATTCATTGTATATACCAGAAATGTACATCAAAACATACACATTTTCAGTGTACATTCAAGAAATGTACATCAAAACATATACATTTTCATTGTATATACAAGAAATGTACATCAAAACATACACATTTTCAGTGTACATTCAAGAAATGTATATCAAAACATACACATTTACAGTGTACATTCAAGAAATGTACATCAAAACATACACATTTTCAGTATACATTCAAGAAATGTACATGAAAACATATAGATTTTCATTGTACATTCAAGAAATGTATATCAAAACATACACATTTTCAGTGTACATTCAAGAAATGTACATCAAAACATACAGATTTTCATTGTATATACAAGAAATGTACATCAAAACATACACATTTTCATTGTACATTCAAGAAATGTACATCAAAACATACACATTTTCATTGTACACTCAAGAAATGTTCATCAAAACATACACATTTTCATTGTACATTCAAGAAA
The DNA here is from genome assembly GCA_030765045.1 of Tenodera sinensis. Classification (NCBI taxonomy): domain Eukaryota; kingdom Metazoa; phylum Arthropoda; class Insecta; order Mantodea; family Mantidae; genus Tenodera; species Tenodera sinensis. The sequence continues at coordinate 213,899,978 of CM060964.1, read as the reverse complement.
TGTACATCAAAACATACACATTTTCATTGTACATTCTAGAAATGTACATCAAAACATACACATTTTCAGTGTACATTCAAGAAATGTACATCAAAGCAAACTCATTTTCATTGTACACTAAAGAAGTGTACATCAAAACATACACATTTTCATTGTACATTCAAGAAATGCACATCAAAACATACACATTTTCATTGTACATTCAAGAAATATACATCAAAACATACACATTTTCATTGTACATTCAAGAAATGTACATCAAAACTTACACATTCTCATTGTACATTCAAGAAATGTACATCAAAACATACACATTTTGATTGTACACTCAAGAAATGTACTTCAAAACATACACATTTTCATTGTACACTCAAGAAATGTACATCAAAACATACACATTTTCATTGTACATTCAAGAAATGTATATCAAAACATACACATTTTCATTGTACATTCAAGAAATGTACATCAAAACATACACATTTTCATTGTACATTGAAGAAATGTACATAAAAACATACACATTTTCATTGTACATTCAAAGAGTGTACATCAAAACATACACATTTTCAATGTACATTCAAGAAATGTACATCAAAACACACACATTTTCAGTGTACATTCAAGAAATGTATATCAAAACATACACATTTTCAGTGTACATTCAAGAAATGTACATCAAAACATACAAATTTTCATTGTATATACAAGAAATGTACATCAAAACATACACATTTTCATTTTACATTAAAGATATGTACATCAAAACATACACATTTTCATTGTATATACAAGAAATGTACATCACAACATACACATTTTCAGTGTACATTCAAGAAATGTACATCAAAACATATACATTTTCATTGTATATACAAGAAATGTACATCAAAACATACACATTTTCAGTGTACATTCAAGAAATGTACATGAAAACATACATTTTCATTGTACATTCAAGAAATGTATATCAAAACATACACATTTTCAGATTACATTCAAGAAATGTTCATCAAAACATACACATTTTCATTGTACATTCAAGAGATATACATCAAAACATACACATTTTCATTGTACATTCAAGAAATGTACAGCAAAACATACACATTTTCATTGTACATTAAAGGAATGTACATCAAAACATACACATTTTCATTGTACATTCAAGAAATGTACATCAAAACACACACATTTTCAGTGTACATTCAAGACATGTATATCAAAACATACACATTTTCAGTGTACATTCAAGAAATGTACATCAAAACATACAAATTTTCATTGTATATACAAGAAATGTACATCAAAACATACACATTTTCATTGTACATTAAAGAAATGTACATCAAAACCTACACATTTTCATTGTACATTAAAGAAATGTACATCAAAACATACACATTTTCATTGTATATACAAGGAATGTACATCAAAACATATACATTTTCATTGTATATACAAGAAATGTACATCAAAACATACACATTTTCAGTGTACAATCAAGAAATGTACATGAAAACATACATTTTCATTGTACATTCAAGAAATGTATATCAAAACATACACATTTTCAGATTACATTCAAGAAATGGTCATCAAAACATACACATTTTCATTGTACATTCAAATGATGTACATCAAAACATACACATTTTCATTGTACATTCAAGAAATGTACATCAAAACATACACATTTTCATTGTACATTCAAGGAATGTACATCAAAACATACACATTTTCATTGTACATTCAAGAAATGTACATCCAAGCACACACGTTTTCAGTGTACTTTCAAGAAATGTATATCAAAACATACACATTTTCAGTGTACATTCAAGAAATGTACATCAAAACATACAAATTTTCATTGTATATACAAGAAATGTACATCAAAACATACACATTTTCGTTGTACATTAAAGAAATGTACATCAAAACCTACACATTTTCAGTGTACATTCAAGAAATGTACATCAAAACATACACTTTTTCATTTTACACTCAAGAAATGTACATCAAAACATACACATTTTCAGTGTACATTCAAGAAATGTACATCAAAGCATATACATTTTCATTGTATATACAGGAAATGTACATCAAAACATACACATTTTCAGTGTACATTCAAGAAATGTACATGAAAACATATACATTTTCATTGTACATTCAAGTAATGTATATCAAAACATACACATTTTCAGATTACATTCAAGAAATGTACATCAAAACATACACATTTTCATTGTACATTGAAGAAATGTACATCTAAACATACTTATTTTCATTGTACATTCAAGAAATTTACATCAAAACATAAACATTTTCATAGTACATTCAAGGAATGTACATCAAAACATACACATTTTCATTGTATATTCAAGAAATGTACATCAAAACACACACATTTTCAGTGTACCTTCAAGAAATGTATATCAAAACATACACATTTTCAGTGTACATTCAAGAAATGTACATCAAAACATACAAATTTTCATTGTATATACAAGAAATGTACATCAAAACATACACATTTTCATTGTACACTAAAGAAATGTACATCAACACATACACATTTTCAGTGTACATTTAAGAAATGTACATCAAAACATACACATTTTCGGTGTACATTCAAGAAATGTACATCAAAACATACACATTTTCATTGTATATACCAGAAATGTACATCAAAACATACACATTTTCATTGTATATACAAGAAATGTACATCAAAACATACACATTTTCAGTGTACATTCAAGAAATGTACATCAAAACATATACATTTTCATTGTATATACAAGAAATGTACATCAAAACATACACATTTTCAGTGTACATTCAAGAAATGTATATCAAAACATACACATTCACAGAGTACATTCAAGAAATGTACATCAAAACATACACATTTTCAGTATACATTTAAGAAATGTACATGAAAACATATACATTTTCATTGTACATTCAAGAAGTGTATATCAAAACATACACATTTTCAGTGTACATTCAAGAAATGTACATCAAAACATACACATTTTCATTGTATATACAAGAAATGTACATTAAAACATACACATTTTCATTGTACACTAAAGAAATGTACATCAAAACATTAACATTTTCAGTGTACATTCAAGAAATGTACATCAAAACATACACGTTTTCATTGTACATTCAAGAAATGTAGATCAAAACATACACATTTTCATTGTACACTCAAGAAATGTACATCAAAACATACACATTTTTTATTGTACACTCAAGAAATGTCCATCAAAACATACACATTTTCATTGTACATTCAAGAAATGTACATCAAAACATACACATTTTCATTGTACATTCAAGGAATGTACATCAAAACATACACATTTTCATTGTACATTCAAGAAATGTACATCAAAACACACACATTTTCACTGTACATTCAAGAAATGTATATCAAAACATACACATTTTCAGTTTACATTCAAGAAATGTACATCTGAACATACAAATTTTCATTGTATATACAAGAAATGTTCATCAAAACATACACATTTTCATTGTACATTAAAGAAATGTACATCAAAACCTACACATTTTCAGTGTACATTCAAGAAATGTACATCAAAGCATACACATTTTCATTGTACACTCAAGAAATGTACATCAAAACATACACATTTTCATTGTACATTCAAGAAATGTACATCAAAACATACACATTTTCATTGTATATACCGGAAATGTACATCAAAACATACACATTTTCATTGTATATACAAGAAATGTACATCAAAACATACACATTTTCAGTGTACATTCAAGAAATGTACATCAAAGCAGATACATTTTCATTGTATATACAAGAAATGTACATCAAAACATACACATTTTCAGTGTACATTCAAGAAATGTACATGAAAACATATACATTTTCATTGCACATTCAAGAAATGTATATCAAAACATACACATTTTCAGATTACATTCAAGAAATGTACATCAAAACATACACATTTTCATTGTATATACAAGAAATGTACATCAAAACATACACATTTTCAGTGTACATTCAAGAAATGTACATCAAAGCATATACATTTTCATCGTATATACAAGAAATGTACATCAAAACATACACATTTTCAGTGTACATTCAAGAAATGTACATGAAAACATATACATTTTCATTGTACATTCAAGAAATGTATATCAAAACATACACATTTTCAGTGTACATTCAAGAAATGTACATCAAAACATACACATTTTCATTGTATATACAAGAAATGTACATTAAAACATACACATTTTCATTGTACACTAAAGAAATGTACATCAAAACATTAACATTTTCAGTGTACATTCAAGAAATGTACATCAAAACATACACATTTTCATTGTACATTCAAGAAATGTAGATCAAAACATACACATTTTCATTGTACATTCAAGAAATGTACATCAAAACATACACATTTTCATTGTACATTCAAGAAATGTACATAAAAACATACACATTTTCATTGTACATTCAAAGAGTGTACATCAAAACATACACATTTTCAATGTACATTCAAGAAATGTACATCAAAACACACACATTTTCAGTGTACATTCAAGAAATGTATATCAAAACATACACATTTTCAGTGTACATTCAAGAAATGTACATCAAAACATACAAATTTTCATTGTATATACAAGAAATGTACATCAAAACATACACATTTTCATTGTACATTAAAGATATGTACATCAAAACATACACATTTTCATTGTATATACAAGAAATGTACATCAAAACATACACATTTTCAGTGTACATTCAAGAAATGTACATCAAAACATATACATTTTCATTGTATATACAAGAAATGTACATCAAAACATACACATTTTCAGTGTACATTCAAGAAATGTACATGAAAACATACATTTTCATTGTACATTCAAGAAATGTATATCAAAACATACACATTTTCAGATTACATTCAAGAAATGTTCATCAAAACATACACATTTTCATTGTACATTCAAGAGATGTACATCAAAACATACACATTTTCATTGTACATTCAAGAAATGTACATCAAAACATACACATTCTCATTGTACATTAAAGGAATGTACATCAAAACATACACATTTTCATTGTACATTCAAGAAATGTACATCAAAACACACACATTTTCAGTGTACATTCAAGACATGTATATCAAAACATACACATTTTCAGTGTACATTCAAGAAATGTACATCAAAACATACAAATTTTCATTGTATATACAAGAAATGTACATCAAAACATACACATTTTCATTGTACATTAGAGAAATGTACATCAAAACCTACACATTTTCATTGTACATTAAAGAAATGTACATCAAAACATACACATTTTCATTGTATATACAAGGAATGTACATCAAAACATATACATTTTCATTGTATATACAAGAAATGTACATCAAAACATACACATTTTCAGTGTACATTCAAGAAATGTACATGAAAACATATACATTTTCATTGTACATTCAAGTAATGTATATCAAAACATACACATTTTCAGATTACATTCAAGAAATGTACATCAAAACATACACATTTTCATTGTACATTGAAGAAATGTACATCTAAACATACTTATTTTCATTGTACATTCAAGAAATTTACATCAAAACATAAACATTTTCATAGTACATTCAAGGAATGTATATCAAAACATACACATTTTCATTGTATATTCAAGAAATGTACATCAAAACACACACATTTTCAGTGTACATTCAAGAAATGTATATCAAAACATACACATTTTCAGTGTACATTCAAGAAATGTACATCAAAACATACAAATTTTCATTGTATATACAAGAAATGTACATCAAAACATACACATTTTCATTGTACACTAAAGAAATGTACATCAACACATACACATTTTCAGTGTACATTCAAGAAATGTACATCAAAACATACACATTTTCGGTGTACATTCAAGAAATGTACATCAAAACATACACATTTTCATTGTATATACCAGAAATGTACATCAAAACATACACATTTTCATTGTATATACAAGAAATGTACATCAAAACATACACATTTTCAGTGTACATTCAAGAAATGTACATCAAAACATTTACATTTTCATTGTATATACAAGAAATGTACATCAAAACATACACATTTTCAGTGTACATTCAAGAAATGTATATCAAAACATACACATTCACAGAGTACATTCAAGAAATGTACATCAAAACATACACATTTTCAGTATACATTCAAGAAATGTACATGAAAACATATACATTTTCATTGTACATTCAAGAAATGTATATCAAAACATACACATTTTCAGTGTACATTCAAGAAATGTACATCAAAACATACACATTTTCATTGTATATACAAGAAATGTACATTAAAACATACACATTTTCATTGTACACTAAAGAAATGTACATCAAAACATTAACATTTTCAGTGTACATTCAAGAAATGTACATCAAAACATACACATTTTCATTGTACATTCAAGAAATGTAGATCAAAACATACACATTTTCATTGTACACTCAAGAAATGTACATCAAAACATACACATTTTTTATTGTACACTCAAGAAATGTCCATCAAAACATACACATTTTCATTGTACATTCAAGAAATGTACATCAAAACATACACATTTTCATTGTACATTCAAGGAATGTACATCAAAACATACACATTTTCATTGTACATTCAAGAAATGTACATCAAAACACACACATTTTCACTGTACATTCAAGAAATGTATATCAAAACATACACATTTTCAGTTTACATTCAAGAAATGTACATCTGAACATACAAATTTTCATTGTATATACAAGAAATGTTCATCAAAACATACACATTTTCATTGTACATTAAAGAAATGTACATCAAAACCTACACATTTTCAGTGTACATTCAAGAAATGTACATCAAAGCATACACATTTTCATTGTACACTCAAGAAATGTACATCAAAACATACACATTTTCATTGTACATTCAAGAAATGTACATCAAAACATACACATTTTCATTGTATATACCGGAAATGTACATCAAAACATACACATTTTCATTGTATATACAAGAAATGTACATCAAAACATACACATTTTCAGTGTACATTCAAGAAATGTACATCAAAGCAGATACATTTTCATTGTATATACAAGAAATGTACATCAAAACATACACATTTTCAGTGTACATTCAAGAAATGTACATGAAAACATATACATTTTCATTGCACATTCAAGAAATGTATATCAAAACATACACATTTTCAGATTACATTCAAGAAATGTACATCAAAACATACACATTTTCATTGTATATACAAGAAATGTACATCAAAACATACACATTTTCAGTGTACATTCAAGAAATGTACATCAAAGCATATACATTTTCATCGTATATACAAGAAATGTACATCAAAACATACACATTTTCAGTGTACATTCAAGAAATGTACATGAAAACATATACATTTTCATTGTACATTCAAGAAATGTATATCAAAACATACACATTTTCAGTGTACATTCAAGAAATGTACATCAAAACATACACATTTTCATTGTATATACAAGAAATGTACATTAAAACATACACATTTTCATTGTACACTAAAGAAATGTACATCAAAACATTAACATTTTCAGTGTACATTCAAGAAATGTACATCAAAACACACACATTTTCATTGTACATTCAAGAAATGTAGATCAAAACATACACATTTTCATTGTACATTCAAGAAATGTACATAAAAACATACACATTTTCATTGTACATTCAAAGAGTGTACATCAAAACATACACATTTTCAATGTACATTCAAGAAATGTACATCAAAACACACACATTTTCAGTGTACATTCAAGAAATGTATATCAAAACATACACATTTTCAGTGTACATTCAAGAAATGTACATCAAAACATACAAATTTTCATTGTATATACAAGAAATGTACATCAAAACATACACATTTTCATTGTACATTAAAGATATGTACATCAAAACATACACATTTTCATTGTATATACAAGAAATGTACATCAAAACATACACATTTTCAGTGTACATTCAAGAAATGTACATCAAAACATATACATTTTCATTGTATATACAAGAAATGTACATCAAAACATACACATTTTCAGTGTACATTCAAGAAATGTACATGAAAACATACATTTTCATTGTACATTCAAGAAATGTATATCAAAACATACACATTTTCAGATTACATTCAAGAAATGTTCATCAAAACATACACATTTTCATTGTACATTCAAGAGATGTACATCAAAACATACACATTTTCATTGTACATTCAAGAAATGTACATCAAAACATACACATTCTCATTGTACATTAAAGGAATGTACATCAAAACATACACATTTTCATTGTACATTCAAGAAATGTACATCAAAACACACACATTTTCAGTGTACATTCAAGACATGTATATCAAAACATACACATTTTCAGTGTACATTCAAGAAATGTACATCAAAACATACAAATTTTCATTGTATATACAAGAAATGTACATCAAAACATACACATTTTCATTGTACATTAGAGAAATGTACATCAAAACCTACACATTTTCATTGTACATTAAAGAAATGTACATCAAAACATACACATTTTCAGTGTACATTCAAGAAATGTACATGAAAACATATACATTTTCATTGCACATTCAAGAAATGTATATCAAAACATACACATTTTCAGATTACATTCAAGAAATGTACATCAAAACATACACATTTTCATTGTATATACAAGAAATGTACATCAAAACATACACATTTTCAGTGTACATTCAAGAAATGTACATCAAAGCATATACATTTTCATCGTATATACAAGAAATGTACATCAAAACATACACATTTTCAGTGTACATTCAAGAAATGTACATGAAAACATATACATTTTCATTGTACATTCAAGAAATGTATATCAAAACATACACATTTTCAGTGTACATTCAAGAAATGTACATCAAAACATACACATTTTCATTGTATATACAAGAAATATACATTAAAACATACACATTTTCATTGTACACTAAAGAAATGTACATCAAAACATTAACATTTTCAGTGTACATTCAAGAAATGTACATCAAAACATACACATTTTCATTGTACATTCAAGAAATGTAGATCAAAACATACACATTTTCATTGTACATTCAAGAAATGTACATCAAAACATACACATTTTCATTGTACATTCAAGAAATGTACATAAAAACATACACATTTTCATTGTACATTCAAAGAGTGTACATCAAAACATACACATTTTCAATGTACATTCAAGAAATGTACATCAAAACACACACATTTTCAGTGTACATTCAAGAAATGTATATCAAAACATACACATTTTCAGTGTACATTCAAGAAATGTACATCAAAACATACAAATTTTCATTGTATATACAAGAAATGTACATCAAAACATACACATTTTCATTGTACATTAAAGATATGTACATCAAAACATACACATTTTCATTGTATATACAAGAAATGTACATCAAAACATACACATTTTCAGTGTACATTCAAGAAATGTACATCAAAACATATACATTTTCATTGTATATACAAGAAATGTACATCAAAACATACACATTTTCAGTGTACATTCAAGAAATGTACATGAAAACATACATTTTCATTGTACATTCAAGAAATGTATATCAAAACATACACATTTTCAGATTACATTCAAGAAATGTTCATCAAAACATACACATTTTCATTGTACATTCAAGAGATGTACATCAAAACATACACATTTTCATTGTACATTCAAGAAATGTACATCAAAACATACACATTCTCATTGTACATTAAAGGAATGTACATCAAAACATACACATTTTCATTGTACATTCAAGAAATGTACATCAAAACACACACATTTTCAGTGTACATTCAAGACATGTATATCAAAACATACACATTTTCAGTGTACATTCAAGAAATGTACATCAAAACATACAAATTTTCATTGTATATACAAGAAATGTACATCAAAACATACACATTTTCATTGTACATTAGAGAAATGTACATCAAAACCTACACATTTTCATTGTACATTAAAGAAATGTACATCAAAACATACACATTTTCATTGTATATACAAGGAATGTACATCAAAACATATACATTTTCATTGTATATACAAGAAATGTACATCAAAACATACACATTTTCAGTGTACAATCAAGAAATGTACATGAAAACATACATTTTCATTGTACATTCAGGAAATGTATATCAAAACATACACATTTTCAGATTACATTCAAGAAATGTTCATCAAAACATACACATTTTCATTGTACATTCAAATGATGTACATCAAAACATACACATTTTCATTGTACATTCAAGAAATGTACATCAAAACATACACATTTTCATTGTACATTCAAGGAATGTACATCAAAACATACACATTTTCATTGTGCATTCAAGAAATGTACATCCAAACACACACGTTTTCAGTGTACTTTCGAGAAATGTATATCAAAACATACACATTTTCAGTGTACATTCAAGAAATGTACATCAAAACATACAAATTTTCATTGTATATACAAGAAATGTACATCAAAACATACACATTTTCGTTGTACATTAAAGAAATGTACATCAAAACCTACACATTTTCAGTGTACATTCAAGAAATGTACATCAAAACATACACATTTTCATTTTACACTCAAGAAATGTACATCAAAACATACCCATTTTCAGTGTACATTCAAGAAATGTACATCACAGCATATACATTTTCATTGTATATACAAGAAATGTACATCAAAACATACACATTTTCAGTGTACATTCAAGTAATGTATATCAAGCATACACATTTTCAGATTACATTCAAGAGATGTACATCAAAACATACACATTTTCATTGTACATTGAAGAAATGTACATCAAAACATACATATTTTCATTGTACATTCAAGAAATGTACATCAAAACATAAACATTTTCATAGTACATTCAAGGAATGTACATCAAAACATACACATTTTCATTGTATATTCAAGAAATGTACATCAAAACACACACATTTTCAGTGTACATTCAAGAAATGTATATCAAAACATACACATTTTCAGTGTACATTCAAGAAATGTACATCAAAACATACAAATTTTCATTGTATATACAAGAAATGTACATCAAAACATACACATTTTCATTGTACACTAAAGAAATGTACATCAACACATACACATTTTCAGTGTACATTCAAGAAATGTACATCAAAACATACACATTTTCGGTGTACATTCAAGAAATGTACATCAAAACATACACATTTTCATTGTATATACAAGAAATGTACATCAAAACATACACATTTTCAGTGTACATTCAAGAAATGTACATCAAAACATGTACATTTTCATTGTATATACAAGAAATGTACATCAAAACATACACATTTTCAGTGTACATTCAAGAAATGTATATCAAAACATACACATTCACAGAGTACATTCAAGAAATGACCATCAAAACATACACATTTTCAGTATACATTCAAGAAATGTACATGAAAACATATACATTTTCATTGTACATTCAAGAAATGTATATCAAAACATACACATTTTCAGTGTACATTCAAGAAATGTACATCAAAACATACACATTTTCATTGTATATACAAGAAATGTACATTAAAACATACACATTTTCATTGTACACTAAAGAAATGTACATCAAAACATTAACATTTTCAGTGTACATTCAAGAAATGTACATCAAAACATACACATTTTCATTGTACATTCAAGAAATGTAGATCAAAACATACACATTTTCATTGTACATTCAAGAAATGTACATCAAAACATACACATTTTCATTGTACATTCAAGAAATGTACATAAAAACATACACATTTTCATTGTACATTCAAAGAGTGTACATCAAAACATACACATTTTCAATGTACATTCAAGAAATGTACATCAAAACACACACATTTTCAGTGTACATTCAAGAAATGTATATCAAAACATACACATTTTCAGTGTACATTCAAGAAATGTACATCAAAACATACAAATTTTCATTGTATATACAAGAAATGTACATCAAAACATACACATTTTCATTGTACATTAAAGATATGTACATCAAAACATACACATTTTCATTGTATATACAAGAATTGTACATCAAAACATACACATTTTCAGTGTACATTCAAGAAATGTACATCAAAACATATACATTTTCATTGTATATACAAGAAATGTACATCAAAACATACACATTTTCAGTGTACATTCAAGAAATGTACATGAAAACATACATTTTCATTGTACATTCAAGAAATGTATATCAAAACATACACATTTTCAGATTACATTCAAGAAATGTTCATCAAAACATACACATTTTCATTGTACATTCAAGAGATGTACATCAAAACATACACATTTTCATTGTACATTCAAGAAATGTACATCAAAACATACACATTCTCATTGTACATTAAAGGAATGTACATCAAAACATACACATTTTCATTGTACATTCAAGAAATGTACATCAAAACACACACATTTTCAGTGTACATTCAAGACATGTATATCAAAACATACACATTTTCAGTGTACATTCAAGAAATGTACATCAAAACATACAAATTTTCATTGTATATACAAGAAATGTACATCAAAACATACACATTTTCATTGTACATTAGAGAAATGTACATCAAAACCTACACATTTTCATTGTACATTAAAGAAATGTACATCAAAACATACACATTTTCATTGTATATACAAGGAATGTACATCAAAACATATACATTTTCATTGTATATACAAGAAATGTACATCAAAACATACACATTTTCAGTGTACAATCAAGAAATGTACATGAAAACATACATTTTCATTGTACATTCAGGAAATGTATATCAAAACATACACATTTTCAGATTACATTCAAGAAATGTTCATCAAAACATACACATTTTCATTGTACATTCAAATGATGTACATCAAAACATACACATTTTCATTGTACATTCAAGAAATGTACATCAAAACATACACATTTTCATTGTACATTCAAGGAATGTACATCAAAACATACACATTTTCATTGTGCATTCAAGAAATGTACATCCAAACACACACGTTTTCAGTGTACTTTCAAGAAATGTATATCAAAACATACACATTTTCAGTGTACATTCAAGAAATGTACATCAAAACATACAAATTTTCATTGTATATACAAGAAATGTACATCAAAACATACACATTTTCGTTGTACATTAAAGAAATGTACATCAAAACCTACACATTTTCAGTGTACATTCAAGAAATGTACATCAAAACATACACATTTTCATTTTACACTCAAGAAATGTACATCAAAACATACCCATTTTCAGTGTACATTCAAGAAATGTACATCACAGCATATACATTTTCATTGTATATACAAGAAATGTACATCAAAACATACACATTTTCAGTGTACATTCAAGTAATGTATATCAAGCATACACATTTTCAGATTACATTCAAGAGATGTACATCAAAACATACACATTTTCATTGTACATTGAAGAAATGTACATCAAAACATACATATTTTCATTGTACATTCAAGAAATGTACATCAAAACATAAACATTTTCATAGTACATTCAAGGAATGTACATCAAAACATACACATTTTCATTGTATATTCAAGAAATGTACATCAAAACACACACATTTTCAGTGTACATTCAAGAAATGTATATCAAAACATACACATTTTCAGTGTACATTCAAGAAATGTACATCAAAACATACAAATTTTCATTGTATATACAAGAAATGTACATCAAAACATACACATTTTCATTGTACACTAAAGAAATGTACATCAACACATACACATTTTCAGTGTACATTCAAGAAATGTACATCAAAACATACACATTTTCGGTGTACATTCAAGAAATGTACATCAAAACATACACATTTTCATTGTATATACAAGAAATGTACATCAAAACATACACATTTTCAGTGTACATTCAAGAAATGTACATCAAAACATGTACATTTTCATTGTATATACAAGAAATGTACATCAAAACATACACATTTTCAGTGTACATTCAAGAAATGTATATCAAAACATACACATTCACAGAGTACATTCAAGAAATGACCATCAAAACATACACATTTTCAGTATACATTCAAGAAATGTACATGAAAACATATACATTTTCATTGTACATTCAAGAAATGTATATCAAAACATACACATTTTCAGTGTACATTCAAGAAATGTACATCAAAACATACACATTTTCATTGTATATACAAGAAATGTACATTAAAACATACACATTTTCATTGTACACTAAAGAAATGTACATCAAAACATTAACATTTTCAGTGTACATTCAAGAAATGTACATCAAAACATACACATTTTCATTGTACATTCAAGAAATGTAGATCAAAACATACACATTTTCATTGTACACTCAAGAAATGTACATCAAAACATACACATTTTTTATTGTACACTCAAGAAATGTCCATCAAAACATACACATTTTCATTGTACATTCAAGAAATGTACATCAAAACATACACATTTTCATTGTACATTCAAGGAATGTACATCAAAACATACACATTTTCATTGTACATTCAAGAAATGTACATCAAAACACACACATTTTCACTGTACATTCAAGAAATGTATATCAAAACATACACATTTTCAGTGTACATTCAAGAAATGTACATCTGAACATACAAATTTTCATTGTATATACAAGAAATGTTCATCAAAACATACACACTTTCATTGTACATTCAAGAAATGTACATCAAAACATACACATTTTCATTGTATATACCGGAAATGTACATCAAAACATACACATTTTCATTGTATATACAAGAAATGTACATCAAAACATACACATTTTCAGTGTACATTCAAGAAATGTACATCAAAGCATATACATTTTCATCGTATATACAAGAAATGTACATCAAAACATACACATTTTCAGTGTACATTCAAGAAATGTACATGAAAACATATACATTTTCATTGTACATTCAAGTAATGTATATCAAAACATACACATTTTCAGATTACATTCAAGAAATGTACATCAAAACATACACATTTTCATTGTACATTGAAGAAATGTACATCAAAACATACACATTTTCATTGTACATTCAAGAAATGTACATCAAAACATAAACATTTTCATAGTACATTCAAGGAATGTACATCAAAACATACACATTTTCATTGTATATTCAAGTAATGTACATCAAAACACACACATTTTCAGTGTACATTCAAGAAATGTATATCAAAACATACACATTTTCAGTGTACATTCAAGAAATGTACATCAAAACATACAAATTTTCATTGTATATACAAGAAATGTACATCAAAACATACACATTTTCATTGTACATTCAAGAAATGTACATCAAAACACACACATTTTCAGTGTACATTCAAGACATGTATATCAAAACATACACATTTTCAGTGTACATTCAAGAAATGTACATCAAAACATACAAGTTTTCATTGTATATACAAGAAATGTACATCAAAACATACACATTTTCATTGTACATTAGAGAAATGTACATCAAAACCTACACATTTTTATTGTACATTAAAGAAATGTACATCAAAACATACACATTTTCATTGTATATACAAGGAATGTACATCAAAACATATACATTTTCATTGTATATACAAGAAATGTACATCAAAACATACACATTGTCAGTGTACAATCAAGAAATGTACATGAAAACATACATTTTCATTGTACATTCAGGAAATGTATATCAAAACATACACATTTTCAGATTACATTCAAGAAATGTTCATCAAAACATACACATTTTCACTGTACATTCAAATGATGTACATCAAAACATACACATTTTCATTGTACATTCAAGAAATGTACATCAAAACATACACATTTTCATTGTACATTCAAGGAATGTACATCAAAACATACACATTTTCATTGTACATTAAAGAAATGTACATCCAAACACACACGTTTTCAGTGTACTTTCAAGAAATGTATATCAAAACATACACATTTTCAGTGTACATTCAAGAAATGTACATCAAAACATACAAATTTTCATTGTATATACAAGAAATGTACATCAAAACATACACATTTTCGTTGTACATTAAAGAAATGTACATCAAAACCTACACATTTTCAGTGTACATTCAAGAAATGTACATCAAAACATACACATTTTCATTTTACACTCAAGAAATGTACATCAAAACATACCCATTTTCAGTGTACATTCAAGAAATGTACATCACAGCATATACATTTTCATTGTATATACAAGAAATGTACATCAAAACATACACATTTTCAGTGTACATTCAAGTAATGTATATCAAAACATACACATTTTCAGATTACATTCAAGAAATGTACATCAAAACATACACATTTTCATTGTACATTGAAGAAATGTACATCAAAGCATACATATTTTCATTGTACATTCAAGAAATGTACATCAAAACATAAACATTTTCATAGTACATTCAAGGAATGTACATCAAAACATACACATTTTCATTGTATATTCAAGAAATGTACATCAAAACACACACATTTTCAGTGTACATTCAAGAAATGTATATCAAAACATACACATTTTCAGTGTACATTCAAGAAATGTACATCAAAACATACAAATTTTCATTGTATATACAAGAAATGTACATCAAAACATACACATTTTCATTGTACACTAAAGAAATGTAAATCAACACATACACATTTTCAGTGTACATTCAAGAAATGTACATCAAAAGATACACATTTTCGGTGTACATTCAAGAAATGTACATCAAAACATACACATTTTCATTGTATATACAAGAAATGTACATCAAAACATACACATTTTCAGTGTACATTCAAGAAATGTACATCAAAACATGTACATTTTCATTGTATATACAAGAAATGTACATCAAAACATACACATTTTCAGTGTACATTCAAGAAATGTATATCAAAACATACACATTCACAGAGTACATTCAAGAAATGTACATCAAAACATACACATTTTCAGTATACATTCAAGAAATGTACATGAAAACATATACATTTTCATTGTACATTCAAGAAATGTATATCAAAACATACACATTTTCAGTGTACATTCAAGAAATGTACATCAAAACATACACATTTTCATTGTATATACAAGAAATGTACATTAAAACATACACATTTTCATTGTACACTAAAGAAATGTACATCAAAACATTAACATTTTCAGTGTACATTCAAGAAATGTACATCAAAACATACACATTTTCATTGTACATTCAAGAAATGTAGATCAAAACATACACATTTTCATTGTACACTCAAGAAATGTACATCAAAACATACACATTTTTTATTGTACACTCAAGAAATGTCCATCAAAACATACACATTTTCATTGTACATTCAAGAAATGTACATCAAAACATACACATTTTCATTGTACATTCAAGGAATGTACATCAAAACATACACATTTTCATTGTACATTCAAGAAATGTACATCAAAACACACACATTTTCACTGTACATTCAAGAAATGTATATCAAAACATACACATTTTCAGTGTACATTCAAGAAATGTACATCTGAACATACAAATTTTCATTGTATATACAAGAAATGTTCATCAAAACATACACACTTTCATTGTACATTCAAGAAATGTACATCAAAACATACACATTTTCATTGTATATACCGGAAATGTACATCAAAACATACACATTTTCATTGTATATACAAGAAATGTACATCAAAACATACACATTTTCAGTGTACATTCAAGAAATGTACATCAAAGCATATACATTTTCATCGTATATACAAGAAATGTACATCAAAACATACACATTTTCAGTGTACATTCAAGAAATGTACATGAAAACATATACATTTTCATTGTACATTCAAGTAATGTATATCAAAACATACACATTTTCAGATTACATTCAAGAAATGTACATCAAAACATACACATTTTCATTGTACATTGAAGAAATGTACATCAAAACATACACATTTTCATTGTACATTCAAGAAATGTACATCAAAACATAAACATTTTCATAGTACATTCAAGGAATGTACATCAAAACATACAAATTTTCATTGTATATACAAGAAATGTACATCAAAACATACACATTTTCATTGTACACTAAAGAAATGTACATCAACACATACACATTTTCAGTGTACATTCAAGAAATGTACATCAAAACATACACATT
The DNA here is from genome assembly GCA_030765045.1 of Tenodera sinensis. Lineage (NCBI taxonomy): Eukaryota > Metazoa > Arthropoda > Insecta > Mantodea > Mantidae > Tenodera > Tenodera sinensis. Next base: position 213,881,492 of record CM060964.1, on the reverse strand, counting down.
TTCGGTGTACATTCAAGAAATGTACATCAAAACATACACATTTTCATTGTATATACCAGAAATGTACATCAAAACATACACATTTTCATTGTATATACAAGAAATGTACATCAAAACATACACATTTTCAGTGTACATTCAAGAAATGTACATCAAAACATATACATTTTCATTGTATATACAAGAAATGTACATCAAAACATACACATTTTCATTGTACATTCAAGAAGTGTATATCAAAACATACACATTTACAGTGTACATTCAAGAAATGTACATCAAAACATACACATTTTCAGTATACATTCAAGAAATGTACATGAAAACATATACATTTTCATTGTACATTCAAGAAATGTACATCAAAACATACACATTTTCATTGTACACTAAAGAAATGTACATCAAAACATTAACATTTTCAGTGTACATTCAAGAAATGTACATCAAAACATACACATTTTCATTGTACATTCAAGAAATGTAGATCAAAACATACACATTTTCATTGTACATTCAAGAAATGTACATCAAAACATACACATTTTCATTGTACATTCAAGAAATGTACATAAAAACATACACATTTTCATTGTACATTCAAAGAGTGTACATCAAAACATACACATTTTCAATGTACATTCAAGAAATGTACATCAAAACACACACATTTTCAGTGTACATTCAAGAAATGTATATCAAAACATACACATTTTCAGTGTACATTCAAGAAATGTACATCAAAACATACAAATTTTCATTGTATATACAAGAAATGTACATCAAAACATACACATTTTCATTGTACATTAAAGATATGTACATCAAAACATACACATTTTCATTGTATATACAAGAATTGTACATCAAAACATACACATTTTCAGTGTACATTCAAGAAATGTACATCAAAACATATACATTTTCATTGTATATACAAGAAATGTACATCAAAACATACACATTTTCAGTGTACATTCAAGAAATGTACATGAAAACATACATTTTCATTGTACATTCAAGAAATGTATATCAAAACATACACATTTTCAGATTACATTCAAGAAATGTTCATCAAAACATACACATTTTCATTGTACATTCAAGAGATGTACATCAAAACATACACATTTTCATTGTACATTCAAGAAATGTACATCAAAACATACACATTCTCATTGTACATTAAAGGAATGTACATCAAAACATACACATTTTCATTGTACATTCAAGAAATGTACATCAAAACACACACATTTTCAGTGTACATTCAAGACATGTATATCAAAACATACACATTTTCAGTGTACATTCAAGAAATGTACATCAAAACATACAAATTTTCATTGTATATACAAGAAATGTACATCAAAACATACACATTTTCATTGTACATTAGAGAAATGTACATCAAAACCTACACATTTTCATTGTACATTAAAGAAATGTACATCAAAACATACACATTTTCATTGTATATACAAGGAATGTACATCAAAACATATACATTTTCATTGTATATACAAGAAATGTACATCAAAACATACACATTTTCAGTGTACAATCAAGAAATGTACATGAAAACATACATTTTCATTGTACATTCAGGAAATGTATATCAAAACATACACATTTTCAGATTACATTCAAGAAATGTTCATCAAAACATACACATTTTCATTGTACATTCAAATGATGTACATCAAAACATACACATTTTCATTGTACATTCAAGAAATGTACATCAAAACATACACATTTTCATTGTACATTCAAGGAATGTACATCAAAACATACACATTTTCATTGTGCATTCAAGAAATGTACATCCAAACACACACGTTTTCAGTGTACTTTCAAGAAATGTATATCAAAACATACACATTTTCAGTGTACATTCAAGAAATGTACATCAAAACATACAAATTTTCATTGTATATACAAGAAATGTACATCAAAACATACACAATTTCGTTGTACATTAAAGAAATGTACATCAAAACCTACACATTTTCAGTGTACATTCAAGAAATGTACATCAAAACATACACATTTTCATTTTACACTCAAGAAATGTACATCAAAACATACCCATTTTCAGTGTACATTCAAGAAATGTACATCACAGCATATACATTTTCATTGTATATACAAGAAATGTACATCAAAACATACACATTTTCAGTGTACATTCAAGTAATGTATATCAAGCATACACATTTTCAGATTACATTCAAGAGATGTACATCAAAACATACACATTTTCATTGTACATTGAAGAAATGTACATCAAAACATACATATTTTCATTGTACATTCAAGAAATGTACATCAAAACATAAACATTTTCATAGTACATTCAAGGAATGTACATCAAAACATACACATTTTCATTGTATATTCAAGAAATGTACATCAAAACACACACATTTTCAGTGTACATTCAAGAAATGTATATCAAAACATACACATTTTCAGTGTACATTCAAGAAATGTACATCAAAACATACAAATTTTCATTGTATATACAAGAAATGTACATCAAAACATACACATTTTCATTGTACACTAAAGAAATGTACATCAACACATACACATTTTCAGTGTACATTCAAGAAATGTACATCAAAACATACACATTTTCGGTGTACATTCAAGAAATGTACATCAAAACATACACATTTTCATTGTATATACAAGAAATGTACATCAAAACATACACATTTTCAGTGTACATTCAAGAAATGTACATCAAAACATGTACATTTTCATTGTATATACAAGAAATGTACATCAAAACATACACATTTTCAGTGTACATTCAAGAAATGTATATCAAAACATACACATTCACAGAGTACATTCAAGAAATGACCATCAAAACATACACATTTTCAGTATACATTCAAGAAATGTACATGAAAACATATACATTTTCATTGTACATTCAAGAAATGTATATCAAAACATACACATTTTCAGTGTACATTCAAGAAATGTACATCAAAACATACACATTTTCATTGTATATACAAGAAATGTACATTAAAACATACACATTTTCATTGTACACTAAAGAAATGTACATCAAAACATTAACATTTTCAGTGTACATTCAAGAAATGTACATCAAAACATACACATTTTCATTGTACATTCAAGAAATGTAGATCAAAACATACACATTTTCATTGTACACTCAAGAAATGTACATCAAAACATACACATTTTTTATTGTACACTCAAGAAATGTCCATCAAAACATACACATTTTCATTGTACATTCAAGAAATGTACATCAAAACATACACATTTTCATTGTACATTCAAGGAATGTACATCAAAACATACACATTTTCATTGTACATTCAAGAAATGTACATCAAAACACACACATTTTCACTGTACATTCAAGAAATGTATATCAAAACATACACATTTTCAGTGTACATTCAAGAAATGTACATCTGAACATACAAATTTTCATTGTATATACAAGAAATGTTCATCAAAACATACACACTTTCATTGTACATTCAAGAAATGTACATCAAAACATACACATTTTCATTGTATATACCGGAAATGTACATCAAAACATACACATTTTCATTGTATATACAAGAAATGTACATCAAAACATACACATTTTCAGTGTACATTCAAGAAATGTACATCAAAGCATATACATTTTCATCGTATATACAAGAAATGTACATCAAAACATACACATTTTCAGTGTACATTCAAGAAATGTACATGAAAACATATACATTTTCATTGTACATTCAAGTAATGTATATCAAAACATACACATTTTCAGATTACATTCAAGAAATGTACATCAAAACATACACATTTTCATTGTACATTGAAGAAATGTACATCAAAACATACACATTTTCATTGTACATTCAAGAAATGTACATCAAAACATAAACATTTTCATAGTACATTCAAGGAATGTACATCAAAACATACACATTTTCATTGTATATTCAAGTAATGTACATCAAAACACACACATTTTCAGTGTACATTCAAGAAATGTATATCAAAACATACACATTTTCAGTGTACATTCAAGAAATGTACATCAAAACATACAAATTTTCATTGTATATACAAGAAATGTACATCAAAACATACACATTTTCATTGTACATTCAAGAAATGTACATCAAAACACACACATTTTCAGTGTACATTCAAGACATGTATATCAAAACATACACATTTTCAGTGTACATTCAAGAAATGTACATCAAAACATACAAGTTTTCATTGTATATACAAGAAATGTACATCAAAACATACACATTTTCATTGTACATTAGAGAAATGTACATCAAAACCTACACATTTTTATTGTACATTAAAGAAATGTACATCAAAACATACACATTTTCATTGTATATACAAGGAATGTACATCAAAACATATACATTTTCATTGTATATACAAGAAATGTACATCAAAACATACACATTGTCAGTGTACAATCAAGAAATGTACATGAAAACATACATTTTCATTGTACATTCAGGAAATGTATATCAAAACATACACATTTTCAGATTACATTCAAGAAATGTTCATCAAAACATACACATTTTCACTGTACATTCAAATGATGTACATCAAAACATACACATTTTCATTGTACATTCAAGAAATGTACATCAAAACATACACATTTTCATTGTACATTCAAGGAATGTACATCAAAACATACACATTTTCATTGTACATTAAAGAAATGTACATCCAAACACACACGTTTTCAGTGTACTTTCAAGAAATGTATATCAAAACATACACATTTTCAGTGTACATTCAAGAAATGTACATCAAAACATACAAATTTTCATTGTATATACAAGAAATGTACATCAAAACATACACATTTTCGTTGTACATTAAAGAAATGTACATCAAAACCTACACATTTTCAGTGTACATTCAAGAAATGTACATCAAAACATACACATTTTCATTTTACACTCAAGAAATGTACATCAAAACATACCCATTTTCAGTGTACATTCAAGAAATGTACATCACAGCATATACATTTTCATTGTATATACAAGAAATGTACATCAAAACATACACATTTTCAGTGTACATTCAAGTAATGTATATCAAAACATACACATTTTCAGATTACATTCAAGAAATGTACATCAAAACATACACATTTTCATTGTACATTGAAGAAATGTACATCAAAGCATACATATTTTCATTGTACATTCAAGAAATGTACATCAAAACATAAACATTTTCATAGTACATTCAAGGAATGTACATCAAAACATACACATTTTCATTGTATATTCAAGAAATGTACATCAAAACACACACATTTTCAGTGTACATTCAAGAAATGTATATCAAAACATACACATTTTCAGTGTACATTCAAGAAATGTACATCAAAACATACAAATTTTCATTGTATATACAAGAAATGTACATCAAAACATACACATTTTCATTGTACACTAAAGAAATGTAAATCAACACATACACATTTTCAGTGTACATTCAAGAAATGTACATCAAAAGATACACATTTTCGGTGTACATTCAAGAAATGTACATCAAAACATACACATTTTCATTGTATATACAAGAAATGTACATCAAAACATACACATTTTCAGTGTACATTCAAGAAATGTACATCAAAACATGTACATTTTCATTGTATATACAAGAAATGTACATCAAAACATACACATTTTCAGTGTACATTCAAGAAATGTATATCAAAACATACACATTCACAGAGTACATTCAAGAAATGTACATCAAAACATACACATTTTCAGTATACATTCAAGAAATGTACATGAAAACATATACATTTTCATTGTACATTCAAGAAATGTATATCAAAACATACACATTTTCAGTGTACATTCAAGAAATGTACATCAAAACATACACATTTTCATTGTATATACAAGAAATGTACATTAAAACATACACATTTTCATTGTACACTAAAGAAATGTACATCAAAACATTAACATTTTCAGTGTACATTCAAGAAATGTACATCAAAACATACACATTTTCATTGTACATTCAAGAAATGTAGATCAAAACATACACATTTTCATTGTACACTCAAGAAATGTACATCAAAACATACACATTTTTTATTGTACACTCAAGAAATGTCCATCAAAACATACACATTTTCATTGTACATTCAAGAAATGTACATCAAAACATACACATTTTCATTGTACATTCAAGGAATGTACATCAAAACATACACATTTTCATTGTACATTCAAGAAATGTACATCAAAACACACACATTTTCACTGTACATTCAAGAAATGTATATCAAAACATACACATTTTCAGTGTACATTCAAGAAATGTACATCTGAACATACAAATTTTCATTGTATATACAAGAAATGTTCATCAAAACATACACACTTTCATTGTACATTCAAGAAATGTACATCAAAACATACACATTTTCATTGTATATACCGGAAATGTACATCAAAACATACACATTTTCATTGTATATACAAGAAATGTACATCAAAACATACACATTTTCAGTGTACATTCAAGAAATGTACATCAAAGCATATACATTTTCATCGTATATACAAGAAATGTACATCAAAACATACACATTTTCAGTGTACATTCAAGAAATGTACATGAAAACATATACATTTTCATTGTACATTCAAGTAATGTATATCAAAACATACACATTTTCAGATTACATTCAAGAAATGTACATCAAAACATACACATTTTCATTGTACATTGAAGAAATGTACATCAAAACATACACATTTTCATTGTACATTCAAGAAATGTACATCAAAACATAAACATTTTCATAGTACATTCAAGGAATGTACATCAAAACATACAAATTTTCATTGTATATACAAGAAATGTACATCAAAACATACACATTTTCATTGTACACTAAAGAAATGTACATCAACACATACACATTTTCAGTGTACATTCAAGAAATGTACATCAAAACATACACATTTTCGGTGTACATTCAAGAAATGTACATCAAAACATACACATTTTCATTGTATATACCAGAAATGTACATCAAAACATACACATTTTCATTGTATATACAAGAAATGTACATCAAAACATACACATTTTCAGTGTACATTCAAGAAATGTACATCAAAACATATACATTTTCATTGTATATACAAGAAATGTACATCAAAACATACACATTTTCATTGTACATTCAAGAAGTGTATATCAAAACATACACATTTACAGTGTACATTCAAGAAATGTACATCAAAACATACACATTTTCAGTATACATTCAAGAAATGTACATGAAAACATATACATTTTCATTGTACATTCAAGAAATGTACATCAAAACATACACATTTTCATTGTATATACCATAAATGTACATCAAAACATACACATTTTCATTGTATATACAAGAAATGTACATCAAAACATACACATTTTCAGTGTACATTCAAGAAATGTACATCAAAACATACACATTTTCATTGTATATTCAAGAAATGTACATCAAAACACACACATTTTCAGTGTACATTCAAGAAATGTATATCAAAACATACACATTTTCAGTGTACATTCAAGAAATGTACATCAAAACATACAAATTTTCATTGTATATACAAGAAATGTACATCAAAACATACACATTTTCATTGTACACTAAAGAAATGTACATCAACACATACACATTTTCAGTGTACATTCAAGAAATGTACATCAAAACATACACATTTTCGGTGTACATTCAAGAAATGTACATCAAAACATACACATTTTCATTGTATATACAAGAAATGTACATCAAAACATACACATTTTCAGTGTACATTCAAGAAATGTACATCAAAACATGTACATTTTCATTGTATATACAAGAAATGTACATCAAAACATACACATTTTCAGTGTACATTCAAGAAATGTATATCAAAACATACACATTCACAGAGTACATTCAAGAAATGTACATCAAAACATACACATTTTCAGTATACATTCAACAAATGTACATGAAAACATATACATTTTCATTGTACATTCAAGAAATGTATATCAAAACATACACATTTTCAGTGTACATTCAAGAAATCTACATCAAAACATACACATTTTCATTGTATATACAAGAAATGTACATTAAAACATACACATTTTCATTGTACACTAAAGAAATGTACATCAAAACATTAACATTTTCAGTGTACATTCAAGAAATGTACATCAAAACATACACATTTTCATTGTACATTCAAGAAATGTAGATCAAAACATACACATTTTCATTGTACACTCAAGAAATGTACATCAAAACATACACATTTTTTATTGTACACTCAAGAAATGTCGATCAAAACATACACATTTTCATTGTACATTCAAGAAATGTACATCAAAACATACACATTTTCATTGTACATTCAAGGAATGTACATCAAAACATACACATTTTCATTGTACATTCAAGAAATGTATATCAAAACATACACATTTTCAGTGTACATTCAAGAAATGTACATCTGAACATACAAATTTTCATTGTATATACAAGAAATGTTCATCAAAACATACACACTTTCATTGTACATTCAAGAAATGTACATCAAAACATACACATTTTCATTGTATATACCGGAAATGTACATCAAAACATACACATTTTCAATGTATATACAAGAAATGTACATCAAAACATACACATTTTCATTGTATATACAAGAAATGTACATCAAAACATACACATTTTCAGTGTACATTCAAGAAATGTACATCAAAGCATATACATTTTCATCGTATATACAAGAAATGTACATCAAAACATACACATTTTCAGTGTACATTCAAGAAATGTACATGAAAACATATACATTTTCATTGTACATTCAAGTAATGTATATCAAAACATACACATTTTCAGATTACATTCAAGAAATGTACATCAAAACATACACATTTTCATTGTACATTGAAGAAATGTACATCAAAACATACACATTTTCATTGTACATTCAAGAAATGTACATCAAAACATAAACATTTTCATAGTACATTCAAGGAATGTACATCAAAACATACAAATTTTCATTGTATATACAAGAAATGTACATCAAAACATACACATTTTCATTGTACACTAAAGAAATGTACATCAACACATACACATTTTCAGTGTACATTCAAGAAATGTACATCAAAACATACACATTTTCGGTGTACATTCAAGAAATGTACATCAAAACATACACATTTTCATTGTATATACCAGAAATGTACATCAAAACATACACATTTTCATTGTATATACAAGAAATGTACATCAAAACATACACATTTTCAGTGTACATTCCAGAAATGTACATCAAAACATATACATTTTCATTGTATATACAAGGAATGTACATCAAAACATACACATTTTCATTGTACATTCAAGAAGTGTATATCAAAACATACACATTTACAGTGTACATTCAAGAAATGTACATCAAAACATACACATTTTCAGTATACATTCAAGAAATGTACATGAAAACATATACATTTTCATTGTACATTCAAGAAATGTATATCAAAACATACACATTTTCAGTGTACATTCAAGAAATGTACATCAAAACATACACATTTTCATTGCATATACAAGAAATGTACATTAAAACATACACATTTTCATTGTACATTAAAGAAATGTACATCAAAACATACACATTTTCAGTGTACATTCAAGAAATGTACATCAAAACATATACATTTTCATTGTATATACAAGAAATGTACATTAAAACATACACATTTTCATTGTACACTAAAGAAATGTACATCAAAACATACACATTTTCAGTGTACATTCAAGAAATGTACATCAAAACATACACATTTTCATTGTACACTCAAGAAATGTCCAACAAAACATACACATTTTCATTGTACATTCAAGAAATGTACATCAAAACATACACATTTTCATTGTACATTCAAGGAATGTACATCAAAACATACACATTTTCATTGTACATTCAAGAAATGTACATCAAAACACACACATTTTCAGTGTACATTCAAGAAATGTACATCTGAACATACAAATTTTCATTGTATATACAAGAAATGTTCATCAAAACATACACATTTTCATTGTACATTAGAGAAATGTACATCAAAACCTACACATTTTCAGTGTACATTCAAGAAATGTACATCAAAACATATACATTTTCATTGTATATACAAGAAATGTACATTAAAACATACACATTTTCATTGTACACTAAAGAAATGTACATCAAAACATACACATTTTCAGTGTACATTCAAGAAATGTACATCAAAACATACACATTTTCATTGTACACTCAAGAAATGTAGATCAAAACATACACATTTTCATTGTACACTCAAGAAATGTACATCAAAACATACACATTTTTTATTGTACACTCAAGAAATGTCCATAAAAACATACACATTTTCATTGTACATTCAAGAAATGTACATCAAAACATACACATTTTCATTGTACATTCAAGGAATGTACATCAAAAGATACACATTTTCATTGTACATTCAAGAAATGTACATCAAAACACACACATTTTCACTGTACATTCAAGAAATGTATATCAAAACATACACATTTTCAGTGTACATTCAAGAAATGTACATCTGAACATACAAATTTTCATTGTATATACAAGAAATGTTCATCAAAACATACACATTTTCATTGTACATTAAAGAAATGTACATCAAAACCTACACATTTTCAGTGTACATTCAAGAAATGTACATCAAAGCATACACATTTTCATTGTACACTCAAGAAATGTACATCAAAACATACACATTTTCATTGTACATTCAAGAAATGTACATCAAAACATACACATTTTCATTGTATATACCGGAAATGTACATCAAAACATACACATTTTCATTGTATATACAAGAAATGTACATCAAAACATACACATTTTCAGTGTACATTCAAGAAATGTACATCAAAGCATATACATTTTCATCGTATATACAAGAAATGTACATCAAAACATACACATTTTCAGTGTACATTCAAGAAATGTACATGAAAACATATACATTTTCATTGTACATTCAAGTAATGGATATCAAAACATACACATTTTCAGATTACATTCAAGAAATGTACATCAAAACATACACATTTTCATTGTACATTGAAGAAATGTACATCAAAACATACACATTTTCATTGTACATTCAAGAAATGTACATCAAAACATAAACATTTTCATAGTACATTCAAGGAATGTACATCAAAACATACACATTTTCATTGTATATTCAAGTAATGTACATCAAAACACACACATTTTCAGTGTACATTCAAGAAATGTATATCAAAACATACACATTTTCAGTGTACATTCAAGAAATGTACATCAAAACATACAAATTTTCATTGTATATACAAGAAATGTACATCAAAACATACACATTTTCATTGTACACTAAAGAAATGTACATCAACACATACACATTTTCAGTGTACATTCAAGAAATGTACATCAAAACATACACATTTTCGGTGTACATTCAAGAAATGTACATCAAAACATACACATTTTCATTGTATATACCAGAAATGTACATCAAAACATACACATTTTCATTGTATATACAAGAAATGTACATCAAAACATACACATTTTCAGTGTACATTCAAGAAATGTACATCAAAACATATACATTTTCATTGTATATACAAGAAATGTACATCAAAACATACACATTTTCAGTGTACATTCAAGAAGTGTATATCAAAACATACACATTTACAGTGTACATTCAAGAAATGTACATCAAAACATACACATTTTCAGTATACATTCAAGAAATGTACATGAAAACATATACATTTTCATTGTACATTCAAGAAATGTATATCAAAACATACACATTTTCAGTGTACATTCAAGAAATGTACATCAAAACATACACATTTTCATTGTATATACAAGAAATGTACATTAAAACATACACATTTTCATTGTACACTAAAGAAATGTACATCAAAACATACACATTTTCAGTGTACATTCAAGAAATGTACATCAAAACATACACATTTTCATTGTACATTCAAGAAATGTAGATCAAAACATACACATTTTCATTGTACACTCAAGAAATGTACCTCAAAACATACACATTTTCATTGTACACTCAAGAAATGTCCATCAAAACATACACATTTTCATTGTACATTCAAGAAATGTACATCAAAACATACACATTTTCATTGTACATTCAAGGAATGTACATCAAAACATACACATTTTCATTGTACATTCAAGAAATGTACATCAAAACACACACATTTTCACTGTACATTCAAGAAATGTATATCAAAACATACACATTTTCAGTGTACATTCAAGAAATGTACATCTGAACATACAAATTTTCATTGTATATACAAGAAATGTTCATCAAAACATACACATTTTCATTGTACATTAAAGAAATGTACATCAAAACCTACACATTTTCAGTGTACATTCAAGAAATGTACATCAAAGCATACACATTTTCATTGTACACTCAAGAAATGTACATCAAAACATACACATTTTCATTGTACATTCAAGAAATGTACATCAAAACATACACATTTTCATTGTATATACCGGAAATGTACATCAAAACATACACATTTTCATTGTATATACAAGAAATGTTCATCAAAACATACACATTTTCAGTGTACATTCAAGAAATGTACATCAAAGCATATACATCTTCATCGTATATACAAGAAATGTACAGCAAAACATACACATTTTCAGTGTACATTCAAGAAATGTACATGAAAACATATACATTTTCATTGCACATTCAAGAAATGTATATCAAAACATACACATTTTCAGATTACATTCAAGAAATGTACATCAAAAGATACACATTTTCATTGTACATTGAAGAAGTGTACATCAAAACATACACATTTTCATTGTACATTCAAGAAATGTACATCAAAACATAAACATTTTCATAGTACATTCAAGGAATGTACATCAAAATATACACATTTTCATTGTATATTCAAGAAAAGTACATCAAAACACACACATTTTCAGTGTACATTCAGGAAATGTATATCAAAACATACACATTTTCAGTGTACATTCAAGAAATGTACATCAAAACATACAAATTTTCATTGTATATACAAGAAATGTACAACAAAACATACACATTTTCATTGTACACTAAAGAAATGTACATCAAAACATACACATTTTCAGTGCACATTCAAGAAATGTACATCAAAACATACACATTTTCAGTGTACATTCAAGAAATTTACATCAAAACATACACATTTTCATTGTATATACCAGAAATGTACATCAAAACATACACATTTTCAGTGTACATTCAAGAAATGTACATCAAAACATATACATTTTCATTGTATATACAAGAAATGTACATCAAAACATACACATTTTCAGTGTACATTCCAGAAATGTATATCAAAACATACACATTTACAGTGTACATTCAAGAAATGTACATCAAAACATACATATTTTCATTGTATATACAAGAAATGTACCTCAAAACATACACATTTTCATTGTACACTAAAGAAATGTCCATCAAACCATACACTTTTTCATTGTACATTCAAGAAATGTATATCAAAACATACACATTTTGATTGTACATTGAAGAAATGTACATCAAAACATACACATTTTCAGTGTACATTCAAGAAATGTATAACAAAAAATACACATTTTCAGTGTACATTCAAGAAATGTGCATCAAAACAAACACATTTTCATTGTACACTAAGGAAATGTACAACAAAACATACACATTTTCATTGTACATTCAAGAAATATACATCAAAACATACACATTTCTATTGTACATTCAAGAAATGTACATCAAAACATTAACATTTTCATTGTACACTCAAGAAATGTACATCAAAACATACACATTTTCATTGTACATTCAAGAAATGTACATCAAAACATACACATTTTCATTGTACACTCAAGAAATGTTCATCAAAACATACACATTTTCATTGTACATTCCAGAAATGTACATCAAAACATACACATTTTCAGTGTACTTTCAAGAAATGTATATAAAAAAATACACATTTTCAGTGTACATTCAAGAAATGTACATCAAAGCAAACACATTTTCATTGTACACTAAAGAAATGTACATCAAAACATACACATTTTCATTGTACATTCAAGAAATACACATGAAAACATACACATTTTCATTGTACATTCAGGAAATATACATCAAAACATACACATTTTCATTGTACATTCAAGAAATGTACATCAAAACTTACACATTCTCATTTACATTCAAGAAATGTACATCAAAACATACACATTTTGATTGTTCACTCAAGAAATGTACATCAAAACATACACATTTTCATTGTACACTCAAGAAATGTACATCAAAACATACACATTTTCATTGTACATTCAAGAAATGTATATCAAAACATACACATTTTCATTGTACATTCAAGAAATGTACATCAAAACATACACATTTTCATTGTACATTCTAGAAATGTACATCAAAACATACACATTTTCAGTGTACATTCAACAAATGTACATCAAAGCAAACACATTTTCAGTGTACACTAAAGAAATGTACATCAAAACATACACATTTTCATTGTATATTCAAGAAATGTACATCAAAACATACACATTTTCATTGTACATTCAAGAAATATACATCAAAACATACACATTTTCATTGTACATTCAAGAAATGTACATCAAAACTTACACATTCTCATTGTACATTCAAGAAATGTACATCAAAACATACACATTTTGATTGTACACTCAAGAATTGTACATCAAAACATACACATTTTCATTGTACACTCAAGAAATGTACATCAAAACATACACATTTTCATTGTACATTCAAGAAATGTATATCAAAACATATACATTTTCATTGTACATTCAAGAAGTGTACATCAAAACATACACATTTTCATTGTACATTCAAGAAATGTACATCAAAACATACACATTTTCATTGTACATTCAAAGAATGTACATCAAAACATACACATTTTCATTGTACATTCAAGAAATGTACATCAAAACACACACATTTTCAGTGTGCATTCAAGAAATGTATATCAAAACATACACATTTTCAGTGTACATTCAAGAAATGTACATCAAAACATACAAATTTTCATTGTATATACAAGAAATGTACATCAAAACATACACATTTTCATTGTACATTAAAGATATGTACATCAAAACATACACATTTTCATTGTATATACAAGAAATGTACATCAAAACATACACATTTTCAGTGTACATTCAAGAAATGTACATCAAAGCATATACATTTTCATTGTATATACAAGAAATGTACATCAAAACATACACATTTTCAGTGTACATTCAAGAAATGTACATGAAAACATACATTTTCATTGTACATTCAAGAAATGTATATCAAAACATACACATTTTCAGATTACATTCAAGAAATGTTCATCAAAACATACACATTTTCATTGTACATTCAAGAAATGTACATCAAAACATACACATTTTCATTGTACATTCAAGAAATGTACATCAAAACATACACATTTTCATTGTACATTAAAGGAATGTACATCAAAACATACACATTTTCATTGTACATTCAAGAAATGTACATCAAAACACACACATTTTCAGTGTACATTCAAGAAATGTATATCAAAACATACACATTTTCAGTGTACATTCAAGAAATGTACATCAAAACATACAAATTTTCATTGTATATACAAGAAATGTACATCAAAACATACACATTTTCATTGTACACTAAAGAAATGTACATCAACACATACACATTTTCAGTGTACATTCAAGAAATGTACATCAAAACATACACATTTTCGGTGTACATTCAAGAAATGTACATCAAAACATACACATTTTCATTGTATATACCAGAAATGTACATCAAAACATACACATTTTCATTGTATATACAAGAAATGTACATCAAAACATACACATTTTCAGTGTACATTCAAGAAATGTACATCAAAACATATACATTTTCATTGTATATACAAGAAATGTACATCAAAACATACACATTTTCAGTGTACATTCAAGAAGTGTATATCAAAACATACACATTTACAGTGTACATTCAAGAAATGTACATCAAAACATACACATTTTCAGTATACATTCAAGAAATGTACATGAAAACATATACATTTTCATTGTACATTCAAGAAATGTATATCAAAACATACACATTTTCAGTGTACATTCAAGAAATGTACATCAAAACATACACATTTTCATTGTATATACAAGAAATGTACATTAAAACATACACATTTTCATTGTACACTAAAGAAATGTACATCAAAACATACACATTTTCAGTGTACATTCAAGAAATGTACATCAAAACATACACATTTTCATTGTACATTCAAGAAATGTAGATCAAAACATACACATTTTCATTGTACACTCAAGAAATGTACCTCAAAACATACACATTTTCATTGTACACTCAAGAAATGTCCATCAAAACATACACATTTTCATTGTACATTCAAGAAATGTACATCAAAACATACACATTTTCATTGTACATTCAAGGAATGTACATCAAAACATACACATTTTCATTGTACATTCAAGAAATGTACATCAAAACACACACATTTTCACTGTACATTCAAGAAATGTATATCAAAACATACACATTTTCAGTGTACATTCAAGAAATGTACATCTGAACATACAAATTTTCATTGTATATACAAGAAATGTTCATCAAAACATACACATTTTCATTGTACATTAAAGAAATGTACATCAAAACCTACACATTTTCAGTGTACATTCAAGAAATGTACATCAAAGCATACACATTTTCATTGTACACTCAAGAAATGTACATCAAAACATACACATTTTCATTGTACATTCAAGAAATGTACATCAAAACATACACATTTTCATTGTATATACCGGAAATGTACATCAAAACATACACATTTTCATTGTATATACAAGAAATGTTCATCAAAACATACACATTTTCAGTGTACATTCAAGAAATGTACATCAAAGCATATACATTTTCATCGTATATACAAGAAATGTACAGCAAAACATACACATTTTCAGTGTACATTCAAGAAATGTACATGAAAACATATACATTTTCATTGCACATTCAAGAAATGTATATCAAAACATACACATTTTCAGATTACATTCAAGAAATGTACATCAAAAGATACACATTTTCATTGTACATTGAAGAAGTGTACATCAAAACATACACATTTTCATTGTACATTCAAGAAATGTACATCAAAACATAAACATTTTCATAGTACATTCAAGGAATGTACATCAAAATATACACATTTTCATTGTATATTCAAGAAAAGTACATCAAAACACACACATTTTCAGTGTACATTCAGGAAATGTATATCAAAACATACACATTTTCAGTGTACATTCAAGAAATGTACATCAAAACATACAAATTTTCATTGTATATACAAGAAATGTACAACAAAACATACACATTTTCATTGTACACTAAAGAAATGTACATCAAAACATACACATTTTCAGTGCACATTCAAGAAATGTACATCAAAACATACACATTTTCAGTGTACATTCAAGAAATTTACATCAAAACATACACATTTTCATTGTATATACCAGAAATGTACATCAAAACATACACATTTTCAGTGTACATTCAAGAAATGTACATCAAAACATATACATTTTCATTGTATATACAAGAAATGTACATCAAAACATACACATTTTCAGTGTACATTCCAGAAATGTATATCAAAACATACACATTTACAGTGTACATTCAAGAAATGTACATCAAAACATACACATTCTCAGTATACATTCAAGAAATGTACATGAAAACATATACATTTTCATTGTACATTCAAGAAATGTATATCAAAACCTACACATTTTCAGTGTACATTCAAGAAATGTACATCAAAACATACATATTTTCATTGTATATACAAGAAATGTACCTCAAAACATACACATTTTCATTGTACACTAAAGAAATGTCCATCAAACCATACACTTTTTCATTGTACATTCAAGAAATGTATATCAAAACATACACATTTTGATTGTACATTGAAGAAATGTACATCAAAACATACACATTTTCAGTGTACATTCAAGAAATGTATAACAAAAAATACACATTTTCAGTGTACATTCAAGAAATGTGCATCAAAACAAACACATTTTCATTGTACACTAAGGAAATGTACAACAAAACATACACATTTTCATTGTACATTCAAGAAATATACATCAAAACATACACATTTCTATTGTACATTCAAGAAATGTACATCAAAACATTAACATTTTCATTGTACACTCAAGAAATGTACATCAAAACATACACATTTTCATTGTACATTCAAGAAATGTACATCAAAACATACACATTTTCATTGTACACTCAAGAAATGTTCATCAAAACATACACATTTTCATTGTACATTCCAGAAATGTACATCAAAACATACACATTTTCAGTGTACTTTCAAGAAATGTATATAAAAAAATACACATTTTCAGTGTACATTCAAGAAATGTACATCAAAGCAAACACATTTTCATTGTACACTAAAGAAATGTACATCAAAACATACACATTTTCATTGTACATTCAAGAAATACACATCAAAACATACACATTTTCATTGTACATTCAGGAAATATACATCAAAACATACACATTTTCATTGTACATTCAAGAAATGTACATCAAAACTTACACATTCTCATTTACATTCAAGAAATGTACATCAAAACATACACATTTTGATTGTTCACTCAAGAAATGTACATCAAAACATACACATTTTCATTGTACACTCAAGAAATGTACATCAAAACATACACATTTTCATTGTACATTCAAGAAATGTATATCAAAACATACACATTTTCATTGTACATTCAAGAAATGTACATCAAAACATACACATTTTCATTGTACATTCTAGAAATGTACATCAAAACATACACATTTTCAGTGTACATTCAAGAAATGTACATCAAAGCAAACACATTTTCAGTGTACACTAAAGAAATGTACATCAAAACATACACATTTTCATTGTATATTCAAGAAATGTACATCAAAACATACACATTTTCATTGTACATTCAAGAAATATACATCAAAACATACACATTTTCATTGTACATTCAAG
This sequence comes from Tenodera sinensis, assembly GCA_030765045.1. Taxonomy (NCBI): domain Eukaryota; kingdom Metazoa; phylum Arthropoda; class Insecta; order Mantodea; family Mantidae; genus Tenodera; species Tenodera sinensis. The sequence continues at coordinate 213,862,078 of CM060964.1, read as the reverse complement.
AAATGTACATCAAAACTTACACATTCTCATTGTACATTCAAGAAATGTACATCAAAACATACACATTTTGATTGTACACTCAAGAATTGTACATCAAAACATACACATTTTCATTGTACACTCAAGAAATGTACATCAAAACATACACATTTTCATTGTACATTCAAAAAATGTATATCAAAACATATACATTTTCATTGTACATTCAAAGAATGTACATCAAAACATACACATTTTCATTGTACATTCAAGAAATGTACATCAAAACACACACATTTTCAGTGTGCATTCAAGAAATGTATATCAAAACATACACATTTTCAGTGTACATTCAAGAAATGTACATCAAAACATACAAATTTTCATTGTATATACAAGAAATGTACATCAAAACATACACATTTTCATTGTACATTAAAGATATGTACATCAAAACATACACATTTTCATTGTATATACAAGAAATGTACATCAAAACATACACATTTTCAGTGTACATTCAAGAAATGTACATCAAAGCATATACATTTTCATTGTATATACAAGAAATGTACATCAAAACATACACATTTTCAGCGTACATTCAAGAAATGTACATGAAAACATACATTTTCATTGTACATTCAAGAAATGTATATCAAAACATACACATTTTCAGATTACATTCAAGAAATGTTCATCAAAACATACACATTTTCATTGTACATTCAAGAAATGTACATCAAAACATACATATTTTCATTGTACATTCAAGAAATGTACATCAAAACATACACATTTTCATTGTACATTAAAGGAATGTACATCAAAACATACACATTTTCATTGTACATTCAAGAAATGTACATCAAAACACACACATTTTCAGTGTACATTCAAGACATGTATATCAAAACATACACATTTTCAGTGTACATTCAAGAAATGTACATGAAAACATAGAAATTTTCATTGTATATACAAGAAATGTACATCAAAACATACACATTTTCATTGTACATTAAAGAAATGTACATCAAAACCTACACATTTTCATTGTACATTAAAGAAATGTACATCAAAACATACACATTTTCATTGTATATACAAGAAATGTACATCAAAACATACACATTTTCAGTGTACATTCAAGAAATGTACATCAAAACACACACATTTTCACTGTACATTCAAGAAATGTATATCAAAACATACACATTTTCAGTGTACATTCAAGAAATGTACGTCTGAACATAGAAATTTTCATTGTATATACAAGAAATGTTCATCAAAACATACACATTTTCATTGTACTTTAAAGAAATGTACATCAAAACCTACACATTTTCAGTGTACATTCAAGAAATGTACATCAAAGCATACACATTTTCATTGTACACTCAAGAAATGTACATCAAAACATACACATTTTCATTGTACATTCAAGAAATGTACATCAAAACATACACATTTTCATTGTATATACCGGAAATGTACATCAAAACATACACATTTTCATTGTATATACAAGAAATGTTCATCAAAACATACACATTTTCAGTGTACATTCAAGAAATGTACATCAAAGCATATACATTTTCATCGTATATACAAGAAATGTACATCAAAACATACACATTTTCAGTGTACATTCAAGAAATGTACATGAAAACATATACATTTTCATTGCACATTCAAGAAATGTATATCAAAACATACACATTTTCAGATTACATTCAAGAAATGTACATCAAAAGATACACATTTTCATTGTACATTGAAGAAGTGTACATCAAAAAATACACATTTTCATTGTACATTCAAGAAATGTACATCAAAACATAAACATTTTCATAGTACATTCAAGGAATGTACATCAAAACATACACATTTTCATTGTATATTCAAGAAAAGTACATCAAAACACACACATTTTCAGTGTACATTCAAGACATGTATATCAAAACATACACATTTTCAGTGTACATTCAAGAAATGTACATCAAAACATACATATTTTCATTGTATATACAAGAAATGTACAACAAAACATACACATTTTCATTGTACACTAAAGAAATGTACATCAAAACATACATATTTTCAGTGCACATTCAAGAAATGTACATCAAAACATACACATTTTCAGTGTACATTCAAGAAGTGTATATCAAAACATACACATTTACAGTGTACATTCAAGAAATGTACATCAAAACATACACATTTTCAGTATACATTCAAGAAATGTACATCAAAACATTAACATTTTCATTGTACACTCAAGAAATGTACATCAAAACAAACACATTTTCATTGTACATTCAAGAAATGTACATCAAAACATACACATTTTCATTGTACACTCAAGAAATGTTCATCAAAACATACACATTTTCATTGTACATTCCAGAAATGTACATCAAAACATACACATTTTCAGTGTACTTTCAAGAAATGTATATAAAAAAATACACATTTTCAGTGTACATTCAAGAAATGTGCATCAAAACAAACACATTTTCATTGTACACTAAGGAAATGTACAACAAAACATACACATTTTCATTGTACATTCAAGAAATATACATCAAAACATACACATTTCTATTGTACATTCAAGAAATGTACATCAAAACATTAACATTTTCATTGTACACTCAAGAAATGTACATCAAAACATACACATTTTCATTGTACATTCAAGAAATGTACATCAAAACATACACATTTTCATTGTACACTCAAGAAATGTTCATCAAAACATACACATTTTCAGTGTACATTCAAGAAATGTACATCTGAACATACAAATTTTCATTGTATATACAAGAAATGTTCATCAAAACATACACATTTTCATTGTACATTAAAGAAATGTACATCAAAACCTACACATTTTCAGTGTACATTCAAGAAATGTACATCAAAGCATACACATTTTCATTGTACACTCAAGAAATGTACATCAAAACATACACATTTTCATTGTACATTCAAGAAATGTACATCAAAACATACACATTTTCATTGTATATACCGGAAATGTACATCAAAACATACACATTTTCATTGTATATACAAGAAATGTTCATCAAAACATACACATTTTCAGTGTACATTCAAGAAATGTACATCAAAGCATATACATTTTCATCGTATATACAAGAAATGTACAGCAAAACATACACATTTTCAGTGTACATTCAAGAAATGTACATGAAAACATATACATTTTCATTGCACATTCAAGAAATGTATATCAAAACATACACATTTTCAGATTACATTCAAGAAATGTACATCAAAAGATACACATTTTCATTGTACATTGAAGAAGTGTACATCAAAACATACACATTTTCATTGTACATTCAAGAAATGTACATCAAAACATAAACATTTTCATAGTACATTCAAGGAATGTACATCAAAATATACACATTTTCATTGTATATTCAAGAAATATACATCAAAACATACACATTTCTATTGTACATTCAAGAAATGTACATCAAAACATTAACATTTTCATTGTACACTCAAGAAATGTACATCAAAACATACACATTTTCATTGTACATTCAAGAAATGTACATCAAAACATACACATTTTCATTGTACACTCAAGAAATGTTCATCAAAACATACACATTTTCATTGTACATTCCAGAAATGTACATCAAAACATACACATTTTCAGTGTACTTTCAAGAAATGTATATAAAAAAATACACATTTTCAGTGTACATTCAAGAAATGTACATCAAAGCAAACACATTTTCATTGTACACTAAAGAAATGTACATCAAAACATACACATTTTCATTGTACATTCAAGAAATACACATCAAAACATACACATTTTCATTGTACATTCAGGAAATATACATCAAAACATACACATTTTCATTGTACATTCAAGAAATGTACATCAAAACTTACACATTCTCATTTACATTCAAGAAATGTACATCAAAACATACACATTTTGATTGTTCACTCAAGAAATGTACATCAAAACATACACATTTTCATTGTACACTCAAGAAATGTACATCAAAACATACACATTTTCATTGTACATTCAAGAAATGTATATCAAAACATACACATTTTCATTGTACATTCAAGAAATGTACATCAAAACATACACATTTTCATTGTACATTCTAGAAATGTACATCAAAACATACACATTTTCAGTGTACATTCAAGAAATGTACATCAAAGCAAACACATTTTCAGTGTACACTAAAGAAATGTACATCAAAACATACACATTTTCATTGTATATTCAAGAAATGTACATCAAAACATACACATTTTCATTGTACATTCAAGAAATATACATCAAAACATACACATTTTCATTGTACATTCAAGAAATGTACATCAAAACTTACACATTCTCATTGTACATTCAAGAAATGTACATCAAAACATACACATTTTGATTGTACACTCAAGAATTGTACATCAAAACATACACATTTTCATTGTACACTCAAGAAATGTACATCAAAACATACACATTTTCATTGTACATTCAAAAAATGTATATCAAAACATATACATTTTCATTGTACATTCAAAGAATGTACATCAAAACATACACATTTTCATTGTACATTCAAGAAATGTACATCAAAACACACACATTTTCAGTGTGCATTCAAGAAATGTATATCAAAACATACACATTTTCAGTGTACATTCAAGAAATGTACATCAAAACATACAAATTTTCATTGTATATACAAGAAATGTACATCAAAACATACACATTTTCATTGTACATTAAAGATATGTACATCAAAACATACACATTTTCATTGTATATACAAGAAATGTACATCAAAACATACACATTTTCAGTGTACATTCAAGAAATGTACATCAAAGCATATACATTTTCATTGTATATACAAGAAATGTACATCAAAACATACACATTTTCAGTGTACATTCAAGAAATGTACATGAAAACATACATTTTCATTGTACATTCAAGAAATGTATATCAAAACATACACATTTTCAGATTACATTCAAGAAATGTTCATCAAAACATACACATTTTCATTGTACATTCAAGAAATGTACATCAAAACATACATATTTTCATTGTACATTCAAGAAATGTACATCAAAACATACACATTTTCATTGTACATTAAAGGAATGTACATCAAAACATACACATTTTCATTGTACATTCAAGAAATGTACATCAAAACACACACATTTTCAGTGTACATTCAAGACATGTATATCAAAACATACACATTTTCAGTGTACATTCAAGAAATGTACATGAAAACATAGAAATTTTCATTGTATATACAAGAAATGTACATCAAAACATACACATTTTCATTGTACATTAAAGAAATGTACATCAAAACCTACACATTTTCATTGTACATTAAAGAAATGTACATCAAAACATACACATTTTCATTGTATATACAAGAAATGTACATCAAAACATACACATTTTCAGTGTACATTCAAGAAATGTACATCAAAACACACACATTTTCACTGTACATTCAAGAAATGTATATCAAAACATACACATTTTCAGTGTACATTCAAGAAATGTACGTCTGAACATAGAAATTTTCATTGTATATACAAGAAATGTTCATCAAAACATACACATTTTCATTGTACTTTAAAGAAATGTACATCAAAACCTACACATTTTCAGTGTACATTCAAGAAATGTACATCAAAGCATACACATTTTCATTGTACACTCAAGAAATGTACATCAAAACATACACATTTTCATTGTACATTCAAGAAATGTACATCAAAACATACACATTTTCATTGTATATACCGGAAATGTACATCAAAACATACACATTTTCATTGTATATACAAGAAATGTTCATCAAAACATACACATTTTCAGTGTACATTCAAGAAATGTACATCAAAGCATATACATTTTCATCGTATATACAAGAAATGTACATCAAAACATACACATTTTCAGTGTACATTCAAGAAATGTACATGAAAACATATACATTTTCATTGCACATTCAAGAAATGTATATCAAAACATACACATTTTCAGATTACATTCAAGAAATGTACATCAAAAGATACACATTTTCATTGTACATTGAAGAAGTGTACATCAAAAAATACACATTTTCATTGTACATTCAAGAAATGTACATCAAAACATAAACATTTTCATAGTACATTCAAGGAATGTACATCAAAACATACACATTTTCATTGTATATTCAAGAAAAGTACATCAAAACACACACATTTTCAGTGTACATTCAAGACATGTATATCAAAACATACACATTTTCAGTGTACATTCAAGAAATGTACATCAAAACATACATATTTTCATTGTATATACAAGAAATGTACAACAAAACATACACATTTTCATTGTACACTAAAGAAATGTACATCAAAACATACATATTTTCAGTGCACATTCAAGAAATGTACATCAAAACATACACATTTTCAGTGTACATTCAAGAAGTGTATATCAAAACATACACATTTACAGTGTACATTCAAGAAATGTACATCAAAACATACACATTTTCAGTATACATTCAAGAAATGTACATCAAAACATTAACATTTTCATTGTACACTCAAGAAATGTACATCAAAACATACACATTTTCATTGTACATTCAAGAAATGTACATCAAAACATACACATTTTCATTGTACACTCAAGAAATGTTCATCAAAACATACACATTTTCATTGTACATTCCAGAAATGTACATCAAAACATACACATTTTCAGTGTACTTTCAAGAAATGTATATAAAAAAATACACATTTTCAGTGTACATTCAAGAAATGTGCATCAAAACAAACACATTTTCATTGTACACTAAGGAAATGTACAACAAAACATACACATTTTCATTGTACATTCAAGAAATATACATCAAAACATACACATTTCTATTGTACATTCAAGAAATGTACATCAAAACATTAACATTTTCATTGTACACTCAAGAAATGTACATCAAAACATACACATTTTCATTGTACATTCAAGAAATGTACATCAAAACATACACATTTTCATTGTACACTCAAGAAATGTTCATCAAAACATACACATTTTCAGTGTACATTCAAGAAATGTACATCTGAACATACAAATTTTCATTGTATATACAAGAAATGTTCATCAAAACATACACATTTTCATTGTACATTAAAGAAATGTACATCAAAACCTACACATTTTCAGTGTACATTCAAGAAATGTACATCAAAGCATACACATTTTCATTGTACACTCAAGAAATGTACATCAAAACATACACATTTTCATTGTACATTCAAGAAATGTACATCAAAACATACACATTTTCATTGTATATACCGGAAATGTACATCAAAACATACACATTTTCATTGTATATACAAGAAATGTTCATCAAAACATACACATTTTCAGTGTACATTCAAGAAATGTACATCAAAGCATATACATTTTCATCGTATATACAAGAAATGTACAGCAAAACATACACATTTTCAGTGTACATTCAAGAAATGTACATGAAAACATATACATTTTCATTGCACATTCAAGAAATGTATATCAAAACATACACATTTTCAGATTACATTCAAGAAATGTACATCAAAAGATACACATTTTCATTGTACATTGAAGAAGTGTACATCAAAACATACACATTTTCATTGTACATTCAAGAAATGTACATCAAAACATAAACATTTTCATAGTACATTCAAGGAATGTACATCAAAATATACACATTTTCATTGTATATTCAAGAAAAGTACATCAAAACACACACATTTTCAGTGCACATTCAGGAAATGTATATCAAAACATACACATTTTCAGTGTACATTCAAGAAATGTACATCAAAACATACAAATTTTCATTGTATATACAAGAAATGTACAACAAAACATACACATTTTCATTGTACACTAAAGAAATGTACATCAAAACATACACATTTTCAGTGCACATTCAAGAAATGTACATCAAAACATACACATTTTCAGTGTACATTCAAGAAATTTACATCAAAACATACACATTTTCATTGTATATACCAGAAATGTACATCAAAACATACACATTTTCAGTGTACATTCAAGAAATGTACATCAAAACATATACATTTTCATTGTATATACAAGAAATGTACATCAAAACATACACATTTTCAGTGTACATTCCAGAAATGTATATCAAAACATACACATTTACAGTGTACATTCAAGAAATGTACATCAAAACATACACATTCTCAGTATACATTCAAGAAATGTACATGAAAACATATACATTTTCATTGTACATTCAAGAAATGTATATCAAAACCTACACATTTTCAGTGTACATTCAAGAAATGTACATCAAAACATACATATTTTCATTGTATATACAAGAAATGTACCTCAAAACATACACATTTTCATTGTACACTAAAGAAATGTCCATCAAACCATACACTTTTTCATTGTACATTCAAGAAATGTATATCAAAACATACACATTTTGATTGTACATTGAAGAAATGTACATCAAAACATACACATTTTCAGTGTACATTCAAGAAATGTATAACAAAAAATACACATTTTCAGTGTACATTCAAGAAATGTGCATCAAAACAAACACATTTTCATTGTACACTAAGGAAATGTACAACAAAACATACACATTTTCATTGTACATTCAAGAAATATACATCAAAACATACACATTTCTATTGTACATTCAAGAAATGTACATCAAAACATTAACATTTTCATTGTACACTCAAGAAATGTACATCAAAACATACACATTTTCATTGTACACTCAAGAAATGTACATCAAAACATACACATTTTCATTGTACATTCAAGAAATGTACATCAAAACATACACATTTTCATTGTACACTCAAGAAATGTTCATCAAAACATACACATTTTCAGTGTACATTCAAGAAATGTACATCTGAACATACAAATTTTCATTGTATATACAAGAAATGTTCATCAAAACATACACATTTTCATTGTACATTAAAGAAATGTACATCAAAACCTACACATTTTCAGTGTACATTCAAGAAATGTACATCAAAGCATACACATTTTCATTGTACACTCAAGAAATGTACATCAAAACATACACATTTTCATTGTACATTCAAGAAATGTACATCAAAACATACACATTTTCATTGTATATACCGGAAATGTACATCAAAACATACACATTTTCATTGTATATACAAGAAATGTTCATCAAAACATACACATTTTCAGTGTACATTCAAGAAATGTACATCAAAGCATATACATTTTCATCGTATATACAAGAAATGTACAGCAAAACATACACATTTTCAGTGTACATTCAAGAAATGTACATGAAAACATATACATTTTCATTGCACATTCAAGAAATGTATATCAAAACATACACATTTTCAGATTACATTCAAGAAATGTACATCAAAAGATACACATTTTCATTGTACATTGAAGAAGTGTACATCAAAACATACACATTTTCATTGTACATTCAAGAAATGTACATCAAAACATAAACATTTTCATAGTACATTCAAGGAATGTACATCAAAATATACACATTTTCATTGTATATTCAAGAAAAGTACATCAAAACACACACATTTTCAGTGTACATTCAGGAAATGTATATCAAAACATACACATTTTCAGTGTACATTCAAGAAATGTACATCAAAACATACAAATTTTCATTGTATATACAAGAAATGTACAACAAAACATACACATTTTCATTGTACACTAAAGAAATGTACATCAAAACATACACATTTTCAGTGCACATTCAAGAAATGTACATCAAAACATACACATTTTCAGTGTACATTCAAGAAATTTACATCAAAACATACACATTTTCATTGTATATACCAGAAATGTACATCAAAACATACACATTTTCAGTGTACATTCAAGAAATGTACATCAAAACATATACATTTTCATTGTATATACAAGAAATGTACATCAAAACATACACATTTTCAGTGTACATTCCAGAAATGTATATCAAAACATACACATTTACAGTGTACATTCAAGAAATGTACATCAAAACATACACATTCTCAGTATACATTCAAGAAATGTACATGAAAACATATACATTTTCATTGTACATTCAAGAAATGTATATCAAAACCTACACATTTTCAGTGTACATTCAAGAAATGTACATCAAAACATACATATTTTCATTGTATATACAAGAAATGTACCTCAAAACATACACATTTTCATTGTACACTAAAGAAATGTCCATCAAACCATACACTTTTTCATTGTACATTCAAGAAATGTATATCAAAACATACACATTTTGATTGTACATTGAAGAAATGTACATCAAAACATACACATTTTCAGTGTACATTCAAGAAATGTATAACAAAAAATACACATTTTCAGTGTACATTCAAGAAATGTGCATCAAAACAAACACATTTTCATTGTACACTAAGGAAATGTACAACAAAACATACACATTTTCATTGTACATTCAAGAAATATACATCAAAACATACACATTTCTATTGTACATTCAAGAAATGTACATCAAAACATTAACATTTTCATTGTACACTCAAGAAATGTACATCAAAACATACACATTTTCATTGTACATTCAAGAAATGTACATCAAAACATACACATTTTCATTGTACACTCAAGAAATGTTCATCAAAACATACACATTTTCATTGTACATTCCAGAAATGTACATCAAAACATACACATTTTCAGTGTACTTTCAAGAAATGTATATAAAAAAATACACATTTTCAGTGTACATTCAAGAAATGTACATCAAAGCAAACACATTTTCATTGTACACTAAAGAAATGTACATCAAAACATACACATTTTCATTGTACATTCAAGAAATACACATCAAAACATACACATTTTCATTGTACATTCAGGAAATATACATCAAAACATACACATTTTCATTGTACATTCAAGAAATGTACATCAAAACTTACACATTCTCATTTACATTCAAGAAATGTACATCAAAACATACACATTTTGATTGTTCACTCAAGAAATGTACATCAAAACATACACATTTTCATTGTACACTCAAGAAATGTACATCAAAACATACACATTTTCATTGTACATTCAAGAAATGTATATCAAAACATACACATTTTCATTGTACATTCAAGAAATGTACATCAAAACATACACATTTTCATTGTACATTCTAGAAATGTACATCAAAACATACACATTTTCAGTGTACATTCAAGAAATGTACATCAAAGCAAACACATTTTCAGTGTACACTAAAGAAATGTACATCAAAACATACACATTTTCATTGTATATTCAAGAAATGTACATCAAAACATACACATTTTCATTGTACATTCAAGAAATATACATCAAAACATACACATTTTCATTGTACATTCAAGAAATGTACATCAAAACTTACACATTCTCATTGTACATTCAAGAAATGTACATCAAAACATACACATTTTGAGTGTACACTCAAGAATTGTACATCAAAACATACACATTTTCATTGTACACTCAAGAAATGTACATCAAAACATACACATTTTCATTGTACATTCAAGAAATGTATATCAAAACATATACATTTTCATTGTACATTCAAGAAGTGTACATCAAAACATACACATTTTCATTGTACATTCAAGAAATGTACATCAAAACATACACATTTTCATTGTACATTCAAAGAATGTACATCAAAACATACACATTTTCATTGTACATTCAAGAAATGTACATCAAAACACACACATTTTCAGTGTGCATTCAAGAAATGTATATCAAAACATACACATTTTCAGTGTACATTCAAGAAATGTACATCAAAACATACAAATTTTCATTGTATATACAAGAAATGTACATCAAAACATACACATTTTCATTGTACATTAAAGATATGTACATCAAAACATACACATTTTCATTGTATATACAAGAAATGTACATCAAAACATACACATTTTCAGTGTACATTCAAGAAATGTACATCAAAGCATATACATTTTCATTGTATATACAAGAAATGTACATCAAAACATACACATTTTCAGTGTACATTCAAGAAATGTACATGAAAACATACATTTTCATTGTACATTCAAGAAATGTATATCAAAACATACACATTTTCAGATTACATTCAAGAAATGTTCATCAAAACATACACATTTTCATTGTACATTCAAGAAATGTACATCAAAACATACACATTTTCATTGTACATTCAAGAAATGTACATCAAAACATACACATTTTCATTGTACATTAAAGGAATGTACATCAAAACATACACATTTTCATTGTACATTCAAGAAATGTACATCAAAACACACACATTTTCAGTGTACATTCAAGACATGTATATCAAAACATACACATTTTCAGTGTACATTCAAGAAATGTACATGAAAACATAGAAATTTTCATTGTATATACAAGAAATGTACATCAAAACATACACATTTTCATTGTACATTAAAGAAATGTACATCAAAACCTACACATTTTCATTGTACATTAAAGAAATGTACATCAAAACATACACATTTTCATTGTATATACAAGAAATGTACATCAAAACATACACATTTTCAGTGTACATTCAAGAAATGTACATCAAAACACACACATTTTCACTGTACATTCAAGAAATGTATATCAAAACATACACATTTTCAGTGTACATTCAAGAAATGTACGTCTGAACATACAAATTTTCATTGTATATACAAGAAATGTTCATCAAAACATACACATTTTCATTGTACTTTAAAGAAATGTACATCAAAACCTACACATTTTCAGTGTACATTCAAGAAATGTACATCAAAGCATACACATTTTCATTGTACACTCAAGAAATGTACATCAAAACATACACATTTTCATTGTACATTCAAGAAATGTACATCAAAACATACACATTTTCATTGTATATACCGGAAATGTACATCAAAACATACACATTTTCATTGTATATACAAGAAATGTTCATCAAAACATACACATTTTCAGTGTACATTCAAGAAATGTACATCAAAGCATATACATTTTCATCGTATATACAAGAAATGTACATCAAAACATACACATTTTCAGTGTACATTCAAGAAATGTACATGAAAACATATACATTTTCATTGCACATTCAAGAAATGTATATCAAAACATACACATTTTCAGATTACATTCAAGAAATGTACATCAAAAGATACACATTTTCATTGTACATTGAAGAAGTGTACATCAAAACATACACATTTTCATTGTACATTCAAGAAATGTACATCAAAACATAAACATTTTCATAGTACATTCAAGGAATGTACATCAAAACATACACATTTTCATTGTATATTCAAGAAAAGTACATCAAAACACACACATTTTCAGTGTACATTCAAGACATGTATATCAAAACATACACATTTTCAGTGTACATTCAAGAAATGTACATCAAAACATACATATTTTCATTGTATATACAAGAAATGTACAACAAAACATACACATTTTCATTGTACACTAAAGAAATGTACATCAAAACATACATATTTTCAGTGCACATTCAAGAAATGTACATCAAAACATACACATTTTCAGTGTACATTCAAGAAATGTACATCAAAACATACACATTTTCATCAAAATTCTAAGGCTTTCACGGCCGGTGTCAATACTAGATGCAATAATATTAACCGGGCTTGTGGGCCGTGGTCTATTGGGTTCCTTCTTCTTCCCAAACGTTTCGTCTGCGACTACGGCAGACATCATCAGTGGCGGCGAGGTCGAAGTTTCCTGGTGGAGATCTCAGCACCAGCTGTGCTTGTCACTACCAGAGGTGCGGTATTTATGTCGGCGGCTGGAGGGGAAGTACGTTGTGATAGGTCCGGGTGGCCAGTGGGCTGGACTTGTACCAGTGGAGTACTACAAGGAGCTGGCGTCTGATTGACTGGAGAGCCACAGGCCACATACCCCATCATCATTCGGTGATTGGAACTCGCATCGTCTGCACCTCGAGTCTACTGGACACTGGAAGAACGGGGAAAGCCAACTGTGAGACCTCTCGCCAGGGAGGAGCTACTACGCACCGCGCCAACTCAATAGTGTAATAGCCAGGCCGGGCGCCGCTAGTTCGTCGAGGAGTGTCCTATAAGAGATCTGATAGCAGATTTTAGGGCACTCCAAATTGGAGAAGAAGAAAGAAGTATTAGAAGACAATCTTTCCCGGAGGGGATCCGGAGCGGTGGAGGAAGTGGGCATCAGCCCTCTACTTGCCTCCCTACTAGAGATAGCTCGGCGAGCTATTTCAAACCAGCACCACCCAGACATGGAGGACTCCAGAGCCGACTCGGCACCGACCGACGGACTTACGAAACCGCAGGCCCACATGGTTGCAGCCAAGGGACCAGGCTCTAGCCTGGACCCGGGGTTCACTGGAACCCCCATAGGCGCGTCGCAAGGCGTTAAACCCTCTGTGGGATGCCGGATGGCACCTGCAATGACTAGAGACACGCCGAGTACCAACGCCAAGGTAAGACCTGACGCGATAGGTACCTCTACCCAGAACCCTTCCCACGGTCCAAGGGTGAACATCGTCAAGGCGAAAGCCAAGACGCTCCTCAGGGCCAAGAACAGGCCGAAGGCCAAAAAGGCTATTGGCCTTGTGAACCAAGGGACAGCAGTCCCTGTCACACCACCACCAGTACCTATGACCCCTGTCCCAGCACCTACAACACCGGATGACGACGGCTTCGTTGTAGTGCAGAACCGCAGGAGGAGATCTTCCGGTTCAAAGCCGGAAGGGACTGCTGCTTCATCAACATCTGCAACTGCAGCGCTCGCCCCAAACCAGGCCTCACAAAAGGAGGGTAGAATCCCTCCGATTGTGTCTGATCCGTTCCCGAACCACATAAAGGTAATGAAGGAACTGAGACGGCAGTTAAAGGCCAATTTCCAGGCAACCCGGCATCCAGGACGGGTTGTCATCAGAACCACTACCTCTGACGACCACAAGGCCGCGAAAGGGGTACTGAAAGAGAGTGGAATTAAGTTCCACACTTACTCGCTTCAGCGTCCCCACGTGGTTCGCAGAGTTGTCAGGGGTCTTGATTCTGAGACAGACCCCCAGGATATCCGTGACGGCCTACAGGACGAACACGGAATCAAACCGAGGTCCGTGGTGCAACTAACCACCACAAAGGTAAAAGAGGGGAAACCCACCAAGGTACCCCTGCCACTATTTTTAGTGGTAGTTGAAAAACAGGGGGAGGGAACCCCAAAAATCGACGAGGTGACTCATTTGTATAACACGAAGGTCACCATTGAGCCCTACCACAGCAGAGAGGGACCAGCCCAATGCTACAACTGCTTGGGCTTTCACCACTCGAGTCATGCTTGTGAGAGGCAACTCAAGTGCCTTCGCTGTGCGGGTGAGCACCTGGTGAAGGATTGCCCGACACCAATAGAGAACAAAAAGTGTGCAAACTGCGACGGGAGCCACATTGGCATCTATCGTGGTTGCCCAAAGCGACTTGCAATTATGCAAGGAAGACAGGGCAAAGTACCAGAGATCCGACAGGGGGTGTCTTTTGCACAGGCAATGTCGGAGCACGAAAGTGCCCTAGTACGGGCCGAGAGTGCAGAAGCAACCCCACAGAACCAAGTTGTCAGTCAAAAGACAACGCCAGTCCCAAGCGTCGCCCCAAAGGTGGGCACAAAACATCCTGTGCCACCCCCCAGTGCTGCCCCAAAGGACAAACGTCCTCCTAAAAAGAGGAGGAAGGGGAGAAAGGCTCATGTGACTGTAAGTGCAGAGCCAGAACCAGCCACGGTGGAGGCAGGTAACAAAAGTGTTACCCAATTTCCCCCACCAACTGCACCAGCCAATCAGGCACCAGCCGCTACAGCCAACCAGGCAACAGCAACAGCGCAGCCAATCAGCGCTGGCCCGTCATCACAGACTGGCTCTATAAGTAGGACCCACACAACAAGCACTCAGTCACAGGTCTTGGGAGAGGCCTTTGGCTCAGAGGACATGGCGGAGTTTATTGAACTGGCAACTTGGTTTGCGGACCTCGTACAACGTTCCCTCCCCATACTAAGGCGCTGCAGAGAGCAAATCCTCAACCCTGAACTTTCGGCTGTGAAGAAGCACCTCGTAGTGCTTCAAACGGCCAAGGAACTCTACGCTAATTCCATAAGCTCTTAAATGGCGCATAGAAATGTGCGTTCATTTAGAGCTGCGTTCTGGAACGCAAATGGTATTAGAGAGCAGAGACCTGGCCTGTTAGAGTTTGTAGACAGCCATGGGATTGATATCCTTATGGTCTGTGAAACACACTTGCACGCCGGTGTACAGTTCAGTCTGCCAAGTTACGTCGCCCATCGGTCTGATCGGGTCGGCCGACAGGGCGGCGGTACTGCCATTTTCATAAAGAACCATCTCACACATATTCCTGTTACCATTCCGCCGCTACAACACCTAGAGGCAACCGCCATAAGACTATCCTTAGGCGGATGCGACGTGGTACTTGTAGCGGTATATGATCCTCCGGATGGGCGCTTCTATGAAGCGGACATTACGGCACTCCTAAACCTACACCAAAGAGTCTGTATCGCAGGCGACTTCAACGCCAAACACCCAAGCTGGCACAGCCGCACCCAGAACGTGAAGGGTCGGGGATTGTACCGTCTCATAAGCGGGAACCCCGCCCTGCATGTACACGGGCCGAGAGGTCCAACATACTACCCGGCACGCGGCGCCGCGGATGTCATAGATTTCATTGTCACAAAGAACATTCCATTTCACCTGGATCTCTCGGTGATTAACGCTCTGGATTCTGATCACAACCCTGTTGTGGTCGACTCAGACGTTAATCTAACTGCGCTGGGAGTGCCTGATTGGGTTGAGGAAGTCGACTGGGATGCAGCCGTCCTAGCCCTCCACAACTCCGTGGAAGCATGTCCTCGAATAGACTCGATAGAGGCTCTCGAGGAGGCAGCCACGGGGTTCTCAACCTCTATCCTAAATGCGGTGCGTGCTCATACCCACCGTATTCCTACCGATGCACCAAACCCTACAGCTATCCCTGTTCCACTGAAACGCCTCATTCAAGCGAAAAACGCTGTTAGAAGGCTATGGCAGAGATTCCGTCACCCTAGGATAGGAGTAATACACCAGAGGTTCAAATCCCTGGTGAGACGACTCCTAAGAAAGCATAGGCAAGCAGCTTGGGAAAACACGTTGCGACATGTAAACCTCCAGGAGAGGAAACCATGGCGCATCGTCCGAGGCTTGAGGAAAGATAAAACTGTACACCAGCATCCTGTGCATAGCCCTCGGGGAAGACTTGTCTTTGAACCGAGGGAAAAAGCAGAGGCGCTAGCAGACTATTTGGAAACTCAATTCCAGCCTAGAGTCGACCCTCAGAACGACGATCATACTGACCTCGTGGAGCAAGCAGTAGAAGACTTCTTAGAAGTTGGACCTGCGGGCCACGAGGTTTTCCACATCCCGATAGTTACCCCTCGCGAGGTAACTAACACCATCCAACACCTAAAACCTAGAAAAGCCCCTGGGCAGGACCGGGTAACAGCGGAAATGCTCCAGCACCTTCCCTTTAGAGCCGTGATGCACTTGACTCGGATCTACAACGCGTGCCTAAGCATGCGTCATTTTCCAGAAGACTGGAAGAAGGCGCGTGTGGTATGCGTGTTGAAGCCGGGCAAGAATCCGATCTTTCCTTCCAGCTACCGCTCCATCAGCCTCCTACCAGTTATCTCGAAAGTTTTCGAGAAACTGTTCCTGACCCGCCTTCGACCTCTTTTAGAGGAAAAAGGCCTCCTACCGGAACATCAGTTTGGTTTTCGTTCTGACCACTCCACAACCGAGCAACTACTGCGTGTAGCCGAAAAGGCCTCCCTGGCTTACCAGGAAAGGGCCAAAACGGTGGCAGTGTTGCTTGACGTGGAAAAGGCGTTCTCTACCACCTGGCACGAAGGGCTTATCTACAAGCTCATACAGCACGAAATCCCCCCTCCATATATTTACTTGGTGGCTAGTTTCCTACAGGAACGTAGCTTCCGGGTGAAAGTGGAGGGTTCATTTTCCCGAGAAAGGCCCATTGGCGCAGGAGTCCCCGAGGGCAGTGTACTGTCACCGGCACTCTTTAATGCTTACATGGCCGATCTCCCCACGCACCCCAACACTCACATCTGTCAGTATGCGGACGATCTCATGATCTTCGCAGCTAACAAGAACCCGCGCTACAGCTACCGTCAAGTACAAGCCCACCTCTGTGCCATCAGTAGATGGTGCGAGAACTGGCGCATGTCTATCAACCCGGAGAAAAGCTCTGCGATTCTCCTGGCCAACACGCTGGCAAACCGGCTCCCGCAGGACCTCGTGCTTCGGCGCCGTCGGATCCCTTGGGTCACTACGGCGAAGTATCTCGGGGTCACGTTGGACCGGCGGCTAACGTATAGGCATCACGTCAGGGGCAAAGTACTACAAGGTCATGCAGCCCTACGGCAGTTGTATCCCATCCTCAGCTCCAAAACCATGCCCATTCGCCTGAAACTCCAACTGTATCGTGCGATCATCCCGCCTCTGGTCCTGTACGGATGCGAGATCTGGGGAGTGGTGGCAAAGTCCACCTTCATCAGACTCCAGACGTTGCAGAACCGGGCATTAAGGATGATCTACGACACTGGTTGGAGATTTCCTGCCCACATCCTTCACGAACATTCCGGTATCCCGTACATTGTCGACGTGATTAAAACCCGCGCTCGAACAATGTACAACAAACTCCAGAACCACCCTAACCCACTGGTGAATACTCTGGGACAATACGACCAGAGAGAGCCTCGCCGACTACCATCTAAAAAATTGCCGAAGGACATCTTAAGTCCAACGGTCTAAATTTCGCAGATGGGAAAGGCAAAACGAATATCTGTACTTAAAACAGAGTAAATCGCCTAACTCAGATCACCTCTCAGTGTGTGACTGACGGCCAGAACCAGGAGGAGATTAGCGCGTCACCTGATTGACTAACCAGCCAATCAGCATGTATGGGCAGTGCCCGTTCATGGACCTATCCCTACCATCATTCATCTTGTCCCTAAGATACCCCTGATCCCAAACATTCCCAGATTTTAAATCCCTGTAGACCAAAACACCATACTATCGCGCAGGTAAAGCCGTATAACGGCTAGGTACTGCGGTAAAGACACTTCGGGTGGGGGAATAAGCTTCCCCACTCGACTCGAACTGCCTCTGGAGCCTCTGGACTGGAGGGGGGTTCTGGATTTTTGTTTTTGTTAACGCTGTTTGCCATATTCTGTTGAGTTTAAGTCCTTCTTTGCTATTGATATTATCTTTGTGCTTGTGTATTTCAATGGCTTCACGGAATAAGCGAGAATAGTAGTGGGATGTAGATGCCAGAATATCTGTGTTACCATATTGGATGATGTGTTCCCCTTCTTCGAGTATGGCATGTTCAGCAATTGCTGATTTTTCAGTTTGACCCAAGCGACAATTTCTTCTGTGTTCTTCAATGCGGGTTTTTATACTACGTTGTGTGGTTCCGATGTACACTTTGCCACACGAACAAGGTATTCTATATACTCCTGCGGTGGATAGAGGATCCCTGGGGTCCTTGGCGGAACGGAGTATGTTACAAATCTGTTTAGTGGGCTTGTAGACGGTGTCAATGTTGTGGCGTTTAAGTAGTTTGCCTATGCGGTCTGTGACTGATCTGATGTACGGTAAAAAGGCCTTGCCCTTCCTATTGTTTGCGGCTGTTTCTGTGATGTTGGGACCTTTACTAGGATGTAATGCTCTCTTAACTTCTCGTTTTGCGTAGCCATTAGAGTGGAGCGCTGACTCTAAGTGTTGAAATTCCTGGTGTAGAACTTGTGGTTCGCAAATGCGTGTAGCTCGGTCTGCCAGAGTTTTAATCATAGCACGCTTTTGTTTCGGATTATGGTTGGAGTTCTTGTGAAGGTAGCGGTCTGTATGGGTCGGTTTACGGTACACCTTGTGGCCTAGTGTGCCATTCTGTTTTCTGTTTACCATGACATCCAAAAAGGGCAATTTGCCGTCTTGTTCCTTCTCCATGGTGAATTGAATTTGTTTATTGATGCTGTTGAGGTGATCCAGAAATTCTGTCAGGGCTGATTCTCCGTGACTCCAAATGACGAACGTGTCGTCCACGTAACGCCACCAGCACGAAGGTTTAAGCGGTGCTGAATCCAAGGCAGTAGCTTCGAAAAATTCCATGTAAAAGTTCGCAATAACCGGACTGAGAGGACTTCCCATTGCTACACCGTCTGTCTGTTCATAGTATTCGTGGTTCCACTGGAAATACGTAGTCGTGAGGACGTGGTGGAAAAGCGTCGTAATGTCTTCTGGAAAAATCTCCTTAAGCTGTGTTATGGCTTCATTGACTGGAACCATGGTGAACAGAGATGTTATGTCAAAACTGACAAGTAAGTCGTTGGGTTGTAAGCTGATGGTCTTGAGTTTCTGAATGAAATGGGCGGAGTCTTTTATGTATGTGTCAGTGTTGCCGATGTGAGGTTGCAGCATCTTTTCGAGGTATTTCGCAACTGCGTACGTAGGTGAGCCAATGGCGCTTACAATCGGCCTAAGGGGTGTGCCAGGCTTGTGAATCTTCGGAAGTCCATAAAGTCTGGGAGGTAAAGCTTCACTCCTCTTTAGTTTCAGCTGATCACTGGGTGGAATGGACGAAGACTTAATCAGTTGATTGGTTTTCCGAAGAACGCGACCTGTTGGATCCCTGGAGAGCTTCTTGTAGGTGGTCGGATCTAGAAGCTCAGTCACCTTGTGTTCGTAGTCACGTTGGTTCATCACCACCGTGGCGTTTCCTTTGTCCGCCTGCAGTACTATAATCTCCTTGTTTGAGTTAAGATTTTTAAGAGCTTTTCGTTCTTGAAGAGAAAGATTGCTCTTAGGTGGCTTAGCTCGTTGAAGAATTCTAGAAGATTCGAGGCGTATTTGGTCTGCTGTAGTTGACGGCAATTCACGAATACCGGCTTCAATGCAGGAGATGATTTCCTCTATAGGTAGTACATGGGGTGTGATGGCGTAGTTCCCACCTTTTGAGAGGACGGAAGCTTCTGCGGGTGACAGTTGATGGTCTGACAAATTGACGACCGTTCGGCTTGTCTGTGCGAAGGCTGAAACTTCATTGTTGTTGTTCGAAGTGTGCCGATACTGCTTTTCTGCGCTAGAGTTCAGGCAGTCTTCATATTTCTTTTTATGTCTTTCCGTAGTCCTGTAGTAGTGAGTGACCATTGAAGCAAACGTGATTCTGTCCACGTGATCCCAATGTTCCTTTTCCAACTTATGACTGAGGTGAAGATGTAACGACAGAAGTTCCTTATTGTTGTGGGCTAGTTCTCGGCGGGTTTGGTGGATGCGTTCCCGAAGAAGGGCTCGTTCCGTGCGGTTGTAAATACGGTGAGATGCAGCTGTAGTTAAGACGCGTTTTTGTCGTATGCACCGAGGAATTATGCCAGTATCACGGCAACGTAAAAGAAAACAAAGTGAACAAAGTAGTTGTGATTTTCTTACTCGTAGCACTTCTAGGCGCCGAATCCGTGGATGTGTTTCCTCCCCGTAGAGGCGATTCATCAAAATTCTAAGACTTTCACGGCCGGTGTCAATACTAGATGCAATAATATTAACCGGGCTTGTGGGCCGTGGTCTATTGGGTTCCTTCTTCTTCCCAAACGTTTCGTCTGCGACTACGGCAGACATCATCAGTGGCGGCGAGGTCGAAGTTTCCTGGTGGAGATCTCAGCACCAACTGTGCTTGTCACTTTTTTTTTTTTTTTTTTTTTTTTTTTTTTTTTTTTTTTTTTTTTACTTAACTAATTGTATTACTGGGGTGACTCTGTTTATTATTGTTACAGTGGTGGAGTTGGTCCGGTACCGCCGAAGCAAACCGGATGCTTGTGGGTAATGTTAAAGTCGGGTCGTTGGCTTAGGCAGGTCAAGTATCATGGCGTTGCCCTGACACTGACCTGCGGTTTGGGGGGAAGTTGGGTCGTACTGAAGGACCGGGTGGAGGACCGAGTAGAGGTCTGAGGAGTGTCAGTCGATTCAAAATCCGATTAAGTAAGTCCTGTAGTGATAATGTGTGTCCTTGTAGAATTTCTTCTAGTGTCTTATGGACCTTGTGGATGCGTGTGTCGTTGATGTATGTGACCACTTTCTCCAGTTGCTTGTTGAAGTGGTCACGGAGGCTATTGTTGGCTTGATGAACTGTGGCAGGTAGCGTTGTTTGCAGATTATGGGTGACATCCTTAACGTCCTCGAGAGCACGAGTCAGGGCTGTCTCCCATGCTGCAACCCGGTCGGTGAGAGTCTGAAGTGTGTCTTGTATCTTCTGTAATGCGGCGGTGTTGTGGAGTACAGCGGTGATAAGTTGGTTGTCTGCAGCGTCGTGTTGGTCGGCGGTTTGGCGGTTAGTCGTGGTATGTTGGTGTGTGACGGTGAAGGTCTGCGAGGCGGAGAGTGGTTGTTGCGTAGGCAGCTTGTGAACTGCAGGCGTCTGACGGCGTGGGTTCCTGGGGCACGCCGCCTGGCCCGTGAAGTGACCAGTGCAGTTGCACGTGGCACAATACACTGGGCGACGTGTCAGGTCGTGGCTGGTGCAGGATGTGGTGAAGGTGCCGGCGCCACAGTAGTGGCAGCGTGGGGGGTCGGCGCAGGTATCGGCGGTGTGACCATACTGGCAGCAGC
Source organism: Tenodera sinensis (assembly GCA_030765045.1). NCBI lineage: Eukaryota > Metazoa > Arthropoda > Insecta > Mantodea > Mantidae > Tenodera > Tenodera sinensis. The sequence continues at coordinate 213,839,195 of CM060964.1, read as the reverse complement.
GTCGGCAGGGAATAGGGCGTACACCACGGCTAGCCTCGACTGGGAGCACCTGCCCGAGGGCAGGAAGCCCGTCCTTCAAAGCAGCGCGGTAATCTGCCCCATCCCAAAAATCCAGGCGCACCAGCGGCGACGGTCCTCTGGCTGTGATGATGCGCGTCGCTTTCATGAGTGAAGGCCAGCGACGTCGGGCTGCGCTGAGGAGGAGAGAGTCCGGAAGCTGCCGATGTACTCCACGCACAACTGCGCTGTAACTCTGCAGCCTCGTGAGGTTAGGATGACTCTCTCTGGGCGTTTGATATTCAACCTCTGGCTGTGTCGGCTGTGTGCGGCGGGTGGTTGATGTCGGCGTGGTGTCGCAGGTTGAGATACCTTGGTTAGGCGGCGTAGATGGAGGTGGAGTTGGCGAGGAGGCTGGCTGTGAGGCAGGGACGGCGCTGGCGTTTTCAGTCTCCCCAGAAGATTCTTCGGAGGCTCTTTGGACTGCTGCGGCGGCTCGCTTCTTCTTTCTTCCTGCCATGTTGTCTCTGCGGCGGCTGTGGCTGGACTGGAACCTTGTCACTACCAGAGGTGCGGTATTTATGTCGGCGGCTGGAGGGGAAGTACGTTGTGATAGGTCCGGGTGGCCAGTGGGCTGGACTTGTACCAGTGGAGTACTACAAGGAGCTGGCGTCTGATTGGCTGGAGAGGGGTTCTGGATTTTTGTTTTTGTTAACGCTGTTTGCCATATTCTGTTGAGTTTAAGTCCTTCTTTGCTATTGATATTATCTTTGTGCTTGTGTATTTCAATGGCTTCACGGAATAAGCGAGAATAGTAGTGGGATGTAGATGCCAGAATATCTGTGTTACCATATTGGATGATGTGTTCCCCTTCTTCGAGTATGGCATGTTCAGCAATTGCTGATTTTTCAGTTTGACCCAAGCGACAATTTCTTCTGTGTTCTTCAATGCGGGTTTTTATACTACGTTGTGTGGTTCCGATGTACACTTTGCCACACGAACAAGGTATTCTATATACTCCTGCGGTGGATAGAGGATCCCTGGGGTCCTTGGCGGAACGGAGTATGTTACAAATCTGTTTAGTGGGCTTGTAGACGGTGTCAATGTTGTGGCGTTTAAGTAGTTTGCCTATGCGGTCTGTGACTGATCTGATGTACGGTAAAAAGGCCTTGCCCTTCCTATTGTTTGCGGCTGTTTCTGTGATGTTGGGACCTTTACTAGGATGTAATGCTCTCTTAATTTCTCGTTTTGCGTAGCCATTAGAGTGGAGCGCTGACTCTAAGTGTTGAAATTCCTGGTGTAGAACTTGTGGTTCGCAAATGCGTGTAGCTCGGTCTGCCAGAGTTTTAATCATAGCACGCTTTTGTTTCGGATGGTGGTTGGAGTTCTTGTGAAGGTAGCGGTCTGTATGGGTCGGTTTACGGTACACCTTGTGGCCTAGTGTGCCATTCTGTTTTCTGTTTACCATGACATCCAAAAAGGGCAATTTGCCGTCTTGTTCCTTCTCCATGGTGAATTGAATTTGTTTATTGATGCTGTTGAGGTGATCCAGAAATTCTGTCAGGGCTGATTCTCCGTGACTCCAAATGACGAACGTGTCGTCCACGTAACGCCACCAGCACGAAGGTTTAAGCGGTGCTGAATCCAAGGCAGTAGCTTCGAAAAATTCCATGTAAAAGTTCGCAATAACCGGACTGAGAGGACTTCCCATTGCTACACCGTCTGTCTGTTCATAGTATTCGTGGTTCCACTGGAAATACGTAGTCGTGAGGACGTGGTGGAAAAGCGTCGTAATGTCTTCTGGAAAAATCTCCTTAAGCTGTGTTATGGCTTCATTGACTGGAACCATGGTGAACAGAGATGTTATGTCAAAACTGACAAGTAAGTCGTTGGGTTGTAAGCTGATGGTCTTGAGTTTCTGAATGAAATGGGCGGAGTCTTTTATGTATGTGTCAGTGTTGCCGATGTGAGGTTGCAGCATCTTTTCGAGGTATTTCGCAACTGCGTACGTAGGTGAGCCAATGGCGCTTACAATCGGCCTAAGGGGTGTGCCAGGCTTGTGAATCTTCGGAAGTCCATAAAGTCTGGGAGGTAAAGCTTCACTCCTCTTTAGTTTCAGCTGATCACTGGGTGGAATGGACGAAGACTTAATCAGTTGATTGGTTTTCCGAAGAACGCGACCCGTTGGATCCCTGGAGAGCTTCTTGTAGGTGGTCGGATCTAGAAGCTCAGTCACCTTGTGTTCGTAGTCACGTTGGTTCATCACCACCGTGGCGTTTCCTTTGTCCGCCTGCAGTACTATAATCTCCTTGTTTGAGTTAACATTTTTAAGAGCTTTTCGTTCTTGAAGAGAAAGATTGCTCTTAGGTGGCTTAGCTCGTTGAAGAATTCTAGAAGATTCGAGGCGTATTTGGTCTGCTGTAGTTGACGGCAATTCACGAATACCGGCTTCAATGCAGGAGATGATTTCCTCTATAGGTAGTACATGGGGTGTGATGGCGTAGTTCCCACCTTTTGAGAGGACGGAAGCTTCTGCGGGTGACAGTTGATGGTCTGACAAATTGACGACCGTTCGGCTTGTCTGTGCGAAGGCTGAAACTTCATTGTTGTTGTTCGAAGTGTGCCGATACTGCTTTTCTGCGCTAGAGTTCAGGCAGTCTTCATATTTCTTTTTATGTCTTTCCGTAGTCCTGTAGTAGTGAGTGACCATTGAAGCAAACGTGATTCTGTCCACGTGATCCCAATGTTCCTTTTCCAACTTATGGCTGAGGTGAAGATGTAACGACAGAAGTTCCTTATTGTTGTGGGCTAGTTCTCGGCGGGTTTGGTGGATGCGTTCCCGAAGAAGGGCTCGTTCCGTGCGGTTGTAAATACGGTGAGATGCAGCTGTAGTTAAGACGCGTTTTTGTCGTATGCACCGAGGAATTATGCCAGTATCACGGCAACGTAAAAGAAAACAAAGTGAACAAAGTAGTTGTGATTTTCTTACTCGTAGCACTTCTAGGCGCCGAATCCGTGGATGTGTTTCCTCCCCGTAGAGGCGATTCATTGTCAGTTTTGACATAACATCTCTGTTCACCATGGTTCCAGTCAATGAAGCCATAACACAGCTTAAGGAGATTTTTCCAGAAGACATTACGACGCTTTTCCACCACGTCCTCACGACTACGTATTTCCAGTGGAACCACGAATACTATGAACAGACAGACGGTGTAGCAATGGGAAGTCCTCTCAGTCCGGTTATTGCGAACTTTTACATGGAATTTTTCGAAGCTACTGCCTTGGATTCAGCACCGCTTAAACCTTCGTGCTGGTGGCGTTACGTGGACGACACGTTCGTCATTTGGAGTCACGGAGAATCAGCCCTGACAGAATTTCTGGATCACCTCAACAGCATCAATAAACAAATTCAATTCACCATGGAGAAGGAACAAGACGGCAAATTGCCCTTTTTGGATGTCATGGTAAACAGAAAACAGAATGGCACACTAGGCCACAAGGTGTACCGTAAACCGACCCATACAGACCGCTACCTTCACAAGAACTCCAACCACCATCCGAAACAAAAGCGTGCTATGATTAAAACTCTGGCAGACCGAGCTACACGCATTTGCGAACCACAAGTTCTACACCAGGAATTTCAACACTTAGAGTCAGCGCTCCACTCTAATGGCTACGCAAAACGAGAAATTAAGAGAGCATTACATCCTAGTAAAGGTCCCAACATCACAGAAACAGCCGCAAACAATAGGAAGGGCAAGGCCTTTTTACCGTACATCAGATCAGTCACAGACCGCATAGGCAAACTACTTAAACGCCACAACATTGACACCGTCTACAAGCCCACTAAACAGATTTGTAACATACTCCGTTCCGCCAAGGACCCCAGGGATCCTCTATCCACCGCAGGAGTATATAGAATACCTTGTTCGTGTGGCAAAGTGTACATCGGAACCACACAACGTAGTATAAAAACCCGCATTGAAGAACACAGAAGAAATTGTCGCTTGGGTCAAACTGAAAAATCAGCAATTGCTGAACATGCCATACTCGAAGAAGGGGAACACATCATCCAATATGGTAACACAGATATTCTGGCATCTACATCCCACTACTATTCTCGCTTATTCCGTGAAGCCATTGAAATACACAAGCACAAAGATAATATCAATAGCAAAGAAGGACTTAAACTCAACAGAATATGGCAAACAGCGTTAACAAAAACAAAAATCCAGAACCCCTCTCCAGCCAATCAGACGCCAGCTCCTTGTAGTACTCCACTGGTACAAGTCCAGCCCACTGGCCACCCGGACCTATCACAACGTACTTCCCCTCCAGCCGCCGACATAAATACCGCACCTCTGGTAGTGACAAGCACAGTTGGTGCTGAGATCTCCACCAGGAAACTTCGACCTCGCCGCCACTGATGATGTCTGCCGTAGTCGCAGACGAAACGTTTGGGAAGAAGAAGGAACCCAATAGACCACGGCCCACAAGCCCGGTTAATATTATTGCATCTAGTATTGACACCGGCCGTGAAAGCCTTAGAATTTTGATGAATCGCCTCTACGGGGAGGAAACACATCCACGGATTCGGCGCCTAGAAGTGCTACGAGTAAGAAAATCACAACTACTTTGTTCACTTTGTTTTCTTTTACGTTGCCGTGATACTGGCATAATTCCTCGGTGCATACGACAAAAACGCGTCTTAACTACAGCTGCATCTCACCGTATTTACAACCGCACGGAACGAGCCCTTCTTCGGGAACGCATCCACCAAACCCGCCGAGAACTAGCCCACAACAATAAGGAACTTCTGTCGTTACATCTTCACCTCAGCCATAAGTTGGAAAAGGAACATTGGGATCACGTGGACAGAATCACGTTTGCTTCAATGGTCACTCACTACTACAGGACTACGGAAAGACATAAAAAGAAATATGAAGACTGCCTGAACTCTAGCGCAGAAAAGCAGTATCGGCACACTTCGAACAACAACAATGAAGTTTCAGCCTTCGCACAGACAAGCCGAACGGTCGTCAATTTGTCAGACCATCAACTGTCACCCGCAGAAGCTTCCGTCCTCTCAAAAGGTGGGAACTACGCCATCACACCCCATGTACTACCTATAGAGGAAATCATCTCCTGCATTGAAGCCGGTATTCGTGAATTGCCGTCAACTACAGCAGACCAAATACGCCTCGAATCTTCTAGAATTCTTCAACGAGCTAAGCCACCTAAGAGCAATCTTTCTCTTCAAGAACGAAAAGCTCTTAAAAATCTTAACTCAAACAAGGAGATTATAGTACTGCAGGCGGACAAAGGAAACGCCACGGTGGTGATGAACCAACGTGACTACGAACACAAGGTGACTGAGCTTCTAGATCCGACCACCTACAAGAAGCTCTCCAGGGATCCAACAGGTCGCGTTCTTCGGAAAACCAATCAACTGATTAAGTCTTCGTCCATTCCACCCAGTGATCAGCTGAAACTAAAGAGGAGTGAAGCTTTACCTCCCAGACTTTATGGACTTCCGAAGATTCACAAGCCTGGCACACCCCTTAGGCCGATTGTAAGCGCCATTGGCTCACCTACGTACGCAGTTGCGAAATACCTCGAAAAGATGCTGCAACCTCACATCGGCAACACTGACACATACATAAAAGACTCCGCCCATTTCATTCAGAAACTCAAGACCATCAGCTTACAACCCAACGACTTACTTGTCAGTTTTGACATAACATCTCTGTTCACCATGGTTCCAGTCAATGAAGCCATAACACAGCTTAAGGAGATTTTTCCAGAAGACATTACGACGCTTTTCCACCACGTCCTCACGACTACGTATTTCCAGTGGAACCACGAATACTATGAACAGACAGACGGTGTAGCAATGGGAAGTCCTCTCAGTCCGGTTATTGCGAACTTTTACATGGAATTTTTCGAAGCTACTGCCTTGGATTCAGCACCGCTTAAACCTTCGTGCTGGTGGCGTTACGTGGACGACACGTTCGTCATTTGGAGTCACGGAGAATCAGCCCTGACAGAATTTCTGGATCACCTCAACAGCATCAATAAACAAATTCAATTCACCATGGAGAAGGAACAAGACGGCAAATTGCCCTTTTTGGATGTCATGGTAAACAGAAAACAGAATGGCACACTAGGCCACAAGGTGTACCGTAAACCGACCCATACAGACCGCTACCTTCACAAGAACTCCAACCACCATCCGAAACAAAAGCGTGCTATGATTAAAACTCTGGCAGACCGAGCTACACGCATTTGCGAACCACAAGTTCTACACCAGGAATTTCAACACTTAGAGTCAGCGCTCCACTCTAATGGCTACGCAAAACGAGAAATTAAGAGAGCATTACATCCTAGTAAAGGTCCCAACATCACAGAAACAGCCGCAAACAATAGGAAGGGCAAGGCCTTTTTACCGTACATCAGATCAGTCACAGACCGCATAGGCAAACTACTTAAACGCCACAACATTGACACCGTCTACAAGCCCACTAAACAGATTTGTAACATACTCCGTTCCGCCAAGGACCCCAGGGATCCTCTATCCACCGCAGGAGTATATAGAATACCTTGTTCGTGTGGCAAAGTGTACATCGGAACCACACAACGTAGTATAAAAACCCGCATTGAAGAACACAGAAGAAATTGTCGCTTGGGTCAAACTGAAAAATCAGCAATTGCTGAACATGCCATACTAGAAGAAGGGGAACACATCATCCAATATGGTAACACAGATATTCTGGCATCTACATCCCACTACTATTCTCGCTTATTCCGTGAAGCCATTGAAATACACAAGCACAAAGATAATATCAATAGCAAAGAAGGACTTAAACTCAACAGAATATGGCAAACAGCGTTAACAAAAACAAAAATCCAGAACCCCTCTCCAGCCAATCAGACGCCAGCTCCTTGTAGTACTCCACTGGTACAAGTCCAGCCCACTGGCCACCCGGACCTATCACAACGTACTTCCCCTCCAGCCGCCGACATAAATACCGCACCTCTGGTAGTGACAAGCACAGTTGGTGCTGAGATCTCCACCAGGAAACTTCGACCTCGCCGCCACTGATGATGTCTGCCGTAGTCGCAGACGAAACGTTTGGGAAGAAGAAGGAACCCAATAGACCACGGCCCACAAGCCCGGTTAATATTATTGCATCTAGTATTGACACCGGCCGTGAAAGCCTTAGAATTTTGATGAATCGCCTCTACGGGGAGGAAACACATCCACGGATTCGGCGCCTAGAAGTGCTACGAGTAAGAAAATCACAACTACTTTGTTCACTTTGTTTTCTTTTACGTTGCCGTGATACTGGCATAATTCCTCGGTGCATACGACAAAAACGCGTCTTAACTACAGCTGCATCTCACCGTATTTACAACCGCACGGAACGAGCCCTTCTTCGGGAACGCATCCACCAAACCCGCCGAGAACTAGCCCACAACAATAAGGAACTTCTGTCGTTACATCTTCACCTCAGCCATAAGTTGGAAAAGGAACATTGGGATCACGTGGACAGAATCACGTTTGCTTCAATGGTCACTCACTACTACAGGACTACGGAAAGACATAAAAAGAAATATGAAGACTGCCTGAACTCTAGCGCAGAAAAGCAGTATCGGCACACTTCGAACAACAACAATGAAGTTTCAGCCTTCGCACAGACAAGCCGAACGGTCGTCAATTTGTCAGACCATCAACTGTCACCCGCAGAAGCTTCCGTCCTCTCAAAAGGTGGGAACTACGCCATCACACCACTTAACCTTATATTGCACACTTGTCCAGTGGCGAAGAAAGCCGAAGTGTTGAAGTCACGTGACTAAAATGGCTGGACCTCACGTGACATGCATCACGTGACTATTTAGAAAGTTGAGCGGGAAAGATAAGAAATACGCGCGAATAGTGATATGGAGTGCAATATGGAAGTGATGGAAGTGAGCCAAAATAAATTTATGGAGTGCAATATGGAAGTGACGGAAGTGAGCCAAAATAAATTTATGGAGTGCAATATGGAAGTGATGGAAGTGAGCCAAAATAAATTTATGTGCTCGGAGTGTGGGAGATGGTATAAACAGAGGCAACATTTGCGGCGCCACGCTTTCACAGCTCACCCGGGAAGAGTGAATGCCATTGCACCTCTCCAAAAAGTTCCATTTAAGTGCAGTCTTTGCAAATTCGAAGCATCATCAGAAAGTACTTTATACGAACACTTGGAAGTGATACACGATAGACGTGTAAAATTGGAAGAACTGGAATTCTCATCATTCGGAGACTTCAAGAGTTGGAAAGAAGGAACTGAGGCGGCAACACGGTCATTCTTTGGGAAAATTCGTTCCAAAATTGCCTCTCAAAGTGTAACATATTATTATGCTTGTCACCGTTCAGGGAATTTTGTCTCCAAAGGCAAAGGTATTAGACATTTAAAACTGCAAGGGAGCAATAAAATTGGTGCAGTATGCCCGGCAAAGATGAGGGTTACTGAAGATCAACAAGGAGTATGCAAAGTCAAATTTGTTTCGACTCATATTGGTCACCAACATGAATTAGGTCATTTGGGACTGACAGAAAAAGAAAGGAACAGTATAGCTGTAGATATTGCTAACAAAATTCCTTTTCAGGCTATACTTGATAAAATACGAGACTCAGTATCCGCCTGTAATCTAGAACGGATACATCTGCTAACCAGACAGGATTTGTACAACATTGAGCGATCCTATAATTTGTGCTCCACATCAGTCAGGCATCAAAATGATGGGACCAGTGTTGAGGCTTGGGTGGATGAAATGAACTCAAATGATAAGACTTGTGTGTTATTTTATAAGCCACAAGACACAGTGAACGAGTCCTACCCAGAACTAAAAAGCACAGATTTTGTGTTAATTATAATGACTAGTGCTCAATGTGAAATGTTGCAGAAGTATGGGAATGACTGCATTTGCATTGATGGAACACATGGGATAAATAGTTTCGAACTTACAACACTTCTGGTACTGGATGATGTTAGACAAGGGTTTCCATGCGCCTTCCTCATTTCAAATAGAAATGACTGGCAAGTGCTCTCCATATTTTTCCAATGCATAAAGTCAGAAGTTGGAAAACTTTCCCCGAAAGTTTTTATGTCTGATTTAGCAGAATCTTTCTTTAATGCTTGGATTTCAACAATGGAAACCCCTAAAATGAGACTCTATTGTTCATGGCATGTGGACAAGGCATGGAGAAAAAATATTAAGAGCAAAATCCAAGGTCAAGAAAAACAAACAAACGTTTACAAGATTCTTAGAACAGTCCTAGAGGAAAGAGATGAGGCAGCATTTGAAATTATGCTTCATGCCGTACTCAAAATCTTGAACAGTGATCCGGACACGGCTGAGTTTGCCAAATACTTCGAGGAATACTACATGACTAACGTAAAAAGCTGGGCTTACTGCTATAGGCTGCATGCAGGACTTAACACAAACATGCATATAGAGCGAATGCATCACACACTTAAATATATATATTTACACGGAAAGAAGGTGAAACGTCTGGACAAGGCTATAGGTGCACTAATGTCCTTTGTTAAAGACAAGCTATTTGATAGGCTTATTGTGCTTACAAAAGGCAAACTAACCAGCAAAATAAGGAACATTCATAATAGGCACAAATCTAGCTTACAAATAAATAAGGAAATGATCATCAAGGAAGACGGAGGATGGAAAATAGCATCCTCTTCAAAAGTACACGAGATCTACTTTGTACAAGATAATGAAGTTCAATGCACATGCAGATTAATATGTAATGAATGTAACACCTGCATTCACAGATATTCCTGCACATGTGTTGATTCCAGCATTAAATGGAATATGTGCAAGCACATACATAGTGTATGTCAAATGAAAATTGGCCATAGACTTCCTTTGGAACATGCTCAGGACTCCAATGAACTTGTTACAAATTGTGAGGGTCCTTCAAGTGGAAGTGAACTCCAGCACATACTACATCAAGTAGGTAAAGACAATGTGAAGATACGTGAAGAAACAAACAAACAACTTGATAAAATCATAGACTGCTGTAAGGGAGTCTCCACAACAGCGGAACTAGAGGTGCTGAAGAGAGGTGTAACAACAATAACCTCAACTATGGCAGCAGTTCGCAACCAATGTGAGCTGCCAAAACCAGGAGCAATGAGGAAAAGAAAAATAGAGCCACAAAGGCAGCTCTTCAACACTAAAAAACAACGAAGTTCCCACAAGAAGCAGTTTAAAAAACCAGAGGTAGCAGAGACACTGAGCATTGCAGTATCTTTGCTGCAAGAGAACTCCCATGAATAAGTGCTAATGTAAGTTATTTTAAATCATACTATTTACTAAAATTAAAATTGCAGCTAACAGTACCTGAGAGTGACGGTTTAAGTGAGAAAAATATATCTATGTGTAATATTGGTATATTCTATTTGAAAGCACCCCGAGCCAGGCCTCCCAGAGGGGATAAAATCCCTATGCTGGCACCGGGGATCGAACCCGGGTCCTCTGCACCAGAGGCAAGTGCACTACCAACTGCACTACAGAGGCGGTTTCCCTGTCAGTTCTGTAAAAGAAATGGGGCAAAATTGTATTCACATATGTATGGGCATCAACTGTTGACTCAAAAAAATTCAGCCTAAAACTGTTTCTCCACTAATGGTGCACCATACACCTGGCGAGCTGACTGAGTTAACACATACGAATCAAACAAATACACATTGTGCAATAGAAAAAAATTACTGAGCTATAATACACTTTGTAACTAAGTACAGGACTAAATAATAAAGTGCACTGGTAGTAATACAGCCACACGATATTGTGTCAACTCAATACTGATTGCGAGCAGAGAAAAACAAGTGATGCTCGTGTATATCAGCTGCTGGTGATGCGTTTCTGTGAGCACAGTGGAAAAACAAAGCATACTGTTCACATGTATTTGGATCTCTCTGTAGAACGGGGTGCTGAGAACCATAGCAGTTAGAGAATCCATAAAAAGTCACTCATACTCTATAGTTAAACCAGTTTAGATCAATCAATGTTAACTGTTCTTCACATATGCCATACACAGAACAAAGCTGATAACGAGGGTAATAAGATCATAAACTTGCTACCTAAATACTTTTTACAACCACTGAAATTGATTATAATCCATTTAAAATTGCCTATATTTTAAGTGGAAATAGATGATGACCTAGCCCCTAGGCACACTCATTACTTAGGCTACATAAAATACTGCTGTTCATTGCATTGTATTTTTATTTATTTCTAGGGCATACACAGTGGGAAGCTGGACTTGTGACTGTGGGTGTAAAACTAACAAGCTGTTGCCGTCCGGTACTGTATTTCAGCGCGTACTCGCCACACTTTCTCTTATGGTTATCGTTGCTCTTACTGATGGTGTTGAACAAGCCTATACTTGTTATTTTGTTGTAAACTTATAACAGTGTCAGATTTAGGAGTTATGTATGTTCAATATAAATTATTTTGTGATGTAAACTTACAACAGTGTCAGTATTTAGGAGTAATGTATGTTCAGTATAAATTATTTTGTGATGTAAACTTACAACAGTGTCAGTATTAGGAGTTATGTATGTTCAATATAAATCATTTTGTGATGTAAACTTACAACAGTGTCAGTATTTAGGAGTTATGTATGTTCAGTATAAATTATTTTGTGATGTAAACTTACAACAGTGTCAGTATTAGGAGTTATGTATGTTCAATATAAATTATTTTGTGATGTAAACGTGTCAGTATTTAGGAGTTATGTATGTTCAGTATAAATTATTTTGTGATGTAAACTTACAACAGTGTCAGTATTTAGGAGTTATGTATGTTCAGTATAAATTATTTTGTGATGTAAACTTACAACAGTGTCAGTATTTAGGAGTTATGTATGTTCAATATAAATTATTTTGTGATGTAAACTTATAAAAGTTGGTATTCAGGAGTTATGTATGTTCAATATAAATTATTTTGTGATGTAAACTTACAACAGTGTCAGTATTTAGGAGTTATGTATGTTCAATATAAATTATTTTGTGATGTAAACTTATAAAATGTTGGTATTCAGGAGTTATGTATGTTACATTTTCTTAATTTTCCGACATAAAATGTTAAAACTGTTAATATTCAGAGGAAGTTATATGAGTTAAGAACCCAATTATTTTGTGATGTAACTCAAAAAAGTGTTGGTATTCTGAAGGAGTAATGTGTGTTTAATGTCAATTATTTTTTGATGTAAATTTATAAAAGTGTGTATTCAGAAGTTTAGGACTTGTAAATTACCTATGTAAAACTAGGAAAATAAAGTGTTGTTTATTAAATGGGGAAAAAGTTGTTCATACTTTCTTCATAAAGTAAAAATATACAGCGCAACCATTTTGCAAAGAATAAATTATTTATGAGCAGCTGTGATAACTTTCAATAGCTAGTGTACAATAACGGGAGTAATTCCGGGATTACAATGAACGAAACGTAATACAATTTCTAGTTTAGCGACATTTCTTACTTCACCATCTTGGCAGTTTGCAAACTGATGGCATCAACATTCAAGAATATATTACAATACGCTAAATACTCTACTTGCTCTGGTAAACTGAACAGATAGCAATGATGGCATGTTATCTTTAATATTCCAGGTATTGAGAAATCTTTATTTTATTATGCAGTGATTGCTTGCCTATAAATCAACTTGGTGTGACTGACCATTATGTGATGTTAGCTACATAAACCTATGTGTCTGTTTTAAGTATACAATTTGGCAATGCATCATTTGTTACTTCGACCATTATGTGATGTTAGCTACATAAACCTATGTGTCTGTTTTAAGTATACAATTTGGCAATCCATCATTTGTTACTTCCTACACCAGCAACAATTCTTCTGAAGTGAGAGGGATGAGGTAAACTGCACTTTAAGCAGCAGGATATGTAAAAAAAAAAAAACAGTGCATGAACATATAACTGAATCACAAGGGTATATTTTTGTTTCATTAACAGAAGCTGTACACACATGTTTATCTTCTTCCTGTTACACAGTGGGTTTTACTCTGCATTTCATGTGCAATATACTCTACCTGATCACATACTAATAGTTTATACTGACTTAAATGACTCACCAGATTTTCAAATTAAGTCCAATCATTACTGAGATTGAAAGACACTTGTTATACACACACCTTTTTAAAACACTTTAACTTCTAAAGAAACTAACACTTTGAAACCTACAATGTGCTCAAGCACTGCCATAAAATCACTTTCATACACAAACAGTAAGCAGTTTTCACTTTCAATCATAACAAATGGAGAGAACACTGTTTTTAAAAGTTCCCAAATGACAAAATCTTCTTGTTTTGACACCATTCTCTGAAAACTACCTCTTCCTGAAGTCTCTGCTATCACCTTTCTCCAGGATCCTTCTGAATTGATGCTAATGCGGTACTTAAATATTTCGGTTGGTTCTCAAGGATAGTTGGTGTGCATCTTCTTTGAGCTAATAACGTTATAATTTGACTTGCAGCCACATACACAACAGCTCTGCGGCTCTGAAACAACAGAAATAGGTCACCTGATTACAGCATTTGTAAGAAATACAGGTTGTTTCAAATCTCAAAAAAATTATAACTTACCTTATTTCATAAGAAATGTAGTAAACAAGCCACAGCTCCTTCAATAACAAACTGACAGCCATATTTCCAGTAAGTAAACCACATGTAAACTTTCTAAATAGTCACGTGATGCATGTCACGTGACGCCCAGCCATGTTAGTCACGTGACTTCAACACTTCGGCTTTCTTCGCCACTGGACAAGTGTGCAATATAAGGTTAAGTCATCACACCCCATGTACTACCTATAGAGGAAATCATCTCCTGCATTGAAGCCGGTATTCGTGAATTGCCGTCAACTACAGCAGACCAAATACGCCTCGAATCTTCTAGAATTCTTCAACGAGCTAAGCCACCTAAGAGCAATCTTTCTCTTCAAGAACGAAAAGCTCTTAAAAATCTTAACTCAAACAAGGAGATTATAGTACTGCAGGCGGACAAAGGAAACGCCACGGTGGTGATGAACCAACGTGACTACGAACACAAGGTGACTGAGCTTCTAGATCCGACCACCTACAAGAAGCTCTCCAGGGATCCAACAGGTCGCGTTCTTCGGAAAACCAATCAACTGATTAAGTCTTCGTCCATTCCACCCAGTGATCAGCTGAAACTAAAGAGGAGTGAAGCTTTACCTCCCAGACTTTATGGACTTCCGAAGATTCACAAGCCTGGCACACCCCTTAGGCCGATTGTAAGCGCCATTGGCTCACCTACGTACGCAGTTGCGAAATACCTCGAAAAGATGCTGCAACCTCACATCGGCAACACTGACACATACATAAAAGACTCCGCCCATTTCATTCAGAAACTCAAGACCATCAGCTTACAACCCAACGACTTACTTGTCAGTTTTGACATAACATCTCTGTTCACCATGGTTCCAGTCAATGAAGCCATAACACAGCTTAAGGAGATTTTTCCAGAAGACATTACGACGCTTTTCCACCACGTCCTCACGACTACGTATTTCCAGTGGAACCACGAATACTATGAACAGACAGACGGTGTAGCAATGGGAAGTCCTCTCAGTCCGGTTATTGCGAACTTTTACATGGAATTTTTCGAAGCTACTGCCTTGGATTCAGCACCGCTTAAACCTTCGTGCTGGTGGCGTTACGTGGACGACACGTTCGTCATTTGGAGTCACGGAGAATCAGCCCTGTCAGAATTTCTGGATCACCTCAACAGCATCAATAAACAAATTCAATTCACCATGGAGAAGGAACAAGACGGCAAATTGCCCTTTTTGGATGTCATGGTAAACAGAAAACAGAATGGCACACTAGGCCACAAGGTGTACCGTAAACCGACCCATACAGACCGCTACCTTCACAAGAACTCCAACCACCATCCGAAACAAAAGCGTGCTATGATTAAAACTCTGGCAGACCGAGCTACACGCATTTGCGAACCACAAGTTCTACACCAGGAATTTCAACACTTAGAGTCAGCGCTCCACTCTAATGGCTACGCAAAACGAGAAATTAAGAGAGCATTACATCCTAGTAAAGGTCCCAACATCACAGAAACAGCCGCAAACAATAGGAAGGGCAAGGCCTTTTTACCGTACATCAGATCAGTCACAGACCGCATAGGCAAACTACTTAAACGCCACAACATTGACACCGTCTACAAGCCCACTAAACAGATTTGTAACATACTCCGTTCCGCCAAGGACCCCAGGGATCCTCTATCCACCGCAGGAGTATATAGAATACGTTGTTCGTGTGGCAAAGTGTACATCGGAACCACACAACGTAGTATAAAAACCCGCATTGAAGAACACAGAAGAAATTGTCGCTTGGGTCAAACTGAAAAATCAGCAATTGCTGAACATGCCATACTCGAAGAAGGGGAACACATCATCCAATATGGTAACACAGATATTCTGGCATCTACATCCCACTACTATTCTCGCTTATTCCGTGAAGCCATTGAAATACACAAGCACAAAGATAATATCAATAGCAAAGAAGGACTTAAACTCAACAGAATATGGCAAACAGCGTTAACAAAAACAAAAATCCAGAACCCCTCTCCAGCCAATCAGACGCCAGCTCCTTGTAGTACTCCACTGGTACAAGTCCAGCCCACTGGCCACCCGGACCTATCACAACGTACTTCCCCTCCAGCCGCCGACATAAATACCGCACCTCTGGTAGTGACAAGCACAGTTGGTGCTGAGATCTCCACCAGGAAACTTCGACCTCGCCGCCACTGATGATGTCTGCCGTAGTCGCAGACGAAACGTTTGGGAAGAAGAAGGAACCCAATAGACCACGGCCCACAAGCCCGGTTAATATTATTGCATCTAGTATACACATTTTCATTGTATATACCAGAAATGTACATCAAAACATACACATTTTCAGTGTACATTCAAGAAATGTACATCAAAACATATACATTTTCATTGTATATACAAGAAATGTACATCAAAACATACACATTTTCAGTGTACATTCCAGAAATGTATATCAAAACATACACATTTACAGTGTACATTCAAGAAATGTACATCAAAACATACACATTTTCAGTATACATTCAAGAAATGTACATGAAAACATATACATTTTCATTGTACATTCAAGAAATGTATATCAAAACATACACATTTTCAGTGTACATTCAAGAAATGTACATCAAAACATACACATTTTCATTGTATATACAAGAAATGTACCTCAAAACATACACATTTTCATTGTACACTAAAGAAATGTCCATCAAACCATACACTTTTTCATTGTACATTCAAGAAATGTATATCAAAACATACACATTTTGATTGTACATTGAAGAAATGTACATCAAAACATACACATTTTCAGTGTACATTCAAGAAATGTATAACAAAAAATACACATTTTCAGTGTACATTCAAGAAATGTGCATCAAAACAAACACATTTTCATTGTACACTAAGGAAATGTACATCAAAACATACACATTTTCATTGTACATTCAAGAAATATACATCAAAACATACACATTTTTATTGTACATTCAAGAAATGTACATCAAAACATACACATTTTCATTGTACACTCAAGAAATGTACATCAAAACATACACATTTTCATTGTACATTCAAGAAATGTACATCAAAACATACACATTTTCATTGTACACTCAAGAAATGTTCATCAAAACATACACATTTTCATTGTACATTCAAGAAATACACATCAAAACATACACATTTTCATTGTACATTCAGGAAATATACATCAAAACATACACATTTTCATTGTACATTCAAGAAATGTACATCAAAACTTACACATTCTCATTTACATTCAAGAAATGTACATCAAAACATACACATTTTGATTGTTCACTCCAGAAATGTACATCAAAACATACACATTTTCATTGTACACTCAAGAAATGTACATCAAAACATACACATTTTCAGTGTACTTTCAAGAAATGTATATAAAAAAATACACATTTTCAGTGTACATTCAAGAAATGTACATCAAAGCAAACACATTTTCATTGTACACTAAAGAAATGTACATCAAAACATACACATTTTCATTGTACATTCAAGAAATACACATCAAAACATACACATTTTCATTGTACATTCAGGAAATATACATCAAAACATACACATTTTCATTGTACATTCAAGAAATGTACATCAAAACTTACACATTCTCATTTACATTCAAGAAATGTACATCAAAACATACACATTTTGATTGTTCACTCAAGAAATGTACATCAAAACATACACATTTTCATTGTACACTCAAGAAATGTACATCAAAACATACACATTTTCATTGTACATTCAAGAAATGTATATCAAAACATACACATTTTCATTGTACATTCAAGAAATGTACATCAAAACATACACATTTTCATTGTACATTCTAGAAATGTACATCAAAACATACACATTTTCAGTGTACATTCAAGAAATGTACATCAAAGCAAACACATTTTCAGTGTACACTAAAGAAATGTACATCAAAACATACACATTTTCATTGTATATTCAAGAAATGTACATCAAAACATACACATTTTCATTGTACATTCAAGAAATATACATCAAAACATACATATTTTCATTGTACATTCAAGAAATGTACATCAAAACTTACACATTCTCATTGTACATTCAAGAAATGTAAATCAAAACATACACATTTTGATTGTACACTCAAGAAATGTACATCAAAACATACACATTTTCATTGTACACTCAAGAAATGTACATCAAAACATACACATTTTCATTGTACATTCAAGAAATGTATATCAAAACATATACATTTTCATTGTACATTCAAGAAATGTACATCAAAACATACACATTTTCATTGTACATTCAAGAAATGTACATCAAAACATACACATTTTCATTGTACATTCAAAGAATGTACATCAAAACATACACATTTTCATTGTACATTCAAGAAATGTACATCAAAACACACACATTTTCAGTGTACATTCAAGGAATGTATATCAAAACATACACATTTTCAGTGTACATTCAAGAAATGTACATCAAAACATACAAATTTTCATTGTATACACAAGAAATGTACATCAAAACATACACATTTTCATTGTACATTAAAGATATGTACATCAAAACATACACATTTTCATTGTATATACAAGAAATGTACATCAAAACATACACATTTTCAGTGTACATTCAAGAAATGTACATCAAAGCATATACATTTTCATTGTATATACAAGAAATGTACATCAAAACATACACATTTTCAGTGTACATTCAAGAAATGTACATGAAAACATACATTTTCATTGTACATTCAAGAAATGTATATCAAAACATACACATTTTCAGATTACATTCAAGAAATGTTCATCAAAACATACACATTTTCATTGTACATTCAAATGGTGTACATCAAAACATACACATTTTCATTGTACATTCAAGAAATGTACATCAAAACATACACATTTTCATTGTACATTCAAGGAATGTACATCAAAACATACACATTTTCATTGTACATTCAAGAAATGTACATCAAAACACACACACTTTCAGTGTACATTCAAGAAATGTATATCAAAACATACAAATTTTCAGTGTACATTCAAGAAATGTACATCAAAACATACAAATTTTCATTGTATATACAAGAAATGTACATCAAAACATACACATTTTCGTTGTACATTAAAGAAATGTACATCAAAACCTACACATTTTCAGTGTACATTCAAGAAATGTACATCAAAACATACACATTTTCATTGTATATACAAGAAATGTACATTAAAACATACACATTTTCATTGTACACTAAAGAAATGTATATCAAAACATACACATTTTCAGTGTACATTCAAGAAATGTACATCAAAACATACACATTTTCATTGTACATTCAAGAAATGTAGATCAAAACATACACAATTTGATTGTACACTCAAGAAATGTACATCAAAACATACACATTTTCATTGTACACTCAAGAAATGTCCATCAAAACATACACATTTTCATTGTACATTCAAGAAATGTACATCAAAACATACACATTTTCATTGTACATTCTAGGAATGTACATCAAAACATACACATTTTCATTGTACATTCAAGAAATGTACATCAAAACACACACATTTTCACTGTACATTCAAGAAATGTATATCAAAACATACACATTTTCAGTGTACATTCAAGAAATGTACATCTGAACATACAAATTTTCATTGTATATACAAGAAATGTATATCAAAACATACACATTTTCAGTGTACATTCAAGAAATGTACATCAAAACATACAAATTTTCATTGTATATACAAGAAATGTACATCAAAACATACACATTTTCATTGTACATTAAAGATATGTACATCAAAACATACACATTTTCATTGAATATACAAGAAATGTACATCAAAACATACACATTTTCAGTGTACATTCAAGAAATGTACATCAAAGCATATACATTTTCATTGTATATACAAGAAATGTACATCAAAACATACACATTTTCAGTGTACATTCAAGAAATGTACATGAAAACATACATTTTCATTGTACATTCAAGAAATGTATATCAAAACATACACATTTTCAGATTACATTCAAGAAATGTTCATCAAAACATACACATTTTCATTGTACATTCAAGAGATGTACATCAAAACATACACATTTTCATTGTACATTCAAGAAATGTACATCAAAACACACACATTTTCAGTGTACATTCAAGACATGTATATCAAAACATACACATTTTCAGTGTACATTCAAGAAATGTACATCAAAACATAGAAATTTTCATTGTATATACAAGAAATGTACATCAAAACATACACATTTTCATTGTACATTAAAGAAATGTACATCAAAACCTACACATTTTCATTGTACATTAAAGAAATGTACATCAAAACATACACATTTTCATTGTATATACAAGAAATGTACATCAAAACATACACATTTTCAGTGTACATTCAAGAAATGTACATCAAAACATATACATTTTCATTGTATATACAAGAAATGTACATCAAAACATACACATTTTCAGTGTACAATCAAGAAATGTACATGAAAACATACATTTTCATTGTACATTCAAGAAATGTATATCAAAACATACACATTTTCAGATTACATTCAAGAAATGTTCATCAAAACATACACATTTTCATTGTACATTCAAATGGTGTACATCAAAACATACACATTTTCATTGTACATTCAAGAAATGTACATCAAAACATACACATTTTCATTGTACATTCAAGGAATGTACATCAAAACATACACATTTTCATTGTACATTCAAGAAATGTACATCAAAACACACACACTTTCAGTGTACATTCAAGAAATGTATATCAAAACATACACATTTTCAGTGTACATTCAAGAAATGTACATCAAAACATACAAATTTTCATTGTATATACAAGAAATGTACATCAAAACATACACATTTTCGTTGTACATTAAAGAAATGTACATCAAAACCTACACATTTTCAGTGTACATTCAAGAAATGTACATCAAAACATACACATTTTCATTGTATATACAAGAAATGTACATTAAAACATACACATTTTCATTGTACACTAAAGAAATGTATATCAAAACATACACATTTTCAGTGTACATTCAAGAAATGTACATCAAAACATACACATTTTCATTGTACATTCAAGAAATGTAGATCAAAACATACACATTTTGATTGTACACTCAAGAAATGTACATCAAAACATACACATTTTCATTGTACACTCAAGAAATGTCCATCAAAACATACACATTTTCATTGTACATTCAAGAAATGTACATCAAAACACACACATTTTCACTGTACATTCAAGAAATGTATATCAAAACATACACATTTTCAGTGTACATTCAAGAAATGTACATCTGAACATACAAATTTTCATTGTATATACAAGAAATGTTCATCAAAACATACACATTTTCATTGTACATTAAAGAAATGTACATCAAAACCTACACATTTTCAGTGTACATTCAAGAAATGTACATCAAAGCATACACATTTTCATTGTACACTCAAGAAATGTACATTTAACATACACATTTTCATTGTACATTCAAGAAATGTACATCAAAACATACACATTTTCATTGTATATACCGGAAATGTACATCAAAACATACACATTTTCATTGTATATACAAGAAATGTTCATCAAAACATACACATTTTCAGTGTACATTCAAGAAATGTACATCAAAGCATATACATTTTCATCGTATATAAAAGAAATGTACATCAAAACATACACATTTTCAGTGTACATTCAAGAAATGTACATGAAAACATATACATTTTCATTGCACATTCAAGAAATGTATATCAAAACATACACATTTTCAGATTACATTCAGAAATGTACATCAAAACATACACATTTTCATTGTACATTGAAGAAGTGAACATCAAAACATACACATTTTCATTGTACATTCAAGAAATGTACCTCAAAACATAAACATTTTCATAGTACATTCAAGGAATGTACATCAAAACATACCAATTTTCATTGTATATTCAAGAAATGTACATCAAAACATACACATTTTCATTGTACATTCAAGAAATGTACATCAAAACACACACATTTTCAGTGTACATTCAAGAAATGTATATCAAAACATACACATTTTCAGTGTACATTCAAGAAATGTACATCAAAACATTCAAATTTTCATTGTGTATACAAGAAATTTACATCAAAACATACACATTTTCATTGTACATTAAAGATATGTACATCAAAACATACACATTTTCATTGTATATACAAGAAATGTACATCAAAACATACACATTTTCAGTGTACATTCAAGAAATGTACATCAAAACATATACATTATCATTGTATATACAAGAAATGTACATCAAAACATACACATTTTCAGTGTACATTCAAGAAATGTACATGAAAACATACATTTTCATTGTACATTCAAGAAATGTATATCAAAACATACACATTTTCATTGTACATTAAAGAAATGTACATCAAAACCTACACATTTTCAGTGTACATTCAAGAAATGTACATCAAAGCATACACATTTTCATTGTACACTCAAGAAATGTACATTTAACATACACATTTTCATTGTACATTCAAGAAATGTACATCAAAACATACACATTTTCATTGTATATACCGGAAATGTACATCAAAACATAGACATTTTCATTGTATATACAAGAAATGTTCATCAAAACATACACATTTTCAGTGTACATTCAAGAAATGTACATCAAAGCATACACATTTTCATCGTATATAAAAGAAATGTACATCAAAACATACACATTTTCAGTGTACATTCAAGAAATGTACATGAAAACATATACATTTTCATTGCACATTCAAGAAATGTATATCAAAACATACACATTTTCAGATTACATTCAGAAATGTACATCAAAACATACACATTTTCATTGTACATTGAAGAAGTGTACATCAAAACATACACATTTTCATTGTACATTCAAGAAATGTACCTCAAAACATAAACATTTTCATAGTACATTCAAGGAATGTACATCAAAACATACCAATTTTCATTGTATATTCAAGAAATGTACATCAAAACATACACATTTTCATTGTACATTCAAGAAATGTACATCAAAACACACACATTTTCAGTGTACATTCAAGAAATGTATATCAAAACATACACATTTTCAGTGTACATTCAAGAAATGTACATCAAAACATTCAAATTTTCATTGTGTATACAAGAAATTTACATCAAAACATACACATTTTCATTGTACATTAAAGATATGTACATCAAAACATACACATTTTCATTGTATATACAAGAAATGTACATCAAAACATACACATTTTCAGTGTACATTCAAGAAATGTACATCAAAACATATACATTATCATTGTATATACAAGAAATGTACATCAAAACATACACATTTTCAGTGTACATTCAAGAAATGTACATGAAAACATACATTTTCATTGTACATTCCAGAAATGTATATCAAAACATACACATTTTCAGATTACATTCAAGAAATGTTCATCAAAACATACACATTTTCATTGTACATTCAAGAGATGTACATCAAAACATACACATTTTCATTGTACATTCAAGAAATGTACATCAAAACATACACATTTTCATTGTACATTAAAGGAATGTACATCAAAACATACACATTTTCATTGTACATTCAAGAAATGTACATCAAAACACACACATTTTCAGTGTACATTCAGGACATGTATATCAAAACATACACATTTTCAGTGTACATTCAAGAAATGTACATCAAAACATACAAATTTTCATTGTATATACAAGAAATGTACATCAAAACATACACATTTTCATTGTACATTAAAGAAATGTACATCAAAACCTACACATTTTCATTGTACATTAAAGAAATGTACATCAAAACATACACATTTTCATTGTATATACAAGGAATGTACATCATAACATATACATTTTCATTGTATATACAAGAAATGTACATCAAAACATACACATTTTCAGTGTACAATCAAGAAATGTACATGAAAACATACATTTTCATTGTACATTCAAGAAATGTATATCAAAACATACACATTTTCAGATTACATTCAAGAAATGTTCATCAAAACATACACATTTTCATTGTACATTCAAATGATGTACATCAAAACATACACATTTTCATTGTACATTCAAGAAATGTACATCAAAACATACACATTTTCATTGTACATTCAAGGAATGTACATCAAAACATACACATTTTAATTGTACATTCAAGAAATGTACATCAAAACACACACGTTTTCCGTGTACATTCAAGAAATGTATATCAAAACATACACACTTTCAGTGTACATTCAAGAAATGTACATCAAAACATACAAATTTTCATTGTATATACAAGAAATGTACATCAAAACATACACATTTTCGTTGTACATTAAAGAAATGTACATCAAAACCTACACATTTTCAGTGTACATGAAAGAAATGTACATCAAAACATACACATTTTCATTTTACACTCAAGAAATGTACATCAAAACATACACATTTTCAGTGTACATTAAAGAAATGTACATCAGAGCATATACATTTTCATTGTATATACAAGAAATGTTCATCAAAACATACACATTTTCATTGTACATTAAAGAAATGTACATCAAAACCTACACATTTGCAGTGTACATTCAAGAAATGTACATCAAAGCATACACATTTTCATTGTACACTCAAGAAATGGACATTTAACATACACATTTTCATTGTACATTCAAGAAATGTACATCAAAACATACACATTTTCATTGTATATACCGGAAATGTACATCAAAACATACACATTTTCATTGTATATACAAGAAATGTTCATCAAAACATACACATTTTCAGTGTACATTCAAGAAATGTACATCAAAGCATATACATGTTCATCGTATATAAAAGAAATGTACATCAAAACATACACATTTTCAGTGTACATTCAAGAAATGTACATGAAAACATATACATTTTCATTGCACATTCAAGAAATGTATATCAAAACATACACATTTTCAGATTACATTCAGAAATGTACATCAAAACATACACATTTTCATTGTACATTGAAGAAGTGTACATCAAAACATACACATTTTCATTGTACATTCAAGAAATGTACATCAAAACATAAACATTTTCATAGTACATTCAAGGAATGTACATCAAAACATACAAATTTTCATTGTATATTCAAGAAATGTACATCAAAACATACACATTTACATTGTACATTCAAGAAATGTACATCAAAACACACACATTTTCAGTGTACATTCAAGAAATGTATATCAAAACATAAACATTTTCAGTGTACATTCAAGAAATGTACATCAAAACATACAAATTTTCATTGTATATACAAGAAATGTACATCAAAACATACACATTTTCATTGTCCATTAAAGATATGTACATCAAAACATACACATTTTCATTGTATATACAAGAAATGTACATCAAAACATACACATTTTCAGTGTACAATCAAGAAATGTACATCAAAACATATACATTTTCATTGTATATACAAGAAATGTACATCAAAACATACACATTTTCAGTGTACATTCAAGAAATGTACATGAAAACATACATTTTCATTGTACATTCAAGAATTGTATATCAAAACATACACATTTTCAGATTACATTCAAGAAATGTTCATCAAAACATACACATTTTCATTGTACATTCAAGAGATGTACATCAAAACATACACATTTTCATTGTACATTCAAGAAATGTACATCAAAACATACACATTTTCATTGTACATTAAAGGAATGTACATCAAAACATACACATTTTCATTGTACATTCAAGAAATGTACATCAAAACACACACATTTTCAGTGTACATTCAAGACATGTATATCAAAACATACACATTTTCAGTGTACATTCAAGAAATGTACATCAAAACATACACATTTTCATTGTATATACAAGGAATGTACATCAAAACATATACATTTTCATTGTATATACAAGAAATGTACATCAAAACATACACATTTTCAGTGTACAATCAAGAAATGTACATGAAAACATACATTTTCATTGTACATTCAAGAAATGTATATCAAAACATACACATTTTCAGATTACATTCAAGAAATGTTCATCAAAACATACACATTTTCATTGTACATTCAAATGATGTACATCAAAACATACACATTTTCATTGTACATTCAAGAAATGTACATCAAAACATACACATTTTCATTGTACATTCAAGGAATGTACATCAAAACATACACATTTTCATTGTACATTCAAGAAATGTACATCAAAACACACACGTTTTCAGTCTACATTCAAGAAATGTATATCAAAACATACACATTTTCAGTGTACATTCAAGAAATGTACATCAAAACATACAAATTTTCATTGTATATACAAGAAATGTACTTCAAAACATACACATTTTCGTTGTACATTAAAGAAATGTACATCAAAACCTACACATTTTCAGTGTACATTCAAGAAATGTACATCAAAGCATACACATTTTCATTTTACACTCAAGAAATGTACATCAAAACATACACATTTTCAGTGTACATTCAAGAAATGTACATCAAAGCATATACATTTTCATTGTATATACAAGAAATGTACATCAAAACATACACATTTTCAGTGTACATTCAAGAAATGTACATGAAAACATACATTTTCATTGTACATTCAAGTAATGTATATCAAAACATACACATTTTCAGATTACATTCAAGAAATGTACATCAAAACATACACATTTTCATTGTACATTGAAGAAATGTACATCAGAACATACATATTTTCATTGTACATTCAACAAATGTACATCAAAACATAAACATTTTCATAGTACATTCAAGGAATGTACATCAATTCATACACATTTTCATTGTATATTCAAGAAATGTACATCAAAACACACACATTTTCAGTGTACATTCAAGAAATGTACATCAAAACATACAAATTTTCATTGTATATACAAGAAATGTACATCAAAACATACACATTTTCATTGTACACTAAAGAAATGTACATCAACACATACACATTTTCAGTGTACATTCAAGAAATGTACATCAAAACATACACATTTTTGGTGTACATTCAAGAAATGTACATCAAAACATACACATTTTCATTGTATATACCAGAAATGTACATAAAAACATACACATTTTCATTGTATATACAGGAAATGTACATCAAAACATACACATTTTCAGTGTACATTCAAGAAATGTACATCAAAACATATACATTTTCATTGTATATACAAGAAATGTACATCAAAACATACACATTTTCAGTGTACATTCAAGAAATGTATATCAAAACATACACATTTACAGTGTACATTCAAGAAATGTACATCAAAACATACACATTTTCAGTATACATTCAAGAAATGTACATGAAAACATATACATTTTCATTGTACATTCAAGAAATGTATATCAAAACATACACATTTTCAGTTTACATTCAAGAAATGTACATCAAAACATACACATTTTCATTGTATATACAAGAAATGTACATTAAAACATACACATTTTCATTGTACACTAAAGAAATGTACATCAAAACATACACATTTTCAGTGTACATTCAAGAAATGTACATCAAAACATACACATTTTCATTGTACATTCAAGAAATGTAGATCAAAACATACACATTTTCATTGTACACTCATGAAATGTACATCAAAACATACACATTTTTTATTGTACACTCAAGAAATGTCCATCAAAACATACACATTTTCATTGTACATTCAGGAAATGTACATCAAAACATACAAATTTTTATTGTACATTCAAGGAATGTACATCAAAACTTACACATTCTCATTTACATTCAAGAAATGTACATCAAAACATACACATTTTGATTGTTCACTCAAGAAATGTACATCAAAACATACACATTTTCATTGTACACTCAAGAAATGTACATCAAAACATACACATTTTCATTGTACATTCAAGAAATGTATATCAAAACATACACATTTTCATTGTACATTCAAGAAATATACATCAAAACATACACATTTTCATTGTACATTCAAGAAATGTACATCAAAACTTACACATTCTCATTGTACATTCAAGAAATGTACATCAAAACATACACATTTTGACTGTACACTCAAGAAATGTACATCAAAACATACACATTTTCATTGTACACTCAAGAAATGTACATCAAAACATACACATTTTCATTGTACATTCAAGAAATGTATATCAAAACATACACATTTTCATTGTACATTCAAGAAATGTACATCAAAACATACACATTTTCATTGTACATTCAAGAAATGTACATCAAAACATACACATTTTCATTGTACATTCAAAGAATGTACATCAAAACATACACATTTTCATTGTACATTCAAGAAATGTGCATCAAAACACACACATTTTCAGTGTACATTCAAGAAATGTATATCAAAACATACACATTTTCAGTGTACATTCAAGAAATGTACATCAAAACATACAAATTTTCATTGTATATACAAGAAATGTACATCAAAACATACACATTTTCATTGTACATTAAAGATATGTACATCAAAACATACACATTTTCATTGTACATTCAAGAAATGTACATCAAAACATACACATTTTCAGTGTACATTCAAGAAATGTACAGCAAAGCATATACATTTTCATTGTATATACAAGAAATGTACATCAAAACATACACATTTTCAGTGTACATTCAAGAAATGTACATGAAAACATACATTTTCATTGTACATTCAAGAAATGTATATCAAAACATACACATTTTCAGATTACATTCAAGAAATGTTCATCAAAACATACACATTTTCATTGTACATTCAAGAGATGTACATCAAAACATACACATTTTCATTGTACATTCAAGAAATGTACATCAAAACATACGCATTTTCATTGTACATTAAAGGAATGTACATCAAAACATACACATTTTCATTGTACATTCAAGAAATGTACATCAAAACACACACATTTTCAGTGTACATTCAAGACATGTATATCAAAACATACACATTTTCAGTGTACATTCAAGAAATGTACATCAAAACATACAAATTTTCATTGTATATACAAGAAATGTACATCAAAACATACACATTTTCATTGTACATTAAAGAAATGTACATCAAAACCTACACATTTTCATTGTACATTAAAGAAATGTACATCAAAACATACACATTTTCATTGTATATACAAGAAATGTACATCAAAACATACACATTTTCAGTGTACATTCAAGAAATGTACATCAAAACATATACATTTTCATTGTATATACAAGAAATGTACATCAAAACATACACATTTTCAGTGTACAATCAAGAAATGTACATGAAAACATACATTTTGATTGTACATTCAAGAAATGTATATCAAAACATACACATTTTCAGATTACATTCAAGAAATCTTCATCAAAACATACACATTTTCATTGTACATTCAAATGGTGTACATCAAAACATACACATTTTCATTGTACATTCAAGAAATGTACATCAAAACATACACATTTTCATTGTACATTCAAGGAATGTACATCAAAACATACACATTTTCATTGTACATTCAAGAAATGTACATCAAAACACACACATTTTCAGTGTACATTCAAGAAATGTATATCAAAACATACACATTTTCAGTGTACATTCAAGAAATGTACATCAAAACATACAAATTTTCATTGTATATACAAGAAATGTACATCAAAACATGCACATTTTCGTTGTACATTAAAGAAATGTACATCAAAACCTACACATTTTCAGTGTACATTCAAGAAATGTACATCAAAACATACACATTTTCATTGTATATACAAGAAATGTACATTAAAACATACACATTTTCATTGTACACTAAAGAAATGTATATCAAAACATACACATTTTCAGTGTACATTCAAGAAATGTACATCAAAACATACACATTTTCATTGTACATTCAAGAAATGTAGATCAAAACATACACATTTTCATTGTACACTCAAGAAATGTACATCAAAACATACACATTTTCATTGTACATTCAAGAAATGTACATCTGAACATACAAATTTTCATTGTATATACAAGAAATGTTCATCAAAACATACACATTTTCATTGTACATTCAAGAAATGTACATCAAAACATACACATTTTCATTGTACATTCAAGGAATGTACATCAAAACATACACATTTTCATTGTACATTCAAGAAATGTACATCAAAACACACACATTTTCACTGTACATTCAAGAAATGTATATCAAAACATACACATTTTCAGTGTACATTCAAGAAATGTACATCTGAACATACAAATTTTCATTGTATATACAAGAAATGTTCATCAAAACATACACATTTTCATTGTACATTAAAGAAATGTACATCAAAACCTACACATTTTCAGTGTACATTCAAGAAATGTACATCAAAGCATACACATTTTCATTGTACACTCAAGAAATGTACATCAAAACATACACATTTTCATTGTACATTCAAGAAATGTTCATCAAAACATACACATTTTCATTGTATATACCGGAAATGTACATCAAAACATACACATTTTCATTGTATATACAAGAAATGTTCATCAAAACATACACATTTTCAGTGTACATTCAAGAAATGTACATCAAAGCATATACATTTTCATCGTATATAAAAGAAATGTACATCAAAACATACACATTTTCAGTGTACATTCAAGAAATGTACATGAAAACATATACATTTTCATTGCACATTCAAGAAATGTATATCAAAACATACACATTTTCAGATTACATTCAAGAAATGTACATCAAAACATACACATTTTCATTGCACATTGAAGAAGTGTAGATCAAAACATACACATTTTCATTGTACATTCAAGAAATGTACATCAAAACATAAACATTTTCATAGTACATTCAAGGAATGTACATCAAAACATACACATTTTCATTGTATATTCAAGAAATGTACATCAAAACACACACATTTTCAGTGTACATTCAAGAAATGTATATCAAAACATACACATTTTCAGTGTACATTCAAGAAATGTACATCAAAACATACAAATTTTCATTGTATATACAAGAAATGTACAACAAAACATACACATTTTCATTGTACACTAAAGAAATGTACATCAAAACATACACATTTTCCGTGCACATTCAAGAAATGTACATCAAAACATACACATTTTCAGTGTACATTCAAGAAATGTACATCAAAACATACACATTTTTATGTATATAGCAGAAATGTACATCAAAACATACACATTTTCAGTGTACATTCAAGAAATGTACATCAAAACATATACATTTTCATTGTATATACAAGAAATGTACATCAAAACATACACATTTTCAGTGTACATTCCAGAAATGTATATCAAAACATACACATTTACAGTGTACATTCAAGAAATGTATATCAAAACATACACATTTTCAGTGTACATTCAAGAAATGTACATCAAAACATACACATTTTCATTGTATATTCAAGAAATGTACATCAAAACATACACATTTTCATTGTACATTCAAGAAATGTATATCTAAACATACATATTTTCAGTGTACATTCAAGAAATGTATAACAAAAAATACACATTTTCAGTGTACATTCAAGAAATGTGCATCAAAACAAACACATTTTCATTGTACACTAAAGAAATGTACATCAAAACATACACATTTTCATTGTACATTCAAGAAATATACATCAAAACATACACATTTTTATTGTACATTCAAGAAATGTACATCAAAACATACACATTTTCACTGTACACTCAAGAAATGTACATCAAAACATACACATTTTCATTGTACATTCAAGAAATGTACATCAAAACATACACATTTTCATTGTACACTCAAGAAATGTTCATCAAAACATACACATTTTCATTGTACATTCCAGAAATGTACATCAAAACATACACATTTTCAGTGTACATTCAAGAAATGTATATAAAAGATACACATTTTCAGTGTACATTCAAGAAATGTACATCAAAGCAAACACATTTTCATTGTACACTAAAGAAATGTACATCAAAACATACACATTTTCATTGTACATTCAAGAAATACACATCAAAACATACACATTTTCATTGTACATTCAAGAAATATACATCAAAACATACACATTTTCATTGTACATTCAAGAAATGTACATCAAAACTTACACATTCTCATTTACATTCAAGAAATGTACATCAAAACATACACATTTTGATTGTTCACTCAAGAAATGTACATCAAAACATACACATTTTCATTGTACACTCAAGAAATGTACATCAAAACATACACATTTTCATTGTACATTCAAGAAATGTATATCAAAAAATACACATTTTCATTGTACATTCAAGAAATGTACATCAAAACATACACATTTTCATTGTACATTCTACAAATGTACATCAAAACATACACATTTTCAGTGTACATTCAAGAAATGTACATCAAAGCAAACACATTTTCATTGTACACTAAAGAAATGTACATCAAAACATACACATTTTCATTGTACATTCAAGAAATGCACATCAAAACATACACATTTTCATTGTACATTCAAGAAATGTACATCAAAACTTACACATTCTCACTGTACATTCAAGAAATGTACATCCAAACATACACATTTTGATTGTACACTCAAGAAATGTACATCAAAACATACACATTTTCATTGTACACTCAAGAAATGTACATCAAAACATACACTTTTTCATTGTACATTCAAGAAATGTATATCAAAACATACACATTTTCATTGTACATTCAAGAAATGTACATCAAAACATACACATTTTCATTGTACATTCAAGAAATGTACATCAAAACATACACATTTTCATTGTACATTCAAAGAATGTACATCAAAACATACACATTTTCATTGTACATTCAAGAAATGTACATCAAAACACACACATTTTCATTGTACATTAAAGGAATGTACATCAAAACATACACATTTTCATTGTACATTCAAGAAATGTACAACAAAACACACACATTTTCAGTGTACATTCAAGACATGTATATCAAAACATACACATTTTCAGTGTACATTCAAGAAATGTACATCAAAACATACAAATTTTCATTGTATATACAAGAAATGTACATCAAAACATACACATTTTCATTGTACATTAAAGAAATGTACATCAAAACCTACACATTTTCATTGTACATTAAAGAAATGTACATCAAAACATACACATTTTCATTGTATATACAAGAAATGTACATCAAAA
This sequence comes from Tenodera sinensis, assembly GCA_030765045.1. Taxonomy (NCBI): domain Eukaryota; kingdom Metazoa; phylum Arthropoda; class Insecta; order Mantodea; family Mantidae; genus Tenodera; species Tenodera sinensis. The sequence continues at coordinate 213,806,095 of CM060964.1, read as the reverse complement.
CATACACATTTTCAGTGTACAATCAAGAAATGTACATGAAAACATACATTTTCATTGTACATTCAAGAAATGTATATCAAAACATACACATTTTCAGATTACATTCAAGAAATGTTCATCAAAACATACACATTTTCATTGTACATTCAAATGGTGTACATCAAGACATACACATTTTCATTGTACATTCAAGAAATGTACATCAAAACATACACATTTTCATTGTACATTCAAGGAATGTACATCAAAACATACACATTTTCATTGTACATTCAAGAAATGTACATCAAATCACACGCATTTTCAGTGTACATTCAAGAAATGTATATCAAAACATACACATTTGCAGTGTACATTCAAGAAATGTACATCAAAACATACAAATTTTCATTGTATATACAAGAAATGTACATCAAAACATACACATTTTCGTTGTGCATTAAAGAAATGTACATCAAAACCTACACATTTTCAGTGTACATTCAAGAAATGTACATCAAAACATACACATTTTCATTGTATATACAAGAAATGTACATTAAAACATACACATTTTCATTGTACACTAAAGAAATGTACATCAAAACATACACATTTTCAGTGTACATTCAAGAAATGTACATCCAAACATACACATTTTCATTGTGCATTCAAGAAATGTAGATCAAAACATACACATTTTCATTGTACACTCAAGAAATGTACATCAAAACATACACATTTTCATTGTACACTCAAGAAATGTCCATCAAAACATACACATTTTCGTTGTACATTCAAGAAATGTACATCAAAACATACACATTTTCATGGTACATTCAAGGAATGTACATCAAAACATACACATTTTCATTGTACATTCAAGAAATGTACATCAAAACACACACATTTTCACTGTACATTCAAGAAATGTATATCAAAACACACACATTTTCAGTGTACATTCAAGAAATGTACATCTGAACATACAAATTTTCATTGTATATACAAGAAATGTTCATCAAAACATACACATTTTCATTGTACATTAAAGAAATGTACATCAAAACCTACACATTTTCAGTGTACATTCAAGAAATGTACATCAAAGCATACACATTTTCATTGTACACTCAAGAAATGTACATCAAAACATACACATTTTCATTGTACATTCAAGAAATGTACATCAAAACATACACATTTTCATTGTATATACCGGAAATGTACATCAAAACATACACATTTTCATTGTATATACAAGAAATGTTCATCAAAACATACACATTTTCAGTGTACATTCAAGAAATGTACATCAAAGCATATACATTTTCATCGTATATACAAGAAATGTACATCAAAACATACACATTTTCAGTGTACATTCAAGAAATGTACATGAAAACATATACATTTTCATTGCACATTCAAGAAATGTATATCAAAACATACACATTTTCAGATTACATTCAAGAAATGTACATCAAAACATTCAAATTTTCATTGTACATTGAAGAAGTGTACATCAAAACATAAACATTTTCATAGTACATTCAAGGAATGTACATCAAAACATACACATTTTCATTGTATATTCAAGAAATGTACCTCAAAACACACACATTTTCAGTGTACATTCAAGAAATGTATATCAAAACATACACATTTTCAGTGTACATTCAAGAAATGTACATCAAAACATACAAATTTTCATTGTATATACAAGAAATGTACATCAAAACATACACATTTTCAGTGCACATTCAAGAAATGTACATCAAAACATACACATTTTCAGTGTACATTCAAGAAATGTACATCAAAACATACACATTTTCATTGTATATACCAGAAATGTACATCAAAACATACACATTTTCAGTGTACATTCAAGAAATGTACATCAAAACATATACATTTTCATTGTATATACAAGAAATGCACATCAAAACATACACATTTTCAGTGTACACTCCAGAAATGTATATCAAAACATACACATTTACAGTGTACATTCAAGAAATGTACATCAAAACATACACATTTTCATTGTACATTCAAGAAATGTACATCAAAACTTACACATTCTCATTGTACATTCAAGAAATGTACATCAAAACATACACATTTTGATTGTACATTCAAGAAGTGTACATCAAAACATACACATTTTCATTGTACACTCAAGAAATGTACATCAAAACATACACATTTTCATTGTACATTCAAGAAATGTATATCAAAACATACACATTTTCATTGTACATTCAAGAAATGTACATCAATACACACATTTTCAGTGTACATTCAAGAAATGTATATCAAAACATACACATTTTCAGTGTACATTCAAGAAATGTACATCAAAACATACAAATTTTCATTGTATATACAAGAATTGTACATCAAAACATACACATTTTCATTGTACATTCAAGAAATGTACATCAAAACTTACACATTCTCATTGTACATTCAAGAAATGTACATCAAAACATACACATTTTGACTGTACACTCAAGAAATGTACATCAAAACATACACATTTTCATTGTACACTCAAGAAATGTACATCAAAACATACACATTTTCATTGTACATTCAAGAAATGTATATCAAAACATACACATTTTCATTGTACATTCAAGAAATGTACATCAAAACATACACATTTTCATTGTACATTCAAGAAATGTACATCAAAACATACACATTTTCATTGTACATTCAAAGAATGTACATCAAAACATACACATTTTCATTGTACATTCAAGAAATGTGCATCAAAACACACACATTTTCAGTGTACATTCAAGAAATGTATATCAAAACATACACATTTTCAGTGTACATTCAAGAAATGTACATCAAAACATACAAATTTTCATTGTATATACAAGAAATGTACATCAAAACATACACATTTTCATTGTACATTAAAGATATGTAGATCAAAACATACACATTTTCATTGTACATTCAAGAAATGTACATCAAAACATACACATTTTCAGTGTACATTCAAGAAATGTACAGCAAAGCATATACATTTTCATTGTATATACAAGAAATGTACATCAAAACATACACATTTTCAGTGTACATTCAAGAAATGTACATGAAAACATACATTTTCATTGTACATTCAAGAAATGTATATCAAAACATACACATTTTCAGATTACATTCAAGAAATGTTCATCAAAACATACACATTTTCATTGTACATTCAAGAGATGTACATCAAAACATACACATTTTCATTGTACATTCAAGAAATGTACATCAAAACATACACATTTTCATTGTACATTAAAGGAATGTACATCAAAACATACACATTTTCATTGTACATTCAAGAAATGTACATCAAAACACACACATTTTCAGTGTACATTCAAGACATGTATATCAAAACATACACATTTTCAGTGTACATTCAAGAAATGTACATCAAAACATACAAATTTTCATTGTATATACAAGAAATGTACATCAAAACATACACATTTTCATTGTACATTAAAGAAATGTACATCAAAACCTACACATTTTCATTGTACATTAAAGAAATGTACATCAAAACATACACATTTTCATTGTATATACAAGAAATGTACATCAAAACATACACATTTTCAGTGTACATTCAAGAAATGTACATCAAAACATATACATTTTCATTGTATATACAAGAAATGTACATCAAAACATACACATTTTCAGTGTACAATCAAGAAATGTACATGAAAACATACATTTTGATTGTACATTCAAGAAATGTATATCAAAACATACACATTTTCAGATTACATTCAAGAAATCTTCATCAAAACATACACATTTTCATTGTACATTCAAATGGTGTACATCAAAACATACACATTTTCATTGTACATTCAAGAAATGTACATCAAAACATACACATTTTCATTGTACATTCAAGGAATGTACATCAAAACATACACATTTTCATTGTACATTCAAGAAATGTACATCAAAACACACACATTTTCAGTGTACATTCAAGAAATGTATATCAAAACATACACATTTTCAGTGTACATTCAAGAAATGTACATCAAAACATACAAATTTTCATTGTATATACAAGAAATGTACATCAAAACATGCACATTTTCGTTGTACATTAAAGAAATGTACATCAAAACCTACACATTTTCAGTGTACATTCAAGAAATGTACATCAAAACATACACATTTTCATTGTATATACAAGAAATGTACATTAAAACATACACATTTTCATTGTACACTAAAGAAATGTATATCAAAACATACACATTTTCAGTGTACATTCAAGAAATGTACATCAAAACATACACATTTTCATTGTACATTCAAGAAATGTAGATCAAAACATACACATTTTCATTGTACACTCAAGAAATGTACATCAAAACATACACATTTTCATTGTACATTCAAGAAATGTACATCTGAACATACAAATTTTCATTGTATATACAAGAAATGTTCATCAAAACATACACATTTTCATTGTACATTCAAGAAATGTACATCAAAACATACACATTTTCATTGTACATTCAAGGAATGTACATCAAAACATACACATTTTCATTGTACATTCAAGAAATGTACATCAAAACACACACATTTTCACTGTACATTCAAGAAATGTATATCAAAACATACACATTTTCAGTGTACATTCAAGAAATGTACATCTGAACATACAAATTTTCATTGTATATACAAGAAATGTTCATCAAAACATACACATTTTCATTGTACATTAAAGAAATGTACATCAAAACCTACACATTTTCAGTGTACATTCAAGAAATGTACATCAAAGCATACACATTTTCATTGTACACTCAAGAAATGTACATCAAAACATACACATTTTCATTGTACATTCAAGAAATGTTCATCAAAACATACACATTTTCATTGTATATACCGGAAATGTACATCAAAACATACACATTTTCATTGTATATACAAGAAATGTTCATCAAAACATACACATTTTCAGTGTACATTCAAGAAATGTACATCAAAGCATATACATTTTCATCGTATATAAAAGAAATGTACATCAAAACATACACATTTTCAGTGTACATTCAAGAAATGTACATGAAAACATATACATTTTCATTGCACATTCAAGAAATGTATATCAAAACATACACATTTTCAGATTACATTCAAGAAATGTACATCAAAACATACACATTTTCATTGCACATTGAAGAAGTGTAGATCAAAACATACACATTTTCATTGTACATTCAAGAAATGTACATCAAAACATAAACATTTTCATAGTACATTCAAGGAATGTACATCAAAACATACACATTTTCATTGTATATTCAAGAAATGTACATCAAAACACACACATTTTCAGTGTACATTCAAGAAATGTATATCAAAACATACACATTTTCAGTGTACATTCAAGAAATGTACATCAAAACATACAAATTTTCATTGTATATACAAGAAATGTACAACAAAACATACACATTTTCATTGTACACTAAAGAAATGTACATCAAAACATACACATTTTCCGTGCACATTCAAGAAATGTACATCAAAACATACACATTTTCAGTGTACATTCAAGAAATGTACATCAAAACATACACATTTTCATTGTATATACCAGAAATGTACATCAAAACATACACATTTTCAGTGTACATTCAAGAAATGTACATCAAAACATATACATTTTCATTGTATATACAAGAAATGTACATCAAAACATACACATTTTCAGTGTACATTCCAGAAATGTATATCAAAACATACACATTTACAGTGTACATTCAAGAAATGTACATCAAAACATACACATTTTCAGTATACATTCAAGAAATGTACATGAAAACATATACATTTTCATTGTACATTCAAGAAATGTATATCAAAACATACACATTTTCAGTGTACATTCAAGAAATGTACATCAAAACATACACATTTTCATTGTATATTCAAGAAATGTACATCAAAACATACACATTTTCATTGTACATTCAAGAAATGTATATCTAAACATACATATTTTCAGTGTACATTCAAGAAATGTATAACAAAAAATACACATTTTCAGTGTACATTCAAGAAATGTGCATCAAAACAAACACATTTTCATTGTACACTAAAGAAATGTACATCAAAACATACACATTTTCATTGTACATTCAAGAAATATACATCAAAACATACACATTTTTATTGTACATTCAAGAAATGTACATCAAAACATACACATTTTCATTGTACACTCAAGAAATGTACATCAAAACATACACATTTTCATTGTACATTCAAGAAATGTACATCAAAACATACACATTTTCATTGTACACTCAAGAAATGTTCATCAAAACATACACATTTTCATTGTACATTCCAGAAATGTACATCAAAACATACACATTTTCAGTGTACATTCAAGAAATGTATATAAAAGATACACATTTTCAGTGTACATTCAAGAAATGTACATCAAAGCAAACACATTTTCATTGTACACTAAAGAAATGTACATCAAAACATACACATTTTCATTGTACATTCAAGAAATACACATCAAAACATACACATTTTCATTGTACATTCAAGAAATATACATCAAAACATACACATTTTCATTGTACATTCAAGAAATGTACATCAAAACTTACACATTCTCATTTACATTCAAGAAATGTACATCAAAACATACACATTTTGATTGTTCACTCAAGAAATGTACATCAAAACATACACATTTTCATTGTACACTCAAGAAATGTACATCAAAACATACACATTTTCATTGTACATTCAAGAAATGTATATCAAAAAATACACATTTTCATTGTACATTCAAGAAATGTACATCAAAACATACACATTTTCATTGTACATTCTACAAATGTACATCAAAACATACACATTTTCAGTGTACATTCAAGAAATGTACATCAAAGCAAACACATTTTCATTGTACACTAAAGAAATGTACATCAAAACATACACACTTTCATTGTACATTCAAGAAATGCACATCAAAACATACACATTTTCATTGTACATTCAAGAAATATACATCAAAACATACACATTTTCATTGTACATTCAAGAAATGTACATCAAAACTTACACATTCTCACTGTACATTCAAGAAATGTACATCCAAACATACACATTTTGATTGTACACTCAAGAAATGTACATCAAAACATACACATTTTCATTGTACACTCAAGAAATGTACATCAAAACATACACTTTTTCATTGTACATTCAAGAAATGTATATCAAAACATACACATTTTCATTGTACATTCAAGAAATGTACATCAAAACATACACATTTTCATTGTACATTCAAGAAATGTACATCAAAACATACACATTTTCATTGTACATTCAAAGAATGTACATCAAAACATACACATTTTCATTGTACATTCAAGAAATGTACATCAAAACACACACATTTTCATTGTACATTAAAGGAATGTACATCAAAACATACACATTTTCATTGTACATTCAAGAAATGTACAACAAAACACACACATTTTCAGTGTACATTCAAGACATGTATATCAAAACATACACATTTTCAGTGTACATTCAAGAAATGTACATCAAAACATACAAATTTTCATTGTATATACAAGAAATGTACATCAAAACATACACATTTTCATTGTACATTAAAGAAATGTACATCAAAACCTACACATTTTCATTGTACATTAAAGAAATGTACATCAAAACATACACATTTTCATTGTATATACAAGAAATGTACATCAAAACATACACATTTTCAGTGTACAATCAAGAAATGTACATGAAAACATACATTTTCATTGTACATTCAAGAAATGTATATCAAAACATACACATTTTCAGATTACATTCAAGAAATGTTCATCAAAACATACACATTTTCATTGTACATTCAAATGGTGTACATCAAGACATACACATTTTCATTGTACATTCAAGGAATGTACATCAAAACATACACATTTTCATTGTACATTCAAGAAATGTACATCAAAACACACGCATTTTCAGTGTACATTCAAGAAATGTATATCAAAACATACACATTTGCAGTGTACATTCAAGAAATGTACATCAAAACATACAAATTTTCATTGTATATACAAGAAATGTACATCAAAACATACACATTTTCGTTGTGCATTAAAGAAATGTACATCAAAACCTACACATTTTCAGTGTACATTCAAGAAATGTACATCAAAACATACACATTTTCATTGTATATACAAGAAATGTACATTAAAACATACACATTTTCATTGTACACTAAAGAAATGTACATCAAAACATACACATTTTCAGTGTACATTCAAGAAATGTACATCCAAACATACACATTTTCATTGTGCATTCAAGAAATGTAGATCAAAACATACACATTTTCATTGTACACTCAAGAAATGTACATCAAAACATACACATTTTCATTGTACACTCAAGAAATGTCCATCAAAACATACACATTTTCGTTGTACATTCAAGAAATGTACATCAAAACATACACATTTTCATGGTACATTCAAGGAATGTACATCAAAACATACACATTTTCATTGTACATTCAAGAAATGTACATCAAAACACACACATTTTCACTGTACATTCAAGAAATGTATATCAAAACACACACATTTTCAGTGTACATTCAAGAAATGTACGTCTGAACATACAAATTTTCATTGTATATACAAGAAATGTTCATCAAAACATACACATTTTCATTGTACATTAAAGAAATGTACATCAAAACCTACACATTTTCAGTGTACATTCAAGAAATGTACATCAAAGCATACACATTTTCATTGTACACTCAAGAAATGTACATCAAAACATACACATTTTCATTGTACATTCAAGAAATGTACATCAAAACATACACATTTTCATTGTATATACCGGAAATGTACATCAAAACATACACATTTTCATTGTATATACAAGAAATGTTCATCAAAACATACACATTTTCAGTGTACATTCAAGAAATGTACATCAAAGCATATACATTTTCATCGTATATACAAGAAATGTACATCAAAACATACACATTTTCAGTGTACATTCAAGAAATGTACATGAAAACATATACATTTTCATTGCACATTCAAGAAATGTATATCAAAACATACACATTTTCAGATTACATTCAAGAAATGTACATCAAAACATTCAAATTTTCATTGTACATTGAAGAAGTGTACATCAAAACATAAACATTTTCATAGTACATTCAAGGAATGTACATCAAAACATACACATTTTCATTGTATATTCAAGAAATGTACCTCAAAACACACACATTTTCAGTGTACATTCAAGAAATGTATATCAAAACATACACATTTTCAGTGTACATTCAAGAAATGTACATCAAAACATACAAATTTTCATTGTATATACAAGAAATGTACATCAAAACATACACATTTTCAGTGCACATTCAAGAAATGTACATCAAAACATACACATTTTCAGTGTACATTCAAGAAATGTACATCAAAACATACACATTTTCATTGTATATACCAGAAATGTACATCAAAACATACACATTTTCAGTGTACATTCAAGAAATGTACATCAAAACATATACATTTTCATTGTATATACAAGAAATGCACATCAAAACATACACATTTTCAGTGTACACTCCAGAAATGTATATCAAAACATACACATTTACAGTGTACATTCAAGAAATGTACATCAAAACATACACATTTTCATTGTACATTCAAGAAATGTACATCAAAACTTACACATTCTCATTGTACATTCAAGAAATGTACATCAAAACATACACATTTTGATTGTACATTCAAGAAGTGTACATCAAAACATACACATTTTCATTGTACACTCAAGAAATGTACATCAAAACATACACATTTTCATTGTACATTCAAGAAATGTATATCAAAACATACACATTTTCATTGTACATTCAAGAAATGTACATCAATACACACATTTTCAGTGTACATTCAAGAAATGTATATCAAAACATACACATTTTCAGTGTACATTCAAGAAATGTACATCAAAACATACAAATTTTCATTGTATATACAAGAATTGTACATCAAAACATACACATTTTCATTGTACATTAAAGATATGTACATCAAAACATACACATTTTCATTGTATATACAAGAAATGTACATCAAAACATACACATTTTCAGTGTACATTCAAGAAATGTATATCAAAGCATATACATTTTCATTGTATATACAAGAAATGTATATCAAAACATACACATTTTCAGATTACATTCAAGAAATGTTCATCAAAACATACACATTTTCATTGTACATTCAAGAGATGTACATCACAACATACACATTTTCATTGTACATTCAAGAAATGTACATCAAAACATACACATTTTCATTGTACATTAAAGGAATGTACATCAAAACATACACATTTTCATTGTACATTCAAGAAATGTACATCAAAACACACACATTTTCAGTGTACATTCAAGACATGTATATCAAAACATACACATTTTCAGTGTACATTCAAGAAATGTACATCAAAACATACAAATTTTCATTGTATATACAAGAAATGTACATCAAAACATACACATTTTCATTGTACATTAAAGAAATGTACATCAAAACCTACACATTTTCATTGTACATTAAAGAAATGTACATCAAAACATACACATTTTCATTGTATATACAAGAAATGTACATCAAAACATACACATTTTCAGTGTACATTCAAGAAATGTACATCAAAACATATACATTTTCATTGTATATACAAGAAATGTACATCAAAACATACACATTTTCAGTGTACAATCAAGAAATGTACATGAAAACATACATTTTCATTGTACATTCAAGAAATGTATATCAAAACATACACATTTTCAGATTACATTCAAGAAATCTTCATCAAAACATACACATTTTCATTGTATATTCAAATGGTGTACATCAAAACATACACATTTTCATTGTACATTCAAGAAATGTACATCAAAACACACACATTTTCAGTGTACATTCAAGAAATGTATATCAAAACATACACATTTTCAGTGTACATTCAAGAAATGTACATCAAAACATACAAATTTTCATTGTATATACAAGAAATGTACATCAAAACATACACATTTTCGTTGTACATTAAAGAAATGTACATCAAAACCTACACATTTTCAGTGTACATTCAAGAAATGTACATCAAAACATACACATTTTCATTGTATATACAAGAAATGTACATTAAAACATACACATTTTCATTGTACACTAAAGAAATGTATATCAAAACATACACATTTTCAGTGTACATTCAAGAAATGTACATCAAAACATACACATTTTCATTGTACATTCAAGAAATGTAGATCAAAACATACACATTTTCATTGTACACTCAAGAAATGTACATCAAAACATACACATTTTCATTGTACACTCAAGAAATGTCCATCAAAACATACACATTTTCATTGTACATTCAAGAAATGTACATCAAAACATACACATTTTCATTGTACATTCAAGGAATGTACATCAAAACATACACACTTTCATTGTACATTCAAGAAATGTACATCAAAACACACACATTTTCACTGTACATTCAAGAAATGTATATCAAAACATACAAATTTTCAGTGTACATTCAAGAAATGTACATGAAAACATATACATTTTCATTGCACATTCAAGAAATGTATATCAAAACATACACATTTTCAGATTACATTCAAGAAATGTACATCAAAACATTCAAATTTTCATTGTACATTGAAGAAGTGTACATCAAAACATAAACATTTTCATAGTACATTCAAGGAATGTACATCAAAACATACACATTTTCATTGTATATTCAAGAAATGTACCTCAAAACACACACATTTTCAGTGTACATTCAAGAAATGTATATCAAAACATACACATTTTCAGTGTACATTCAAGAAATGTACATCAAAACATACAAATTTTCATTGTATATACAAGAAATGTACATCAAAACATACACATTTTCAGTGCACATTCAAGAAATGTACATCAAAACATACACATTTTCAGTGTACATTCAAGAAATGTACATCAAAACATACACATTTTCATTGTATATACCAGAAATGTACATCAAAACATACACATTTTCAGTGTACATTCAAGAAATGTACATCAAAACATATACATTTTCATTGTATATACAAGAAATGCACATCAAAACATACACATTTTCAGTGTACACTCCAGAAATGTATATCAAAACATACACATTTACAGTGTACATTCAAGAAATGTACATCAAAACATACACATTTTCATTGTACATTCAAGAAATGTACATCAAAACTTACACATTCTCATTGTACATTCAAGAAATGTACATCAAAACATACACATTTTGATTGTACATTCAAGAAGTGTACATCAAAACATACACATTTTCATTGTACACTCAAGAAATGTACATCAAAACATACACATTTTCATTGTACATTCAAGAAATATATATCAAAACATACACATTTTCATTGTACATTCAAGAAATGTACATCAATACACACATTTTCAGTGTACATTCAAGAAATGTATATCAAAACATACACATTTTCAGTGTACATTCAAGAAATGTACATCAAAACATACAAATTTTCATTGTATATACAAGAATTGTACATCAAAACATACACATTTTCATTGTACATTAAAGATATGTACATCAAAACATACACATTTTCATTGTATATACAAGAAATGTACATCAAAACATACACATTTTCAGTGTACATTCAAGAAATGTATATCAAAGCATATACACTTTCATTGTATATACAAGAAATGTATATCAAAACATACACATTTTCAGATTACATTCAAGAAATGTTCATCAAAACATACACATTTTCATTGTACATTCAAGAGATGTACATCACAACATACACATTTTCATTGTACATTCAAGAAATGTACATCAAAACATACACATTTTCATTGTACATTAAAGGAATGTACATCAAAACATACACATTTTCATTGTACATTCAAGAAATGTACATCAAAACACACACATTTTCAGTGTACATTCAAGACATGTATATCAAAACATACACATTTTCAGTGTACATTCAAGAAATGTACATCAAAACATACAAATTTTCATTGTATATACAAGAAATGTACATCAAAACATACACATTTTCATTGTACATTAAAGAAATGTACATCAAAACCTACACATTTTCATTGTACATTAAAGAAATGTACATCAAAACATACACATTTTCATTGTATATACAAGAAATGTACATCAAAACATACACATTTTCAGTGTACATTCAAGAAATGTACATCAAAACATATACATTTTCATTGTATATACAAGAAATGTACATCAAAACATACACATTTTCAGTGTACAATCAAGAAATGTACATGAAAACATACATTTTCATTGTACATTCAAGAAATGTATATCAAAACATACACATTTTCAGATTACATTCAAGAAATCTTCATCAAAACATACACATTTTCATTGTATATTCAAATGGTGTACATCAAAACATACACATTTTCATTGTACATTCAAGAAATGTACATCAAAACACACACATTTTCAGTGTACATTCAAGAAATGTATATCAAAACATACACATTTTCAGTGTACATTCAAGAAATGTACATCAAAACATACAAATTTTCATTGTATATACAAGAAATGTACATCAAAACATACACATTTTCGTTGTACATTAAAGAAATGTACATCAAAACCTACACATTTTCAGTGTACATTCAAGAAATGTACATCAAAACATACACATTTTCATTGTATATACAAGAAATGTACATTAAAACATACACATTTTCATTGTACACTAAAGAAATGTATATCAAAACATACACATTTTCAGTGTACATTCAAGAAATGTACATCAAAACATACACATTTTCATTGTACATTCAAGAAATGTAGATCAAAACATACACATTTTCATTGTACACTCAAGAAATGTACATCAAAACATACACATTTTCATTGTACACTCAAGAAATGTCCATCAAAACATACACATTTTCATTGTACATTCAAGAAATGTACATCAAAACATACACATTTTCATTGTACATTCAAGGAATGTACATCAAAACATACACACTTTCATTGTACATTCAAGAAATGTACATCAAAACACACACATTTTCACTGTACATTCAAGAAATGTATATCAAAACATACACATTTTCAGTGTACATTCAAGAAATGTACATCTGAACATACAAATTTTCATTGTATATACAAGAAATGTTCATCAAAACATACACATTTTCATTGTACATTAAAGAAATGTACATCAAAACCTACACATTTTCAGTGTACATTCAAGAAATGTACATCAAAGCATACACATTTTCATTGTACACTCAAGAAATGTACATCAAAACATACACATTTTCATTGTACATTCAAGAAATGTACATCAAAACATACACATTTTCATTGTATATACCGGAAATGTACATCAAAACATACACATTTTCACTGTATATACAAGAAATGTTCATCAAAACAAACACATTTTCAGTGTACATTCAAGAAATGTACATCAAAGCATATACATTTTCATCGTATATAAAAGAAATGTACATCAAAACATACACATTTTCAGTGTACATTCAAGAAATGTACATGAAAACATATACATTTTCATTGCACATTCAAGAAATGTATATCAAAACATACACATTTTCAGATTACATTCAAGAAATGTACATCAAAACATACACATTTTCATTGTACCTTGAAGAAGTGTACATCAAAACATACACATTTTCATTGTACATTCAAGAAATGTAAATCAAAACATAATCATTTTCATAGTACATTCAAGGAATGTACATCAAAACATACACATTTTCATTCTATATTCAAGAAATGTACATCAAAACACACATTTTCAGTGTACATTCAAGAAATGTATATCAAAACATACACATTTTCAGTGTACATTCAAGAAATGTACATCAAAACATACAAATTTTCATTGTATATACAAGAAATGTACAACAAAACATACACATTTTCATTGTACACTAAAGAAATGTACATCAAAACATACACATTTTCAGTGCACATTCAAGAAATGTACATCAAAACATACACATTTTCAGCGTACATTCAAGAAATGTACATCAAAACATACACATTTTCATTGTATATACCAGAAATGTACATCAAAACATACACATTTTCAGCGTACATTCAAGAAATGTACATCAAAACATACACATTTTCATTGTATATACCAGAAATGTACATCAAAACATACACATTTTCAGTGTACATTCAAGAAATGTACATCAAAACATATACATTTTCATTGTATATACAAGAAATGTACATCAAAACATACACATTTTCAGTGTACATTCCAGAAATGTATATCAAAACATACACATTTACAGTGTACATTCAAGAAATGTACATCAAAACATACACATTTTCAGTATACATTCAAGAAATGTACATGAAAACATATACATTTTCATTGTACATTCAAGAAATGTATATCAAAACATACACATTTTCAGTGTACATTCAAGAAATGTACATCAAAACATACACATTTTCATTGTATATACAAGAAATGTACATCAAAACATACACATTTTCATTGTACACTAAAGAAATGTCCATCAAACCATACACTTTTTCATTGTACATTCAAGAAATGTATATCAAAACATACACATTTTGATTGTACATTCAAGAAATGTACATCAAAACATACATATTTTCAGTGTACATTCAAGAAATGTATAACAAAAAATACACATTTTCAGTGTACATTCAAGAAATGTGCATCAAAACAAACACATTTTCATTGTACACTAAAGAAATGTACATCAAAACATACACATTTTCATTGTACATTCAAGAAATATACTTCAAAACATACACATTTTTATTGTACATTCAAGAAATGTACATCAAAACATACACATTTTCATTGTACACTCAAGAAATGTACATCAAAACATACAAATTCTCATTGTACATTCAAGAAATGTACATCAAAACATACACATTTTCATTGTACACTCAAGAAATGTTCATCAAAACATACACATTTTCATTGTACATTCCAGAAATGTACATCAAAACATACACATTTTCAGTGTACATTCAAGAAATGTATATAAAAAATACACATTTTCAGTGTACATTCAAGAAATGTACATCAAAGCAAACACATTTTCATTGTACACTAAAGAAATGTACATCAAAACATACACATTTTCATTGTACATTCAAGAAATGTACATCAAAACTTACACATTCTCATTTACATTCAAGAAATGTACATCAAAACATACACATTTTGATTGTTCACTCAAGAAATGTACATCAAAACATACACATTTTCATTGTACACTCAAGAAATGTACATCAAAACATACACATTTTCATTGTACATTCAAGAAATGTATATCAAAACATACACATTTTCATTGTACATTCAAGAAATGTACATCAAAACATACACATTTTCATTGTACATTCTACAAATGTACATCAAAACATACACATTTTCAGTGTACATTCAAGAAATGTACATCAAAGCAAACACATTTTCATTGTACACTAAAGAAATGTACATCAAAACATACACATTTTCATTGTACAATCAAGAAATGCACATCAAAACATACACATTTTCATTGTACATTCAAGAAATATACATCAAAACATACACATTTTCATTGTACATTCAAGAAATGTACATCAAAACTTACACATTCTCATTGTACATTCAAGAAATGTACATCAAAACATACACATTTTGATTGTACACTCAAGAAATGTACATCAAAACATACACATTTTCATTGTACACTCAAGAAATGTACATCAAAACATACACTTTTTCATTGTACATTCAAGAAATGTATATCAAAACATACACATTTTCATTGTACATTCAAGAAATGTACATCAAAACATACACATTTTCATTGTACATTCAAGAAATGTACATCAAAACATACACATTTTCATTGTACATTCAAAGAATGTACATCAAAACATACTCATTTTCATTGTACATTCAAGAAATGTACATCAAAACACACACATTTTCATTGTACATTAAAGGAATGTACATCAAAACATACACATTTTCATTGTACATTCAAGAAATGTACAACAAAACACACACATTTTCAGTGTACATTCAAGACATGTATATCAAAACATACACATTTTCAGTGTACATTCAAGAAATGTACATCAAAACATACAAATTTTCATTGTATATACAAGAAATGTACATCAAAACATACACATTTTCATTGTACATTAAAGAAATGTACATCAAAACCTACACATTTTCATTGTACATTAAAGAAATGTACATCAAAACATACACATGTTCATTGTATATACAAGAAATGTACATCAAAACATACACATTTTCAGTGTACATTCAAGAAATGTACATCAAAACATATACATTTTCATTGTATATACAAGAAATGTACATCAAAACATACACATTTTCAGTGTACAATCAAGAAATGTACATGAAAACATACATTTTCATTGTACATTCAAGAAATGTATATCAAAACATACACATTTTCAGATTACATTCAAGAAATGTTCATCAAAACATACACATTTTCATTGTACATTCAAATGGTGTACATCAAAACATACACATTTTCATTGTACATTCAAGAAATGTACATCAAAACATACACATTTTCATTGTACATTCAAGGAATGTACATCAAAACATACACATTTTCATTGTACATTCAAGAAATGTACATCAAAACACACACATTTTCAGTGTACATTCAAGAAATGTATATCAAAACATACACATTTTCAGTGTACATTCAAGAAATGTACATCAAAACATACAAATTTTCATTGTATATACAAGAAATGTACATCAAAACATACACATTTTCGTTGTGCATTAAAGTAATGTACATCAAAACCTACACATTTTCAGTGTACATTCAAGAAATGTACATCAAAACATACACATTAACATTGTATATACAAGAAATGTACATTAAAACATACACATTTTCATTGTACACTAAAGAAATGTACATCAAAACATACACATTTTCAGTGTACATTCAAGAAATGTACATCAAAACATACACATTTTCATTGTGCATTCAAGAAATGTAGATCAAAACATACACATTTTCATTGTACACTCAAGAAATGTACATCAAAACATACACATTTTCATTGTACACTCAAGAAATGTCCATCAAAACATACACATTTTCATTGTACATTCAAGAAATGTACATCAAAACATACACATTTTCATTGTACATTCAAGGAATGTACATCAAAACATACACATTTTCATTGTACATTCAAGAAATGTACATCAAAACACACACATTTTCACTGTACATTCAAGAAATGTATATCAAAACATACACATTTTCAGTGTACATTCAAGAAATGTACATCAAAACATAAACATTTTCATAGTACATTCAAGGAATGTACATCAAAACATACACATTTTCATTGTACATTCAAGAAATGTACATCAAAACATACACATTTTCATTGTACACTCAAGAAATGTACATCAAAACATACAAATTCTCATTGTACATTCAAGAAATGTACATCAAAACATACACATTTTCATTGTACACTCAAGAAATGTTCATCAAAACATACACATTTTCATTGTACATTCCAGAAATGTACATCAAAACATACACACTTTCAGTGTACATTCAAGAAATGTATATAAAAAATACACATTTTCAGTGTACATTCAAGAAATGTACATCAAAGCAAACACATTTTCATTGTACACTAAAGAAATGTACATCAAAACATACACATTTTCATTGTACATTCAAGAAATGTACATCAAAACTTACACATTCTCATTTACATTCAAGAAATGTACATCAAAACATACACATTTTGATTGTTCACTCAAGAAATGTACATCAAAACATACACATTTTCATTGTACACTCAAGAAATGTACATCAAAACATACACATTTTCATTGTACATTCAAGAAATGTATATCAAAACATACACATTTTCATTGTACATTCAAGAAATGTACATCAAAACATACACATTTTCATTGTACATTCTACAAATGTACATCAAAACATACACATTTTCAGTGTACATTCAAGAAATGTACATCAAAGCAAACACATTTTCATTGTACACTAAAGAAATGTACATCAAAACATACACATTTTCATTGTACAATCAAGAAATGTACATCAAAACATACACATTTTCATTGTACAATCAAGAAATGCACATCAAAACATACACATTTTCATTGTACATTCAAGAAATATACATCAAAACATACACATTTTCATTGTACATTCAAGAAATGTACATCAAAACTTACACATTCTCATTGTACATTCAAGAAATGTACATCAAAACATACACATTTTGATTGTACACTCAAGAAATGTACATCAAAACATACACATTTTCATTGTACACTCAAGAAATGTACATCAAAACATACACTTTTTCATTGTACATTCAAGAAATGTATATCAAAACATACACATTTTCATTGTACATTCAAGAAATGTACATCAAAACATACACATTTTCATTGTACATTCAAGAAATGTACATCAAAACATACACATTTTCATTGTACATTCAAAGAATGTACATCAAAACATACTCATTTTCATTGTACATTCAAGAAATGTACATCAAAACACACACATTTTCATTGTACATTAAAGGAATGTACATCAAAACATACACATTTTCATTGTACATTCAAGAAATGTACAACAAAACACACACATTTTCAGTGTACATTCAAGACATGTATATCAAAACATACACATTTTCAGTGTACATTCAAGAAATGTACATCAAAACATACAAATTTTCATTGTATATACAAGAAATGTACATCAAAACATACACATTTTCATTGTACATTAAAGAAATGTACATCAAAACCTACACATTTTCATTGTACATTAAAGAAATGTACATCAAAACATACACATGTTCATTGTATATACAAGAAATGTACATCAAAACATACACATTTTCAGTGTACATTCAAGAAATGTACATCAAAACATATACATTTTCATTGTATATACAAGAAATGTACATCAAAACATACACATTTTCAGTGTACAATCAAGAAATGTACATGAAAACATACATTTTCATTGTACATTCAAGAAATGTATATCAAAACATACACATTTTCAGATTACATTCAAGAAATGTTCATCAAAACATACACATTTTCATTGTACATTCAAATGGTGTACATCAAAACATACACATTTTCATTGTACATTCAAGAAATGTACATCAAAACATACACATTTTCATTGTACATTCAAGGAATGTACATCAAAACATACACATTTTCATTGTACATTCAAGAAATGTACATCAAAACACACACATTTTCAGTGTACATTCAAGAAATGTATATCAAAACATACACATTTTCAGTGTACATTCAAGAAATGTACATCAAAACATACAAATTTTCATTGTATATACAAGAAATGTACATCAAAACATACACATTTTCGTTGTGCATTAAAGTAATGTACATCAAAACCTACACATTTTCAGTGTACATTCAAGAAATGTACATCAAAACATACACATTAACATTGTATATACAAGAAATGTACATTAAAACATACACATTTTCATTGTACACTAAAGAAATGTACATCAAAACATACACATTTTCAGTGTACATTCAAGAAATGTACATCAAAACATACACATTTTCATTGTGCATTCAAGAAATGTAGATCAAAACATACACATTTTCATTGTACACTCAAGAAATGTACATCAAAACATACACATTTTCATTGTACACTCAAGAAATGTCCATCAAAACATACACATTTTCATTGTACATTCAAGAAATGTACATCAAAACATACACATTTTCATTGTACATTCAAGGAATGTACATCAAAACATACACATTTTCATTGTACATTCAAGAAATGTACATCAAAACACACACATTTTCACTGTACATTCAAGAAATGTATATCAAAACATACACATTTTCAGTGTACATTCAAGAAATGTACATCAAAACATAAACATTTTCATAGTACATTCAAGGAATGTACATCAAAACATACACATTTTCATTGTACATTCAAGAAATGTACATCAAAACATACACATTTTCATTGTACACTCAAGAAATGTACATCAAAACATACAAATTCTCATTGTACATTCAAGAAATGTACATCAAAACATACACATTTTCATTGTACACTCAAGAAATGTTCATCAAAACATACACATTTTCATTGTACATTCCAGAAATGTACATCAAAACATACACACTTTCAGTGTACATTCAAGAAATGTATATAAAAAATACACATTTTCAGTGTACATTCAAGAAATGTACATCAAAGCAAACACATTTTCATTGTACACTAAAGAAATGTACATCAAAACATACACATTTTCATTGTACATTCAAGAAATGTACATCAAAACTTACACATTCTCATTTACATTCAAGAAATGTACATCAAAACATACACATTTTGATTGTTCACTCAAGAAATGTACATCAAAACATACACATTTTCATTGTACACTCAAGAAATGTACATCAAAACATACACATTTTCATTGTACATTCAAGAAATGTATATCAAAACATACACATTTTCATTGTACATTCAAGAAATGTACATCAAAACATACACATTTTCATTGTACATTCTACAAATGTACATCAAAACATACACATTTTCAGTGTACATTCAAGAAATGTACATCAAAGCAAACACATTTTCATTGTACACTAAAGAAATGTACATCAAAACATACACATTTTCATTGTACAATCAAGAAATGTACATCAAAACATACACATTTTCATTGTACAATCAAGAAATGCACATCAAAACATACACATTTTCATTGTACATTCAAGAAATATACATCAAAACATACACATTTTCATTGTACATTCAAGAAATGTACATCAAAACTTACACATTCTCATTGTACATTCAAGAAATGTACATCAAAACATACACATTTTGATTGTACACTCAAGAAATGTACATCAAAACATACACATTTTCATTGTACACTCAAGAAATGTACATCAAAACATACACTTTTTCATTGTACATTCAAGAAATGTATATCAAAACATACACATTTTCATTGTACATTCAAGAAATGTACATCAAAACATACACATTTTCATTGTACATTCAAGAAATGTACATCAAAACATACACATTTTCATTGTACATTCAAAGAATGTACATCAAAACATACTCATTTTCATTGTACATTCAAGAAATGTACATCAAAACACACACATTTTCATTGTACATTAAAGGAATGTACATCAAAACATACACATTTTCATTGTACATTCAAGAAATGTACAACAAAACACACACATTTTCAGTGTACATTCAAGACATGTATATCAAAACATACACATTTTCAGTGTACATTCAAGAAATGTACATCAAAACATACAAATTTTCATTGTATATACAAGAAATGTACATCAAAACATACACATTTTCATTGTACATTAAAGAAATGTACATCAAAACCTACACATTTTCATTGTACATTAAAGAAATGTACATCAAAACATACACATGTTCATTGTATATACAAGAAATGTACATCAAAACATACACATTTTCAGTGTACATTCAAGAAATGTACATCAAAACATATACATTTTCATTGTATATACAAGAAATGTACATCAAAACATACACATTTTCAGTGTACAATCAAGAAATGTACATGAAAACATACATTTTCATTGTACATTCAAGAAATGTATATCAAAACATACACATTTTCAGATTACATTCAAGAAATGTTCATCAAAACATACACATTTTCATTGTACATTCAAATGGTGTACATCAAAACATACACATTTTCATTGTACATTCAAGAAATGTACATCAAAACATACACATTTTCATTGTACATTCAAGGAATGTACATCAAAACATACACATTTTCATTGTACATTCAAGAAATGTACATCAAAACACACACATTTTCAGTGTACATTCAAGAAATGTATATCAAAACATACACATTTTCAGTGTACATTCAAGAAATGTACATCAAAACATACAAATTTTCATTGTATATACAAGAAATGTACATCAAAACATACACATTTTCGTTGTGCATTAAAGTAATGTACATCAAAACCTACACATTTTCAGTGTACATTCAAGAAATGTACATCAAAACATACACATTAACATTGTATATACAAGAAATGTACATTAAAACATACACATTTTCATTGTACACTAAAGAAATGTACATCAAAACATACACATTTTCAGTGTACATTCAAGAAATGTACATCAAAACATACACATTTTCATTGTGCATTCAAGAAATGTAGATCAAAACATACACATTTTCATTGTACACTCAAGAAATGTACATCAAAACATACACATTTTCATTGTACACTCAAGAAATGTCCATCAAAACATACACATTTTCATTGTACATTCAAGAAATGTACATCAAAACATACACATTTTCATTGTACATTCAAGGAATGTACATCAAAACATACACATTTTCATTGTACATTCAAGAAATGTACATCAAAACATACACATTTTCATTGTACACTCAAGAAATGTACATCAAAACATACAAATTCTCATTGTACATTCAAGAAATGTACATCAAAACATACACATTTTCATTGTACACTCAAGAAATGTTCATCAAAACATACACATTTTCATTGTACATTCCAGAAATGTACATCAAAACATACACACTTTCAGTGTACATTCAAGAAATGTATATAAAAAATACACATTTTCAGTGTACATTCAAGAAATGTACATCAAAGCAAACACATTTTCATTGTACACTAAAGAAATGTACATCAAAACATACACATTTTCATTGTACATTCAAGAAATGTACATCAAAACTTACACATTCTCATTTACATTCAAGAAATGTACATCAAAACATACACATTTTGATTGTTCACTCAAGAAATGTACATCAAAACATACACATTTTCATTGTACACTCAAGAAATGTACATCAAAACATACACATTTTCATTGTACATTCAAGAAATGTATATCAAAACATACACATTTTCATTGTACATTCAAGAAATGTACATCAAAACATACACATTTTCATTGTACATTCTACAAATGTACATCAAAACATACACATTTTCAGTGTACATTCAAGAAATGTACATCAAAGCAAACACATTTTCATTGTACACTAAAGAAATGTACATCAAAACATACACATTTTCATTGTACAATCAAGAAATGCACATCAAAACATACACATTTTCATTGTACATTCAAGAAATATACATCAAAACATACACATTTTCATTGTACATTCAAGAAATGTACATCAAAACTTACACATTCTCAATGTACATTCAAGAAATGTACATCAAAACATACACATTTTGATTGTACACTCAAGAAATGTACATCAAAACATACACATTTTCATTGTACACTCAAGAAATGTACATCAAAACATACACTTTTTCATTGTACATTCAAGAAATGTATATCAAAACATACACATTTTCATTGTACATTCAAGAAATGTACATCAAAACATACACATTTTCATTGTACATTCAAGAAATGTACATCAAAACATACACATTTTCATTGTACATTCAAAGAATGTACATCAAAACATACTCATTTTCATTGTACATTCAAGAAATGTACATCAAAACACACACATTTTCATTGTACATTAAAGGAATGTACATCAAAACATACACATTTTCATTGTACATTCAAGAAATGTACAACAAAACACACACATTTTCAGTGTACATTCAAGACATGTATATCAAAACATACACATTTTCAGTGTACATTCAAGAAATGTACATCAAAACATACAAATTTTCATTGTATATACAAGAAATGTACATCAAAACATACACATTTTCATTGTACATTAAAGAAATGTACATCAAAACCTACACATTTTCATTGTACATTGAAGAAATGTACATCAAAACATACACATGTTCATTGTATATACAAGAAATGTACATCAAAACATACACATTTTCAGTGTACATTCAAGAAATGTACATCAAAACATATACATTTTCATTGTATATACAAGAAATGTACATCAAAACATACACATTTTCAGTGTACAATCAAGAAATGTACATGAAAACATACATTTTCATTGTACATTCAAGAAATGTATATCAAAACATACACATTTTCAGATTACATTCAAGAAATGTTCATCAAAACATACACATTTTCATTGTACATTCAAATGGTGTACATCAAAACATACACATTTTCATTGTACATTCAAGAAATGTACATCAAAACATACACATTTTCATTGTACATTCAAGGAATGTACATCAAAACATACACATTTTCATTGTACATTCAAGAAATGTACATCAAAACACACACATTTTCAGTGTACATTCAAGAAATGTATATCAAAACATACACATTTTCAGTGTACATTCAAGAAATGTACATCAAAACATACAAATTTTCATTGTATATACAAGAAATGTACATCAAAACATACACATTTTCGTTGTGCATTAAAGTAATGTACATCAAAACCTACACATTTTCAGTGTACATTCAAGAAATGTACATCAAAACATACACATTAACATTGTATATACAAGAAATGTACATTAAAACATACACATTTTCATTGTACACTAAAGAAATGTACATCAAAACATACACATTTTCAGTGTACATTCAAGAAATGTACATCAAAACATACACATTTTCATTGTGCATTCAAGAAATGTAGATCAAAACATACACATTTTCATTGTACACTCAAGAAATGTACATCAAAACATACACATTTTCATTGTACACTCAAGAAATGTCCATCAAAACATACACATTTTCATTGTACATTCAAGAAAAGTACATCAAAACATACACATTTTCATTGTACATTCAAGGAATGTACATCAAAACATACACATTTTCATTGTACATTCAAGAAATGTACATCAAAACACACACATTTTCACTGTACATTCAAGAAATGTATATCAAAACATACACATTTTCAGTGTACATTCAAGAAATGTACATCTGAACATACAAATTTTCATTGTATATACAAGAAATGTTCATCAAAACATACACATTTTCATTGTACATTAAAGAAATGTACATCAAAACCTACACATTTTCAGTGTACATTCAAGAAATGTACATCAAAGCATACACATTTTCATTGTACACTCAAGAAATGTACATCAAAACATACACATTTTCATTGTACATTCAAGAAATGTACATCAAAACATACACATCTTCATTGTATATACCGGAAATGTACATCAAAACATACACATTTTCATTGTATATACAAGAAATGTTCATAAAAACATACACATTTTCAGTGTACATTCAAGAAATGTACATCAAAGCATATACATTTTCAGTGTACATTCAAGAAATGTACATGAAAACATATACATTTTCATTGCACATTCAAGAAATGTATATCAAAACATACACATTTTCAGATTACATTCAAGAAATGTACATCAAAACATTCACATTTTCATTGTACATTGAAGAAGTGTACATCAAAACATACACATTTTCATTGTACATTCAAGAAATGTACATCAAAACATAAACATTTTCATAGTACATTCAAGGAATGTACATCAAAACATACACATTTTCATTGTATATTCAAGAAATGTACCTCAAAACACACACATTTTCAGTGTACATTCAAGAAATGTATATCAAAACATACACATTTTCAGTGTACATTCAAGAAATGTACATCAAAACATACAAATTTTCATTGTATATACAAGAAATGTACAACAAAACATACACATTTTCTATGTACACTAAAGAAATGTACATCAAAACATACACATTTTCAGTGCACATTCAAGAAATGTACATCAAAACATACACATTTTCAGTGTACATTCAAGAAATGTACATCAAAACATACACATTTTCATTGTATATACCAGAAATGTACATCAAAACATACACATTTTCAGTGTACATTCAAGAAATGTACATCAAAACATATACATTTTCATTGTATATACAAGAAATGTACATCAAAACATACACATTTTCAGTGTACACTCCAGAAATGTATATCAAAACATACACATTTACAGTGTACATTCAAGAAATGTACATCAAAACATACACATTTTCATTGTACATTCAAGAAATGTACATCAAAACTTACACATTCTCATTGTACATTCAAGAAATGTACATCAAAACATACACATTTTGATTGTACATTCAAGAAATGTACATCAAAACATACACATTTTCATTGTACACTCAAGAAATGTACATCAAATCATACACATTTTCATTGTACATTCAAGAAATGTATATCAAAACATACACATGTTCATTGTACATTCAAGAAATGTACATCAATACACACATTTTCAGTGTACATTCAAGAAATGTATATCAAAACATACACATTTTCAGTGTACATTCAAGAAATGTACATCAAAACATACAAATTTTCATTGTATATACAAGAATTGTACATCAAAACATACACATTTTCATTGTACATTAAAGATATGTACATCAAAACATACACATTTTCATTGTATATACAAGAAATGTACATCAAAACATACACATTTTCAGTGTACATTCAAGAAATGTATATCAAAGCATATACATTTTCATTGTATATACAAGAAATGTACATCAAAACATACACATTTTCAGTGTACATTCAAGAAATGTACATGAAAACATACATTTTCATTGTGCATTCAAGAAATGTATATCAAAACATACACATTTTCAGATTACATTCAAGAAATGTTCATCAAAACATTCACATTTTCATTGTACATTCAAGAGATGTACATCAAAACATACACATTTTCATTGTACATTCAAGAAATGTACATCAAAACATACACATTTTCATTGTACATTAAAGGAATGTACATCAAAACATACACATTTTCATTGTACATTCAAGAAATGTACATCAAAACACACACATTTTCAGTGTACATTCAAGACATATATATCAAAACATACACATTTTCAGTGTACATTCAAGAAATGTACATCAAAACATACAAATTTTCATTGTATATACAAGAAATGTACATCAAAACATACACATTTTCATTGTACATTAAAGAAATGTACATCAAAACCTACACATTTTCATTGTACATTAAAGAAATGTACATCAAAACATACACATTTTCATTGTATATACAAGAAATGTACATCAAAACATATACATTTTCATTGTATATACAAGAAATGTACATCAAAACATACACATTTTCAGTGTACAATCAAGAAATGTACATGAAAACATACATTTTCATTGCACATTCAAGAAATGTATATCAAAACATACACATTTTCAGATTACATTCAAGAAATGTTCATCAAAACATACACATTTTCATTGTACATTCAAATGGTGTACATCAAAACATACACATTTTCATTGTACATTCAAGAAATGTACATCAAAACATACACATTTTCATTGTACATTCAAGGAATGTACATCAAAACATACACATTTTCATTGTACATTCAAGAAATGTACATCAAAACACACACATTTTCAGTGTACATTCAAGAAATGTATATCAAAACATACACATTTTCAGTGTACATTCAAGAAATGTACATCAAAACATAAACATTTTCATAGTACATTCAAGGAATGTACATCAAAACATACAGATTTTCATTGTATATTCAAGAAATGTACCTCAAAACACACACATTTTCAGTGTACATTCAAGAAATGTATATCAAAACATACACATTTTCAGTGTACATTCAAGAAATGTACATCAAAACATACAAATTTTCATTGTATATACAAGAAATGTACAACAAAACATACACATTTTCTATGTACACTAAAGAAATGTACATCAAAACATACACATTTTCAGTGCACATTCAAGAAATGTACATCAAAACATACACATTTTCAGTGTACATTCAAGAAATGTACATCAAAACATACACATTTTCATTGTATATACCAGAAATGTACATCAAAACATACACATTTTCAATGTACATTCAAGAAATGTACATCAAAACATATACATTTTCATTGTATATACAAGAAATGTACATCAAAACATACACATTTTCAGTGTACACTCCAGAAATGTATATCAAAACATACACATTTTGATTGTTCACTCAAGAAATGTACATCAAAACATACACATTTTCATTGTACACTCAAGAAATGTACATCAAAACATACACATTTTCATTGTACATTCAAGAAATGTACATCAAAACATACACATTTTCATCGTACACTAAAGAAATGTACATCAAAACATACACATTTTCATTGTACATTCAAGAAATGTATATCAAAACATACACATTTTCATTGTACATTCAAGAAATGTACATCAATACACACATTTTCAGTGTACATTCAAGAAATGTATATCAAAACATACACATTTTCAGTGTACATTCAAGAAATGTACATCAAAACATACAAATTTTCATTGTATATACAAGAATTGTACATCAAAACATACACATTTTCATTGTACGTTAAAGATATGTACATCAAAACATACACATTTTCATTGTATATACAAGAAATGTACATCAAAACATACACATTTTCAGTGTACATTCAAGAAATGTATATCAAAGCATATACATTTTCATTGTATATACAAGAAATGTACATCAAAACATACACATTTTCAGTGTACATTCAAGAAATGTACATGAAAACATACATTTTCATTGTACATTCAAGAAATGTATATCAAAACATACACATTTTCAGATTATGTTCAAGAAATGTTCATCAAAACATACACATTTTCATTGTACATTCAAGAGATGTACATCAAAACATACACATTTTCATTGTACATTCAAGAAATGTACATCAAAACATACACATTTTCATTGTACATTAAAGGAATGTACATCAAAACATACACATTTTCATTGTACATTCAAGAAATGTACATATAAACACACACATTTTCAGTGTACATTCAAGACATGTATATCAAAACATACACATTTTCAGTGTACATTCAAGAAATGTACATCAAAACATACAAATTTTCATTGTATATACAAGAAATGTACATCAAAACATACACATTTTCAGTGCACATTCAAGAAATGTACATCAAAACATACACATTTTCAGTGTACATTCAAGAAATGTACATCAAAACATACACATTTTCATTGTATATACCAGAAATGTACATCAAAACATACACATTTTCAGTGTACATTCAAGAAATGTACATCAAAACATATACATTTTCATTGTATATACAAGAAATGTACATCAAAACATACACATTTTCAGTGTACACTCCAGAAATGTATATCAAAACATACACATTTACAGTGTACATTCAAGAAATGTACATCAAAACATACACATTTTCATTGTACATTCAAGAAATGTACATCAAAACTTACACATTCTCATTGTACATTCAAGAAATGTACATCAAAACATACACATTTTGATTGTACATTCAAGAAATGTACATCAAAACATACACATTTTCATTGTACACTAAAGAAATGTACATCAAAACATACACATTTTCAGTGTACATTCAAGAAATGTACATCAAAACATATACATTTTCATTGTATATACAAGAAATGTACATCAAAACATACACATTTTCAGTGTACAATCAAGAAATCTAAATGAAAACATACATTTTCATTGCACATTCAAGAAATGTATATCAAAACATACACATTTTCAGATTACATTCAAGAAATGTTCATCAAAACATACACATTTTCATTGTACATTCAAATGGTGTACATCAAAACATACACATTTTCATTGTACATTCAAGAAATGTACATCAAAACATACACATTTTCATTGTACATTCAAGGAATGTACATCAAAACATACACATTTTCATTGTACATTCAAGAAATGTACATCAAAACACACACATTTTCAGTGTACATTCAAGAAATGTATATCAAAACATACACATTTTCAGTGTACATTCAAGAAATGTACATCAAAACATACAAATTTTCATTGTATATACAAGAAATGTACATCAAAACATACACATTTTCGTTGTACATTAAAGAAATGTACATCAAAAGCTACACATTTTCAGTGTACATTCAAGAAATGTACATCAAAACATACACATTTTCATTGTATATGCAAGAAATGTACATTAAAACATACACATTTTCATTGTACACTAAAGAAATGTACATCAAAACATACACATTTTCAGTGTACATTCAAGAAATGTACATCAAAACATACACATTTTCATTGTACATTCAAGAAATGTAGATCAAAACATACACATTTTCATTGTACACTCAAGAAGTGTACATCAAAACATACACATTTTCATTGTAAATCAAGAAATGTCCATCAAAACATACACATTTTCATTGTACATTCAAGAAATGTACATCAAAACATACACATTTTCATTGTACATTCAAGGAATGTACATCAAAACATACACATTTTCATTGTACATTCAAGAAATGTACATCAAAACACACACATTTTCACTGTACATTCAAGAAATGTATATCAAAACATACACATTTTCAGTGTACATTCAAGAAATGTACATCTGAACATACAAATTTTCATTGTATATACAAGAAATGTTCATCAAAACATACACATTTTCATTGTACATTAAAGAAATGTACATCAAAACCTACACATTTTCAGTGTACATTCAAGAAATGTACATCAAAACATACACATTTTCATTGTATATACAAGAAATGTACATTAAAACATACACATTTTCATTGTACACTAAAGAAATGTACATCAAAACATACACATTTTCAGTGTACATTCAAGAAATGTACATCAAAACATACACATTTTCATTGTACATTCAAGAAATGTAGATCAAAACATACACATTTTCATTGTACACTCAAGAAATGTACATCAAAACATACACATTTTCATTGTACACTCAAGAAATGTCCATCAAAACATACACATTTTCATTGTACATTCAAGAAATGTACATCAAAACATACACATTTTCATTGTACATTCAAGGAATGTACATCAAAACATACACATTTTCATTGTACATTCAAGAAATGTACATCAAAACACACACATTTTCACTGTACATTCAAGATATGTATATCAAAACATACACATTTTCAGTGTACATTCAAGAAATGTACATCTGAACATACAAATTTTCATTGTATATACAAGAAATGTTCATCAAAACATACACATTTTCAGTGTACATTAAAGAAATGTACATCAAAACCTACACATTTTCAGTGTACATTCAAGAAATGTACATCAAAGCATACACATTTTCATTGTACACTCAAGAAATGTACATCAAAACATACACATTTTCATTGTACATTCAAGAAATGTACATCAAAACATACACATTTTCATTGTATATACCGGAAATGTAT
Organism: Tenodera sinensis; assembly: GCA_030765045.1. Lineage (NCBI taxonomy): Eukaryota > Metazoa > Arthropoda > Insecta > Mantodea > Mantidae > Tenodera > Tenodera sinensis. Next base: position 213,773,393 of record CM060964.1, on the reverse strand, counting down.
ATCAAAACATACACATTTTCATTGTATATACAAGAAATGTTCATCAAAACATACACATTTTCAGTGTACATTCAAGAAATGTACATCAAAGCATATACATTTTCATCGTATATACAAGAAATGTTCATCAAAACATACACATTTTCAGTGTACATTCAAGAAATGTACATGAAAACATATACATTTTCATTGCATATTCAAGAAATGTATATCAAAACATACACATTTTCAGATTACATTCAAGAAATGTACATCAAAACATTCACATTTTCATTGTACATTGAAGAAGTGTACATCAAAACATACAGATTTTCATTGTACATTCAAGAAATGTACATCAAAACATAAACATTTTCATAGTACATTCAAGGAATGTACATCAAAACATACATATTTTCATTGTATATTCAAGAAATGTACCTCAAAACACACACATTTTCAGTGTACATTCAAGAAATGTATATCAAAACATACACATTTTCAGTGTACATTCAAGTAATGTACATCAAAACATACAAATTTTCATTGTATATATAAGAAATGTACAACAAAACATACACATTTTCATTGTACACTAAAGAAATGTACATCAAAACATACACATTTTCAGTGCACATTCAAGAAATGTACATCAAAACATACACATTTTCAGTGTACATTCAAGAAATGTACATCAAAACATACACATTTTCATTGTATATACCAGAAATGTACATCAAAACATACACATTTTCAGTGTACATTCAAGAAATGTACATCAAAACATATACATTTTCATTGTATATACAAGAAATGTACATCAAAACATACACATTCTCAGTGTACACTCCAGAAATGTATATCGAAACATACACATTTACAGTGTACATTCAAGAAATGTACATCAAAACATACACATTTTCATTGTACATTCAAGAAATGTACATCAAAACTTACACATTCTCATTGTACATTCAAGAAATGTACATCAAAACATACACATTTTGATTGTACACTCAAGAAATGTACATCAAAACATACACATTTTCATTGTACACTCAAGAAATGTACATCAAAACATACACATTTTCATTGTACATTCAAGAAATGTATATCAAAACATACACATTTTCATTGTACATTCAAGAAATGTACATCAAAACATACACATTTTCATTGTACATTCAAGAAATGTACATCAAAACATACACATTTTCATTGTATATACAAGAAATGTACATCAAAACATACACATTTTCTTTGTACATTCAAGAAATGTATATCAATACACACATTTTCAGTGTACATTCAAGAAATGTATATCAAAACATACACATTTTCAGTGTACATTCAAGAAATGTACATCAAAACATACAAATTTTCTATGTACACTAAAGAAATGTACATCAAAACATACACATTTTCAGTGCACATTCAAGAAATGTACATCAAAACATACACATTTTCAGTGTACATTCAAGAAATGTACATCAAAACATACACATTTTCATTGTATATACCAGAAATGTACATCAAAACATACACATTTTCAGTGTACATTCAAGAAATGTACATCAAAACATATACATTTTCATTGTATATACAAGAAATGTACATCAAAACATACACATTTTCAGTGTACACTCCAGAAATGTATATCAAAACATACACATTTTGATTGTTCACTCAAGAAATGTACATCAAAACATACACATTTTCATTGTACACTCAAGAAATGTACATCAAAACATACACATTTTCATTGTACATTCAAGAAATGTACATCAAAACATACACATTTTGATTGTACATTCAAGAAATGTACATCAAAACATACACATTTTCATTGTACACTAAAGAAATGTACATCAAAACATACACATTTTCATTGTACATTCAAGAAATGTATATCAAAACATACACATTTTCATTGTACATTCAAGAAATGTACATCAATACACACATTTTCAGTGTACATTCAAGAAATGTATATCAAAACATACACATTTTCAGTGTACATTCAAGAAATGTACATCAAAACATACAAATTTTCATTGTATATACAAGAATTGTACATCAAAACATACACATTTTCATTGTACGTTAAAGATATGTACATCAAAACATACACATTTTCATTGTATATACAAGAAATGTACATCAAAACATACACATTTTCAGTGTACATTCAAGAAATGTATATCAAAGCATATACATTTTCATTGTATATACAAGAAATGTACATCAAAACATACACATTTTCAGTGTACATTCAAGAAATGTACATGAAAACATACATTTTCATTGTACATTCAAGAAATGTATATCAAAACATACACATTTTCAGTGTACATTCAAGAAATGTACATCAAAACATAAACATTTTCATAGTACATTCAAGGAATGTACATCAAAACATACAGATTTTCATTGTATATTCAAGAAATGTACCTCAAAACACACACATTTTCAGTGTACATTCAAGAAATGAATATCAAAACATACACATTTTCAGTGTACATTCAAGAAATGTACATCAAAACATACAAATTTTCATTGTATATACAAGAAATGTACAACAAAACATACACATTTTCTATGTACACTAAAGAAATGTACATCAAAACATACACATTTTCAGTGCACATTCAAGAAATGTACATCAAAACATACACATTTTCAGTGTACATTCAAGAAATGTACATCAAAACATACACATTTTCATTGTATATACCAGAAATGTACATCAAAACATACACATTTTCAGTGTACATTCAAGAAATGTACATCAAAACATATACATTTTCATTGTATATACAAGAAATGTACATCAAAACATACACATTTTCAGTGTACACTCCAGAAATGTATATCAAAACATACACATTTTGATTGTTCACTCAAGAAATGTACATCAAAACATACACATTTTCATTGTACACTCAAGAAATGTACATCAAAACATACACATTTTCATTGTACATTCAAGAAATGTACATCAAAACATACACATTTTCATTGTACACTAAAGAAATGTACATCAAAACATACACATTTTCATTGTACATTCAAGAAATGTATATCAAAACATACACATTTTCATTGCACATTCAAGAAATGTACATCAATACACACATTTTCAGTGTACATTCAAGAAATGTATATCAAAACATACACATTTTCAGTGTACATTCAAGAAATGTACATCAAAACATACAAATTTTCATTGTATATACAAGAATTGTACATCAAAACATACACATTTTCATTGTACGTTAAAGATATGTACATCAAAACATACACATTTTCATTGTATATACAAGAAATGTACATCAAAACATACACATTTTCAGTGTACATTCAAGAAATGTATATCAAAGCATATACATTTTCATTGTATATACAAGAAATGTACATCAAAACATACACATTTTCAGTGTACATTCAAGAAATGTACATGAAAACATACATTTTCATTGTACATTCAAGAAATGTATATCAAAACATACACATTTTCAGATTACGTTCAAGAAATGTTCATCAAAACATACACATTTTCATTGTACATTCAAGAGATGTACTCAAAACATACACATTTTCATTGTACATTCAAGAAATGTACATCAAAACATACACATTTTCATTGTACATTAAAGGAATGTACATCAAAACATACACATTTTCATTGTACATTCAAGAAATGTACATCAAAACACACACATTTTCAGTGTACATTCAAGACATGTATATCAAAACATACACATTTTCAGTGTACATTCAAGAAATGTACATCAAAACATACAAATTTTCATTGTATATACAAGAAATGTACATCAAAACATACACATTTTCAGTGCACATTCAAGAAATGTACATCAAAACATACACATTTTCAGTGTACATTCAAGAAATGTACATCAAAACATACACATTTTCATTGTATATACCAGAAATGTACATCAAAACATACACATTTTCAGTGTACATTCAAGAAATGTACATCAAAACATATACATTTTCATTGTATATACAAGAAATGTACATCAAAACATACACATTTTCAGTGTACACTCCAGAAATGTATATCAAAACATACACATTTACAGTGTACATTCAAGAAATGTACATCAAAACATACACATTTTCATTGTACATTCAAGAAATGTACATCAAAACTTACACATTCTCATTGTACATTCAAGAAATGTACATCAAAACATACACATTTTGATTGTACATTCAAGAAATGTACATCAAAACATACACATTTTCATTGTACACTAAAGAAATGTACATCAAAACATACACATTTTCAGTGTACATTCAAGAAATGTACATCAAAACATATACATTTTCATTGTATATACAAGAAATGTACATCAAAACATACACATTTTCAGTGTACAATCAAGAAATCTACATGAAAACATACATTTTCATTGCACATTCAAGAAATGTATATCAAAACATACACATTTTCAGTTTACATTCAAGAAATGTTCATCAAAACATACACATTTTCATTGTACATTCAAATGGTGTACATCAAAACATACACATTTTCATTGTACATTCAAGAAATGTACATCAAAACATACACATTTTCATTGTACATTCAAGGAATGTACATCAAAACATACACATTTTCATTGTACATTCAAGAAATGTACATCAAAACACACACATTTTCAGTGTACATTCAAGAAATGTATATCAAAACATACACATTTTCAGTGTACATTCAAGAAATGTACATCAAAACATACAAATTTTCATTGTATATACAAGAAATGTACATCAAAACATACACATTTTCGTTGTACATTAAAGAAATGTACATCAAAAGCTACACATTTTCAGTGTACATTCAAGAAATGTACATCAAAACATACACATTTTCATTGTATATGCAAGAAATGTACATTAAAACATACACATTTTCATTGTACACTAAAGAAATGTACATCAAAACATACACATTTTCAGTGTACATTCAAGAAATGTACATCAAAACATACACATTTTCATTGTACATTCAAGAAATGTAGATCAAAACATACACATTTTCATTGTACACTCAAGAAGTGTACATCAAAACATACACATTTTCATTGTACACTCAAGAAATGTCCATCAAAACATACACATTTTCATTGTACATTCAAGAAATGTACATCAAAACATACACATTTTCATTGTACATTCAAGGAATGTACATCAAAACATACACATTTTCATTGTACATTCAAGAAATGTACATCAAAACACACACATTTTCACTGTACATTCAAGAAATGTATATCAAAACATACACATTTTCAGTGTACATTCAAGAAATGTACATCTGAACATACAAATTTTCATTGTATATACAAGAAATGTTCATCAAAACATACACATTTTCATTGTACATTAAAGAAATGTACATCAAAACCTACACATTTTCAGTGTACATTCAAGAAATGTACATCAAAACATACACATTTTCATTGTATATACAAGAAATGTACATGAAAACATACATTTTCATTGTACATTCAAGAAATGTATATCAAAACATACACATTTTCAGATTACGTTCAAGAAATGTTCATCAAAACATACACATTTTCATTGTACATTCAAGAGATGTACATCAAAACATACACATTTTCATTGTACATTCAAGAAATGTACATCAAAACATACACATTTTCATTGTACATTAAAGGAATGTACATCAAAACATACACATTTTCATTGTATATACCGGAAATGTATATCAAAACATACACATTTTCATTGTATATACAAGAAATGTTCATCAAAACATACACATTTTCAGTGTACATTCAAGAAATGTACATCAAAGCATATACATTTTCATCGTATATACAAGAAATGTTCATCAAAACATACACATTTTCAGTGTACATTCAAGAAATGTACATGAAAACATATACATTTTCATTGCACATTCAAGAAATGTATATCAAAACATACACATTTTCAGATTACATTCAAGAAATGTACATCAAAACATTCACATTTTCATTGTACATTGAAGAAGTGTACATCAAAACATACAGATTTTCATTGTACATTCAAGAAATGTACATCAAAACATAAACATTTTCATAGTACATTCAAGGAATGTACATCAAAACATACATATTTTCATTGTATATTCAAGAAATGTACCTCAAAACACACACATTTTCAGTGTACATTCAAGAAATGTATATCAAAACATACACATTTTCAGTGTACATTCAAGTAATGTACATCAAAACATACAAATTTTCATTGTATATATAAGAAATGTACAACAAAACATACACATTTTCATTGTACACTAAAGAAATGTACATCAAAACATACACATTTTCAGTGCACATTCAAGAAATGTACATCAAAACATACACATTTTCAGTGTACATTCAAGAAATGTACATCAAAACATACACATTTTCATTGTATATACCAGAAATGTACATCAAAACATACACATTTTCAGTGTACATTCAAGAAATGTACATCAAAACATATACATTTTCATTGTATATACAAGAAATGTACATCAAAACATACACATTTTCAGTGTACACTCCAGAAATGTATATCGAAACATACACATTTACAGTGTACATTCAAGAAATGTACATCAAAACATACACATTTTCATTGTACATTCAAGAAATGTACATCAAAACTTACACATTCTCATTGTACATTCAAGAAATGTACATCAAAACATACACATTTTGATTGTACACTCAAGAAATGTACATCAAAACATACACATTTTCATTGTACACTCAAGAAATGTACATCAAAACATACACATTTTCATTGTACATTCAAGAAATGTATATCAAAACATACACATTTTCATTGTACATTCAAGAAATGTACATCAAAACATACACATTTTCATTGTACATTCAAGAAATGTACATCAAAACATACACATTTTCATTGTATATACAAGAAATGTACATCAAAACATACACATTTTCATTGTACATTCAAGAAATGTATATCAATACACACATTTTCAGTGTACATTCAAGAAATGTATATCAAAACATACACATTTTCAGTGTACATTCAAGAAATGTACATCAAAACATACAAATTTTCTATGTACACTAAAGAAATGTACATCAAAACATACACATTTTCAGTGCACATTCAAGAAATGTACATCAAAACATACACATTTTCAGTGTACATTCAAGAAATGTACATCAAAACATACACATTTTCATTGTATATACCAGAAATGTACATCAAAACATACACATTTGCAGTGTACATTCAAGAAATGTACATCAAAACATATACATTTTCATTGTATATACAAGAAATGTACATCAAAACATACACATTTTCAGTGTACACTCCAGAAATGTATATCAAAACATACACATTTTGATTGTTCACTCAAGAAATGTACATCAAAACATACACATTTTCATTGTACACTCAAGAAATGTACATCAAAACATACACATTTTCATTGTACATTCAAGAAATGTACATCAAAACATACACATTTTGATTGTACATTCAAGAAATGTACATCAAAACATACACATTTTCATTGTACACTAAAGAAATGTACATCAAAACATACACATTTTCATTGTACATTCAAGAAATGTATATCAAAACATACACATTTTCATTGTACATTCAAGAAATGTACATCAATACACACATTTTCAGTGTACATTCAAGAAATGTATATCAAAACATACACATTTTCAGTGTACATTCAAGAAATGTACATCAAAACATACAAATTTTCATTGTATATACAAGAATTGTACATCAAAACATACACATTTTCATTGTACATTAAAGATATGTACATCAAAACATACACATTTTCATTGTATATACAAGAAATGTACATCAAAACATACACATTTTCAGTGTACATTCAAGAAATGTATATCAAAGCATATACATTTTCATTGTATATACAAGAAATGTACATCAAAACATACACATTTTCAGTGTACATTCAAGAAATGTACATGAAAACATACATTTTCATTGTACATTCAAGAAATGTATATCAAAACATACACATTTTCAGATTACGTTCAAGAAATGTTCATCAAAACATACACATTTTCATTGTACATTCAAGAGATGTACATCAAAACATACACATTTTCATTGTACATTCAAGAAATGTACATCAAAACATACACATTTTCATTGTACATTAAAGGAATGTACATCAAAACATACACATTTTCATTGTACATTCAAGAAATGTACATCAAAACACACACATTTTCAGTGTACATTCAAGACATGTATATCAAAACATACACATTTTCAGTGTACATTCAAGAAATGTACATCAAAACATACAAATTTTCATTGTATATACAAGAAATGTACATCAAAACATACACATTTTCAGTGCACATTCAAGAAATGTACATCAAAACATACACATTTTCAGTGTACATTCAAGAAATGTACATCAAAACATACACATTTTCATTGTATATACCAGAAATGTACATCAAAACATACACATTTTCAGTGTACATTCAAGAAATGTACATCAAAACATATACATTTTCATTGTATATACAAGAAATGTACATCAAAACATACACATTTTCAGTGTACACTCCAGAAATGTATATCAAAACATACACATTTACAGTGTACATTCAAGAAATGTACATCAAAACATACACATTTTCATTGTACATTCAAGAAATGTACATCAAAACTTACACATTCTCATTGTACATTCAAGAAATGTACATCAAAACATACACATTTTGATTGTACATTCAAGAAATGTACATCAAAACATACACATTTTCATTGTACACTAAAGAAATGTACATCAAAACATACACATTTTCAGTGTACATTCAAGAAATGTACATCAAAACATATACATTTTCATTGTATATACAAGAAATGTACATCAAAACATACACATTTTCAGTGTACAATCAAGAAATCTACATGAAAACATACATTTTCATTGCACATTCAAGAAATGTATATCAAAACATACACATTTTCAGATTACATTCAAGAAATGTTCATCAAAACATACACATTTTCATTGTACATTCAAATGGTGTACATCAAAACATACACATTTTCATTGTACATTCAAGAAATGTACATCAAAACATACACATTTTCATTGTACATTCAAGGAATGTACATCAAAACATACACATTTTCATTGTACATTCAAGAAATGTACATCAAAACACACACATTTTCAGTGTACATTCAAGAAATGTATATCAAAACATACACATTTTCAGTGTACATTCAAGAAATGTACATCAAAACATACAAATTTTCATTGTATATACAAGAAATGTACATCAAAACATACACATTTTCGTTGTACATTAAAGAAATGTACATCAAAAGCTACACATTTTCAGTGTACATTCAAGAAATGTACATCAAAACATACACATTTTCATTGTATATGCAAGAAATGAAAATTTAAACATACACATTTTCATTGTACACTAAAGAAATGTACATCAAAACATACACATTTTCAGTGTACATTCAAGAAATGTACATCAAAACATACACATTTTCATTGTACATTCAAGAAATGTAGATCAAAACTTACACATTTTCATTGTACACTCAAGAAATGTACATCAAAACATACACATTTTCATTGTACACTCAAGAAATGGCCATCAAAACATACACATTTTCATTGTACATTCAAGAAATGTACATCAAAACATACACATTTTCATTGTACATTCAAGGAATGTACATCAAAACATACACATTTTCATTGTACATTCAAGAAATGTACATCAAAACACACACATTTTCACTGTACATTCAAGAAATGTATATCAAAACATACACATTTTCAGTGTACATTCAAGAAATGTACATCTGAACATACAAATTTTCATTGTATATACAAGAAATGTTCATCAAAACATACACATTTTCATTGTACATTAAAGAAATGTACATCAAAACCTACACATTTTCAGTGTACATTCAAGAAATGTACATCAAAACATACACATTTTCATTGTATATACAAGAAATGTACATTAAAACATACACATTTTCATTGTACACTAAAGAAATGTACATCAAAACATACACATTTTCAGTGTACATTCAAGAAATGTACATCAAAACATACACATTTTCATTGTACATTCAAGAAATAAAGATCAAAACATACACATTTTCATTGTACACTCAAGAAATGTACATCAAAACATACACATTTTCATTGTACACTCAAGAAATGTCCATCAAAACATACACATTTTCATTGTACATTCAAGAAATGTACATCAAAACATACACATTTTCATTGTACATTCAAGAAATGTACATCTGAACATACAAATTTTCATTGTATATACAAGAAATGTTCATCAAAACATACACATTTTCATTGTACATTAAAGAAATGTACATCAAAACCTACACATTTTCAGTGTACATTCAAGAAATGTACATCAAAGCATACACATTTTCATTGTACACTCAAGAAATGTACATCAAAACATACACATTTTCATTGTACATTCAAGAAATGTACATCAAAACATACACATTTTCATTGTATATACCGGAAATGTATATCAAAACATACACATTTTCATTGTATATACAAGAAATGTTCATCAAAACATACACATTTTCAGTGTACATTCAAGAAATGTACATCAAAGCATATACATTTTCATCGTATATACAAGAAATGTACATCAAAACATACACATTTTCAGTGTACATTCAAGAAATGTACATGAAAACATATACATTTTCATTGCACATTCAAGAAATGTATATCAAAACATACACATTTTCAGATTACATTCAAGAAATGTACATCAAAACATTCACATTTTCATTGTACATTGAAGAAGTGTACATCAAAACATACAGATTTTCATTGTACATTCAAGAAATGTACATCAAAACATAAACATTTTCATAGTACATTCAAGGAATGTACATCAAAACATACATATTTTCATTGTATATTCAAGAAATGTACCTCAAAACACACACATATTCAGTGTACATTCAAGAAATGTATATCAAAACATACACATTTTCAGTGTACATTCAAGTAATGTACATCAAAACATACAAATTTTCATTGTATATATAAGAAATGTACAACAAAACATACACATTTTCATTGTACACTAAAGAAATGTACATCAAAACATACACATTTTCAGTGCACATTCAAGAAATGTACATCAAAACATACACATTTTCAGTGTACATTCAAGAAATGTACATCAAAACATACACATTTTCATTGTATATACCAGAAATGTACATCAAAACATACACATTTTCAGTGTACATTCAAGAAATGTACATCAAAACATATACATTTTCATTGTATATACAAGAAATGTACATCAAAACATACACATTTTCAGTGTACACTCCAGAAATGTATATCGAAACATACACATTTACAGTGTACATTCAAGAAATGTACATCAAAACATACACATTTTCATTGTACATTCAAGAAATGTACATCAAAACTTACACATTCTCATTGTACATTCAAGAAATGTACATCAAAACATACACATTTTGATTGTACACTCAAGAAATGTACATCAAAACATACACATTTTCATTGTACACTCAAGAAATGTACATCAAAACATACACATTTTCATTGTACATTCAAGAAATGTATATCAAAACATACACATTTTCATTGTACATTCAAGAAATGTACATCAAAACATACGCATTTTCATTGTACATTCAAGAAATGTACATCAAAACATACACATTTTCATTGTATATACAAGAAATGTACATCAAAACATACACATTTTCATTGTACATTCAAGAAATGTATATCAATACACACATTTTCAGTGTACATTCAAGAAATGTATATCAAAACATACACATTTTCAGTGTACATTCAAGAAATGTACATCAAAACATACAAATTTTCATTGTATATACAAGAAATGTACAACAAAACATACACATTTTCTATGTACACTAAAGAAATGTACATCAAAACATACACATTTTCAGTGCACATTCAAGAAATGTACATCAAAACATACACATTTTCAGTGTACATTCAAGAAATGTACATCAAAACATACACATTTTCATTGTATATACCAGAAATGTACATCAAAACATACACATTTTCAGTGTACATTCAAGAAATGTACATCAAAACATATACATTTTCATTGTATATATAAGAAATGTACATCAAAACATACACATTTTCAGTGTACACTCCAGAAATGTATATCAAAACATACACATTTACAGTGTACATTCAAGAAATGTACATCAAAACATACACATTTTCATTGTACATTCAAGAAATGTACATCAAAACTTACACATTCTCATTGTACATTCAAGAAATGTACATCAAAACATACACATTTTGATTGTACATTCAAGAAATGTACATCAAAACATACACATTTTCATTGTACACTAAAGAAATGTACATCAAAACATACACATTTTCATTGTACATTCAAGAAATGTGTATCAAAACATACACATTTTCATTGTACATTCAAGAAATGTACATCAATACACACATTTTCAGTGTACATTCAAGAAATGTATATCAAAACATACACATTTTCAGTGTACATCCAAGAAATGTACATCAAAACATACAAATTTTCATTGTATATACAAGAATTGTACATCAAAACATACACATTTTCATTGTACGTTAAAGATATGTACATCAAAACATACACATTTTCATTGTATATACAAGAAATGTACATCAAAACATACACATTTTCAGTGTACATTCAAGAAATGTATATCAAAGCATATACATTTTCATTGTATATACAAGAAATGTACATCAAAACATACACATTTTCAGTGTACATTCAAGAAATGTACATGAAAACATACATTTTCATTGTACATTCAAGAAATGTATATCAAAACATACACATTTTCAGATTACGTTCAAGAAATGTTCATCAAAACATACACATTTTCATTGTACATTCAAGAGATGTACATCAAAACATACACATTTTCATTGTACATTCAAGAAATGTACATCAAAACATACACATTTTCATTGTACATTAAAGGAATGTACATCAAAACATACACATTTTCATTGTACATTCAAGAAATGTACATCTAAACACACACATTTTCAGTGTACATTCAAGACATGTATATCAAAACATACACATTTTCAGTGTACATTCAAGAAATGTACATCAAAACATACAAATTTTCATTGTATATACAAGAAATGTACATCAAAACATACACATTTTCAGTGCACATTCAAGAAATGTACATCAAAACATACACATTTTCAGTGTACATTCAAGAAATGTACATCAAAACATACACATTTTCATTGTATATACCAGAAATGTACATCAAAACATACACATTTTCAGTGTACATTCAAGAAATGTACATCAAAACATATACATTTTCATTGTATATACAAGAAATGTACATCAAAACATACACATTTTCAGTGTACACTCCAGAAATGTATATCAAAACATACACATTTACAGTGTACATTCAAGAAATGTACATCAAAACATACACATTGTCATTGTACATTCAAGAAATGTACATCAAAACTTACACATTCTCATTGTACATTCAAGAAATGTACATCAAAACATACACATTTTGATTGTACATTCAAGAAATGTACATCAAAACATACACATTTTCATTGTACACTAAAGAAATGTACATCAAAACATACACATTTTCAGTGTACATTCAAGAAATGTACATCAAAACATATACATTTTCATTGTATATACAAGAAATGTACATCAAAACATACACATTTTCAGTGTACAATCAAGAAATGTACATGAAAACATACATTTTCATTGCACATTCAAGAAATGTATATCAAAACATACACATTTTCAGACTACATTCAAGAAATGTTCATCAAAACATACACATTTTCATTGTACATTCAAATGGTGTACATCAAAACATACACATTTTCATTGTACATTCAAGAAATGTACATCAAAACATACACATTTTCATTGTACATTCAAGGAATGTACATCAAAACATACACATTTTCATTGTACATTCAAGAAATGTACATCAAAACACACACATTTTCAGTGTACATTCAAGAAATGTATATCAAAACATACACATTTTCAGGGTACATTCAAGAAATGTACATCAAAACATACAAATTTTCATTGTATATACAAGAAATGTACATCAAAACATACACATTTTCGTTGTACATTAAAGAAATGTACATCAAAAGCTACACATTTTCAGTGTACATTCAAGAAATGTACATCAAAACATACACATTTTCATTGTATATGCAAGAAATGTACATTAAAACATACACATTTTCATTGTACACTAAAGAAATGTACATCAAAACATACACATTTTCAGTGTACATTCAAGAAATGTACATCAAAACATACACATTTTCATTGTACATTCAAGAAATGTAGATCAAAACATACACATTTTCATTGTACACTCAAGAAATGTACATCAAAACATACACATTTTCATTGTACACTCAAGAAATGTCCATCAAAACATACACATTTTCATTGTACATTCAAGAAATGTACATCAAAACATACACATTTTCATTGTACATTCAAGGAATGTACATCAAAACATACACATTTTCATTGTACATTCAAGAAATGTACATCAAAACACACACATTTTCACTGTCCATTCAAGAAATGTATATCAAAACATACACATTTTCAGTGTACATTCAAGAAATGTACATCTGAACATACAAATTTTCATTGTATATACAAGAAATGTTCATCAAAACATACACATTTTCATTGTACATTAAAGAAATGTACATCGAAACCTACACATTTTCAGTGTACATTCAAGAAATGTACATCAAAACATACACATTTTCACTGTATATACAAGAAATGTACATTAAAACATACACATTTTCATTGTACACTAAAGAAATGTACATCAAAACATACACATTTTCAGTGTACATTCAAGAAATGTACATCAAAACATACACATTTTCATTGTACATTCAAGAAATGTAGATCAAAACATACACATTTTCATTGTACACTCAAGAAATGTACATCAAAACATACACATTTTCATTGTACACTCAAGAAATGTCCATCAAAACATACACATTTTCATTGTACATTCAAGAAATGTACATCAAAACATACACATTTTCATTGTACCTTCAAGGAATGTACATCAAAACATACACATTTTCATTGTACATTCAAGAAATGTACATCAAAACACACACATTTTCACTGTACATTCAAGATATGTATATCAAAACATACACATTTTCAGTGTACATTCAAGAAATGTACATCTGAACATACAAATTTTCATTGTATATACAAGAAATGTTCATCAAAACATACACATTTTCATTGTACATTAAAGAAATGTACATCAAAACCTACACATTTTCAGTGTACATTCAAGAAATGTACATCAAAGCATACACATTTTCATTGTACACTCAAGAAATGTACATCAAAACATACACATTTTCATTGTACATTCAAGAAATGTACATCAAAACATACACATTTTCATTGTATATACCGGAAATGTATATCAAAACATACACATTTTCATTGTATATACAAGAAATGTTCATCAAAACATACACATTTTCACTGTACATTCAAGAAATGTACATCAAAACATACACATTTTGATTGTACATTCAAGAAATGTACATCAAAACATACACATTTTCATTGTACACTAAAGAAATGTACATCAAAACATACACATTTTCAGTGTATATTCAAGAAATGTACATCAAAACATATACATTTTCATTGTATATACAAGAAATGTACATCAAAACATACACATTTTCAGTGTACAATCAAGAAATGTACATGAAAACATACATTTTCATTGCACATTCAAGAAATGTATATCAAAACATACACATTTTCAGACTACATTCAAGAAATGTTCATCAAAACATACACATTTTCATTGTACATTCAAATGGTGTACATCAAAACATACACATTTTCATTGTACATTCAAGGAATGTACATCAAAACATACACATTTTCATTGTACATTCAAGGAATGTACATCAAAACACACACATTTTCATTGTACATTCAAGAAATGTACATCAAAACACACATTTTCAGTGTACATTCAAGAAATGTATATCAAAACATACACATTTTCAGTGTACATTCAAGAAATGTACATCAAAACATACAAATTTTCATTGTATATACAAGAAATGTACATCAAAACATACACATTTTCGTTGTACATTAAAGAAATGTACATCAAAAGCTACACATTTTCAACGTACATTCAAGAAATGTACATCAAAACATACACATTTTCATTGTATATGCAAGAAATGTACATTAAAACATACACATTTTCATTGTACACTAAAGAAATGTACATCAAAACATACACATTTTCAGTGTACATTCAAGAAATGTACATCAAAACATACACATTTTCATTGTACATTCAAGAAATGTAGATCAAAACATACACATTTTCATTGTACACTCAAGAAATGTACATCAAAACATACACATTTTCATTGTACACTCAAGAAATGTCCATCAAAACATACACATTTTCATTGTACATTCAAGAAATGTACATCAAAACATACACATTTTCATTGTACATTCAAGGAATGTACATCAAAACATACACATTTTCATTGTACATTCAAGAAATGTACATCAAAACACACACATTTTCACTGTACATTCAAGAAATGTATATCAAAACATACACATTTTCAGTGTACATTCAAGAAATGTACATCTGAACATACAAATTTTCATTGTATATACAAGAAATGTTCATCAAAACATACACATTTTCATTGTACATTAAAGAAATGTACATCAAAACGTACACATTTTCATTGTACATTCAAGAAATGTACATCAAAACATACACATTTTCATTGTATATACAAGAAATGTACATTAAAACATACACATTTTCATTGTACGTTAAAGAAATGTACATCAAAACATACACATTTTCAGTGTACATTCAAGAAATGTACATCAAAACATACACATTTTCATTGTACATTCAAGAAATGTAGATCAAAACAAACACATTTTCATTGTACACTCAAGAAATGTACATCAAAACATACACATTTTCATTGTACACTCAAGAAATGTCCATCAAAACATACACATTTTCATTGTACATTCAAGAAATGTACATCAAAACATACACATTTTCATTGTACATTCAAGGAATGTACATCAAAACATACACATTTTCATTGTACATTCAAGAAATGTACATCAAAACACACACATTTTCACTGTACATTCAAGATATGTATATCAAAACATACACATTTTCAGTGTACATTCAAGAAATGTACATCTGAACATACAAATTTTCATTGTATATACAGGAAATGTTCATCAAAACATACACATTTTCATTGTACATTAAAGAAATGTACATCAAAACCTACACATTTTCAGTGTACATTCAAGAAATGTACATCAAAACATATACATTTTCATTGTATATACAAGAAATGTACATCAAAACATACACATTTTCAGTGTACAATCAAGAAATGTACATGAAAACATACATTTTCATTGCACATTCAAGAAATGTATATCAAAACATACACATTTTCAGATTACATTCAAGAAATGTTCATCAAAACATACACATTTTCATTGTACATTCAAATGGTGTACATCAAAACATACACATTTTCATTGTACATTCAAGAAATGTACATCAAAACATACACATTTTCATTGTACATTCAAGGAATGTACATCAAAACATACACATTTTCATTGTACATTCAAGAAATGTACATCAAAACACACACATTTTCAGTGTACATTCAAGAAATGTATATCAAAACATACACATTTTCAGTGTACATTCAAGAAATGTACATCAAAACATACAAATTTTCATTGTATATACAAGAAATGTACATCAAAACATACACATTTTCGTTGTACATTAAAGAAATGTACATCAAAAGCTACACATTTTCAGTGTACATTCAAGAAATGTACATCAAAACATACACATTTTCATTGTACATTCAAGAAATGTAGATCAAAACATACACATTTTCATTGTACACTCAAGAAATGTACATCAAAACATACACATTTTCATTGTACACTCAAGAAATGTCCATCAAAACATACACATTTTCATTGTACATTCAAGAAATGTACATCAAAACATACACATTTTCATTGTACATTCAAGGAATGTACATCAAAGCATACACATTTTCATTGTACATTCAAGAAATGTACATCAAAACACACACATTTTCACTGTACATTCAAGAAATGTATATCAAAACATACACATTTTCAGTGTACATTCAAGAAATGTACATCTGAACATACAAATTTTCATTGTATATACAAGAAATGTTCATCAAAACATACACATTTTCATTGTACATTAAAGAAATGTACATCAAAACCTACACATTTTCAGTGTACATTCAAGAAATGTACATCAAAACATACACATTTTCATTGTATATACAAGAAATGTACATTAAAACATACACATTTTCATTGTACACTAAAGAAATGTACATCAAAACATACACATTTTCAGTGTACATTCAAGAAATGTACATCAAAACATACACATTTTCATTGTACATTCAAGAAATGTAGATCAAAACATACACATTTTCATTGTACACTCAAGAAATGTACATCAAAACATACACATTTTCATTGTACACTCAAGAAATGTCCATCAAAACATACACATTTTCATTGTACATTCAAGAAATGTACATCAAAACATACACATTTTCAGTGTACATTCAAGAAATGTACATCTGAACATACAAATTTTCATTGTATATACAAGAAATGTTCATCAAAACATACACATTTTCATTGTACATTAAAGAAATGTACATCAAAACCTACACATTTTCAGTGTACATTCAAGAAATGTACATCAAAGCATACACATTTTCATTGTACACTCAAGAAATGTACATCAAAACATACACATTTTCATTGTACATTCAAGAAATGTACATCAAAACATACACATTTTCATTGTATATACCGGAAATGTATATCAAAACATACACATTTTCATTGTATATACAAGAAATGTTCATCAAAACATACACATTTTCAGTGTACATTCAAGAAATGTACATCTAAGCATATACATTTTCATCGTATATACAAGAAATGTACATCAAAACATACACATTTTCAGTGTACATTCAAGAAATGTACATGAAAACATATACATTTTCATTGCACATTCAAGAAATGTATATCAAAACATACACATTTTCAGATTACATTCAAGAAATGTACATCAAAACATACACATTTTCAGTGTATATTCAAGAAATGTACATCAAAACATATACATTTTCATTGTATATACAAGAAATGTACATCAAAACATACACATTTTCAGTGTACAATCAAGAAATGTACATGAAAACATACATTTTCATTGCACATTCAAGAAATGTATATCAAAACATACACATTTTCAGACTACATTCAAGAAATGTTCATCAAAACATACACATTTTCATTGTACATTCAAATGGCGTACATCAAAACATACACATTTTCATTGTACATTCAAGAAATGTACATCAAAACATACACATTTTCATTGTACATTCAAGGAATGTACATCAAAACACACACATTTTCATTGTACATTCAAGAAATGTACATCAAAACACACATTTTCAGTGTACATTCAAGAAATGTATATCAAAACATACACATTTTCAGTGTACATTCAAGAAATGTACATCAAAACATACAAATTTTCATTGTATATACAAGAAATGTACATCAAAACATACACATTTTCGTTGTACATTAAAGAAATGTACATCAAAAGCTACACATTTTCAACGTACATTCAAGAAATGTACATCAAAACATACACATTTTCATTGTATATGCAAGAAATGTACATTAAAACATACACATTTTCATTGTACACTAAAGAAATGTACATCAAAACATACACATTTTCAGTGTACATTCAAGAAATGTACATCAAAACATACACATTTTCATTGTACATTCAAGAAATGTAGATCAAAACATACACATTTTCATTGTACACTCAAGAAATGTACATCAAAACATACACATTTTCATTGTACACTCAAGAAATGTCCATCAAAACATACACATTTTCATTGTACATTCAAGAAATGTACATCAAAACATACACATTTTCATTGTACATTCAAGGAATGTACATCAAAACATACACATTTTCATTGTACATTCAAGAAATGTACATCAAAACACACACATTTTCACTGTACATTCAAGAAATGTATATCAAAACATACACATTTTCAGTGTACATTCAAGAAATGTACATCTGAACATACAAATTTTCATTGTATATACAAGAAATGTTCATCAAAACATACACATTTTCATTGTACATTAAAGAAATGTACATCAAAACCTACACATTTTCATTGTACATTCAAGAAATGTACATCAAAACATACACATTTTCATTGTATATACAAGAAATGTACATTAAAACATACACATTTTCATTGTACACTAAAGAAATGTACATCAAAACATACACATTTTCAGTGTACATTCAAGAAATGTACATCAAAACATACCCATTTTCATTGTACATTCAAGAAATGTAGATCAAAACATACACATTTTCATTGTACACTCAAGAAATGTACATCAAAACATACACATTTTCATTGTACACTCAAGAAATGTCCATCAAAACATACACATTTTCATTGTACATTCAAGAAATGTACATCAAAACATACACATTTTCATTGTACATTCAAGGAATGTACATCAAAACATACACATTTTCATTGTACATTCAAGAAATGTACATCAAAACACACACATTTTCACTGTACATTCAAGATATGTATATCAAAACATACACATTTTCAGTGTACATTCAAGAAATGTACATCTGAACATACAAATTTTCATTGTATATACAAGAAATGTTCATCAAAACATACACATTTTCATTGTACATTAAAGAAATGTACATCAAAACCTACACATTTTCAGTGTACATTCAAGAAATGTACATCAAAACATATACATTTTCATTGTATATACAAGAAATGTACATCAAAACATACACATTTTCAGTGTACAATCAAGAAATGTACATGAAAACATACATTTTCATTGCACATTCAAGAAATGTATATCAAAACATACACATTTTCAGATTACATTCAAGAAATGTTCATCAAAACATACACATTTTCATTGTACATTCAAATGGTGTACATCAAAACATACACATTTTCATTGTACATTCAAGAAATGTACATCAAAACATACACATTTTCATTGTACATTCAAGGAATGTACATCAAAACATACACATTTTCATTGTACATTCAAGAAATGTACATCAAAACACACACATTTTCAGTGTACATTCAAGAAATGTATATCAAAACATACACATTTTCAGTGTACATTCAAGAAATGTACATCAAAACATACAAATTTTCATTGTATATACAAGAAATGTACATCAAAACATACACATTTTCGTTGTACATTAAAGAAATGTACATCAAAAGCTACACATTTTCAGTGTACATTCAAGAAATGTACATCAAAACATACACATTTTCATTGTATATGCAAGAAATGTACATTAAAACATACACATTTTCATTGTACACTAAAGAAATGTACATCAAAACATACACATTTTCAGTGTACATTCAAGAAATGTACATCAAAACATACACATTTTCATTGTACATTCAAGAAATGTAGATCAAAACATACACATTTTCATTGTACACTCAAGAAATGTACATCAAAACATACACATTTTCATTGTACACTCAAGAAATGTCCATCAAAACATACACATTTTCATTGTACATTCAAGAAATGTACATCAAAACATACACATTTTCATTGTACATTCAAGGAATGTACATCAAAACATACACATTTTCATTGTACATTCAAGAAATGTACATCAAAACACACACATTTTCACTGTACATTCAAGAAATGTATATCAAAACATACACATTTTCAGTGTACATTCAAGAAATGTACATCTGAACATACAAATTTTCATTGTATATACAAGAAATGTTCATCAAAACATACACATTTTCATTGTACATTAAAGAAATGTACATCAAAACCTACACATTTTCAGTGTACATTCAAGAAATGTACATCAAAACATACACATTTTCATTGTATATACAAGAAATGTACATTAAAACATACACATTTTCATTGTACACTAAAGAAATGTACATCAAAACATACACATTTTCAGTGTACATTCAAGAAATGTACATCAAAACATACACATTTTCATTGTACATTCAAGAAATGTAGATCAAAACATACACATTTTCATTGTACACTCAAGAAATGTACATCAAAACATACACATTTTCATTGTACACTCAAGAAATGTCCATCAAAACATACACATTTTCATTGTACATTCAAGAAATGTACATCAAAACATACACATTTTCAGTGTACATTCAAGAAATGTACATCTGAACATACAAATTTTCATTGTATATACAAGAAATGTTCATCAAAACATACACATTTTCATTGTACATTAAAGAAACGTACATCAAAACCTACACATTTTCAGTGTACATTCAAGAAATGTACATCAAAGCATACACATTTTCATTGTACACTCAAGAAATGTACATCAAAACATACACATTTTCATTGTACATTCAAGAAATGTACATCAAAACATACACATTTTCATTGTATATACCGGAAATGTATATCAAAACATACACATTTTCATTGTATATACAAGAAATGTTCATCAAAACATACACATTTTCAGTGTACATTCAAGAAATGTACATCAAAGCATATACATTTTCATCGTATATACAAGAAATGTACATCAAAACATACACATTTTCAGTGTACATTCAAGAAATGTACATGAAAACATATACATTTTCATTGCACATTCAAGAAATGTATATCAAAACATACACATTTTCAGATTACATTCAAGAAATGTACATCAAAACATTCACATTTTCATTGTACATTGAAGAAGTTTACATCAAAACATACACATTTTCATTGTACATTCAAGAAATGTACATCAAAACATAAACATTTTCATAGTACATTCAAGGAATGTACATCAAAACATACATATTTTCATTGTATATTCAAGAAATGTACCTCAAAACACACACATTTTCAGTGTACATTCAAGAAATGTATATCAAAACATACACATTTTCAGTGTACATTCAAGAAATGTACATCAAAACATACAAATTTTCATTGTATATATAAGAAATGTACAACAAAACATACACATTTTCATTGTACACAAAAGAAATGTACATCAAAACATACACATTTTCAGTGCACATTCAAGAAATGTACATCAAAACATACACATTTTCAGTGTACATTCAAGAAATGTACATCAAAACATACACATTTTCATTGTATATACCAGAAATGTACATCAAAACATACACATTTTCAGTGTACATTCAAGAAATGTACATCAAAACATATACATTTTCATTGTATATACAAGAAATGTACATCAAAACATACACATTTTCAGTGTACACTCCAGAAATGTATATCGAAACATACACATTTACAGTGTACATTCAAGAAATGTACATCAAAACATACATATTTTCATTGTACATTCAAGAAATGTACATCAAAACTTACACATTCTCATTGTACATTCAAGGAATGTACATCAAAACATACACATTTTGATTGTACACTCAAGAAATGTACATCAAAACATACACATTTTCATTGTACACTCAAGGAATGTACATCAAAACATACACATTTTCATTGTACATTCAAGAAATGTATATCAAAACATACACATTTTCATTGTACATTCAAGAAATGTACATCAAAACATACACATTTTCATTGTACATTCAAGAAAGGTACATCAAAACATACACATTTTCATTGTATATACAAGAAATGTACATTAAAACATACACATTTTCAGTGTACATTCAAGAAATGTATATCAAAACATACACATTTTCAGTGTACATTCAAGAAATGTACATCAAAAGATACAAATTTTCATTGTATATACAAGAATTGTACATCAAAACATACACATTTTCATTGTACATTAAAGATATGTACATCAAAACATACACATTTTCATTGTATATACAAGAAATGTACATCAAAACATACACATTTTCAGGGTACATTCAAGAAATGTATATCAAAGCATATACATTTTCATTTTATATACAAGAAATGTACATCAAAACATACACATTTTCAGTGTACATTCAAGAAATGTACATGAAAACATACATTTTCATTGTACATTCAAGAAATGTATATCAAAACATACACATTTTCAGATTACATTCAAGAAATGTTCATCAAAACATACACATTTTCATTGTACATTCAAGAGATGTACATCAAAACATACACATTTTCATTGTACATTCAAGAAATGTACATCAAAACATACACATTTTCATTGTACATTAAAGGAATGTACATCAAAACATACACATTTTCATTGTACATTCAAGAAATGTACATCAAAACACACACATTTTCAGTGTACATTCAAGACATGTATATCAAAACATATACATTTTCATTGTATATACAAGAAATGTACATCAAAACATACACATTTTCAGTGTACAATCAAGAAATGTACATGAAAACATACATTTTCATTGTACATTCAAGAAATGTATATCAAAACATACACATTTTCAGATTACATTCAAGAAATGTTCATCAAAACATACTCATTTTCATTGTACATTCAAGAAATGTATATCAAAACATACACATTTTCATTGTACATTCAAGAAATGTACATCAAAACATACACATTTTCATTGTACATTCTAGAAATGTACATCAAAACATACACATTTTCAGTGTACATTCAAGAAATGTACATCAAAGCAAACACATTTTCATTGTACACTAAAGAAATGTACATCAAAACATACACATTTTCATTGTACATTCAAGAAATGCACATCAAAACATACACATTTTCATTGTACATTCAAGAAATATACATCAAAACATACACATTTTCATTGTACATTCAAGAAATGTACATCAAAACTTACACATTCTCATTGTACATTCAAGAAATGTACATCAAAACATACACATTTTGATTGTACACTCAAGAAATGTACATCAAAACATACACATTTTCATTGTACACTCAAGAAATGTACATCAAAACATACACATTTTCATTGTACATTCAAGAAATGTATATCAAAACATACACATTTTCATTGTACATTGAAGAAATGTACATCAAAACATACACATTTTCATTGTACATTCAAGAAATGTACATCAAAACATACACATTTTCATTGTACATTCAAAGAATGTACATCAAAACATACACATTTTCATTGTACATTCAAGAAATGTACATCAAAACACACACATTTTCAGTGTACATTCAAGAAGTGTATATCAAAACATACACATTTTCAGTGTACATTCAAGAAATGTACATCAAAACATACAAATTTTCATTGTATATACAAGAAATGTACATCAAAACATACACATTTTCATTGTACATTAAAGATATGTACATCAAAACATACACATTTTCATTGTATATACAAGAAATGTACATCAAAACATACACATTTTCAGATTACATTCAAGAAATGTTCATCAAAACATACACATTTTCATTGTACATTCAAGAGATGTACATCAAAACATACACATTTTCATTGTACATTCAAGAAATGTACATCAAAACATACACATTTTCATTGTACATTAAAGGAATGTACATCAAAGCATACACATTTTCATTGTACATTCAAGAAATGTACATCAAAACACACACATTTTCAGTGTACATTCAAGACATGTATATCAAAACATACACATTTTCAGTGTACATTCAAGAAATGTACATCAAAACATACACATTTTCAGTGTACATTCAAGAAATGTACATGAAAACATATACATTTTCATTGCACATTCAAGAAATGTATATCAAAACATACACATTTTCAGATTACATTCAAGAAATGTACATCAAAACATTCACATTTTCATTGTACATTGAAGAAGTGTACATCAAAACATACACATTTTCATTGTACATTCAAGAAATGTACATCAAAACATAAACATTTTCATAGTACATTCAAGGAATGTACATCAAAACATACACATTTTCATTGTATATTCAAGAAATGTACCTCAAAACACACACATTTTCAGTGTACATTCAAGAAATGTATATCAAAACATACACATTTTCAGTGTACATTCAAGAAATGTACATCAAAACATACAAATTTTCATTGTATATACAAGAAATGTACAACAAAACATACACATTTTCATTGTACACTAAAGAAATGTACATCAAAACATACACATTTTCAGTGCCCATTCAAGAAATGTACATCAAAACATACACATTTTCAGTGTACATTCAAGAAATGTACATCAAAACATACACATGTTCATTGTATATACCAGAAATGTACATCAAAACATACACATTTTCAGTGTACATTCCAGAAATGTATATCAAAACATACACATTTACAGTGTACATTCAAGAAATGTACATCAAAACATACACATTTTCAGTATACATTCAAGAAATGTACATGAAAACATATACATTTTCATTGTACATTCAAGAAATGTATATCAAAACATACACATTTTCAGTATACATTCAAGAAATGTACATCAAAACATACACATTTTCATTGTATATACAAGAAATGTACATCAAAACATACACATTTTCATTGTACACTAAAGAAATGTCAATCAAACCATACACTTTTTCATTGTACATTCAAGAAATGTATATCAAAACATACACATTTTCATTGTACACTCAAGAAATGTACATCAAAACATACACATTTTCAGTGTACATTTAAGAAATGTACACCAAAACATACACATTCTCATTGTATATTCAAGAAAGGTACATCAAAACATACACATTTTAATTGTACACTCAAGAAATGTATATCAAAACATACACATTTTCATTGTACACTCAAGAAATGTACATCAAAACATACACATTTTCAGTGCACATTCAAGTATTGTATATCAAATCATACACATTTTCATTTTACGTTCCAGAAATGTACATCAAAACATACACATTTTCAGTGTACATTCAAGAAATGTATATCAAAAAATACACATTTTCAGTGTACATTCATGAAATGTACATCAAAGCAAACACATTTTCATTGTACACTAAAGAAATGTACATCAAAACATACACATTTTCATTGTACATTCAAGAAATGCACATCAAAACATACAAATTTTCATTGTACATTCAAGACATATACATCAAAACATACACATTTTCATTGTACATTGAAGAAATGTACATCAAAACATACACATTCTCATTGTACATTCAAGAACTGTACATTAAAACATACACATTTTGATAGTACACTCAAGAAATGTACATCAAAACATACACATTCTCATTGTATATTCAAGAAATGTACATCAAAACATACACATTTTCATTGTACACTCAAGAAATGTACATCAAAGCATACACATTTTCATTGTACATTCAAGAAATGTATATCAAAACATACACATTTTCATTGTACACTCAAGAAATGTACATCAAAACATACACATTTTCAGAGCACATTCAAGAAATGTATATCATATCATACACATTTTCATTTTACGTTCCAGAAATGTACATCAAAACATACACATTTTCAGTGTACATTCAAGAAATGTATATCAAAAAATACACATTTTCAGTGTCAATTCAAGAAATGTACATCAAAGCAAACACATTTTCATTGTACACTAAAGAAATGTACATCAAAACATACACATTTTCATTGTACATTCAAGAAATGCACATCAAAACATGCACATTTTCATTGTACATTCAAGAAATATACATCAAAACATACACATTTTCATTGTACATTCAAGAAATGTACATCAAAACATACACATTCTCATTGTACGTTCAAGAAATGTACATCAAAACATACACATTTTGATTGTACACTCAAGAAATGTACATCAAAACATACACATTTTCATTGTACATTCAAGAAATGTACATCAAAACATACACATTTTCATTGTACATTCAAAGAATGTACACCAAAACATGCACATTTTCATTGTACATTCAAGAAATGTACATCAAAACATACACATTTTCATTGTACATTCAAGAAATGTACATCAAAACATACACATTTTCATTGTACATTCAAGAAATGTACATCAAAACATACACATTTTCAGTGTACATTCAAGAAATGTATATCAAAACATACACATTTTCATTGTACATTCAAGAAATGTACATCAAAACATGCACATTTTCATTGTACATTCAAGAAATGTACATCAAAACATACACATTTTCATTGTACACTCAAGAAATGTACATCAAAACATACACATTTTCATTGTACATTCAAGAAATGTACATCAAAACATACACATTTTCAGTGTACATTCAAGAAATGTATATCAAAACATACACATTTTCATTGTACATTCAAAGAATGTACATCAAAACATGCACATTTTCATTGTACATTCAAGAAATGTACATCAAAACACACACATTTTCATTGTACACTCAAGAAATGTTCATCAAAACATACACATTTTCATTGTACATTCAAGAAATGTACATCAAAACATACACATTTTCATTGTACACTCAAGAAATGTACTTCAAAACATACACATTTTCAGTGTACATTCAAGAAATGTATATCAAAACATACACATTTTCATTGTACATTCAAGAAATGTACATCAAAACATACACATTTTCATTGTACATTCAAGAAATATACATCAAAACATACACATTTTCATTGTACATTCAAGAAATGTATATCAAAACTTACACATTTTCAGTGTACATTCAAGAAATGTACATTTAAACATACACATTTTCATTGTACATTCAAGAAATGTACATCAAAACATACACATTTTCATTGTACATTCAAGAAATGTACATCAAAACATACACATTTTCATTGTACATTCAAGAAATGTACATCAAAACATACACATTTTCAGTGTACATTCAAGAAATGTATATCAAAACATACACATTTTCATTGTACATTCAAGAAATGTACATCAAAACATACACATCTTCATTGTACATTCAAGAAATGTATATCAAAACATACACATTTTCATTGTACATTCAAGAAATGTACATCAAAACATACACATTTTCATTCTACATTCAAGAAATATACATCAAAACATACACATTTTCATTGTACATTCAAGAAATGTACATCAAAACATACACATTTTCATTGTACATTCAAGAAATGTATATCAAAACATACACATTTTCAGTGTACATTCAAGAAATGTACATTTAAACATACACATTTTGATTGTACATTCAAGAAATGTACATCAAAACATACACATTTTCATTGTACATTCAAGAAATGTACATCAAAACATACACATTTTCATTGTACATTCAAGAAATGTACATCAAAACATACACATTTTCAGTGTACATTCAAGAAATGTACATGAAAACTACACATTTTCATTGTACATTCAAGAAATGTACATCAAAACATACACATTTTCATTGTACATTCAAGAAATATACATCAAAACATACAAATTTTCATTGTATATACAAGAAATGTACATCAAAACATACACATTTTCATTGTACATTCAAGAAATGTACATCAAAACATACACATTTTCAGTGTACATTCAAGAAATGTACATCAAAACATACAAATTTTCATTGTATATACAAGAAATGTACATCAAAACATACACATTTTCATTGTACATTGAAGAAATGTACATCAAAACCTACACATTTTCAGTGTACATTCAAGAAATGTACATCAAAACATACACATTTTCATTGTATATACCAGAAATGTACATCAAAACATACACATTTTCATTGTATATACAAGAAATGTACATCAAAACATACACATTTTCATTGTATATACAAGAAATGTACATCAAAGCATACACATTTTCAGTGTACATTCATGAAATGTACATCAAAACATATACATTTTCAGTGTACATTCAAGAAATGTACATCACAACATACACATTTTCAGTGTACATTCAAGAGATGTATATCAAAACATACACATTTACAGTGTACATTCAAGAAATGTACATCCAAACATACACATTTTCAGTATACATTCAAGAAATGTACATGAAAGCTTATACATTTTCATTGTACATTCAAGAAATGTATATCAAAACATACACATTTTCAGTGTACATTCAAGAAATGTACATCAAAACATACACATTTTCATTGTATATACAAGAAAGGTACATCAAAACATACACATTTTCATTGTACACTAAAGAAATGTACATCAAAACATACATATTTTCATTGTACATTAAAGAAATGTACATCAAAACCTACACATTTTCAGTGTACATTCAAGAAATGTACATCAAAACATACACATTTTCATAGTACACTTAAGAAATGTACATCAAAACATACACATTTTCAGTGTACATTCAAAAAATGTACATCAAAACATACACATTTTCAGTGTACATTCAAGAAATGTACATCAAAACATACAAATTTTCATTGTATATACAAGAAATGTACATCAAAACATACACATTTTCATTGTACATTAAAGAAATGTACATCAAAACCTACACATTTTCAGTGTACATTCAAGAAATGTACATCAAAACATACAGATTTTCATTGTACACTCAAGAAATTTACATCAAAACATACACATTTTCATTGTACATTCAAGAAATGTACATCAAAACATACACATTTTCATTGTACATTCAAGAAATGTACATCAAAACATACACATTTTCATTGTACATTCAAGAAATGTATATCAAAACATACACATTTTCATTGTATATACCAGAAATGTACATCAAAACATACACATTTTCATTGGATATACAAGAAATATACATCAAAACATACACATTTTCAGTGTACATTCAAGAAATGTACATCAAAAAATATACATTTTCATTGTACATTCAAGAAATGTATATCAAAACATACACATTTTCAGATTACATTCAAGAAATGTACATCAAAACATACACATTTTCATTGTACATTCAAGAAATGTACATCAAAACATACACATTTTCATTGTACATTCAAGAAATGTACATCAAAACATAAACACTTTCATTGTACATTCAAGGAATGTACATAAAAACATACACATTTTCATTGTACATTCAAGAAATGTACATTAAAACACACACATTTTCAGTGTACATTCAAGAAATGTATATCAAAACATACACATTTTCAGTGTACATTCAAGAAATGTACATCAAAACATACACATTTTCATTGTACATTCAAGAAATGTATATCAAAACATACACATTTTCAGTGTACATTCAAGAAATGTACATCAAAACATACACATTTTCAGTGTACATTCAAGAAATGTACATCAAAACATACACATTTTCAGTGTACAATCAAGAAATGTACATCAAAACATACAAATTTTCATTGTATATACAAGAAATGTACATCAAAACATACACATTTTCATTGTACATTAAAGAAATGTACATCAAAACCTACACATTTTCAGTGTACATTCAAGAAATGTACATCAAAACATACACATTTTCATTGTACACTCAAGAAATGTACATCAAAACATACACATTTTCATTGTACATTCAAGAAATGTACATCAAAACATACACATTTTCATTGTACATTCAAGAAATGTACATCAAAACATACACATTTTCATTGTACATTCAAGGAATGTACATCAAAACACACACATTTTCATTGTACATTCAAGAAATGTACATCAAAACACACACATTTTCAGTGTACATTCAAGAAATGTATATCAAAACATACACATTTTCAGTGTACATTCAAGAAATGTACATCAAAACATACAAATTTTCATTGTATATACAAGAAATGTACATCAAAACATACACATTTTCATTGTACACTCAAGAAATGTACATCAAAACATACACATTCTCAGTGTACATTCTAGAAATATACATCAAAACATACACATTTTCATTGTATATACAAGAAATGTACATCAAAACATACACATTTTCATTGTACCCTCAAGAAATGTACATCAAAACATACACATTTTCAGTGTACATTCAAGAAATGTATATCAAAACATACACATTTTCATTGTACATTCCAGAAATGTACATCAAAACATACACATTTTCGGTGTACATTCAAGAAATGTATATAAAAAAATACACATTTTCATTGTACATTCAAGAAATGTATATCAAAACATACACATTTTCATTGTACATTCCAGAAATGTACATCAAAACATACACATTTTCAGTGTACATTCAAGAAATGTATATCAAAACATACACATTTGCAGTGTACATTCAAGCAATCTACATCAAAGCAAACACATTTTCACTGTACACTAAAGAAATGTATATCAAAACATACACATTTTCATTGTACATTCCAGAAATGTACATCAAAACATACACATTTTCATTGTACACTCAAGAAATGTACATCAAAACATACACATTTTCAGTGTACATTCAAGAAATGTACACCAAAACATACACATTCTCATTGTATATTCAAGAAAGGTACATCAAAACATACACATTTTCATTGTACACTCAAGAAATGTATATCAAAACATACACATTTTCATTGTACACTCAAGAAATGTACATCAAAACATACACATTTTCAGTGCACATTCAAGTATTGTATATCAAATCATACACATTTTCATTTTACGTTCCAGAAATGTACATCAAAACATACACATTTTCTGTGTACATTCAAGAAATGTATATCAAAAAATACACATTTTCAGTGTACATTCAAGAAATGTACATCAAAGCAAACACATTTTCATTGTACACTAAAGAAATGTACATCAAAACATACACATTTTCATTGTACATTCAAGAAATGCACATCAAAACATACAAATTTTCATTGTACATTCAAGAAATATACATCAAAACATACACACTTTCATTGTACATTCAAGAAATGTACATCAAAACATACACATTCTCATTGTACATTCAAGAAGTGTACATTAAAACATACACATTTTGATTGTACACTCAAGAAATGTACATCAAAACATACACATTCTCATTGTATATTCAAGAAAGGTACATCAAAACATACACATTTTCATTGTACACTCAAGAAATGTACATCAAAGCATACACATTTTCATTGTACATTCAAGAAATGTATATCAAAACATACACATTTTCATTGTACACTCAAGAAATGTACATCAAAACATACACATTTACAGAGCACATTCAAGAAATGTATATCATATCATACACATTTTCATTTTACGTTCCAGAAATGTACATCAAAACATACACATTTTCAGTGTACATTCAAGAAATGTATATCAAAAAATACACATTTTCAGTGTCAATTCAAGAAATGTACATCAAAGCAAACACATTTTCATTGTACACTAAAGAAATGTACATCAAAACATACACATTTTCATTGTACATTCAAGAAATGCACATCAAAACATGCACATTTTCATTGTGCATTCAAGAAATATACATCAAAACATACACATTTTCATTGTACATTCAAGAAGTGTACATCAAAACATACACATTCTCATTGTACATTCAAGAAATGTACATCAAAACATACACATTTTGATTGTACACTCAAGAAATGTACATCAAAACATACACATTTTCATTGTACATTCAAGAAATGTACATCAAAACATACACATTTTCATTGTACATTCAAAGAGTGTACATCAAAACATGCACATTTTCATTGTACATTCAAGAAATGTACATCAAAACACACACATTTTCATTGTACACTCAAGAAATGTTCATCAAAACATACACATTTTCATTGTACATTCAAGAAATGTACATCAAAACATACACATTTTCATTGTACACTCAAGAAATGTACTTCAAAACATACACATTTTCAGTGTACATTCAAGAAATGTATATCAAAACATACACATTTTCATTGTACATTCAAGAAATGTACATCAAAACATACACATTTTCATTGTACATTCAAGGAATATACATCAAAACATACACATTTTCATTGTACATTCAAGAAATGTATATCAAAACTTACACATTTTCAGTGTACATTCAAGAAATGTACATTTAAACATACACATTTTCATTGTACATTCAAGAAATGTACATCAAAACATACACATTTTCATTGTACATTCAAGAAATGTACATCAAAACATACACATTTTCATTGTACATTCAAGAAATGTACATCAAAACATACACATTTTCAGTGTACATTCAAGAAATGTATATCAAAACATACACATTTTCATTGTACATTCAAGAAATGTACATCAAAACATACAAATTTTCATTGTACATTCAAGAAATGTATATCAAAACATACACATTTTCATTGTACATTCAAGAAATGTACATCAAAACATACACATTTTCATTGTACATTCAAGAAATATACATCAAAACATACACATTTTCATTGTACATTCAAGAAATGTACATCAAAACATACACATTTTCATTGTACATTCAAGAAATGTATATCAAAACATACACATTTTCAGTGTACATTCAAGAAATGTACATTTAAACATACACATTTTGATTGTACATTCAAGAAATGTACATCAAAACATACACATTTTCATTGTACATTCAAGAAATGTACATCAAAACATACACATTTTCATTGTACATTCAAGAAATGTACATCAAAACATACACATTTTCAGTGTACATTCAAGAAATGTACATGAAAACTACACATTTTCATTGTACATTCAAGAAATGTACTTCAAAACATACACATTTTCATTGTACATTCAAGAAATATACATCAAAACATACAAATTTTCATTGTATATACAAGAAATGTACATCAAAACATACACATTTTCATTGTACATTCAAGAAATGTACATCAAAACATACACATTTTCAGTGTACATTCAAGAAATGTACATCAAAACATACAAATTTTCATTGTATATACAAGAAATGTACATCAAAACATACACATTTTCATTGTACATTAAAGAAATGTACATCAAAACCTACACATTTTCAGTGTACATTCAAGAAATGTACATCAAAACATACACATTTTCATTGTATATACCAGAAATGTACATCAAAACATACACATTTTCATTGTATATACAAGAAATGTACATCAAAACATACACATTTTCATTGTATATACAAGAAATGTACATCAAAACATACACATTTTCAGTGTACATTCATGAAATGTACATCAAAACATATACATTTTCAGTGTACATTCAAGAAATGTACATCACAACATACACATTTTCAGTGTACATTCAAGAGATGTATATCAAAACATACACATTTACAGTGTACATTCAAGAAATGTACATCAAAACATACACATTTTCAGTATACATTCAAGAAATGTACATGAAAGCTTATACATTTTCATTGTACATTCAAGAAATGTATATCAAAACATACACATTTTCAGTGTACATTCAAGAAACGTACATCAAAACATACACATTTTCATTGTATATACAAGAAAGGTACATCAAAACATACACATTTTCATTGTACACTAAAGAAATGTACATCAAAACATACATATTTTCATTGTACATTAAAGAAATGTACATCAAAACCTACACATTTTCAGTGTACATTCAAGAAATGTACATCAAAACATACACATTTTCATAGTACACTCAAGAAATGTACATCAAAACATACACATTTTCAGTGTACATTCAAAAAATGTACATCAAAACATACACATTTTCAGTGTACATTCAAGAAATGTACATCAAAACATACAAATTTTCATTGTATATACAAGAAATGTACATCAAAACATACACATTTTCATTGTACATTAAAGAAATGTACATCAAAACCTACACATTTTCAGTGTACATTCAAGAAATGTACATCAAAACATACACATTTTCATTGTACACTCAAGAAATTTACATCAAAACATACACATTTTCATTGTACATTCAAGAAATGTACATCAAAACATACACATTTTCATTGTACATTCAAGAAATGTACATCAAAACATACACATTTTCATTGTACATTCAAGAAATGTATATCAAAACATACACATTTTCATTGTATATACCAGAAATGTACATCAAAACATACACATTTTCATTGTATATACAAGAAATATACATCAAAACATACACATTTTCAGTGTACATTCAAGAAATGTACATCAAAACATACACATTTTCATTGTACACTCAAGAAATGTACATCAAAACATTCACATTTTCATTGTACACTCAAGAAATGTACATCAAAACATACACTTTTTCATTGTACAGTCAAGAAATGTATATCAAAACATACACATTTTCATTGTACATTCAAGAAATGTACATCAAAACATACACATTTTCAGTGTACATTCAAGAAATGTATAACAAAAAATACACATTTTCAGTGTACATTCAAGAAATGTACATCAAAACATACACATTTTCATTGTACACTCAAGAAATGTACATCAAAACATACACATTTTCATTGTACACTCAAGAAATGTACATCAAAACATACACTTTTTCATTGTATATACCAGAAATGTACATAAAAACAAACACATTTTCATTGTACACTAAAGAAATGTACATCAAAACATAGTCATTTTCAGTGTACATTCAAGAAATGTACATCAAATCATACACATTTTCATTGTACATTCAAGAAATGTACATCAAAACATACACATTTTCATTGTACATTCAAGAAATATACATCAAAACATACACATTTTCATTGTACATTCAAGAAATGTGTATCAAAACATACACATTTTCATTGTACATTCAAGAAATGTACATCAAAACATACACATTTTCATTGTACATTCAAGAAATGTACATCAAAACATACACATTTTCATTGTACATTCAAGAAATATACATCAAAACATACACATTTTCATTGTACATTCAAGAAATGTGTATCAAAACATACACATTTTCATTGTACATTCAAGAAATGTACATCAAAACATACACATTTTCATTGTACATTCAAGAAATGTACATCAAAACATACACATTTTCATTGTACATTCAAGAAATGTACATCAAAACATACACATTTTCAATGTACATTCAAGAAATGTACATCAAAACATACACATTTTGACTGCACATTCTAGAAATATACATCAAAACATACACATTTTCAGTGTACATTCAAGAAATGTGTATCAAAACATACACATTTTCATTGTACATTCAAGAAATGTACATCAAAACATACACATTTTCATTGTACATTCAAGAACTGTACATGAAAACATACACATTTTCAGTGTACATTCAAGAAGTGTACATCAAAACATACACATTTTCAGTGTACATTCAAGAAATGTACATCAAAACATACACATTTTCATTGTATATACAAGAAATGTACATCAAAACATACACATTTTCATTGTATATACAAGAAATGTACATCAAAACATACACATTTTCAGTGTACATTCAAGAAATGTACATCAAGACATACACAATTTCATTGTCCATTCAAGAAATGTATATCAAAACATACACATTTTCAGTGTACATTCAAGAAATATACATCAAAGCAAACACATTTTCATTGTACACTAAAGAAATGTACATCAAAACATACACATTTTCATTGTACATTCAAGAACTGTACATGAAAACATACACATTTTCAGTGTACATTCAAGAAATGTACATCAAAACATACACATTTTCAGTGTACATTCAAGAAATGTACATCAAAACATACACATTTTCATTGTATATACAAGAAATGTACATCAAAACATACACATTTTCATTGTATATACAAGAAATGTACATCAAAACATACACATTTTCAGTGTACATTCAAGAAATGTACATCAAGACATACACATTTTCATTGTACATTCAAGAAATGTATATCAAAACATACACATTTTCAGTGTACATTCAAGAAATGTACATCAAAACATACACATGTTCATTGTATATACAAGAAATGTACATCAAAACATACACATTTTCAGTATACATTCAAGAAATGTACATGAAAGCATATACATTTTCACTGTACATTCAAGAAATGTACATCAAAACATACACATTTTCATTGTATATACAAGTAATGTACATCAAAACATACACATTTTCATTGTATATACAAGAAATGTACATCAAAACATACACATTTTCAGTGTACATTCAAGAAATGTACATCAAGACATACACATTTTCATTGTACATTCAAGAAATGTATATCAAAACATACACATTTTCAGTGTACATTCAAGAAATGTACATCAAAACATACACATTTTCATTGTACACTCAAGAAATGTACATCAAAACATACACATTTTCATTGTACACTCAAGAAATGTACATCAAAACATACACTTTTTCATTGTACAGTCAAGAAATGTATATCAAAACATACCCATTTTCATTGTACATTCAAGAAATGTACATCAAAACATACACATTTTCAGTGTACATTCAAGAAATGTATAACAAAAAATACACATTTTCAGTGTACATTCAAGAAATGTACATCAAAACATACACATTTTCATTGTACACTCAAGAAATGTACATCAAAACATACACATTTTCATTGTACACTCAAGAAATGTACATCAAAACATACACTTTTTCATTGTATATACCAGAAATGTACATCAAAACAAACACATTTTCATTGTACACTAAAGAAATGTACATCAAAACATAGACATTTTCAGTGTACATTCAAGAAATGTACATCAAAACATACACATTTTCATTGTACATTCAAGAAATGTACATCAAAACATACACATTTTCATTGTACACTCAAGAAATGTACATCAAAACATACATATTTTCATTGTACATTCAAGAAATGTACATCAAAACATACACATTTTCATTGTAAACTCGAGAAATGTACTTCAAAACATACACATTTTCAGTGTACATTCAAGAAATGTATATCAAAACATACACATTTTCATTGTACATTCAAGAAATGTACATCAAAACATACACATTTTCATTGTACATTCAAGAAATATACATCAAAACATACACATTTTCATTGTACATTCAAGAAATGTACATCAAAACATACACATTTTCATTGTACACTCAAGAAATGTGAATCAAAACATACACATTTTCAGTGTACATTCAAGAAATGTACATCAAAACATACACATTTTCATTGTACATTCAAGAAATGTACATCAAAACATACACATTTTCATTGTACACTCAAGAAATGTAAATCAAAACATACACATTTTCAGTGTACATTCAAGAAATGTACATTTAAACATACGCATTTTCATTGTACATTCAAGAAATGTACATCAAAACATACACATTTTCATTGTACATTCAGGAAATATACATCAAAACATACACATTTTCATTGTATATTCTAGAAATGTACATCAAAACATACACATTTTCATTGTAAACTCGAGAAATGTACTTCAAAACATACACATTTTCAGTGTACATTCAAGAAATGTATATCAAAACATACACATTTTCATTGTACATTCAAGAAATGTACATCAAAACATACACATTTTCATTGTACATTCAAGAAATATACATCAAAACATACACATTTTCATTGTACATTCAAGAAATGTACATCAAAACATACACATTTTCATTGTACACTCAAGAAATGTAAAACAAAACATACACATTTTCAGTGTACATTCAAGAAATGTACATTTAAACATACGCATTTTCATTGTACATTCAAGAAATGTACATCAAAACATACACATTTTCATTGTACATTCAAGAAATATACATCAAAACATACACATTTTCATTGTACATTCAAGAAATGTACATCAAAACATACACATTTTCATTGTACACTCAAGAAATGTAAATCAAAACACACACATTTTCAGTGTACATTCAAGAAATGTACATTTAAACATACGCATTTTCATTGTACATTCAAGAAATGTACATCAAAACATACACATTTTCATTGTACATTCTAGAAATATACATCAAAACATACACATTTTCATTGTATATACGCGAAATGTACATCCAAACATACACATTTTCATTGAACTCTCAAGAAATGTACATCAAAATATACACATTTTCAGTGTACATTCAAGAAATGTATATCAAAACATACACATTTTCATTGTTCATTCCAGAAAAGTACATCAAAGCATACACATTTTCATTGTACATTCAAGAAATGTATATCAAAACATACACATTTTCATTGTACACTCAAGAAATGTGAATCAAAACATACACATTGTCAGTGTACATTCAAGAAATGTACATCAAAACATACACATTTTCATTGTACATTCAAGAAATGTACATCAAAACATACACATTTTCATTGTACACTCAAGAAATGTACATCAAAACATTCACATTTTCATTGTACACTCAAGAAATGTACATCAAAACATACACTTTTTCATTGTACAGTCAAGAAATGTATATCAAAACATACACATTTTCATTGTACATTCAAGAAATGTACATCAAAACATACACATTTTCAGTGTACATTCAAGAAATGTATAACAAAAAATACACATTTTCAGTGTACATTCAAGAAATGTACATCAAAACATACACATTTTCATTGTACACTCAAGAAATGTACATCAAAACATACACATTTTCATTGTACACTCAAGAAATGTACATCAAAACATACACTTTTTCATTGTATATACCAGAAATGTACATAAAAACAAACACATTTTCATTGTACACTAAAGAAATGTACATCAAAACATAGTCATTTTCAGTGTACATTCAAGAAATGTACATCAAATCATACACATTTTCATTGTACATTCAAGAAATGTACATCAAAACATACACATTTTCATTGTACATTCAAGAAATATACATCAAAACATACACATTTTCATTGTACATTCAAGAAATGTGTATCAAAACATACACATTTTCATTGTACATTCAAGAAATGTACATCAAAACATACACATTTTCATTGTACATTCAAGAAATGTACATCAAAACATACACATTTTCATTGTACATTCAAGAAATATACATCAAAACATACACATTTTCATTGTACATTCAAGAAATGTGTATCAAAACATACACATTTTCATTGTACATTCAAGAAATGTACATCAAAACATACACATTTTCATTGTACATTCAAGAAATGTACATCAAAACATACACATTTTCATTGTACATTCAAGAAATGTACATCAAAACATACACATTTTCAATGTACATTCAAGAAATGTACATCAAAACATACACATTTTGACTGCACATTCTAGAAATATACATCAAAACATACACATTTTCAGTGTACATTCAAGAAATGTGTATCAAAACATACACATTTTCATTGTACATTCAAGAAATGTACATCAAAACATACACATTTTCATTGTACATTCAAGAACTGTACATGAAAACATACACATTTTCAGTGTACATTCAAGAAGTGTACATCAAAACATACACATTTTCAGTGTACATTCAAGAAATGTACATCAAAACATACACATTTTCATTGTATATACAAGAAATGTACATCAAAACATACACATTTTCATTGTATATACAAGAAATGTACATCAAAACATACACATTTTCAGTGTACATTCAAGAAATGTACATCAAGACATACACAATTTCATTGTCCATTCAAGAAATGTATATCAAAACATACACATTTTCAGTGTACATTCAAGAAATATACATCAAAGCAAACACATTTTCATTGTACACTAAAGAAATGTACATCAAAACATACACATTTTCATTGTACATTCAAGAACTGTACATGAAAACATACACATTTTCAGTGTACATTCAAGAAATGTACATCAAAACATACACATTTTCAGTGTACATTCAAGAAATGTACAT
This sequence comes from Tenodera sinensis, assembly GCA_030765045.1. NCBI lineage: Eukaryota > Metazoa > Arthropoda > Insecta > Mantodea > Mantidae > Tenodera > Tenodera sinensis. Next base: position 213,731,188 of record CM060964.1, on the reverse strand, counting down.
CAAAACATACACATTTTCATTGTATATACAAGAAATGTACATCAAAACATACACATTTTCATTGTATATACAAGAAATGTACATCAAAACATACACATTTTCAGTGTACATTCAAGAAATGTACATCAAGACATACACATTTTCATTGTACATTCAAGAAATGTATATCAAAACATACACATTTTCAGTGTACATTCAAGAAATGTACATCAAAACATACACATGTTCATTGTATATACAAGAAATGTACATCAAAACATACACATTTTCAGTATACATTCAAGAAATGTACATGAAAGCATATACATTTTCACTGTACATTCAAGAAATGTACATCAAAACATACACATTTTCATTGTATATACAAGTAATGTACATCAAAACATACACATTTTCATTGTATATACAAGAAATGTACATCAAAACATACACATTTTCAGTGTACATTCAAGAAATGTACATCAAGACATACACATTTTCATTGTACATTCAAGAAATGTATATCAAAACATACACATTTTCAGTGTACATTCAAGAAATGTACATCAAAACATACACATTTTCATTGTACACTCAAGAAATGTACATCAAAACATACACATTTTCATTGTACACTCAAGAAATGTACATCAAAACATACACTTTTTCATTGTACAGTCAAGAAATGTATATCAAAACATACCCATTTTCATTGTACATTCAAGAAATGTACATCAAAACATACACATTTTCAGTGTACATTCAAGAAATGTATAACAAAAAATACACATTTTCAGTGTACATTCAAGAAATGTACATCAAAACATACACATTTTCATTGTACACTCAAGAAATGTACATCAAAACATACACATTTTCATTGTACACTCAAGAAATGTACATCAAAACATACACTTTTTCATTGTATATACCAGAAATGTACATCAAAACAAACACATTTTCATTGTACACTAAAGAAATGTACATCAAAACATAGACATTTTCAGTGTACATTCAAGAAATGTACATCAAAACATACACATTTTCATTGTACATTCAAGAAATGTACATCAAAACATACACATTTTCATTGTACACTCAAGAAATGTACATCAAAACATACATATTTTCATTGTACATTCAAGAAATGTACATCAAAACATACACATTTTCATTGTAAACTCGAGAAATGTACTTCAAAACATACACATTTTCAGTGTACATTCAAGAAATGTATATCAAAACATACACATTTTCATTGTACATTCAAGAAATGTACATCAAAACATACACATTTTCATTGTACATTCAAGAAATATACATCAAAACATACACATTTTCATTGTACATTCAAGAAATGTACATCAAAACATACACATTTTCATTGTACACTCAAGAAATGTGAATCAAAACATACACATTTTCAGTGTACATTCAAGAAATGTACATCAAAACATACACATTTTCATTGTACATTCAAGAAATGTACATCAAAACATACACATTTTCATTGTACACTCAAGAAATGTAAATCAAAACATACACATTTTCAGTGTACATTCAAGAAATGTACATTTAAACATACGCATTTTCATTGTACATTCAAGAAATGTACATCAAAACATACACATTTTCATTGTACATTCAGGAAATATACATCAAAACATACACATTTTCATTGTATATTCTAGAAATGTACATCAAAACATACACATTTTCATTGTAAACTCGAGAAATGTACTTCAAAACATACACATTTTCAGTGTACATTCAAGAAATGTATATCAAAACATACACATTTTCATTGTACATTCAAGAAATGTACATCAAAACATACACATTTTCATTGTACATTCAAGAAATATACATCAAAACATACACATTTTCATTGTACATTCAAGAAATGTACATCAAAACATACACATTTTCATTGTACACTCAAGAAATGTAAAACAAAACATACACATTTTCAGTGTACATTCAAGAAATGTACATTTAAACATACGCATTTTCATTGTACATTCAAGAAATGTACATCAAAACATACACATTTTCATTGTACATTCAAGAAATATACATCAAAACATACACATTTTCATTGTACATTCAAGAAATGTACATCAAAACATACACATTTTCATTGTACACTCAAGAAATGTAAATCAAAACACACACATTTTCAGTGTACATTCAAGAAATGTACATTTAAACATACGCATTTTCATTGTACATTCAAGAAATGTACATCAAAACATACACATTTTCATTGTACATTCTAGAAATATACATCAAAACATACACATTTTCATTGTATATACGCGAAATGTACATCCAAACATACACATTTTCATTGAACTCTCAAGAAATGTACATCAAAACATACACATTTTCAGTGTACATTCAAGAAATGTATATCAAAACATACACATTTTCATTGTTCATTCCAGAAAAGTACATCAAAGCATACACATTTTCATTGTACATTCAAGAAATGTATATCAAAACATACACATTTTCATTGTACACTCAAGAAATGTGAATCAAAACATACACATTGTCAGTGTACATTCAAGAAATGTACATCAAAACATACACATTTTCATTGTACATTCAAGAAATGTACATCAAAACATACACATTTTCATTGTACACTCAAGAAATATAAATCAAAACATACACATTTTCAGTGTACATTCAAGAAATGTACATTTAAACATACGCATTTTCATTGTACATTCAAGAAATGTACATCAAAACATACACATTTTCATTGTACATTCAAGAAATATACATCAAAACATACACATTTTCATTGTACATTCAAGAAATGTACATCAAAACATACACATTTTCACTGTAAACTCGAGAAATGTACTTCAAAACATACACATTTTCAGTGTACATTCAAGAAATGTATATCAAAACATACACATTTTCATTGTACATTCAAGAAATGTACATCAAAACATACACATTTTCATTGTACATTCAAGAAATATACATCAAAACATACACATTTTCATTGTACATTCAAGAAATGTACATCAAAACATACACATTTTCATTGTACACTCAAGAAATGTAAATCAAAACATACACATTTTCAGTGTACATTCAAGAAATGTACATTTCAACATACGCATTTTCATTGTACATTCAAGAAATGTACATCAAAACATACACATTTTCATTGTACATTCAAGAAATATACATCAAAACATACACATTTTCATTGTACATTCAAGAAATGTACATCAAAACATACACATTTTCATTGTACACTCAAGAAATGTAAATCAAAGCACACACATTTTCAGTGTACATTCAAGAAATGTACATTTAAACATACGCATTTTCATTGTACATTCAAGAAATGTACATCAAAACATACACATTTTCATTGTACATTCTAGAAATATACATCAAAACATACACATTTTCATTGAATATACACGAAATGTACATCAAAACATACACATTTTCATTGTACATTCAAGAAATGTACATCAAAACATACACATTTTCAGTGTACATTCAAGAAATGTATATCAAAACATACACATTTTCATTGTTCATTCCAGAAATGTACATCAAAGCATACACATTTTCAGTGTACATTCAAGAAATGTATATCAAAAAATACACTTTTTCAGTGTACATTCAAGAAATGTACATCAAAGCAAACACATTTTCATTGTAAATAAAGAAATGTACATCAAAACATACACATTTTCATTGTACATTCAAGAAATGTGTATCAAAACATACACATTTTCATTGTACATTCAGGAAATGAACATCAAAACATACACATTTTCATTGTACATTCAAGAAATGTACATCAAAACATACACATTTTCATTGTACATGCAAGAAATGTACATCAAAACATACACATTTTCATTGTACATTCAAGAAATGTACATCAAAACATACACATTTTGACTGCACATTCTAGAAATATACATCAAAGCATACACATTTTCGTTGCATATACCAGAAATGCACATCATAACATACACATTTTCATTGTACATTCAAGAACTGTACATGAAAACATACACATTTTCAGTGTACATTCAAGAAATGTATATCAAAACATACACATTTTCATTGTTCATTCCAGAAATGTACATCAAAGCATACACATTTTCAGTGTACATTCAAGAAATGTATATAAAAAAATACACATTTTCAGTGTACATTCAAGAAATGTACATCAAAGCAAACACATTTTCATTGTACACTAAAGAAATGTACATCAAAACATACACATTTTCATTGTACATTCAAGAAATGTGTATCAAAACATACACATTTTCATTGTACATTCAGGAAATGTACATCAAAACATACACATTTTCATTGTACATTCAAGAAATGTACAGCAAAACATACACATTTTCATTGTACATTCAAGAAATGTACATCAAAACATACACATTTTCATTGTACATTCAAGAAATGTACATCAAAACATACACATTTTGACTGCACATTCTAGAAATATACATCAAAGCATACACATTTTCGTTGCATATACCAGAAATGCACATCATAACATACACATTTTCATTGTACATTCAAGAACTGTACATGAAAACATACACATTTTCAGTGTACATTCAAGAAATGTACATCAAAACATACACATTTTCAGTGTACATTCAAGAAATGTACATCAAAACATACACATTTTCATTGTATATACAAGAAATGTACATCAAAACATACACATTTTCATTGTATATACAAGAAATGTACATCAAAACATACACATTTTCAGTGTACATTCAAGAAATGTACATCAAGACATACACATTTTCATTGTACAGTCAAGAAATGTATATCAAAACATACACATTTTCAGTGTACATTCAAGAAATGTACATCAAAACATACACATGTTCATTGTATATACAAGAAATGTACATCAAAACATACACATTTTCAGTATACATTCAAGAAATGTACATGAAAACATACACATTTTCATTGTATATACAAGAAATGTACATCAAAACATACACATTTTCAGTATACATTCAAGAAATGTACATGAAAACATACACACTTTCATTGTATATACAAGAAATGTACATCAAAACATACACATTTTCAGTATACATTCAAGAAATGTACATGAAAACATACACATTTTCATTGTACATTCAAGAAATGTACATCAAAACATACACATTTTCATTGTACATTCAAGAAATGTACATGAAAACATACACATTTTCATTGTATATACAAGAAATGTACATCAAAACATACACATTTTCATTGTATATACAAGAAATGTACATCAAAACATACACATTTTCAGTGTACATTCAAGAAATGTACATCAAGACATACACATTTTCATTGTACATTCAAGAAATGTATATCAAAACATACACATTTTCAGTGTACATTCAAGAAATGTACATCAAAACATACACATTTTCATTGTACACTCAAGAAATGTACATCAAAACATACACATTTTCATTGTACACTCAAGAAATGTACATCAAAACATACACTTTTTCATTGTACAGTCAAGAAATGTATATCAAAACATACACATTTTCATTGTACATTCAAGAAATGTACATCAAAACATACACATTTTCAGTGTACATTCAAGAAATGTATAACAAAAAATACACATTTTCAGTGTACATTCAAGAAATGTACATCAAGACATACACATTTTCATTGTACACTCAAGAAATGTACATCAAAACATACACATTTTCATTGTACACTCAAGAAATGTACATCAAAACATACACTTTTTCATTGTATATACCAGAAATGTACATCAAAACAAACACATTTTCATTGTACACTAAAGAAATGTACATCAAACATAGACATTTTCAGTGTACATTCAAGAAATGTACATCAAAACATACACATTTTCATTGTACATTCAAGAAATGTACATCAAAACATACACATTTTCATTGTACACTCAAGAAATGTACATCAAAACATACATATTTTCATTGTACATTCAAGAAATGTACATCAAAACATACACATTTTCATTGTAAACTCGAGAAATGTACTTCAAAACATACACATTTTCAGTGTACATTCAAGAAATGTATATCAAAACATACACATTTTCATTGTACATTCAAGAAATGTACATCAAAACATACACATTTTCATTGTACATTCAAGAAATATACATCAAAACATACACATTTTCATTGTACATTCAAGAAATGTACATCAAAACATACACATTTTCATTGTACACTCAAGAAATGTGAATCAAAACATACACATTTTCAGTGTACATTCAAGAAATGTACATCAAAACATACACATTTTCATTGTACATTCAAGAAATGTACATCAAAACATACACATTTTCATTGTACACTCAAGAAATGTAAATCAAAACATACACATTTTCAGTGTACATTCAAGAAATGTACATTTAAACATACGCATTTTCATTGTACATTCAAGAAATGTACATCAAAACATACACATTTTCATTGTACATTCAAGAAATATACATCAAAACATACACATTTTCATTGTACATTCAAGAAATGTACATCAAAACATACACATTTTCATTGTAAACTCGAGAAATGTACTTCAAAACATACACATTTTCAGTGTACATTCAAGAAATGTATATCAAAACATACACATTTTCATTGTACATTCAAGAAATGTACATCAAAACATACACATTTTCATTGTACATTCAAGAAATATACATCAAAACATACACATTTTCATTGTACATTCAAGAAATGTACATCAAAACATACACATTTTCATTGTACACTCAAGAAATGTAAAACGAAACATACACATTTTCAGTGTACATTCAAGAAATGTACATTTAAACATACGCATTTTCATTGTACATTCAAGAAATGTACATCAAAACATAAACATTTTCATTGTACATTCAAGAAATATACATCAAAACATACACATTTTCATTGTACATTCAAGAAATGTACATCAAAACATACACATTTTCATTGTACACTCAAGAAATGTAAATCAAAACACACACATTTTCAGTGTACATTCAAGAAATGTACATTTAAACATACGCATTTTCATTGTACATTCAAGAAATGTACATCAAAACATACACATTTTCATTGTACATTCTAGAAATATACATCAAAACATACACATTTTCATTGTATATACACGAAATGTACATCCAAACATACACATTTTCATTGAACACTCAAGAAATGTACATCAAAACATACACATTTTCCGTGTACATTCAAGAAATGTATATCAAAACATACACATTTTCATTGTTCATTCCAGAAATGTACATCAAAGCATACACATTTTCGGTGTACATTCAATAAATGTATATCAAAAAATACACATTTTCAGTGTACATTCAAGAAATGTACATCAAAGCAAACACATTTTCATTGTACACTAAAGAAATGTACATCAAAACATACACATTTTCATTGTACATTCAAGAAATGTGTATCAAAACATACACATTTTCATTGTACATTCAGGAAATGTACATCAAAACATACACATTTTCATTGTACATTCAAGAAATGTACATCAAAACATACACATTTTCATTGTACATTCAAGAAATGTACATCAAAACATACACATTTTCATTGTACATTCAAGAAATATACATCAAAACATACACATTTTCATTGTACATTCAAGAAATGTACATCAAAACATACACATTTTCATTGTAAACTCGAGAAATGTACTTCAAAACATACACATTTTCAGTGTACATTCAAGAAATGTATATCAAAACATACACATTTTCATTGTACATTCAAGAAATATACATCAAAACATACACATTTTCATTGTACATTCAAGAAATGTACATCAAAACATACACATTTTCATTGTAAACTCGAGAAATGTACTTCAAAACATACACATTTTCAGTGTACATTCAAGAAATGTATATCAAAACATACACATTTTCATTGTACATTCAAGAAATGTACATCAAAACATACACATTTTCATTGTACATTCAAGAAATATACATCAAAACATACACATTTTCATTGTACATTCAAGAAATGTACATCAAAACATACACATTTTCATTGTACACTCAAGAAATGTAAATCAAAACACACACATTTTCAGTGTACATTCAAGAAATGTACATTTAAACATACGCATTTTCATTGTACATTCAAGAAATGTACATCAAAACATACACATTTTCATTGTACATTCTAGAAATATACATCAAAACATACACATTTTCATTGTATATACACGAAATGTACATCCAAACATACACATTTTCATTGAACACTCAAGAAATGTACATCAAAACATACACATTTTCCGTGTACATTCAAGAAATGTATATCAAAACATACACATTTTCATTGTTCATTCCAGAAATGTACATCAAAGCATACACATTTTCGGTGTACATTCAATAAATGTATATCAAAAAATACACATTTTCAGTGTACATTCAAGAAATGTACATCAAAGCAAACACATTTTCATTGTACACTAAAGAAATGTACATCAAAACATACACATTTTCATTGTACATTCAAGAAATGTGTATCAAAACATACACATTTTCATTGTACATTCAGGAAATGTACATCAAAACATACACATTTTCATTGTACATTCAAGAAATGTACATCAAAACATACACATTTTCATTGTACATTCAAGAAATGTACATCAAAACATACACATTTTCATTGTACATTCAAGAAATGTACATCAAAACATACACATTTTGACTGCACGTTCTAGAAATATACATCAAAGCATACACATTTTCGTTGCATATACCAGAAATGCACATCGTAACATACACATTTTCATTGTACATTCAAGAACTGTACATGAAAACATACACATTTTCAGTGTACATTCAAGAAATGTACATCAAAACATACACATTTTCAGTGTACATTCAAGAAATGTACATCAAAACATACACATTTTCATTGTATATACAAGAAATGTACATCAAAACATACACATTTTCAGTGTACATTCAAGAAATGTACATGAAGACATACACATTTTCATTGTACATTCAAGAAATGTATATCAAAACATACACATTTTCAGTGTACATTCAAGAAATGTACATCAAAACATACACATGTTCATTGTATATACAAGAAATGTACATCAAAACATACACATTTTCAGTATACATTCAAGAAATGTACATGAAAACATATACATTTTCATTGTACATTCAAGAAATGTATATCAAAACATACACATTTTCATTGTATATACAAGAAATGTACATCAAAACATACACAATTTCAGTATACATTCAAGAAATGTACATGAAAACATATACATTTTCATTGTACATTCAAGAAATGTACATCAAAACATACACATTTTCATTGTACACTCAAGAAATGTGAATCAAAACATACTCATTTTCAGTGTACATTCAAGAATTGTACATCAAAACATACACATTTTCATTGTACATTCAAGAAATATACATCAAAACATACACATTTTCAGTGTACATTCAAGAAATGTACATCAAAACATACACATTTTCATTGTACACTCAAGAAATGTACATCAAACCATACACTTTTTCATTGTACAGTCAAGAAATGTATATCAAAACATACACATTTTCATTGTACATTCAAGAAATGTACATCAAAACATACACACTTTCAGTGTACATTCAAGAAATGTACATCAAAACAAACACATTTTCATTGTACACTAAAGTAATGTACATCAAACCATACACTTTTTCATTGTACAGTCAAGAAATGTATATCAAAACATACACATTTTCATTGTACATTCAAGAAGTGTACATCAAAACATACACACTTTCAGTGTACATTCAAGAAATGTACATCAAAACATACACATTTTCATTGTATATACAAGAAATGTACATCAAAACATACACATTTTCAGTATACATTCAAGAAATGTACATGAAAACATATACATTTTCATTGTACATTCAAGAAATGTACATCAAGCCATACACATTTTCATTGTACACTCAAGAAATGTGAATCAAAACATACACATTTTCAGTGTACATTCAAGAATTGTACATCAAAACATACACATTTTCATTGTATATACAAGAAATGTACATCAAAACATACACATTTTCATTGTACACTAAAGAAATGTACATCAAAACATACACATTTTCAGTGTACATTCAAGAAATGTACATCAAAACATACACATTTTCATTGTACACTCAAGAAATGTACATCAAACCATACACTTTTTCATTGTACAGTCAAGAAATGTATATCAAAACATACACATTTTCATTGTACATTCAAGAAATGTACATCAAAACATACACACTTTCAGTGTACATTCAAGAAATGTACATCAAAACAAACACATTTTCATTGTACACTAAAGGAATGTACATCAAAACATACACATTTTCAGTGTACATTCAAGAAATGTACATCAAAACATACACATTTTCATTGTACATTCAAGAAATGTACATCAAAACATACACATTTTCATTGTACACTCAAGAAATGTACATCAAAACATACATATTTTCATTGTACATTCAAGAAATGTACATCAAAACATACACATTTTCATTGTAAACTCGAGAAATGTACTTCAAAACATATACATTTTCAGTGTACATTCAAGAAATGTATATTATAACATACACATTTTCATTGTACATTCAAGTAATGTAGATCAGAACATACACAATTTCATTGTACATTCAAGAAATATACATCAAAACATACACATTTTCATTGTACATTCAAGAAATGTACATCAAAACATACACATTTTCATTGTACACTCAAGAAATGTAAATCAAAACTTACACATTTTCAGTGTACATTCAAGAAATGTACATTTAAACATACACATTTTCATTGTACATTCAAGAAATGTACATCAAAACATACACATTTTCATTGTACATTCTAGAAATATACATCAAAACATACACATTTTCATTGTACATTCAAGAAATATACATAAAAACATACACATTTTCATTGTACATTCAAGAAATGTACATCAAAACATACACATTTTCATTGTAAACTCGAGAAATGTACTTCAAAACATACACATTTTCAGTGTACATTCAAGAAATGTATATCAAAACATACACATTTTCATTGTACATTCAAGAAATGTACATCAAAACATACACATTTTCATTGTACATTCAAGAAATATACATCAAAACATACACATTTTCATTGTACATTCAAAAAATGTACATCAAAACATACACATTTTCATTGTACACTCAAGAAATGTAAAACAAAACATACACATTTTCAGTGTACATTCAAGAAATGTACATTTAAACATACGCATTTTCATTGTACATTCAAGAAATGGACATCAAAACATACACATTTTCATTGTACATTCAAGAAATATACATCAAAACATACACATTTTCATTGTACATTCAAGAAATGTACATCAAAACATACACATTTTCATTGTACACTCAAGAAATGTAAATCAAAACACACACATTTTCAGTGTACATTCAAGAAATGTACATTTAAACATACGCATTTTCATTGTACATTCAAGAAATGTACATCAAAACATACACATTTTCATTGTACATTCTAGAAATATACATCAAAACATACACATTTTCATTGTATATACACGAAATGTACATCCAAACATACACATTTTCATTGAACACTCAAGAAATGTACATCAAAACATACACATTTTCAGTGTACATTCAAGAAATGTATATCAAAACATACACATTTTCATTGTTCATTCCAGAAATGTACATCAAAGCATACACATTTTCAGTGTACATTCAAGAAATGTAATTCAAAAAATACACATCTTCAGTGTACATTCAAGAAATGTACATCAAAGCAAACACATTTTCATTGTACACTAAAGAAATGTACATCAACACATACACATTTTCATTGTACATTCAAGAAATGTGTATCAAAACATACACATTTTCATTGTACATTCAGGAAATGTACATCAAAACATACACATTTTCATTGTACATTCAAGAAATGTACATCAAAACATACACATTTTCATTGTACATTCAAGAAATGTACATCAAAACATACACATTTTCATTGTACATTCAAGAAATGTACATCAAAACATACACATTTTGACTGCACATTCTAGAAATATACATCAAAGCATACAGATTTTCGTTGCATATACCAGAAATGCACATCATAACATACACATTTTCATTGTACACTCAAGAACTGTACATGAAAACATACACATTTTCAGTGTACATTCAAGAAATGTACATCAAAACATACACATTTTCAGTGTACATTCAAGAAATGTACATCAAAACATACACATTTTCAGTATACATTCAAGAAATGTACATGAAAACATACACATTTTCATTGTATATACAAGAAATGTACATCAAAACATACACATTTTCATTGTACACTCAAGAAATGTACTTCAAAACATACACATTTTCAGTGTACATTCAAGAAATGTACATGAAAACATACACATTTTCATTGTACATTCAAGAAATGTACATCAAAACATACACATTTTCATTGTACATTCTAGAAATGTAAATCAAAACATACACATTTTCATTGTACACTCAAGAAATGTACATCAAAACATACATATTTTCATTGTACATTCTAGAAATGTAAATCAAAACATACACATTTTCATTGTACATTCAAGAAATGTATATCAAAACATACATATTTTCATTGTACATTCTAGAAATGTAAATCAAAACATACACATTTTCAGTGTACATTCAAGAAATGTATATCAAAACATACACATTTTCATTGTACATTCTAGAAATGTAAATCAAAACATACACATTTTCATTGTACATTCAAGAAATGTATATCAAAACATACATATTTTCATTGTACATTCTAGAAATGTAAATCAAAACATACACATTTTCAGTGTACATTCAAGAAATGTATATCAAAACATACACATTTTCATTGTACATTCTAGAAATGTAAATCAAAACATACACATTTTCATTGTACATTCAAGAAATGTTTATCAAAACATACATATTTTCATTGTACATTCTAGAAATGTAAATCAAAACATACACATTTTCAGTGTACATTCAAGAAATGTACATCAAAACATACATATTTTCATTGTACATTCTAGAAATGTAAATCAAAACATACACATTTTCATTGTACACTCAAGAAATGTACATCAAAACATACATATTTTCATTGTACATTCTAGAAATGTAAATCAAAACATACACATTTTCAGTGTACATTCAAGAAATGTATATCAAAACATACACATTTTCATTGTACATTCAAGAAATGTACATCAAAACATACACATTTTCATTGTACATTCAAGAAATGTACATCAAAACATAGACATTTTCATTGTACATTCTAGAAATGTAAATCAAAACATACACATTTTCATTGTACACTCAAGAAATGTACATCAAAACATACACATATTCATTGTACATTCTAGAAATGTAAATCAAAACATACACATTTTCATTGTACACTCAAGAAATGTACATCAAAACATACATATTTTCATTGTACACTCAAGAAATGTACATCAAACCATACACATTTTCATTGTACACTCAAGAAATGTACATCAAAAAATACACTTTTTCATTGTACAGTCAAGAAATGTATATCAAAACATACACATTTTCATTGTACATTCAAGAAATGTACATAATAACAAACACATTTTCATTGTACACTAAAGAAATGTACATCAAAACATACACATTTTCATTGTACATTCAAGAAATATACATCAAAACATACACATTTTCATTGTACATTCAAGAAATGTACATCAAAACATACACATTTTCATTGTACACTCAAGAAATCTACATCAAAACATACACATTTTCATTGTACATTCTAGAAATGTACATCAAAACATACACATTTTCAGTGTACATTCAAGAAATGTACATCAAAACATACACCTTTTCATTGTACATTCTAGAAATGTACATCAAAACATACACATTTTCAGTGTACATTCAAGAAATGTACATCAAAACATACACATTTTCATTGTACATTCAAGAAATGTACATCAAAACATACACATTTTCATTGTACACTCAAGAAATGTACATCAAAACATACACATTTTCATTGTACACTCAAGAAATGCATATCAAAACATACACATTTTCAGTGTACATTCAAGAAATGTACATCAAAACATACAAATTTTCATTGTATATACAAGAAATGTACATCAAAACATACACATTTTCATTGTACATTAAAGAAATGTACATCAAAACCTACACATTTTCAGAGTAAATTCAAGAAATGTACATCAAAACATAAACATTTTTATTGTACACTCAAGAAATGTACATCAAAACATACACATTTTCAGTGTACATTCAAAAAATGTACATCAAAACATACACATTTTCATTGTATATACCAGAAATGTACATCAAAACATACACATTTTAATTGTATATACAAGAAATATACATCAAAACATACACATTTTCAGTGTACATTCAGGAAATGTACATCAAAACATATACATTTTCATTGTATATACAAGAAATGTACACGAAAACATATACATTTTCATTGTACATTAAAGAAATGTACATCAAAACATACACATTTTCATTGTACATTCAAGGAATGTACATCAAAACATACACATTTTCATTGTACATTAAAGAAATGTACATCAAAACATACACATTTTCATTGTACATTCAAGGAATGTACATCAAAACATACACATTTTCATTTTACATTCAAGAAATGTACATCAAAACATACACATTTTGACTGCACATTCTAGAAATATACATCAAAGCATACACATTTTCGTTGCATATACCAGAAATGCACATCGTAACATACACATTTTCATTGTACATTCAAGAACTGTACATGAAAACATACACATTTTCAGTGTACATTCAAGAAATGTACATCAAAACATACACATTTTCAGTGTACATTCAAGAAATGTACATCAAAACATACACATTTTCATTGTATATACAAGAAATGTACATCAAAACATACACATTTTCATTGTATATACAAGAAATGTACATCAAAACATACACATTTTCAGTGTACATTCAAGAAATGTACATGAAGACATACACATTTTCATTGTACATTCAAGAAATGTATATCAAAACATACACATTTTCAGTGTACATTCAAGAAATGTACATCAAAACATACACATGTTCATTGTATATACAAGAAATGTACATCAAAACATACACATTTTCAGTATACATTCAAGAAATGTACATGAAAACATATACATTTTCATTGTACATTCAAGAAATGTATATCAAAACATACACATTTTCATTGTATATACAAGAAATGTACATCAAAACATACACAATTTCAGTATACATTCAAGAAATGTACATGAAAACATATACATTTTCATTGTACATTCAAGAAATGTACATCAAAACATACACATTTTCATTGTACACTCAAGAAATGTGAATCAAAACATACACATTTTCAGTGTACATTCAAGAATTGTACATCAAAACATACACATTTTCATTGTATATACAAGAAATGTACATCAAAACATACACATTTTCATTGTACACTAAAGAAATGTACATCAAAACATACACATTTTCAGTGTACATTCAAGAAATGTACATCAAAACATACACATTTTCATTGTACACTCAAGAAATGTACATCAAACCATACACTTTTTCATTGTACAGTCAAGAAATGTATATCAAAACATACACATTTTCATTGTACATTCAAGAAATGTACATCAAAACATACACACTTTCAGTGTACATTCAAGAAATGTACATCAAAACAAACACATTTTCATTGTACACTAAAGTAATGTACATCAAACCATACACTTTTTCATTGTACAGTCAAGAAATGTATATCAAAACATACACATTTTCATTGTACATTCAAGAAATGTACATCAAAACATACACACTTTCAGTGTACATTCAAGAAATGTACATCAAAACATACACATTTTCATTGTATATAAAAGAAATGTACATCAAAACATACACATTTTCAGTATACATTCAAGAAATGTACATGAAAACATATACATTTTCATTGTACATTCAAGAAATGTACATCAAGCCATACACATTTTCATTGTACACTCAAGAAATGTGAATCAAAACATACACATTTTCAGTGTACATTCAAGAATTGTACATCAAAACATACACATTTTCATTGTATATACAAGAAATGTACATCAAAACATACACATTTTCATTGTACACTAAAGAAATGTACATCAAAACATACACATTTTCAGTGTACATTCAAGAAATGTACATCAAAACATACACATTTTCATTGTACACTCAAGAAATGTACATCAAACCATACACTTTTTCATTGTACAGTCAAGAAATGTATATCAAAACATACACATTTTCATTGTACATTCAAGAAATGTACATCAAAACATACACACTTTCAGTGTACATTCAAGAAATGTACATCAAAACAAACACATTTTCATTGTACACTAAAGGAATGTACATCAAAACATACACATTTTCAGTGTACATTCAAGAAATGTACATCAAAACATACACATTTTCATTGTACATTCAAGAAATGTACATCAAAACATACACATTTTCATTGTACACTCAAGAAATGTACATCAAAACATACATATTTTCATTGTACATTCAAGAAATGTACATCAAAACATACACATTTTCATTGTAAACTCGAGAAATGTACTTCAAAACATACACATTTTCATTGTACATTCAAGAAATGTACATCAAAACATACACATTTTCATTGTACACTCAAGAAATGTAAATCAAAACTTACACATTTTCAGTGTACATTCAAGAAATGTACATTTAAACATACACATTTTCATTGTACATTCAAGAAATGTACATCAAAACATACACATTTTCATTGTACATTCTAGAAATATACATCAAAGCATACACATTTTCATTGTACATTCAAGAAATATACATCAAAACATACACATTTTCATTGTACATTCAAGAAATGTACATCAAAACATACACATTTTCATTGTAAACTCGAGAAATGTACTTCAAAACATACACATTTTCAGTGTACATTCAAGAAATGTATATCAAAACATACACATTTTCATTGTACATTCAAGAAATGTACATCAAAACATACACATTTTCATTGTACATTCAAGAAATATACATCAAAACATACACATTTTCATTGTACATTCAAAAAATGTACATCAAAACATACACATTTTCATTGTACACTCAAGAAATGTAAAACAAAACATACACATTTTCAGTGTACATTCAAGAAATGTACATTTAAACATACGCATTTTCATTGTACATTCAAGAAATGGACATCAAAACATACACATTTTCATTGTACATTCAAGAAATATACATCAAAACATACACATTTTCATTGTACATTCAAGAAATGTACATCAAAACATACACATTTTCATTGTACACTCAAGAAATGTAAATCAAAACACACACATTTTCAGTGTACATTCAAGAAATGTACATTTAAACATACGCATTTTCATTGTACATTCAAGAAATGTACATCAAAACATACACATTTTCATTGTACATTCTAGAAATATACATCAAAACATACACATTTTCATTGTATATACACGAAATGTACATCCAAACATACACATTTTCATTGAACACTCAAGAAATGTACATCAAAACATACACATTTTCAGTGTACATTCAAGAAATGTATATCAAAACATACACATTTTCATTGTTCATTCCAGAAATGTACATCAAAGCATACACATTTTCAGTGTACATTCAAGAAATGTAATTCAAAAAATACACAACTTCAGTGTACATTCAAGAAATGTACATCAAAGCAAACACATTTTCATTGTACACTAAAGAAATGTACATCAACACATACACATTTTCATTGTACATTCAAGAAATGTGTATCAAAACATACACATTTTCATTGTACATTCAGGAAATGTACATCAAAACATACACATTTTCATTGTACATTCAAGAAATGTACATCAAAACATACACATTTTCATTGTACATTCAAGAAATGTACATCAAAACATACACATTTTCATTGTACATTCAAGAAATGTACATCAAAACATACACATTTTGACTGCACATTCTAGAAATATACATCAAAGCATACACATTTTCGTTGCATATACCAGAAATGCACATCATAACATACACATTTTCATTGTACACTCAAGAACTGTACATGAAAACATACACATTTTCAGTGTACATTCAAGAAATGTACATCAAAACATACACATTTTCAGTGTACATTCAAGAAATGTACATCAAAACATACACATTTTCAGTACACATTCAAGAAATGTACATGAAAACATACACATTTTCATTGTATATACATGAAATGTACATCAAAACATACACATTTTCATTGTACACTCAAGAAATGTACTTCAAAACATACACATTTTCAGTGTACATTCAAGAAATGTACATGAAAACATACACATTTTCATTGTACATTCAAGAAATGTACATCAAAACATACACATTTTCATTGTACATTCTAGAAATGTAAATCAAAACATACACATTTTCATTGTACACTCAAGAAGTGTACATCAAAACATACATATTTTCATTGTACATTCTAGAAATGTAAATCAAAACATACACATTTTCATTGTACATTCAAGAAATGTATATCAAAACATACATATTTTCATTGTACATTCTAGAAATGTAAATCAAAACATACACATTTTCAGTGTACATTCAAGAAATGTATATCAAAACATACACATTTTCATTGTACATTCTAGAAATGTAAATCAAAACATACACATTTTCATTGTACATTCAAGAAATGTATATCAAAACATACATATTTTCATTGTACATTCTAGAAATGTAAATCAAAACATACACATTTTCAGTGTACATTCAAGAAATGTATATCAAAACATACACATTTTCATTGTACGTTCTAGAAATGTAAATCAAAACATACACATTTTCATTGTACATTCAAGAAATGTTTATCAAAACATACATATTTTCATTGTACATTCTAGAAATGTAAATCAAAACATACACATTTTCAGTGTACATTCAAGAAATGTACATCAAAACATACATATTTTCATTGTACATTCTAGAAATGTAAATCAAAACATACACATTTTCATTGTACACTCAAGAAATGTACATCAAAACATACATATTTTCATTGTACATTCTAGAAATGTAAATCAAAACATACACATTTTCAGTGTACATTCAAGAAATGTATATCAAAACATACACATTTTCATTGTACATTCAAGAAATGTACATCAAAACATACACATTTTCATTGTACATTCAAGAAATGTACATCAAAACATACACATTTTCATTGTACATTCTAGAAATGTAAATCAAAACATACACATTTTCATTGTACACTCAAGAAATGTACATCAAAACATACACATATTCATTGTACATTCTAGAAATGTAAATCAAAACATACACATTTTCATTGTACACTCAAGAAATGTACATCAAAACATACATATTTTCATTGTACACTCAAGAAATGTACATCAAACCATACACATTTTCATTGTACACTCAAGAAATGTACATCAAAAAATACACTTTTTCATTGTACAGTCAAGAAATGTATATCAAAACATACACATTTTCATTGTACATTCAAGAAATGTACATAATAACAAACACATTTTCATTGTACACTAAAGAAATGTACATCAAAACATACACATTTTCATTGTACATTCAAGAAATATACATCAAAACATACACATTTTCATTGTACATTCAAGAAATGTACATCAAAACATACACATTTTCATTGTACACTCAAGAAATCTACATCAAAACATACACATTTTCATTGTACATTCTAGAAATGTACATCAAAACATACACATTTTCAGTGTACATTCAAGAAATGTACATCAAAACATACACCTTTTCATTGTACATTCTAGAAATGTACATCAAAACATACACATTTTCATTGTACATTCAAATGATGTACATCAAAACATACACATTTTCATTGTACATTCAAGAAATGTACATCAAAACATACACATTTTCATTGTACACTCAAGAAATGTACATCAAAACATACACATTTTCATTGTACACTCAAGAAATTCATATCAAAACATACACATTTTCAGTGTACATTCAAGAAATGTACATCAAAACATACAAATTTTCATTGTATATACAAGAAATGTACATCAAAACATACACATTTTCATTGTACATTAAAGAAATGTACATCAAAACCTACACATTTTCAGAGTAAATTCAAGAAATGTACATCAAAACATAAACATTTTTATTGTACACTCAAGAAATGTACATCAAAACATACACATTTTCAGTGTACATTCAAAAAATGTACATCAAAACATACACATTTTCATTGTATATACCAGAAATGTACATCAAAACAAACACATTTTAATTGTATATACAAGAAATATACATCAAAACATACACATTTTCAGTGTACATTCAGGAAATGTACATCAAAACATATACATTTTCATTGTATATACAAGAAATGTACACGAAAACATATACATTTTCATTGTACATTAAAGAAATGTACATCAAAACATACACATTTTCATTGTACATTCAAGGAATGTACATCAAAACATACACATTTTCATTGTACATTAAAGAAATGTACATCAAAACATACACATTTTCATTGTACATTCAAGGAATGTACATCAAAACATACACATTTTCATTTTACATTCAAGAAATGTACATCAAAACACACACATTTTCATTGTACACTCAAGAAATGTACATCAAAACATACACATTTTGAGTGTACATTCAAGAGATATACATCAAAACATGCACATTTTCATTGTACACTCAAGAAATGTACATCAAAACATACACATTTTCATTGTATATACCAGAAATGTACATCAAAACATACACATCTTCATTGTACATTCAAGAAATGTACATCAAAACATACACATTTTCATTGTATATACCAGAAATGTACATCAAAACATACACATTTTCATTGTACATTCAAGAAATGTACATCAAAACATACACATTTTCATTGTGTATACCAGAAATGTACATCAAAGCATACATATTTTCATTGTACATTCAAGAAATGTACATCAAAACATACACATTTTGACTGCACATTCTAGAAATATACATCAAAACATACACATTTTCGTTGCATATACCAGAAATGCACATCAAAACATACACATTTTCATTGTACATTCAAGAACTGTACATCAAAACATACACATTTTCAGTATACATTCAAGAAATGTATATCAAAACATACACATTTTCAGTGTACATTCAAGAAATGTACATCAAAACATACACATTTTCATTGTATATACAAGAAATGTACATCAAGACATACACATTTTGATTGTACATTCAAGAAATGTATATCAAAACATACACATTTTCAGTGTACATTCAAGAAATGTACATCAAAACATACACATTTTCATTGTATATACAAGAAATGTACATCAAAGCATACACATTTTCAGTGTACATTCAAGAAATGTAGATCAAAACATACACATTTACAGTGTACATTCAAGTAATGTATATCAAAACATACACATTTTCAGTGTACATTCAAGAAATGTACATCAAAACATACACATTTTCAGTGTACATTCAAGAAATGTACATCAAAACATACACATTTTCAGTACACATTCAAGAAATGTACATGAAAACATACACATTTTCATTGTATATACATGAAATGTACATCAAAACATACACATTTTCATTGTACACTCAAGAAATGTACTTCAAAACATACACATTTTCAGTGTACATTCAAGAAATGTACATGAAAACATACACATTTTCATTGTACATTCAAGAAATGTACATCAAAACATACACATTTTCATTGTACATTCTAGAAATGTAAATCAAAACATACACATTTTCATTGTACACTCAAGAAGTGTACATCAAAACATACATATTTTCATTGTACATTCTAGAAATGTAAATCAAAACATACACATTTTCATTGTACATTCAAGAAATGTATATCAAAACATACATATTTTCATTGTACATTCTAGAAATGTAAATCAAAACATACACATTTTCAGTGTACATTCAAGAAATGTATATCAAAACATACACATTTTCATTGTACATTCTAGAAATGTAAATCAAAACATACACATTTTCATTGTACATTCAAGAAATGTATATCAAAACATACATATTTTCATTGTACATTCTAGAAATGTAAATCAAAACATACACATTTTCAGTGTACATTCAAGAAATGTATATCAAAACATACACATTTTCATTGTACGTTCTAGAAATGTAAATCAAAACATACACATTTTCATTGTACATTCAAGAAATGTTTATCAAAACATACATATTTTCATTGTACATTCTAGAAATGTAAATCAAAACATACACATTTTCAGTGTACATTCAAGAAATGTACATCAAAACATACATATTTTCATTGTACATTCTAGAAATGTAAATCAAAACATACACATTTTCATTGTACACTCAAGAAATGTACATCAAAACATACATATTTTCATTGTACATTCTAGAAATGTAAATCAAAACATACACATTTTCAGTGTACATTCAAGAAATGTATATCAAAACATACACATTTTCATTGTACATTCAAGAAATGTACATCAAAACATACACATTTTCATTGTACATTCAAGAAATGTACATCAAAACATACACATTTTCATTGTACATTCTAGAAATGTAAATCAAAACATACACATTTTCATTGTACACTCAAGAAATGTACATCAAAACATACACATATTCATTGTACATTCTAGAAATGTAAATCAAAACATACACATTTTCATTGTACACTCAAGAAATGTACATCAAAACATACATATTTTCATTGTACACTCAAGAAATGTACATCAAACCATACACATTTTCATTGTACACTCAAGAAATGTACATCAAAAAATACACTTTTTCATTGTACAGTCAAGAAATGTATATCAAAACATACACATTTTCATTGTACATTCAAGAAATGTACATAATAACAAACACATTTTCATTGTACACTAAAGAAATGTACATCAAAACATACACATTTTCATTGTACATTCAAGAAATATACATCAAAACATACACATTTTCATTGTACATTCAAGAAATGTACATCAAAACATACACATTTTCATTGTACACTCAAGAAATCTACATCAAAACATACACATTTTCATTGTACATTCTAGAAATGTACATCAAAACATACACATTTTCAGTGTACATTCAAGAAATGTACATCAAAACATACACCTTTTCATTGTACATTCTAGAAATGTACATCAAAACATACACATTTTCATTGTACATTCAAATGATGTACATCAAAACATACACATTTTCATTGTACATTCAAGAAATGTACATCAAAACATACACATTTTCATTGTACACTCAAGAAATGTACATCAAAACATACACATTTTCATTGTACACTCAAGAAATTCATATCAAAACATACACATTTTCAGTGTACATTCAAGAAATGTACATCAAAACATACAAATTTTCATTGTATATACAAGAAATGTACATCAAAACATACACATTTTCATTGTACATTAAAGAAATGTACATCAAAACCTACACATTTTCAGAGTAAATTCAAGAAATGTACATCAAAACATAAACATTTTTATTGTACACTCAAGAAATGTACATCAAAACATACACATTTTCAGTGTACATTCAAAAAATGTACATCAAAACATACACATTTTCATTGTATATACCAGAAATGTACATCAAAACAAACACATTTTAATTGTATATACAAGAAATATACATCAAAACATACACATTTTCAGTGTACATTCAGGAAATGTACATCAAAACATATACATTTTCATTGTATATACAAGAAATGTACACGAAAACATATACATTTTCATTGTACATTAAAGAAATGTACATCAAAACATACACATTTTCATTGTACATTCAAGGAATGTACATCAAAACATACACATTTTCATTGTACATTAAAGAAATGTACATCAAAACATACACATTTTCATTGTACATTCAAGGAATGTACATCAAAACATACACATTTTCATTTTACATTCAAGAAATGTACATCAAAACACACACATTTTCATTGTACACTCAAGAAATGTACATCAAAACATACACATTTTGAGTGTACATTCAAGAGATATACATCAAAACATGCACATTTTCATTGTACACTCAAGAAATGTACATCAAAACATACACATTTTCATTGTATATACCAGAAATGTACATCAAAACATACACATCTTCATTGTACATTCAAGAAATGTACATCAAAACATACACATTTTCATTGTATATACCAGAAATGTACATCAAAACATACACATTTTCATTGTACATTCAAGAAATGTACATCAAAACATACACATTTTCATTGTGTATACCAGAAATGTACATCAAAGCATACATATTTTCATTGTACATTCAAGAAATGTACATCAAAACATACACATTTTGACTGCACATTCTAGAAATATACATCAAAACATACACATTTTCGTTGCATATACCAGAAATGCACATCAAAACATACACATTTTCATTGTACATTCAAGAACTGTACATCAAAACATACACATTTTCAGTATACATTCAAGAAATGTATATCAAAACATACACATTTTCAGTGTACATTCAAGAAATGTACATCAAAACATACACATTTTCATTGTATATACAAGAAATGTACATCAAGACATACACATTTTGATTGTACATTCAAGAAATGTATATCAAAACATACACATTTTCAGTGTACATTCAAGAAATGTACATCAAAACATACACATTTTCATTGTATATACAAGAAATGTACATCAAAGCATACACATTTTCAGTGTACATTCAAGAAATGTAGATCAAAACATACACATTTACAGTGTACATTCAAGTAATGTATATCAAAACATACACATTTTCAGTGTACATTCAAGAAATGTACATCAAAACATACACATTCTCATTGTATATACAAGAAATGTATATCAAAACATACACATTTTCATTGTACACTAAAGAAATGTACATCAAAACATACACATTTTCAGTGTACATTCAAGAAATTTACATCATAACATACACATTTTCATTGTACATTCAAGAAATGTATATCAAAACATACACATTTACAGTGTACATTCAAGAAATGTACATCAAAACACACACATTCTCATTGTACATTCAAGAAATGTAGATCAAAACATACACATTTTCATTGTACATTCAAGAAACGTACATCAAAACATACACATTTTCATTGTACACTCAAGAAATGTACATCAAAACATACACATTTTCATTGTACACTCAAGAAATGTACATCAAAAAATACACTTTTTCATTGTACAGTCAAGAAATGTATATCAAGACATACACATTTTGATTGTACATTCAAGAAATATACATAAAAACAAACACATTTTCATTGTACACTAAAGAAATGTACATCAAAACATACACATTTTCAGTGTACATTCAAGAAATATACATCAAAACATACACATTTTCATTGTACATTCAAGAAATGTACATCAAAACATACACATTTTCATTGTACACTCAAGAAATGTACATCAAAACATACACATTTTCATTGTACATTCTGGAAATGTACATCAAAACATTCACATTTTCAGTGTACATTCAAGAAATGTACATCAAAATATACACATTTTGATTGTACATTCAAGAAATGTACATCAAAACATACACATTTTCATTGTACACTCAAGAAATGTACATCAAAACATACACATTTTCATTGTACATTCTAGAAATGTACATCAAAACATACACATTTTCAGTGTACATTCAAGAAATGTACATCAAAACGTACACATTTTCATTGTACATTCAAGAAATGTACATCAAAACATACACATTTTCATTGTACACTCAAGAAATGTACATCAAAACATACACATTTTCATTGTACACTCAAGAAATGTACATCAACACATACACATTTTCATTGTACATTCAAGAAATGTACATCAAAACATACACATTTTCATTGTACATTCAAGAAAAGTACATCAAAACATACACATTTTCATTGTACATTCTAGAAATGTACATCAAAACATACACATTTTCATTGTACATTCAAGAAATGTACATCAAAACATACACATTTTCATTGTACATTCAGGAAATGTACATCAAAACATACACATTTTCATTGTACACTCAAGAAATATACATCAAAACATACACATTTTCATTGTACACTCAAGAAATGTACATCAAAACATACACATTTTCATTGTACACTCAAGAAATGTACATCAAAACATACACATTTTCATTGTACATTCAAGAAATGTACATCAAAACATACACACTTTCATTGTACACTCAAGAAATGTACATCAAAACATACATATTTTCATTGTACATTCAAGAAATGTACATCAAAACATACACATTTTCATTGTACATTCAAGAAATGTACTACAAAACATACACATTTTCAGTGTACATTCAAGAAATGTACATCAAAACATACATATTTTCATTGTATATACAAGAAATGTACATCAAAACATACACATTTTCATTGTACACTCGAGAAATGTACTTCAAAACATACACATTTTCAGTGTACATTCAAGAAATGTATATCAAAACATACACATTTTCAGTGTACATTCAAGAAATGTACATCAAAACATACACATTTTCATTGTACATTCAAGAAATGTACATCAAAACATACATATATTCATTGTATATACAAGAAATGTACATCAAAACATACACATTTTCATTGTACACTCGAGAAATGTACTTCAAAACATACACATTTTCAGTGTACATTCAAGAAATGTATATCAAAACATACACATTTTCATTGTACATTCAAGAAATGTACATCAAAACATACACATTTTCATTGTACATTCAAGAAATATACATCAAAACATACACATTTTCATTGTACACTCGAGAAATGTACATCAAAACATACATATTTTCATTGTATATACAAGAAATGTACATCAAAACATACACATTTTCATTGTACACTCGAGAAATGTACTTCAAAACAAACACATTTTCAGTGTACATTCAAGAATTGTACTTCAAAACATACACATTTTCAGTGTACATTCAAGAAATGTATATCAAAACATACACATTTTCATTGTACATTCAAGAAATGTACATCAAAACTTACACATTTTCAGATTACATTCAAGAAATGTACATCAAAACATACACATTTTCATTGTACATTCAAGAAATGTACATCAAAACATACATATTTTCATTGTACATTCAAGAAATGTACATCAAAACATACACATTTTCATTGTACATTCAAGAAATGTACATCAAAACATACATATTTTCATTGTATATACTAGAAATGTACATCAAAACATACACATTTTCATTGTACATTCAAGAAATGTACATCAAAACATACACATTTTCATTGTACATTCAAGAAATGTACATCAAAACATACACATTTTCATTGTACATTCAAGAAATGTACATCAAAACATACACATTTTCATTGTACATTCAAGAAATGTACATCAAAACATACATATTTTCATTGTATATACAAGAAATGTACATCAAAACATACACATTTTCATTGTACACTCGAGAAATGTACTTCAAAACATACACATTTTCAGTGTACAATCAAGAAATGTACATCAAAACATACACATTTTCATTGTACATTCAAGAAATATACATCAAAACATACACATTTTCATTGTACATTCAAGAAATATACATCAAAACATACACATTTTCATTGTACATTCAAAAAATATACATCAAAACATACATATTTTCATTGTATATACAAGAAATGTACATCAAAACATACACATTTTCATTGGACACTCGAGAAATGTACTTCAAAACATACACATTTTCAGTGTACATTCAAGAAATGTACATCAAAACATACACATTTTCATTGTTGATTCAAGAAATGTACATCAAAACATACATATTTTCATTGTATATACAAGAAATGTACATCAAAACATACACATTTTCATTGTACACTCGAGAAATGTACTTCAAAACATATACATTTTCATTGTACATTCAAGGAATGTACATCAAAACATACACATTTTCATTTTACATTCAAGAAATATACATCAAAACATACACATTTTCATTGTACATTCAAGAAATATACATCAAAACATACACATTTTCATTGTACATTCAAGAAATATACATCAAAACATACACATTTTCATTGTACATTCAAGAAATATACATCAAAACATACACATTTTCAGTGTACATTCAAGAAATGTACTTCAAAACATACACATTTTCAGTGTACATTCAAGAAATGTACATCAAAACATACATATTTTCATTGTACATTCAAGAAATGTACATCAAAACATACATATTTTAATTGTACATTCAAGAAATATACATCAAGACATACACATTTTCATTGTACATTCAAGAAATATACATCAAAACATACACATTTTCATTGTACATTCAAGAAATATACATCAAAACATACACATTTTCATTGTACATTCAAGAAATATACATCAAAACATACACATTATCAGTGTACATTCAAGAAATGTACTTCAAAACATACACATTTTCAGTGTACATTCATGAAATGTACATCAAAACATACATATTTTCATTGTACATTCAAGAAATATACATCAAAACATACACATTTTCATTGTACATTCAAGAAATATACATCAAAACATACACATTATCAGTGTACATTCAAGAAATGTACTTCAAAACATACACATTTTCATTGTATATACAAGAAATGTACATCAAAACATACACATTTTCAGTGTACATTCAAGAAATATACATCAAAACATACATATTTTCAGTGTACATCCAAGAAATATACATCAAAACATACATATTTTCATTGTATATACAAGAAATGTACATCAAAACATACACATTTTCATTGTACACTCGAGAAATGTACTTCAAAACATATACATTTTCATTGTACATTCAAGAAATGTACATCAAAACATACACATTTTCATTGTACATTCAAGAAATATACATCAAAACATACACACTTTCATTGTATATACAAGAAATGTACATCAAAACATACACATTTTCAGTGTACATTCAAGAAATATACATCAAAACATACATATTTTCAGTGTACATCCAAGAAATATACATCAAAACATACATATTTTCATTGTATATACAAGAAATGTACATCAAAACATACACATTTTCATTGTACACTCGAGAAATGTACTTCAAAACATATACATTTTCATTGTACATTCAAGAAATGTACATCAAAACATACATATTTTGTATGTACATTCAAGAAATGTACATCAAAACATACATATTTTCATTGTATATACAAGAAATATACATCAAAACATATACATTTTCATTGTACATTCAAGAAATGTACATCAAAACATACACATTCTCATTGTACAT
The DNA here is from genome assembly GCA_030765045.1 of Tenodera sinensis. Taxonomy (NCBI): domain Eukaryota; kingdom Metazoa; phylum Arthropoda; class Insecta; order Mantodea; family Mantidae; genus Tenodera; species Tenodera sinensis. The sequence continues at coordinate 213,701,511 of CM060964.1, read as the reverse complement.
TCAAGAAATATACATCAAAACATACATATTTTCATTGTATATACAAGAAATGTACATCAAAACATACACATTTTCATTGTACACTCGAGAAATGTACTTCAAAACATATACATTTTCATTGTACATTCAAGAAATGTACATCAAAACATACACATTTTCATTGTACATTCAAGAAATATACATAAAAACATACACATTTTCAGTGTACATTCAAGAAATGTACATCAAAACATACATATTTTCATTGTACATTCAAGAAATGTACATCAAAACATACACATTTTCAGTGTACATTCAAGAAATGTACATCAAAACATACACATTTTCAGTGTACATTCAAGAAATGTACATAAAAACAAACATTTTCATTGTACACTAAAGAAATGTACATCAAAACATACACATTTTCATTGTACATTCAAGAAATATACATCAAAACATACACATTTTCATTGTATATACCAGAAATGTACATCAAAACATACACATTTTCATTGTACATTCAAGAAATGTACATCAAAACATACTCATTTTCATTGTGTATACCAGAAATGTACATCAAAGCATACATATTTTCATTGTACATTCAAGAAATGTACATCAAAACATACACATTTTGACTGCACATTCTAGAAATATACATCAAAACATACACATTTTCGTTGCATATACCAGAAATGCACATCAAAACATACACAATTTCATTGTACATTCAAGAACTGTACATCAAAACATACACATTTTCAGTATACATTCAAGAAATGTATATCAAAACATACACATTTTCAGTGTACATTCAAGAAATGTACATCAAAACATACACATTTCATTGTATATACAAGAAATGTACATCAACACATACACATTTTCATTGTACATTCAAGAAATGTATATCAAAACATACACATTTTCAGTGTACATTCAAGAAATGTACATCAAAACATACACATTTTCATTGTAGATACAAGAAATGTACATCAAAACATACACATTTTCAGTGTACATTCAAGAAATGTGGATCAAAACATACACATTTACAGTGTACATTCAAGTAATGTATATCAAAACATACACATTTTCAGTGTACATTCAAGAAATGTACATCAAAACATACACATTTTCAGTGTACATTCAAGAAATGTATATCAAAACATACACATTTTCATTGTACATTCAAGAAATGTACATCAAAACATACACATTTTCAGTGTACATTCAAGAAATGTACATCAAAACATACACATTTTCATTGTATATACAAGAAATGTACATCAAAACATACACATTTTCATTGTACATTCAAGAAATGTATATCAAAACATACACATTTTCAGTGTACATTCAAGAAATGTACATCAAAACATACACATTTTCATTGTATATACAAGAAATGTACATCAAAACATACACATTTTCAGTATACATTCAAGAAATGTACATGAAAGCATATACATTTTCATTGTACATTCAAGAAATGTATATCAAAACATACACATTTACAGTGTACATTCAAGAAATGTACATCAAAACATACACATTCTCATTGTATATACAAGAAATGTACATCAAAACATACACATTTTCATTGTACACTAAAGAAATGTACATCAAAACATACACATTTTCATTGTACACTCAAGAAATGTACATCAACACATACATATTTTCATTGTACATTCTAGAAATGTAAATCAAAACATACACATTTTCATTGTACATTCAAGAAATGTATATCAAAACATACATATTTTCATTGTACATTCTAGAAATGTAAATCAAAACATACACATTTTCAGTGTACATTCAAGAAATGTATATCAAAACATACACATTTTCATTGTACATTCTAGAAATGTAAATCAAAACATACACATTTTCATTGTACATTCAAGAAATGTACATCAAAACATACACATTTTCATTGTACATTCTAGAGATGTACATCAAAACATACACATTTTCAGTGTACATTCAAGAAATGTACATCAAAACGTACACATTTTCATTGTACATTCAAGAAATGTACATCAAAACATACACATTTTCATTGTACACTCGAGAAATGTACTTCAAAACATACACATTTTCAGTGTACATTCAAGAAATGTACATGAAAACATACACATTTTCATTGTACATTCAAGAAATGTACATCAAAACATACACATTTTCATTGTACATTCTAGAAATGTAAATCAAAACATACACATTTTCATTGTACACTCAAGAAATGTACATCAAAACATACATATTTTCATTGTACATTCTAGAAATGTAAATCAAAACATACACATTTTCAGTGTACATTCAAGAAATGTATATCAAAACATACACATTTTCATTGTACATTCTAGAAATGTAAATCAAAACATACACATTTTCATTGTACATTCAAGAAATGTTTATCAAAACATACATATTTTCATTGTACATTCTAGAAATGTAAATCAAAACATACACATTTTCAGTGTACATTCAAGAAATGTACATAAAAACATACACCTTTTCATTGTACATTCTAGAAATGTAAATCAAAACATACACATTTTCATTGTACACTCAAGAAATGTACATCAAAACATACATATTTTCATTGTACATTCTAGAAATGTAAATCAAAACATACACATTTTCAGTGTACATTCAAGAAATGTATATCAAAACATACACATTTTCATTGTACATTCAAGAAATGTAAATCAAAACATACACATTTTCAGTGTACATTCAAGAAATGTATATCAAAACATACACATTTTCATTGTACGTTCAAGAAATGTACATCAAAACATACACATTTTCATTGTACATTCAAGAAATGTACATCAAAACATACACATTTTCATTGTACATTCTAGAAATGTAAATCAAAACATACACATTTTCATTGTACACTCAAGAAATGTACATCAAAACATACACATTTTCATTGTACATTCTAGAAATGTAAATCAAAACATACACATTTTCATTGTACACTCAAGAAATGTACATCAAAACATACATATTTTCATTGTACACTCAAGAAATGTACATCAAACCATACACATTTTCATTGTACACTCAAGAAATGTACATCAACAAATACACTTTTTCATTGTACAGTCAAGAAATGTATATCAAAACATACACATTTTCATTGTACATTCAAGAAATGTACATAAAAACAAACACATTTTCATTGTACACTAAAGAAATGTACATCAAAACATACACATTTTCATTGTACATTCAAGAAATATACATCAAAACATACACATTTTCATTGTACATTCAAGAAATGTACATCAAAACATACACATTTTCATTGTACACTCAAGAAATGTACATCAAAACATACACATTTTCATTGTACATTCTAGAAATGTACATCAAAACATACACACTTTCAGTGTACATTCAAGAAATGTACATCAAAACATACACCTTTTCATTGTACATTCTAGAAATGTACATCAAAACATACACATTTTCAGTGTACATTCAAGAAATGTACATCAAAACATACACATTTTCATTGTACATTCAAGAAATGTACATCAAAACATACACATTTTCATTGTACACTCAAGAAATGTACATCAAAACATACACATTTTCATTGTACACTCAAGAAATGCTTATCAAAACATACACATTTTCAGTGTACATTCAAGAAATGTACATCAAAACATACAAATTTTCATTGTATATACAAGAAATGTACATCAAAACATACACATTTTCATTGTACATTAAAGAAATGTACATCAAAACCTACACATTTTCAGTGTAAATTCAAGAAATGTACATCAAAACATACACATTTTTATTGTACACTCAAGAAATGTACATCAAAACATACACATTTTCAGTGTACATTCAAAAAATGTACATCAAAACATACACATTTTCATTGTATATACCAGAAATGTACATCAAAACATACACATTTTAATTGTATATACAAGAAATATACATCAAAACATACACATTTTCAGTGTACATTCAGGAAATGTACATCAAAACATATACATTTTCATTGTATATACAAGAAATGTACACGAAAACATATACATTTTCATTGTACATTAAAGAAATGTACATCAAAACATACACATTTTCATTGTACATTCAAGGAATGTACATCAAAGCATACACATTTTCATTGTACATTAAAGAAATGTACATCAAAACATACACATTTTCATTGTACATTCAAGGAATGTACATCAAAACATACACATTTTCATTGTACATTCAAGAAATGTACATCAAAACACACACATTTTCATTGTACACTCAAGAAATGTACATCAAAACATACACATTTTGAGTGTACATTCAGGAGATATACATCAAAACATGCACATTTTCATTGTACACTCAAGAAATGTACATCAAAACATACACATTTTCATTGTATATACCAGAAATGTACATCAAAACATACACATCTTCATTGTACATTCAAGAAATGTACATCAAAACATACACATTTTCATTGTATATACCAGAAATGTACATCAAAACATACACATTTTCATTGTACATTCAAGAAATGTACATCAAAACATACACATTTTCATTGTGTATACCAGAAATGTACATCAAAGCATACATATTTTCATTGTACATTCAAGAAATGTACATCAAAACATACACATTTTGACTGCACATTCTAGAAATATACATCAAAACATACACATTTTCGTTGCATATACCAGAAATGCACATCAAAACATACACATTTTCATTGTACATTCAAGAACTGTACATCAAAACGTACACATTTTCAGTATACATTCATGAAATGTATATCAAAACATACACATTTTCAGTGTACATTCAAGAAATGTACATCAAAACATACACATTTTCATTGTATATACAAGAAATGTACATCAAGACATACACATTTTCATTGTACATTCAAGAAATGTATATCAAAACATACACATTTTCAGTGTACATTCAAGAAATGTACATCAAAACATACACATTTTCATTGTATATACAAGAAATGTACATCAAAACATACACATTTTCAGTGTACATTCAAGAAATGTAGATCAAAACATACACATTTTCATTGTACACTCAAGAAATGTACATCAAAACATACACATTTTCATTGTACATTCTAGAAATGTACATCAAAACATACACATTTTCAGTGTACATTCAAGAAATGTACATCAAAACGTACACATTTTCATTGTACATTCAAGAAATGTACATCAAAACATACACATTTTCATTGTACACTCAAGAAATGTACATCAAAACATACACATTTTCATTGTACACTCAAGAAGTGTACATCAACACATACACATTTTCATTGTACATTCAAGAAATGTACATCAAAACATACACATTTTCATTGTACATTCAAGAAAAGTACATCAAAACATACACATTTTCATTGTACATTCTAGAAATGTACATCAAAACATACACATTTTCATTGTACATTCAAGAAATGTACATCAAAACATACACATTTTCATTGTACATTCAGGAAATGTACATCAAAACATACACATTTTCATTGTACACTCAAGAAATATACATCAAAACATACACATTTTCATTGTACACTCAAGAAATGTACATCAAAACATACACATTTTCATTGTACACTCAAGAAATGTACATCAAAACATACACATTTTCATTGTACATTCAAGAAATGTACATCAAAACATACACATTTTCATTGTACACTCAAGAAATGTACATCAAAACATACATATTTTCATTGTACATTCAAGAAATGTACATCAAAACATACACATTTTCATTGTACATTCAAGAAATGTACATCAAAACATACACATTTTCATTGTACACTCGAGAAATGTACTTCAAAACATACACATTTTCAGTGTACATTCAAGAAATGTATATCAAAACATACACATTTTCAGTGTACATTCAAGAAATGTACATCAAAACATACACATTTTCATTGTACATTCAAGAAATGTACATCAAAACATACATATATTCATTGTATATACAAGAAATGTACATCAAAATATACACATTTTCATTGTACACTCGAGAAATGTACTTCAAAACATACACATTTTCAGTGTACATTCAAGAAATGTATATCAAAACATACACATTTTCATTGTGCATTCAAGAAATGTACATCAAAACATACACATTTTCATTGTACATTCAAGAAATATACATCAAAACATACACATTTTCATTGTACACTCGAGAAATGTACATCAAAACATACATATTTTCATTGTATATACAAGAAATGTACATCAAAACATACACATTTTCATTGTACACTCGAGAAATGTACTTCAAAACATACACATTTTCAGTGTACATTCAAGAATTGTACTTCAAAACATACACATTTTCAGTGTACATTCAAGAAATGTATATCAAAACATACACATTTTCATTGTACATTCAAGAAATGTACATCAAAACTTACACATTTTCAGATTACATTCAAGAAATGTACATCAAAACATACACATTTTCATTGTACATTCAAGAAATGTACATCAAAACATACATATTTTCATTGTACATTCAAGAAATGTACATCAAAACATACACATTTTCATTGTACATTCAAGAAATGTACATCAAAACATACATATTTTCATTGTATATACTAGAAATGTACATCAAAACATACACATTTTCATTGTACATTCAAGAAATGTACATCAAAACATACACATTTTCATTGTACATTCAAGGAATGTACATCAAAACATACACATTTTCATTGTACATTCAAGAAATGTACATCAAAACATACACATTTTCATTGTACATTCAAGAAATGTACATCAAAACATACATATTTTCATTGTATATACAAGAAATGTACATCAAAACATACACATTGTCATTGTACACTCGAGAAATGTACTTCAAAACATACACATTTTCAGTGTACATTCAAGAAATGTACATCAAAACATACACATTTTCATTGTACATTCAAGAAATATACATCAAAACATACACATTTTCATTGTACATTCAAGAAATATACATCAAAACATACACATTTTCATTGTACATTCAAAAAATATACATCAAAACATACATATTTTCATTGTATATACAAGAAATGTACATCAAAACATACACATTTTCATTGTACACTCGAGAAATGTACTTCAAAACATACACATTTTCAGTGTACATTCAAGAAATGTACATCAAAACATACACATTTTCATTGTACATTCAAGAAATGTACATCAAAACATACACATTTTCATTGTACACTCGAGAAATGTACTTCAAAACATACACATTTTCAGTGTACATTCAAGAAATGTACATCAAAACATACACATTTTCATTGTACATTCAAGAAATGTACATCAAAACTTACACATTTTCAGATTACATTCAAGAAATGTACATCAAAACATACACATTTTCATTGTACATTCAAGAAATGTACATCAAAACATACACATTTTCATTGTACACTCGAGAAATGTACTTCAAAACATATACATTTTCATTGTACATTCAAGAAATGTACATCAAAACATACACATTTTCATTGTACATTCAAGAAATATACACCAAAACATACACATTTTCATTGTACATTCAAGAAATATACATCAAAACATACACATTTTCATTGTACATTCAAGAAATATACATCAAAACATACACATTTTCATTGTACATTCAAGAAATATACATCAAAACATACACATTTTCAGTGTACATGCAAGAAATGTACTTCAAAACATACACATTTTCAGTGTACATTCAAGAAATGTACATCAAAACATACATATTTTCATTGTACATTCAAGAAATGTACATCAAAACATACATATTTTCATTGTACATTCAAGAAATATACATCAAGACATACACATTTTCATTGTACATTCAAGAAATATACATCAAAACATACACATTTTCATTGTACATTCAAGAAATATACATCAAAACATACACATTTTCATTGTACATTCAAGAAATATACATCAAAACATACACATTTTCAGTGTACATTCAAGAAATGTACATCAAAACATACACATTTTCATTGTACATTCAAGAAATGTACATCAAAACTTACACATTTTCAGATTACATTCAAGAAATGTACATCAAAACATACACATTTTCATTGTACATTCAAGAAATGTACATCAAAACATACACATTTTCATTGTACACTCGAGAAATGTACTTCAAAACATATACATTTTCATTGTACATTCAAGAAATGTACATCAAAACATACACATTTTCATTGTACATTCAAGAAATATACATCAAAACATACACATTTTCATTGTACATTCAAGAAATATACATCAAAACATACACATTTTCATTGTACATTCAAGAAATATACATCAAAACATACACATTTTCATTGTACATTCAAGAAATATACATCAAAACATACACATTTTCAGTGTACATTCAAGAAATGTACTTCAAAACATACACATTTTCAGTGTACATTCAAGAAATGTACATCAAAACATACATATTTTCATTGTACATTCAAGAAATGTACATCAAAACATACATATTTTCATTGTACATTCAAGAAATATACATCAAGACATACACATTTTCATTGTACATTCAAGAAATATACATCAAAACATACACATTTTCATTGTACATTCAAGAAATATACATCAAAACATACACATTTTCATTGTACATTCAAGAAATATACATCAAAACATACACATTATCAGCGTACATTCAAGAAATGTACTTCAAAACATACATATTTTCATTGTACATTCAAGAAATGTACATCAAAATATACACATTTTCATTGTACATTCAAGAAATATATATCAAAACATACATATTTTCATTGTACATTCAAGAAATGTACATCAAAATATACACATTTTCATTGTACATTCATGAAATGTACATCAAAACATACATATTTTCATTGTACATTCAAGAAATATACATCAATTCATACACATTTTCATTGTACATTCAAGAAATGTATATCAAAACATACATATTTTCATTGTACATTCAAGAAATGTACATCAAAATATACACATTTTCATTGTACATTCAAGAAATATACATCAAAACATACACATTTTCATTGTACATTCAAGAAATATACATCAAAACATACATATTTTCATTGTACATTCAAGAAATGTACATCAAAATATACACATTTTCATTGTACATTCAAGAAATATACATCAAGACATACACATTTTCATTGTACATTCAAGAAATATACATCAAAACATACACATTTTCATTGTACATTCAAGAAATATACATCAAAACATACACATTATCAGTGTACATTCAAGAAATGTACTTCAAAACATACACATTTTCAGTGTACATTCATGAAATGTACATCAAAACATACATATTTTCATTGTACATTCAAGAAATATACATCAAAACATACACATTTTCATTGTACATTCAAGAAATGTATATCAAAACATACATATTTTCATTGTACATTCAAGAAATGTACATCAAAATATACACATTTTCATTGTACATTCAAGAAATATACATCAAAACATACACATTTTCATTGTACATTCAAGAAATATACATCAAAACATACATATTTTCATTGTACATTCAAGAAATGTACATCAAAATATACACATTTTCATTGTACATTCAAGAAATATATATCAAAACATACACATTTTCATTGTACATTCAAGAAATGTATATCAAAACATACATATTTTCATTGTACATTCAAGAAATGTACATCAAAATATACACATTTTCATTGTACATTCAAGAAATATACATCAAAACATACATATTTTCATTGTACATTCAAGAAATATACATCAAGACATACACATTTTCATTGTACATTCAAGAAATATACATCAAAACATACACATTTTCATTGTACATTCAAGAAATATACATCAAAACATACACATTATCAGTGTACATTCAAGAAATGTACTTCAAAACATACAAATTTTCATTGTACATTCAAGAAATATACATCAAAACATACACATTTTCAGTGTACATTCATGAAATGTACATCAAAACATACACATTTTCAGTGTACATTCAAGAAATGTACATCAAAACATACACATTTTCAGTGTACATTCATGAAATGTACATCAAAACATACATATTTTCATTGTACATTCAAGAAATATACATCAAAACATACACATTTTCAGTGTACATTCATGAAATGTACATCAAAACATACATATTTTCATTGTACATTCAAGAAATATACATCAAAACATACACATTTTCATTGTACATTCAAGAAATGTATATCAAAACATACATATTTTCATTGTACATTCAAGAAATGTACATCAAAATATACACATTTTCATTGTACATTCAAGAAATATACATCAAAACATACACATTTTCATTGTACATTCAAGAAATATACATCAAAACATACACATTTTCAGTGTACATTCAAGAAATATACATCAAAACATACACACTTTCATTGTATATACAAGAAATGTACATCAAAACATACACATTTTCAGTGTACATTCAAGAAATATACATCAAAACATACATATTTTCAGTGTACATCCAAGAAATATACATCAAAACATACATATTTTCATTGTATATACAAGAAATGTACATCAAAACATACACATTTTCATTGTACACTCGAGAAATGTACTTCAAAACATATACATTTTCATTGTACATTCAAGAAATGTACATCAAAACATACACATTTTCATTGTACATTCAAGAAATATACATCAAAACATACATATTTTCAGTGTCCATCCAAGAAATATACATCAAAACATACATATTTTCATTGTATATACAAGAAATGTACATCAAAGCATACACATTTTCAATGTACATTCAAGAAATGTGCATCAAAACATACATGTTTTCATTGTATATACAAGAAATATACATCAAAACATATACATTTTCATTGTACATTCAAGAAATGTACATCAAAACATACACATTCTCATTGTACATTCAAGAAATACACATCAAAACATACATATTTTCATTGTATATACAAGAAATGTACATCAAAACATACACATTTTCATTGTACACTCGAGAAATGTACTTCAAAACATATACATTTTCATTGTACATTCAAGAAATGTACATCAAAACATACACATTTTCATTGTACATTCAAGAAATATACATCAAAACATACACATTTTCAGTGTACATTCAAGAAATGTACATCAAAACATACATATTTTCATTGTACATTCAAGAAATGTACATCAAAACATACACATTTTCATTGTCCATTCAAGAAATGTATATCAAAACATACACATTTTCAGTGTACATTCAAGACATGTACATCAAAACATACACATTTTCATTGTTAATACCAGAAATGTACATCAAAACATACACATTTTCATTGTACATTCCAGAAATGTACATCAAAATATACACATTTTCAATGTTAATACCAGAAATGTACATCAAAACAGACACATTTTCATTGTATATACAAGAAATGTACATCAAAACATACACATTTTCAGTGTACATTCAAGAAATGTACATCAAAACATACACATTTTCATTGTACATTCAAGAAATGTACATCAAAAGATACACATTTTCATTGTACATTCAAGAAATGTACATCAAAACATACACATTTTCATTGTACACTCGAGAAATGTACATCAAAACATACACATTTTCATTGTTAATACCAGAAATGTACATCAAAACATACACATTTTCATTGTATATACAAGAAATGTACATCAAAACATACACATTTTCAGTGTACATTCAAGAAATGTACATCAAAACATACACATTTTCATTGTACATTCAAGAAATGTACATCAAAACATACACATTTTCATTGTTAATACCAGAAATGTACATCAAAACATACACATTTTCAGTGTACATTCAAGAAATGTACATCAAAACATACACATTTTCATCGTTAATACCAGAAATGTACATCAAAACATACACATTTTCATTGTATATACAAGAAATGTACATCAAAACATACACATTTTCAGTGTACATTCAAGAAATGTACATCAAAACATACACATTTTCATTGTACATTCCAGAAATGTACATCAAAACATACACATTTTCAGTGTACATTCAAGAAATGTATATCAAAAAATACACATTTTCAGTGTACATTCAAGAAATGTACATCAAAACATACACATTTTCATTGTACATTCAAGAAATGTACATCAAAACATACACATTTTCATTGTACATTCAAGGAATGTACATCAAAACATACACATTTTCATTGTACATTCAAGAAATGTACATCAAAACGAAACACATTTTCAGTGTACTTTCAAGAAATGTATATCAAAACATACACATTTTCAGTGTACATTCAAGAAATGTACATCAAAACATACAAATTTTCATTGTATATACAAGAAATGTACATCAAAACATACACATTTTAATTGTACATTAAAGAAATGTACATCAAAACCTACACATTTTCAGTGTACATTCAAGAAATGTACATCAAAACATACACATTTTCATTGTACACTCAAGAAATGTACATCAAAACATACACATTTTCATTGTATATACCAGAAATGTACATCAAAACATACACATTTTCATTGTACATTCAAGAAATGTTCATCAAAACATAAACATTTTCATTGTACATTCAAGGAATGTGCATCAAAACATACACATTTTCATTGTACACTCAAGAAATGTACATCAAAACATACACATTTTCATTGTACATTCAAGAAATGTACATCAAAACATACACATTTTCATTGTATATACAAGAAATGTACATCAAAACATACACATTTTCAGTGTACATTCAAGAAATGTACATCAAAACATACACATTTTCAGTGTACATTCAAGAAATGTACATCAAAACATACACATTTTCATTGTACATTCAAGGAATGTACATCAAAACATACACATTTTCATTGTACATTCAAGAAATGTACATCAAAACGAAACACATTTTCAGTGTACATTCAAGAAATGTATATCAAAACATACACATTTTCAGTGTACATTCAAGAAATGAACATCAAAACATACAAATTTTCATTGTATATACAAGAAATGTACATCAAAACATACACATTTTAATTGTACATTAAAGAAATGTACATCAAAACCTACACATTTTCAGTGTACATTCAAGAAATGTACATCAAAACATACACATTTTCATTGTACACTCAAGAAATGTACATCAAAACATACACATTTTCATTGTATATACCAGAAATGTACATCAAAACATACACATTTTCATTGTACATTCAAGAAATGTATATCAAAACATAAACATTTTCATTGTACATTCAAGGAATGTGCATCAAAACATACACATTTTCATTGTACACTCAAGAAATGTACATCAAAACATACACATTTTCATTGTACATTCAAGAAATGTACATCAAAACATACACATTTTCATTGTATATACAAGAAATGTACATCAAAACATACACATTTTCAGTGTACATTCAAGAAATGTACATCAAAACATACACATTTTCAGTGTACATTCAAGAAATGTACATCAAAACATACACATTTTCATTGTACATTCCAGAAATGTACATCAAAACATACACATATTCAGTGTACATTCAAGAAATGTATATCAAAAAATACACATTTTCAGTGTACATTCAAGAAATGTACATCAAAACATACACATTTTCATTGTACATTCAAGAAATGTACTTCAAAACATACATATTTTCATTGTACATTCAAGAAATGTACATCAAAATATACACATTTTCATTGTACATTCAAGAAATATATATCAAAACATACATATTTTCATTGTACATTCAAGAAATGTACATCAAAATATACACATTTTCATTGTACATTCATGAAATGTACATCAAAACATACATATTTTCATTGTACATTCAAGAAATATACATCAAAACATACACATTTTCATTGTACATTCAAGAAATGTATATCAAAACATACATATTTTCATTGTACATTCAAGAAATGTACATCAAAATATACACATTTTCATTGTACATTCAAGAAATATACATCAAAACATACACATTTTCATTGTACATTCAAGAAATATACATCAAAACATACATATTTTCATTGTACATTCAAGAAATGTACATCAAAATATACACATTTTCATTGTACATTCAAGAAATATACATCAAAACATACACATTTTCATTGTACATTCAAGAAATATACATCAAAACATACACATTTTCATTGTACATTCAAGAAATATACATCAAAACATACACATTATCAGTGTACATTCAAGAAATGTACTTCAAAACATACACATTTTCAGTGTACATTCATGAAATGTACATCAAAACATACATATTTTCATTGTACATTCAAGAAATATACATCAAAACATACACATTTTCATTGTACATTCAAGAAATGTATATCAAAACATACACATTTTCATTGTACATTCAAGAAATGTACATCAAAATATACACATTTTCATTGTACATTCAAGAAATATACATCAAAACATACACATTTTCATTGTACATTCAAGAAATATACATCAAAACATACATATTTTCATTGTACATTCAAGAAATGTACATCAAAATATACACATTTTCATTGTACATTCAAGAAATATATATCAAAACATACACATTTTCATTGTTAATACCAGAAATGTACATCAAAACATACACATTTTCATTGTATATACAAGAAATGTACATCAAAACATACACATTTTCATTGTACATTCAAGAAATGTACATCAAAACATACACATTTTCATTGTTAATACCAGAAATGTACATCAAAACATACACATTTTCAGTGTACATTTAAGAAATGTACATCAAAACATACACATTTTCATTGTTAATACCAGAAATGTACATCAAAACATACACATTTTCATTGTATATACAAGAAATGTACATCAAAACATACACATTTTCAGTGTACATTCAAGAAATGTACATCAAAACATACACATTTTCATTGTACATTCCAGAAATGTACATCAAAACATACACATTTTCAGTGTATATTCAAGAAATGTATATCAAAAAATACACATTTTCAGTGTACATTCAAGAAATGTACATCAAAACATACACATTTTCATTGTACATTCAAGAAATGTATATCAAAAAATACACATTTTCATTGTACATTCAAGGAATGTACATCAAAACATACACATTTTCATTGTACATTCAAGAAATGTACATCAAAACGAAACACATTTTCAGTGTACATTCAAGAAATGTATATCAAAACATACACATTTTCAGTGTACATTCAAGAAATGTACATCAAAACATACAAATTTTCATTGTATATACAAGAAATGTACATCAAAACATACACATTTTCATTGTACATTAAAGAAATGTACATCAAAACCTACACATTTTCAGTGTACATTCAAGAAATGTACATCAAAACATACACATTTTCATTGTACACTCAAGAAATGTACATCAAAACATACACATTTTCATTGTATATACCAGAAATGTACATCAAAACATACACATTTTCATTGTACATTCAAGAAATGTTCATCAAAACATAAACATTTTCATTGTACACTCAAGGAATGTGCATCAAAACATACACATTTTCATTGTACACTCAAGAAATGTACATCAAAACATACACATTTTCATTGTACATTCAAGAAATGTACATCAAAACATACACATTTTCATTGTATATACAAGAAATGTACATCAAAACATACACATTTTCAGTGTACATTCAAGAAATGTACATCAAAACATACACATTTTCAGTGTACATTCAAGAAATGTACATCAAAACATACACATTTTCATTGTACATTCCAGAAATGTACATCAAAACATACACATATTCAGTGTACATTCAAGAAATGTATATCAAAAAATACACATTTTCAGTGTACATTCAAGAAATGTACATCAAAACATACACATTTTCATTGTACATTCAAGAAATGTACTTCAAAACATACATATTTTCATTGTACATTCAAGAAATGTACATCAAAATATACACATTTTCATTGTACATTCAAGAAATATATATCAAAACATACATATTTTCATTGTACATTCAAGAAATGTACATCAAAATATACACATTTTCATTGTACATTCATGAAATGTACATCAAAACATACATATTTTCATTGTACATTCAAGAAATATACATCAAAACATACACATTTTCATTGTACATTCAAGAAATGTATATCAAAACATACATATTTTCATTGTACATTCAAGAAATGTACATCAAAATATACACATTTTCATTGTACATTCAAGAAATATACATCAAAACATACACATTTTCATTGTACATTCAAGAAATATACATCAAAACATACATATTTTCATTGTACATTCAAGAAATGTACATCAAAATATACACATTTTCATTGTACATTCAAGAAATATACATCAAAACATACACATTTTCATTGTACATTCAAGAAATATACATCAAAACATACACATTTTCATTGTACATTCAAGAAATATACATCAACACATACACATTATCAGTGTACGTTCAAGAAATGTACTTCAAAACATACACATTTTCAGTGTACATTCATGAAATGTACATCAAAACATACATATTTTCATTGTGCATTCAAGAAATATACATCAAAACATACACATTTTCATTGTACATTCAAGAAATGTATATCAAAACATACATATTTTCATTGTATATTCAAGAAATGTACATCAAAATATACACATTTTCATTGTACATTCAAGAAATATACATCAAAACATACACATTTTCATTGTACATTCAAGAAATATACATCAAAACATACATATTTTAATTGTACATTCAAGAAATGTACATCAAAATATACACATTTTCATTGTACATTCAAGAAATATACATCAAGACATACACATTTTCATTGTACATTCAAGAAATGTATATCAAAACATACATATTTTCATTGTACATTCAAGAAATGTACATCAAAATATACACATTTTCATTGTACATTCAAGAAATATACATCAAAACATACACATTTTCATTGTACATTCAAGAAATATACATCAAAACATACATATTTTAATTGTACATTCAAGAAATGTACATCAAAATATACACATTTTCATTGTACATTCAAGAAATATACATCAAGACATACACATTTTCATTGTACATTCAAGAAATATATATCAAAACATACACATTTTCATTGTACATTCAAGAAATGTATATCAAAACATACACATTTTCATTGTACATTCAAGAAATGTACATCAAAATATACACATTTTCATTGTACATTCAAGAAATATATATCAAAACATACACATTTTCATTGTACATTCAAGAAATGTATATCAAAACATACATATTTTCATTGTACATTCAAGAAATGTACATCAAAATATACACATTTTCATTGTACATTCAAGAAATATACATCAAAACATACATATTTTCATTGTACATTCAAGAAATATACATCAAGACATACACATTTTCATTGTACATTCAAGAAATATACATCAAAACATACACATTTTCATTGTACATTCAAGAAATATACATCAAAACATACACATTTTCATTGTACATTCAAGAAATATACATCAAAACATACACATTATCAGTGTACATTCAAGTAATGTACTTCAAAACATACAAATTTTCATTGTACATTCAAGAAATATACATCAAAACATACACATTTTCAGTGTACATTCATGAAATGTACATCAAAACATACACATTTTCAGTGTACATTCAAGAAATGTAGATCAAAACATACACATTTTCAGTGTACATTCATGAAATGTACATCAAAACATACATATTTTCATTGTACATTCAAGAAATATACATCAAAACATACACATTTTCAGTGTACATTCATGAAATGTACATCAAAACATACATATTTTCATTGTACATTCAAGAAATATACATCAAAACATACACATTTTCATTGTACATTCAAGAAATGTATATCAAAACATACATATTTTCATTGTACATTCTAGAAATGTACATCAAAATATACACATTTTCATTGTACATTCAAGAAATATACATCAAAACATACACATTTTCATTGTACATTCAAGAAATATACATCAAAACATACACATTTTCAGTGTACATTCAAGAAATATACATCAAAACATACATATTTTCATTGTATATACAAGAAATGTACATCAAAACATACACATTTTCAGTGTACATTCAAGAAATATACATCAAAACATACATATTTTCAGTGTACATCCAAGAAATATACATCAAAACACACACACTTTCATTGTATATACAAGAAATGTACATCAAAACATACACATTTTCAGTGTACATTCAAGAAATATACATCAAAACATACATATTTTCAGTGTACATCCAAGAAATATACATCAAAACATACACACTTTCATTGTATATACAAGAAATGTACATCAAAACATACACATTTTCATTGTACACTCGAGAAATGTACTTCAAAACATATACATTTTCATTGTGCATTCAAGAAATGTACATCAAAGCATACACATTTTCAATGTACATTCAAGAAATGTACATCAAAACATACATATTTTCACTGTATATACAAGAAATATACATCAAAACATATACATTTTCATTGTACATTCAAGAAATGTACATCAAAACATACACATTCTCATTGTACATTCAAGAAATACACATCAAAACATACATATTTTCATTGTATATACAAGAAATGTACATCAAAACATACACATTTTCATTGTACACTCGAGAAATGTACTTCAAAACATATACATTTTCATTGTACATTCAAGAAATGTACATCAAAACATACACATTTTCATTGTACATTCAAGAAATATACATCAAAACATACACATTTTCAGTGTACATTCAAGAAATGTACATCAAAACATACATATTTTCATTGTACATTCAAGAAATGTACATCAAAACATACACATTTTCAGTGTACATTCAAGAAATGTACATCAAAACATACACATTTTCAGTGTACATTCAAGAAATGTACATCAAAACATACACATTTTCATTGTTAATACCAGAAATGTACATCAAAACATACACATTTTCATTGTTAATACCAGAAATGTACATCAAAACATACACATTTTCATTGTATATACAAGAAATATACATCAAAACATACACATTTTCAGTGTACATTCAAGAAATGTACATCAAAACATACACATTTTCATTGTACATTCAAGAAATGTACATCAAAAGATACACATTTTCATTGTACATTCAAGAAATGTACATCAAAACATACACATTTTCATTGTACACTCGAGAAATGTACATCAAAACATACACATTTTAATTGTTAATACCAGAAATGTAAATCAAAACATACTCATTTTCATTGTATATACAAGAAATGTACATCAAAACATACACATTTTCAGTGTACATTCAAGAAATGTACATCAAAACATACACATTTTCATTGTACATTCAAGAAATGTACATCAAAACATACACATTTTCATTGTTAATACCAGAAATGTACATCAAAACATACACATTTTCAGTGTACATTCAAGAAATGTACATCAAAACATACACATTTTCATTGTTAATACCAGAAATGTACATCAAAACATACACATTTTCATTGTATATACAAGAAATGTACATCAAAACATACACATTTTCAGTGTACATTCAAGAAATGTACATCAAAACATACACATTTTCATTGTACATTCCAGAGATGTACATCAAAACATACACATTTTCAGTGTACATTCAAGAAATGTATATCAAAAAATACACATTTTCAGTGTACATTCAAGAAATGTACATCAAAACATACACATTTTCATTGTACATTCAAGAAATGTACATCAAAACATACACATTTTCATTGTACATTCAAGGAATGTACATCAAAACATACACATTTTCATTGTACATTCAAGAAATGTACATCAAAACGAAACACATTTTCAGTGTACATTCAAGAAATGTATATCAAAACATACACATTTTCAGTGTACATTCAAGAAATGTACATCAAAACATACAAATTTTCATTGTATATACAAGAAATGTACATCAAAAGATACACATTTTCATTGTACATTAAAGAAATGTACATCAAAACCTACACATTTTCAGTGTACATTCAAGAAATGTACATCAAAACATACACATTTTCATTGTACACTCAAGAAATGTACATCAAAACATACACATTTTCATTGTATATACCAGAAATGTAGATCAAAACATACACATTTTCATTGTACATTCAAGAAATGTTCATCAAAACATAAACATTTTCATTGTACATTCAAGGAATGTGCATCAAAACATACACATTTTCATTGTACACTCAAGAAATGTACATCAAAACATACACATTTTCATTGTACATTCAAGAAATGTACATCAAAACATACACATTTTCATTGTATATACAAGAAATGTACATCAAAACATACACATTTTCAGTGTACATTCAAGAAATGTACATCAAAACATACACATTTTCAGTGTACATTCAAGAAATGTACATCAAAACATACACATTTTCATTGTACATTCCAGAAATGTACATCAAAACATACACATATTCAGTGTACATTCAAGAAATGTATATCAAAAAATACACATTTTCAGTGTACATTCAAGAAATGTACATCAAAACATACACATTTTCATTGTACATTCAAGAAATGTACATCAAAACATACACATTTTCATTGTACATTCAAGGAATGTACATCAAAACATACACATTTTCATTGTACATTCTAGAAATGTACATCAAAACGAAACACATTTTCAGTGTACATTCAAGAAATGTATATCAAAACATACACATTTTCAGTGTACATTCAAGAAATGTACATCAAAACATACAAATTTTCATTGTATATACAAGAAATGTACATCAAAACATACACATTTTCATTGTACATTAAAGAAATGTACATCAAAACCTACACATTTTCAGTGTACATTCAAGAAATGTACATCAAAACATACACATTTTCATTGTACACTCAAGAAATGTACATCAAAACATACACATTTTCATTGTATATAGCAGAAATGTACATCAAAACATACA
This sequence comes from Tenodera sinensis, assembly GCA_030765045.1. Lineage (NCBI taxonomy): Eukaryota > Metazoa > Arthropoda > Insecta > Mantodea > Mantidae > Tenodera > Tenodera sinensis. Next base: position 213,680,357 of record CM060964.1, on the reverse strand, counting down.
CATTTTAATTGTATATACAGGAAATATACATCAAAACATACACATTTTCAGTGTACATTAAGGAAATGTACATCAAAACATATACATTTTCATTGTATATACAAGAAATGTATATCAAAACATACACATTTTCAGATTACATTCAAGAAATGTAGATCAAAACATACACATTTTCATTGTACATTCAAGAAATGTACATCAAAACATACACATTTTCATTGTACATTCAAGAAATGTTCATCAAAACATAAACATTTTCATTGTACATTCAAGGAATGTGCATCAAAACATACACATTTTCATTGTACATTCAAGAAATGTACGTCAAAACACATACATTTTCAGTGTACATTCAAGAAATGTATATCAAAACATACACATTTTCAGTGTACATTCAAGAAATGTACATCAAAACATACAAATTTTCATTGTATATACAAGAAATGTACATCAAAACATACACATTTTCATTGTCCATTCAAGAAATGTATATCAAAACATACACATTTTCAGTGTACATTCAAGAAATGTACATCAAAACTTACACATTTTCATTGTACACTCAAGAAATGTACATCAAAACATACACATTTTCATTGTTAATACCAGAAATGTACATCAAAACATACACACTTTCATTGTATATACAAGAAATGTACATCAAAACATACACATTTTCATTGTACATTCTAGAAATGTACATCAAAACATACACATTTTCATTGTACATTCTAGAAATGTACATCAAAACATACACATTTTCATTGTATATACAAGAAATGTACATCAAAACATACACATTTTCATTGTACATTCTAGAAATGTACATCAAAACATACACATTTTCATTGTACATTCTAGATATGTACATCAAAACATACACATTTTCATTGTATATACAAGAAATGTACATCAAAACATACACATTTTCAGTGTACATTCAAGAAATGTACATCAAAACATACAAATTTTCAGTATACATTCAAGAAATGTACATGAAAACATATACATTTTCATTGTACATTCAAGAAATGTATATAAAAAAATACACATTTTCAGATTACATTCAAGAAATGTACATCAAAACATACACATTTTCATTGTATATACAAGAAATGTACATCAAAACATACACATCTTCATTGTACACTAAAGAAATGTACATCAAAACATACACATTTTCATTGTACATTCAAGAAATGTTCATCAAAACATAAACATTTTCATTGTACATTCAAGGAATGTGCATCAAAACATACACATTTTCATTATACATTCAAGAAATGTACGTCAAAACACATACATTTTCAGTGTACATTCAAGAAATGTATATCAAAACATACACATTTTCAGTGTACATTCAAGAAATGTACATCAAAACATACAAATTTTCATTGTATATACAAGAAATGTACATCAAAACATACACATTTTCATTGTCCATTCAAGAAATGTATATCAAAACATACACATTTTCAGTGTACATTCAAGAAATGTACATCAAAACTTACACATTTTCATTGTACACTCAAGAAATGTACATCAAAACATACACATTTTCATTGTTAATACCAGAAATGTACATCAAAACATACACACTTTCATTGTATATACAAGAAATGTACATCAAAACATACACATTTTCATTGTACATTCTAGAAATGTACATCAAAACATACACATTTTCATTGTACATTCTAGAAATGTACATCAAAACATACACATTTTCATTGTATATACAAGAAATGTACATCAAAACATACACATTTTCATTGTACATTCTAGAAATGTACATCAAAACATACACATTTTCATTGTACATTCTAGATATGTACATCAAAACATACACATTTTCATTGTATATACAAGAAATGTACATCAAAACATACACATTTTCAGTGTACATTCAAGAAATGTACATCAAAACATACAAATTTTCAGTATACATTCAAGAAATGTACATGAAAACATATACATTTTCATTGTACATTCAAGAAATGTATATAAAAAAATACACATTTTCAGATTACATTCAAGAAATGTACATCAAAACATACACATTTTCATTGTATATACAAGAAATGTACATCAAAACATACACATCTTCATTGTACACTAAAGAAATGTACATCAAAACATACACATTTTCATTGTATATTCAAGAAATGTACATCAAAAAATTCAGAGTTTCATTGTACACTAAAGAAATGTACATCAAAACAAACACATTTTCACTGTACATTCCAGAATCGTACATCAAAACATATACATTTTCATTGTATATACAAGAAATGTATATCAATACATACACATTTTCAGTGTACATTCAAAAAATGTACATCAAAACATACACATTTTCATTGTATATACAAGAAATGTACATCAAAACATACACATCTTCATTGTACACTAAAGAAATGTACATCAAAACATACACATTTTCATTGTACATTAAAGGAATGTACACCAAAACATACACATTTTCATTGTACATTCAAGGAATGTACATCAAAACATACACATTTTCATTGTACATTCAAGAAATGTACATCAAAACATACACATTTTCATTGTACATTCAAGAAATGTTCATCAAAACATAAACATTTTCATTGTACAATCAAGGAATGTACATCAAAACATACACATTTTCATTGTACATTCAAGAAATGTACATCAAAACACACACATTTTCAGTGTACATTCAAGAAATGTATATCAAAACATACACATTTTCAGTGTACATTCAAGAAATGTACATCAAAACATACAAATTTTCATTGTATATACAAGAAATGTACATCAAAACATACACATTTTCATTGTCCATTCAAGAAATTTATATCAAAACATACACATTTTCAGTGTACATTCAAGAAATGTACATCAAAACATACACATTTTCATTGTACACTCAAGAAATTTACATCAAAACATACACATTTTCAGTGTACATTCAAGAAATGTACATCAAAACATACACATTTTCATTGTTAATACCAGAAATGTACATCAAAACATACACATTTTCATTGTATATACAAGAAATGTACATCAAAACATACACATTTTCAGTGTACATTCAAGAAATGTACATCAAAACATATACATTTTCATTGTATATACAAGAAATGTACATCAAAACATACAAATTTTCAGTGTACATTCAAGAAATGTACATGAAAACATATACATTTTCATTGTACATTCAAGAAATGTATATAAAAAAATACACATTTTCAGATTACATTCAAGAAATGTACATCAAAACATACACATTTTCATTGTATATACAAGAAATGTACATCAAAACATACACATCTTCATTGTACACTAAAGAAATGTACATCAAAACATACACATTTTCATTGTATATTCAAGAAATGTACATAAAAAAATACACAGTTTCATTGTACATTCAAGAAATGTACATCAAAACATACACATTTTCACTGTACATTCAAGAAATGTACATCAAAACATATACATTTTCATTGTATATACAAGAAATGTATATCAATACATACACATTTTCAGTGTACATTCAAAAATTGTACATCAAAACATACACATTTTCATTGTATATACAAGAAAGGTACATCAAAACATATACATCTTCATTGTACACTAAAGAAATGTACATCAAAACATACACATTTTTGACATTCTCTGATATTTGTAACACTTGTCTGAAAGCGTCTCTGATGCTTAGTAGAGACGGCTGGGCACAACTTTGGTTGGATTCGAGCAGGTGTTGTTTCGCGATAATTCGCTTGTTTAGAGCAATTTCACTCTAATTTTTAACATTCTCTGATTTTGGTAACACTTGCCTCAAAGCGTCGCTGAGGCTTAGTTGAGACGGCTGGGCACAGTTTTTGTTGGATTCGAGCAGGTGTTGTTTCGCGATAATTCGCTTGTTTGAAGCAATTTCACTCAAATTTTCGACATTCTCTGAATTTCGTAACACTTGTTTCAAGGCGTCTCTGAGGCTCAGTAGACACGGCAGGCCACAGTTTTTGTTGGATTCGAGCAGGTGTTGTTTCGCGATAATTCGCTTGTTTGAAGCAATTCCGCTCTAATTTTTGACATTCTCTGATATTTGTAACACTTGCCTCAAAGCGTCTCTGATGCTTAGTAGAGACGGCTGGGCACAGTTTTTGTTGGATTCGAGCAGGTGTTGTTTCGCGATAATTCCCTTGTTTGAAGCAATTTCACTGAAATTTTCGAATTTCTCTGAATTTCGTAACACTTGTCTCAAGGCGTCTCTGAGGCTCAGTAGAGACGGCAGGCCACGGTTTTTGTTGGATTCTAGCAGGTGTTGTTTCCGGATAATTCGCTTGTTTGAAGCAATTTCACTCAAATTTTCGACATTCTCTGAATTGTGTAACACTTGTCTCAAAGCGTCTTTGAGGCTTAGTAGAGACGGCTGGCCACAGTTTTTGTTGGATTCGAGCAGGTGTTGTTTCGCGACAATTCGCTTGTTTGAAGCAATTACACTCTAATTTTTGACATTATCTGATATTTGTAACACTTGTCTCATAGCGTCTCTGAGGCTTAGTAGAGACGGCTGAGCAGAGTTTTTGTTGGATTCGAGCAGGTGTTGTTTCGCGATAATTCGCTTGTTTAGAGCAATTTCAAACTAATTTTTAACATTCTCTGATTTTGGTAACACTTGTCTCAAAGCGTCTCTGAGGCTTAGTAGAGTCGGCTGGGCACAACTTTGGTTGGATTCGAGCAGGTGTTGTTTCGCGATAATTCGCTTGTTTAGAGCAATTTCACTCTAATTTTTAACATTCTCTGATTTTGGTAACACTTGCCTCAAAGCGTCGCTGAGGCTTAGTTGAGACGGCTGGGCACAGTTTTTGTTGGATTCGAGCAGGTGTTGTTTCGCGATAATTCGCTTGTTTGAAGCAATTTCACTCAAATTTTCGACATTCTCTGAATTTCGTAACACTTGTCTCAAGGCGTCTCTGAGGCTCAGTAGACACGGCAGGCCACAGTTTTTGTTGGATTCGAGCAGGTGTTGTTTCGCGATAATTCGCTTGTTTGAAGCAATTACACTCTAATTTTTGACATTATCTGATATTTGTAACACTTGTCTCATACCGTCTCTGAGGCTTAGTAGAGACGGCTGGGCACAACTTTGGCTGGATTCGAGCAGGTGTTGTTTCGTGATAATTCGCTTGTTTAAAGCAACTTCACTCTAATTTTTAACATTTTCTGATATTTGTAACAATTGTCTCAAAGCGTCTCTGAGGCTCAGTAGCGACGACAGGGCACAGTTTTAATTGGATTCGAGCAGGTGTTGTTTCGCGATAATTCGCTTGTTTAAAGCAATTTCACTCTAATTTTTAACATTCTCTGAATTGTGTAACACTTGTCTCAAAGCGTCTTTGAGGCTTAGTAGAGACGGCTGGCCACAGTTTTTGTTGGATTCGAGCAGGTGTTGTTTCGCGATAATTCGCTTGTTTAAAGCAATTTCACTCTAATTTTTAACATTCTCTGAATTGTGTAACACTTGTCTCAAAGCGTCTTTGAGGCTTAGTAGAGACGGCTGGCCACAGTTTTTGTTGGATTCGAGCAGGTGTTGTTTCGAGATAATTCGCTTGTTTAAAGCAATTTCACTCTAATTTTTAACATTCTCTGAATTGTGTAACACTTGTGTCAAAGCGTCTTTGAGGCTTAGTAGAGACGGAAGGGCACAGTTTTTGTTGGATTCGAGCAGGTGTTGTTTCGCGATAATTCGCTTGTTTAAAGCAATTTCACTCTAATTTTTAACATTCTCTGAATTGTGTAACACTTGTCTCAAAGCGTCTTTGAGGGTTAGTAGAGACGGCTGGCCACAGTTTTTGTTGGATTCGAGCAGGTGTTGTTTCGCGATAATTCGCTTGTTTGAAGCAATTACACTCTAATTTTTGACATCATCTGATATTTGTAACACTTGTCTCATAGCGTCTCTGAGGCTTAGTAGAGACGGCTGAGCAGAGTTTTTGTTGGATTCGAGCAGGTGTTGTTTCGCCATAATTCGCTCGTTTAGAGCAATTTCACTCTAATTTTTAACATTCTCTGATTTTGGTAACACTTGTCTCAAAGCGTGTCTGAGGCTTAGTAGAGTCGGCTGGGCACATCTTTGGTTGGATTCGAGCAGATGTTGTTTCGCGATAATTCACTTGTTTAGAGCAATTTCACTCTAATTTTTAACATTCTCTGATTTTGGTAACACTTGCCTCAAAGCGTCGCTGAGGCTTAGTTGAGACGGCTGGGCACAGTTTTTGTTGGATTCGAGCAGGTGTTGTTTCGCGATAATTCGCTTGCTTGAAGCAATTTCACTCAAATTTTCGACATTCTCTGAATTGTGTAACACTTGTCTCAAAGCGTCTTTGAGGCTTAGTAGAGACGGCTGGCCACAGTTTTTGTTGGATTCGAGCAGGTGTTGTTTCGCGATAATTCGCTTGCTTGAAGCAATTTCACTCAAATTTTCGACATTCTCTGAATTTCGTAACACTTGTCTCAAGGCGTCTCTGAGGCTCAGTAGACACGGCAGGCCACAGTTTTTGTTGGATTCGAGCAGGTGTTGTTTCGCGATAATTCGCTTGTTTAGAGCAACTTCACTCTAATTTTTAACATTCTCTGATTTTGGTAACACTTGTCTCAAAGCGTCTCTGTGGCTTAGTAGAGTCGGCTGGGCACAACTTTGGCTGGATTCGAGCAGGTGTTGTTTCGTGATAATTCGCTTGTTTGAAGCAATTTCACTCAAATTTTCGACGTTCTCTGAATTGTGTAACACTTGCGTCAAAGCGTCTTTGAGGCTTAGTAGAGACGGCTGGCCACAGTTTTTGTTGGGTTCGAGCAGGTGTTGTTTCGCGATAATTCGCTTGTTTAAAGCAACTTCACTCTAATTTTTAACATTTTCTGATATTTGTAACAATTGTCTCAAAGCGTTTCTGAGGCTCAGTAGCGACGGCAGGGCACAGATTTATTTGGATTCGAGCAGGTGTTGTTTCGCGATAATTCGCTTGTTTGAAGCAATTACACTCTAATTTTTGACATTATCTGATATTTGTAACACTTGTCTCATACCGTCTCTGAGGCTTAGTAGAGACGGCTGAGCAGAGTTTTTGTTGGATTCGAGCAGGTGTTGTTTCGCGATAATTCGCTTGTTTAGAGCAACTTCACTCTAATTTTTAACATTCTCTGATTTTGGTAACACTTGTCTCAAAGCGTCTCTGTGGCTTAGTAGAGACGGCTGGGCACAACTTTGGCTGGTTTCGAGCAGGTGCTGTTTCGCGATAATTCGCTTGTTTGAAGCATTTTCACTCAAATTTTCGACGTTCTCTGAATTGTGTAACACATGCCTCAAAGCGTCTTTGAGGCTTAGTTGAGACGGCTCGTCACAGTTTTTGTTGGGTTCGAGCAGGTGTTGTTTCGCGATAATTCGCTTGTTTAAAGCAACTTCACTCTAATTTTTAACATTTTCTGATATTTGTATCAATTGTCTCAAAGCGTCTCTGAGGCTCAGTAGCGACGGCAGGGCACAGTTTTATTTGGATTCGAGCAGGTGTTGTTTCGCGATAATTCGCTTGTTTAAAGCAATTTCACTCTAATTTTTAACATTCTCTGAATTGTGTAACACTTGTGTCAAAGCGTCTTTGAGGCTTAGTAGAGACGGAAGGGCACAGTTTTTGTTGGATTCGAGCAGGTGTTGTTTCGCGATAATTCGCTTGTTTAAAGCAATTTCACTCTAATTTTTAACATTCTCTGAATTGTGTAACACTTGTCTCAAAGTGTCTTTGAGGCTTAGTAGAGACGGCTGGCCACAGTTTTTGTTGGATTCGAGCAGGTGTTGTTTCGCGATAATTCGCTTGTTTGAAGCAATTACACTCTAATTTTTGACATCATCTGATATTTGTAACACTTGTCTCATAGCGTCTCTGAGGCTTAGTAGAGACGGCTAAGCAGAGTTTTTGTTGGATTCGAGCAGGTGTTGTTTCGCGATAATTCGCTTGTTTAGAGCAATTTCACTCTAATTTTTAACATTCTCTGATTTCGGTAACACTTGTCTCAAAGCGTCTCTGAGGCTTAGTAGAGTCGGCTGGGCACAACTCTGGTTGGATTCGAGCAGGTGTTGTTTCGCGATAATTCACTTGTTTAGAGCTATTTCACTCTAATTTTTAACATTCTCTGATTTTGGTAACACTTGCCTCAAAGCGTCGCTGAGGCTTAGTTGAGACGGCTGGGCACAGTTTTTGTTGGATTCGAGCAGGTGTTGTTTCGCGATAATTCGCTTGTTTGAAGCAATTTCACTCAAATTTTCGACATTCTCTGAATTGTGTAACACTTGTCTCAAAGCGTCTTTGAGGCTTAGTAGAGACGGCTGGCCACAGTTTTTGTTGGATTCGAGCAGGTGTTGTTTCGCGATAATTCGCTTGTTTGAAGCAATTTCACTCAAATTTTCGACATTCTCTGAATTTCGTAACACTTGTCTCAAGGCGTCTCTGAGGCTCAGTAGACACGGCAGGCCACAGTTTTTGTTGGATTCGAGCAGGTGTTGTTTCGCGATAATTCGCTTGTTTAGAGCAACTTCACTCTAATTTTTAACATTCTGTGATTTTGGTAACACTTGTCTCAAAGCGTCTCTGTGGCTTAGTAGAGTCGGCTGGGCACAACTTTGGCTGGATTCGAGCAGGTGTTGTTTCGTGATAATTCGCTTGTTTGAAGCAATTTCACTCAAATTTTCGACGTTCTCTGAATTGTGTAACACTTGCGTCAAAGCGTCTTTGAGGCTTAGTAGAGACGGCTGGCCACAGTTTTTGTTGGGTTCGAGCAGGTGTTGTTTCGCGATAATTCGCTTGTTTAAAGCAACTTCACTCTAATTTTTAACATTTTCTGATATTTGTAACAATTGTCTCAAAGCGTCTCTGAGGCTTAGTAGCGACGGCAGGGCACAGTTTTATTTGGATTCGAGCAGGTGTTGTTTCGCGATAATTCGCTTGTTTGAAGCAATTACACTCTAATTTTTGACATTATCTGATATTTGTAACACTTGTCTCATACCGTCTCTGAGGCTTAGTAGAGACGGCTGAGCAGAGTTTTTGTTGGATTCGAGCAGGTGTTGTTTCGCGATAATTCGCTTGTTTAGAGCAACTTCACTCTAATTTTTAACATTCTCTGATTTTGGTAACACTTGTCTCAAAGCGTCTCTGTGGCTTAGTAGAGACGGCTGGGCACAACTTTGGCTGGATTCGAGCAGGTGTTGTTTCGCGATAATTCGCTTGTTTGAAGCATTTTCACTCAAATTTTCGACGTTCTCTGAATTGTGTAACACTTGCCTCAAAGCGTCTTTGAGGCTTAGTTGAGACGGCTGGCCACAGTTTTTGTTGGGTTCGAGAAGGTGTTGTTTCGCGATAATTCGCTTGTTTAAAGCAACTTCACTCTAATTTTTAACATTTTCTGATATTTGTATCAATTGTCTCAAAGCGTCTCTGAGGCTCCGTAGCGACGGCAGGGCACAGTTTTATTTGGATTCGAGCAGGTGTTGTTTCGCGATAATTCGCTTGTTTAAAGCAATTTCACTCTAATTTTTAACATTCTCTGAATTGTGTAACACTTGTCTCAAAGCGTCTTTGAGGCTTAGGAGAGACGGCTGGCCACAGTTTTTGTTGGATTCGAGCAGGTGTTGTTTCGCGATAATTCGCTTGTTTGAAGAAATTTCACTCATATTTTCGACATTCTCTGAATTTCGTAACACTTGTCTCATAGCGTCTCTGAGGCTTAGTAGAGACGGCTAAGCAGAGTTTTTGTTGGATTCGAGCAGGTGTTGTTTCGCGATAATTCGCTTGTTTAGAGCAATTTCACTCTAATTTTTAACATTCTCTGATTTCGGTAACACTTGTCTCAAAGCGTCTCTGAGGCTTAGTAGAGTCGGCTGGGCACAACTCTGGTTGGATTCGAGCAGGTGTTGTTTCGCGATAATTCACTTGTTTAGAGCTATTTCACTCTAATTTTTAACATTCTCTGATTTTGGTAACACTTGCCTCAAAGCGTCGCTGAAGCTTAGTTGAGACGGCTGGGCACAGTTTTTGTTGGATTCGAGCAGGTGTTGTTTCGCGATAATTCGCTTGTTTGAAGCAATTTCACTCAAATTTTCGACATTCTCTGAATTGTGTAACACTTGTCTCAAAGCGTCTTTGAGGCTTAGTAGAGACGGCTGGCCACAGTTTTTGTTGGATTCGAGCAGGTGTTGTTTCGCGATAATTCGCTTGTTTGAAGCAATTTCACTCAAATTTTCGACATTCTCTGAATTTCGTAACACTTGTCTCAAGGCGTCTCTGAGGCTCAGTAGACACGGCAGGCCACAGTTTTTGTTGGATTCGAGCAGGTGTTGTTTCGCGATAATTCGCTTGTTTAGAGCAACTTCACTCTAATTTTTAACATTCTGTGATTTTGGTAACACTTGTCTCAAAGCGTCTCTGTGGCTTAGTAGAGTCGGCTGGGCACAACTTTGGCTGGATTCGAGCAGGTGTTGTTTCGTGATAATTCGCTTGTTTGAAGCAATTTCACTCAAATTTTCGACGTTCTCTGAATTGTGTAACACTTGCGTCAAAGCGTCTTTGAGGCTTAGTAGAGACGGCTGGCCACAGTTTTTGTTGGATTCGAGCAGGTGTTGTTTCGCGATAATTCGCTTGTTTAAAGCAATTTCACTCTAATTTTTAACATTCTCTGAATTGTGTAACACTTGTCTCAAAGCGTCTTTGAGGCTTAGGAGAGACGGCTGGCCACAGTTTTTGTTGGATTCGAGCAGGTGTTGTTTCGCGATAATTCGCTTGTTTGAAGAAATTTCACTCATATTTTCGACATTCTCTGAATTTCGTAACACTTGTCTCAAAGCGTCTCTGAGGCTCAGTAGAGACGGCAGGCCACAGTTTTTGTTGGATTCGAGGAGGTGTTGTTTCGCGATAATTCGCTTGTTTGAAGCAATACCACTCAAATTTTCGACATTCTCTGATTTTTGTAACACTTGTCTCAAAGCGTCTCTGAGGCTTAGTAGAGACGGCTGGGCACAGTTTTTGTTGGATTCGAGCAGGTGTTGTTTCGCGATAATTCGCTTGTTTAGAGCAATTTCACTCAAATTTTCGTCATTCTCTGATTTTTGTAAGACTTGTCTCAAAGCGTCTCTGAGGCTTAGTAGAGACGGCAGGACACACTTTTTGTTGGATTCGATCAGGTGTTGTTTTGCGATAATTCGCTTGTTTGAAGCAATTAAACTCTAATTTTTGACGTTCTATGATATTTAAAACACTTGTCTCAAAGCGTCTCTGAGGATTAGTAGAGACGGCTGGGCACAGCTTTGTTTGGATTCGAGCAGGTGTTGTTTCGCGATAATTCGCTTGTTTGAAGATATTTCACTCAAATTTTCGACATTCTCTGAATTGTGTAACACTTGTCTCAAAGCGTCTTTGAGGCTTAGTAGAGACGACTGGCCACAGTTTTTGTTGGATTCGAGCAGGTTTTGTCTCGCGATAATTCGCTTGTTTGAAGCAATTTTACTCAAATTTTCGACATTCTCTGAATTTCGTAACACTTGTCTCAAAGCGTCTCTGAGGCTCAGTAGAGACGGCAGGCCACAGTTTTTGTTGGATTCGATCAGGTGTTGTTTTGCGATAATTCGCTTGTTTGAAGCAATTTCACTCAAATTTTTGACATTCTCTGAATTGTGTAACACTTGTCTCAAAGCGTCTTTGAGGCTTAGTAGAGACGGCTGGCCACAGTTTTTGTTGGATTCGAGCAGGTTTTGTCTCGCGATAATTCGCTTGTTTGAAGCAATTTTACTCAAATTTTCGACATTCTCTGAATTTCGTAACACTTGTCTCAAAGCGTCTCTGAGGCTTAGTAGAGACGGCTGGGAACAGTTTTTGTTCGATTCGAACAGGTGTTGTTTCGCGATAATTCGCTTGTTTAAAGCAATTTCACTCTGATTTTTAACATTTTCTGATTATTGTAACAATTGTCTCAAAGCGTCTCTGAGGCTCAGTAGAGACGGCAGGGCAGAGTTTTATTTGGATTCGAGCAGGTGTTGTTTCGCGATAATTCGCTTGTTTGAAGCAATTTCACTCAAATTTTCGACATTCTCTGATTTTTGTAACACTTGTCTCAAAGCGTCTCTGACGCTCAGTAGAGACGGCAGGGCACAGTTTTTGTTGGATTCGAGCAGGTGTTGTTTCGCGATAATTCGCTTGTTTGAAGCAATTCCACTCTAATTTATGACATTCTCTGATATTTGTCACACTTGTCTCAAAGCGTCTCTGAGGCCTAGTAGAGACGGCTGGGCACAGTTTTTGTTGGATTAGTGCAGGTGTTGTTTCGCGATATTTCGCTTGTTTGAAGCAATTTCACTCAAATTTTCGACATTCTCTGAATTGTGTAACACTTATCTCAAAGCGTCTTTGAGGCTTAGTAGAGACGGCTGGCCACAGCTTTAGTTGGATTCGAGCAGGTGTTGTTTCGCGATAATTCGCTTGTTTGAAGCAATTTCACTCAAATTTTCGACATTCTCTGAATTTCGTAACACTTGTCTCAAAGCGTCTCTGAGGCTCAGTAGAGACGGCAGGCCACAGTTTTTGTTGGATTCGAGCAGGTGTTGTTTCGCGATAATTCGGTTGTTTGAAGCAATTTCACTGAAATTTTCGAATTTCTCTGAATTTCGTAACACTTGTCTCAAGGCGTCTCTGAGGCTCAGTAGAGACGGCAGGCCACAGTTTTTGTTGGATTCGAGCAGGTGTTGTTTCGCGATAATTCGCTTGTTTGAAGCAATTCCACTCTAATTCTTGAAATTCTCTGATATTTGTCACACTTGTCTCAAAGCGTCTCTGAGGCTTAGTAGAGACGGTTGGGCACAGTTTTTGTTGGATTCGAGCAGGTGTTGTGTCGCGATAATTCGCTTGTTTAGAGCAATTTCACTCAAATTTTCGACATTCTCTGAATTGTGTAACACTTGTCTCAAAGCGTCTTTGAGGCTTAGTAGAGACGGCTGGCCACAGTTTTTGTTGGATTCGAGCAGGTGTTGCTTCGCGATAATTTGCTTGTTTGAAGCAATTTCACTCAAATTTTCGTCATTCTCTGAATTTCGTAACACTTGTCTCAAAGCGTCTCTGAGGCTCAGTAGAGACGGCAGGCCACAGTTTTTGTTGGATACGAGCAGGTGTTGTTTCGCGATAATTCGCTTGTTTGAAGCAATTCTACTCTAATTTATGACATTATCTGATATTTGTAACACTTGCCTCATAGCGTCTCTGAGGCTTAGTAGAGACGGCTGAGCAGAGTTTTTGTTGGATTAAAGCAGGTGTTGTTTCGCGATAATTCGCTTGTTTAAAGCAATTTCACTCTGATTTTTAACATTTTCTGATTTTTGTAACAATTGTCTCAAAGCGTCTCTGAGGGTCAGTAGAGACGGCAGGGCAGAGTTTTATTTGGATTCGAGCAGGTGTTGTTTCGCGATAATTCGCTTGTTTAGAGCAATTTCACTCTAATTTTTAACATTCTCTGATTTTGGTAACACTTGTCTCAAAGCTTCTCTGAGGCTTAGTAGAGTCGGCTGGGCACAACTTTGGTTGGTATCGAGCAGGTGTTGTTTCGCGATAATTCGCTTGTTTGAAGCAATTTCACTCAAATTTTCGACATTCTCTGAATTGTGTAACACTTGTCTCAAAGCGTCTTTGAGGCTTAGTAGAGACGGCTGGCCACAGCTTTTGTTGGATTCGAGCAGGTGTTGTTTCGCGATAATTCGCTTGTTTGAAGCAATTTCACTCAAATTTTCGTCATTCTCTGAATTTCGTAACACTTGTCTCAAAGCGTCTCTGAGGCTCAGTAGAGACGGCAGGCCACAGTTTTTGTTGGATTCGAGCAGGTGTTGTTTCGCGATAATTCGGTTGTTTGAAGCAATTTCACTGAAATTTTCGAATTTCTCTGAATTTCGTAACACTTGTCTCAAGGCGTTTCTGAGGCTCAGTAGAGACGGCAGGCCACAGTTTTTGTTGGATTCGAGCAGGTGTTGTTTCGCGATAATTCGCTTGTTTGAAGCAATTCCACTCTAATTCTTGAAATTGTCTGATATTTGTCACACTTGTCTCAAAGCGTCTCTGAGGCTTAGTAGAGACGGCTGGGCACAGTTTTTGTTGGATTCGAGCAGGTGTTGTTTCGCGATAATTCGCTTGTTTAGAGCAATTTCACTCAAATTTTCGACATTCTCTGAATTGTGTAACATTTGTCTCAAAGCGTCTTTGAGGCTTAGTAGAGACGGCTGAGCAGAGTTTTTGTTGGATTCGAGCAGGTGTTTTTTCGCGATAATTCGCTTGTTTAGAGCAATTTCACTCTAATTTTTAACATTCTCTGATTTTGGTAACACTTGTCTCAAAGCGTCTCTGAGGCTTAGTAGAGTCGGCTGGGCACAACTTTGGTTGGTATCGAGCAGGTGTTGTTTCGCGATAATTCGCTTGTTTGAAGCAATTCCACCCTAATTCTTGAAATTCTCTGATATTTGTCACACTTGTCTCAAAGCGTCTCTGAGGCTTAGAAGAGACGGCTGGGCACAGTTTTTGTTGGATTCGAGCAGGTGTTGTTTCGCGATAATTCGCTTGTTTGAAGCAATTCCACTCTAATTTATGACATTATCTGATATTTGTAACACTTGCCTCATAGCGTCTCTGAGGCTTAGTAGAGACGGCTGAGCAGAGTTTTTTTTGGATTCGAGCAGGTGTTGTTTCGCGATAATTCGTTTGTTTAGAGCAATTTCACTCTAATTTTTAACATTCTCTGATTTTGGTAACACTTGTCTCAAAGCTTCTCTGAGGCTTAGTAGAGTCGGCTGGGCACAACTTTGGTTGGTATCGAGCAGGTGTTGTTTCGCGATAATTCGCTTGTTTGAAGCAATTTCACTCAAATTTTCGACATTCTCTGAATTGTGTAACACTTGTCTCAAAGCGTCTTTGAGGCTTAGTAGAGACGGCTGGGCACAGTATTTGTTGGATTCGAGCAGGTGTTGTTTCGCGATAATTCGCTTGTTTGAAGCAATTTCACTCAAATTTTCGAATTTTTCTGAATTTCGTAACACTTGTCTCAAGGCGTCTCTGAGGCTCAGTAGAGACGGCGGGCCACAGTTTTTGTTGGATTCGAGCAGGTGTTGTTTCGCGATAATTCGCTTGTTTGAAGCAATTCCACTCTAATTTTTGACATTATCTGATATTTGTAACACTTGTCTATAGCGTCTCTGAGGCTTACTCGAGACGGCTCAGCAGAGTTTTTGTTGGATTCGAGCAGGTGTTGTTTCGCGATAATTCGCTTGTTTAGAGCAATTTCACTCAAATGTTCGACATTCTCTGAATTGTGTAACATTTGTCTCAAAGCGTCTTTGAGGCTTAGTAGAGACGGCTGAGCAGAGTTTTTGTTGGATTCGAGCAGGTGTTGTTTCGCGATAATTGGCTTGTTTAGAGCAATTTCACTCTAATTTTTAACATTCTCTGATTTTGGTAACACTTGTCTCAAAGCGTCTCTGAGGCTTAGTAGAGTCGGCTGGGCACAACTTTGGTTGGTATCGAGCAGGTGTTGTTTCGCGATAATTCGCTTGTTTGAAGCAATTCCACTCTAATTCTTGAAATTCTCTGATATTTGTCACACTTGTCTCAAAGCGTCTCTGAGGCTTAGTAGAGACGGCTGGGCACAGTTTTTGTTGGATTCGAGCAGGTGTTGTTTCGCGATAATTCGCTTGTTTGAAGCAATTCCACTCTAATTTATGACATTATCTGATATTTGTAACACTTGCCACATAGCGTCTCTGAGGCTTAGTAGAGACGGCTGAGCAGAGTTTTTGTTGGATTCGAGCAGGTGTTGTTTCGCGATAATTCGCTTGTTTAGAGCAATTTCACTCTAATTTTTAACATTCTCTGATTTTGGTAACACTTGTGTCAAAGCGTCTCTGAGGCTTAGTAGAGTCGGCTGGGCACAACTTTGGTTGGTATCGAGCAGGTGTTGTTTCGCGATAATTCGCTTGTTTGAAGCAATTTCACTCAAATTTTCAACATTCTCTGAATTGTGTAACACTTGTCTCAAAGCGTCTTTGAGGCTTAGTAGAGACGGCTGGGCACAGTATTTGTTGGATTCGAGCAGGTGTTGTTTCGCGATAATTCGCTTGTTTGAAGCAATTTCACTCAAATTTTCGAATTTTTCTGAATTTCGTAACACTTGTCTCAAGGCTTCTCTGAGGCTCAGTAGAGACGGCGGGCCACAGTTTTTGTTGGATTCGAGCAGGTGTTGTTTCGCGATAATTCGCTTGTTTGAAGCAAATCCACTCTAATTTTTGACATTATCTGATATTTGTAACACTTGTCTATAGCGTCTCTGAGGCTTAGTCGAGACGGCTCAGCAGAGTTTTTGTTGGATTCGAGCAGGTGTTGTTTCGCGATAATTCGCTTGTTTAGAGAAATTTCACTCTAATTTTTAACATCCTCTGATTTTGGTAACACTTGTCTCAAAGAGTCTCTGAGGCTTAGTAGAGACGGCTGGGCACAGCTTTGTTTGGATTCGAGCAGGTGTTGTTTTGCGATAATTCGCTTGTTTGAAGCAATTTCACTCAAATTTTCGACATTCTCTGAATTGTGTAACACTTGTCTCAAAGCATCTTTGAGGCTTAGTAGAGACGGCTGGCCACAGTTTTTGTTGGATTCGAGCAGGTTTTGTCTCGCGATAATTCGCTTGTTTGAAGCAATTTTACTCAAATTTTCGACATTCTCTGAATTTCGTAACACTTGTCTCAAAGCGTCTCTGAGGCTCAGTAGAGACGGCAGGCCACAGTTTTTGTTGGATTCGATCAGGTGTTGTTTTGCGATAATTCGCTTGTTTGAAGCAATTAAACTCTAATTTTTGACGTTCTATGATATTTAAAACACTTGTCTCAAAGCGTCTCTGAGGCTTAGTAGAGACGGCTGGGAACAGTTTTTGTTCGATTCGAGCAGGTGTTGTTTCGCGATAATTCGCTTGTTTAAAGCAATTTCACTCTGATTTTTAACATTTTCTGATTTTTGTAACAATTGTCTCAAAGCGTCTCTGAGGGTCAGTAGAGACGGCAGGGCAGAGTTTTATTTGGATTCGAGCAGGTGTTGTTTCGCGATAATTCGCTTGTTTGAAGCAATTTCACTCAAATTTTCGAATTTTTCTGAATTTCGTAACACTTGTCTCAAGGCTTCTCTGAGGCTCAGTAGAGACGGCGGGCCACAGTTTTTGTTGGATTCGAGCAGGTGTTGTTTCGCGATAATTCGCTTGTTTAAAGCAATTTCACTCTGATTTTTAACATTTTCTGATTTTTGTAACAATTGTCTCAAAGCGTCTCTGAGGGTCAGCAGAGACGGCAGGGCAGAGTTTTATTTGGATTCGAGCAGGTGTTGTTTCGCGATAATTCGCTTGTTTGAAGCAACTTGACTCCAATTTTCGATATTCTCAGATCTTCGTAACACTTGCCTCAATGCGTCTCTGAGGCTCAGTAGAGACGGTAGGGCACAGTTTTTGTTGGATTCGAGCAGGTGTTGTTTCGCGATAATTCGCTTGTTTAAGGCAATTTCACTCTAATTTTTAACATTCTCTGAATTGTGTAACACTTGTCTCAAAGCGTCTCTGAGGCTCAGTAGAGACGGCAGGCCACAGTTTTTGTTGGATTCGAGCAGGTGTTGTTTCGCGATAATTCGCTTGTTTGAAGCAATTCCACTCTAATTTATGACATTCTCTGATATTTGTCACACTTGTCTCAAAGCGTCTCTGAGGCGTAGTAGAGACGGCTGGGCACAGTTTTTGTTGGATTCGAGCAGGTGTTGTTTCGCGATAATTCGCTTGTTTGAAGCAATTTCTCTCAAATTTTCTACATTCTCTGAACTGTGTAACACTTGTCTCAAAGCGACTTTGAGGCTTAGTAGAGACGGCTGGCCACAGCTTTTGTTGGATTCGAGCAGGTGTTGTTTCGCGATAATTCGCTTGTTTGAAGGAATTTCACTAAAATTTTCGACATTCTCTGAATTTCGTAACACTTCGCTCAAAGCGTCTCTGAGGCTCAGTAGAGACGGCAGGCTAAAGTTTTTGTTGGATTGGAGCAGGTGTTGTTTCCCGATAATTCGGTTGTTTGAAGCAATTTCACTGAAAGTTTCGAATTTCTCTGAATTTCGTAACACTTGTCCTAAGGCGTCTCTGAGGCTCAGTAGAGACGGCAGGTCTCAGTTTTTGTTGGATTCGAGCAGGTGTTGTTTCGCGATAATTCGCTTGTTTGAAGCAATTCCACTCTAATTCTTGAAATTCTCTTATATTTTTCACACTTGTCTCAAAGCGTCTCTGAGGCTTAGTCGAGACGGCTCAGCAGAGTTTTTGTTGGATTCGAAGAGGTGTTGTTTCGCGATAATTCGCTTGTTTAGAGCAATTTCACTCAAATGTTCGACATTCTCTGAATTGTGTAACATTTGTCTCAAAGCGTCTTTGAGGCTTAGTAGAGACGGCTGAGCAGAGTTTTTGTTGGATTCGAGCAGGTGTTGTTTCGCGATAATTGGCTTGTTTAGAGCAATTTCACTCTAATTTTTAACATTCTCTGATTTTGGTAACACTTGTCTCAAAGCGTCTCTGAGGCTTAGTAGAGTCGGCTGGGCACAACTTTGGTTGGTATCGAGCAGGTGTTGTTTCGCGATAATTCGCTTGTTTGAAGCAATTCCACTCTAATTCTTGAAATTCTCTGATATTTGTCACACTTGTCTCAAAGCGTCTCTGAGGCTTAGTAGAGACGGCTGGGCACAGTTTTTGTTGGATTCGAGCAGGTGTTGTTTCGCGATAATTCGCTTGTTTGAAGCAATTCCACTCTAATTTATGACATTATCTGATATTTGTAACACTTGCCACATAGCGTCTCTGAGGCTTAGTAGAGACGGCTGAGCAGAGTTTTTGTTGGATTCGAGCAGGTGTTGTTTCGCGATAATTCGCTTGTTTAGAGCAATTTCACTCTAATTTTTAACATTCTCTGATTTTGGTAACACTTGTCTCAAAGCGTCTCTGAGGCTTAGTAGAGTCGGCTGGGCACAACTTTGGTTGGTATCGAGCAGGTGTTGTTTCGCGATAATTCGCTTGTTTGAAGCAATTTCACTCAAATTTTCAACATTCTCTGAATTGTGTAACACTTGTCTCAAAGCGTCTTTGAGGCTTAGTAGAGACGGCTGGGCACAGTATTTGTTGGATTCGAGCAGGTGTTGTTTCGCGATAATTCGCTTATTTGAAGCAATTTCACTCAAATTTTCGAATTTTTCTGAATTTCGTAACACTTGTCTCAAGGCTTCTCTGAGGCTCAGTAGAGACGGCGGGCCACAGTTTTTGTTGGATTCGAGCAGGTGTTGTTTCGCGATAATTCGCTTGTTTGAAGCAAATCCACTCTAATTTTTGACATTATCTGATATTTGTAACACTTGTCTATAGCGTCTCTGAGGCTTAGTCGAGACGGCTCAGCAGAGTTTTTGTTGGATTCGAGCAGGTGTTGTTTCGCGATAATTCGCTTGTTTAGAGAAATTTCACTCTAATTTTTAACATCCTCTGATTTTGGTAACACTTGTCTCAAAGAGTCTCTGAGGCTTAGTAGAGACGGCTGGGCACAGCTTTGTTTGGATTCGAGCAGGTGTTGTTTTGCGATAATTCGCTTGTTTGAAGCAATTTCACTCAAATTTTCGACATTCTCTGAATTGTGTAACACTTGTCTCAAAGCATCTTTGAGGCTTAGTAGAGACGGCTGGCCACAGTTTTTGTTGGATTCGAGCAGGTTTTGTCTCGCGATAATTCGCTTGTTTGAAGCAATTTTACTCAAATTTTCGACATTCTCTGAATTTCGTAACACTTGTCTCAAAGCGTCTCTGAGGCTCAGTAGAGACGGCAGGCCACAGTTTTTGTTGGATTCGATCAGGTGTTGTTTTGCGATAATTCGCTTGTTTGAAGCAATTAAACTCTAATTTTTGACGTTCTATGATATTTAAAACACTTGTCTCAAAGCGTCTCTGAGGCTTAGTAGAGACGGCTGGGAACAGTTTTTGTTCGATTCGAGCAGGTGTTGTTTCGCGATAATTCGCTTGTTTAAAGCAATTTCACTCTGATTTTTAACATTTTCTGATTTTTGTAACAATTGTCTCAAAGCGTCTCTGAGGGTCAGTAGAGACGGCAGGGCAGAGTTTTATTTGGATTCGAGCAGGTGTTGTTTCGCGATAATTCGCTTGTTTGAAGCAATTTCACTCAAATTTTCGAATTTTTCTGAATTTCGTAACACTTGTCTCAAGGCTTCTCTGAGGCTCAGTAGAGACGGCGGGCCACAGTTTTTGTTGGATTCGAGCAGGTGTTGTTTCGCGATAATTCGCTTGTTTAAAGCAATTTCACTCTGATTTTTAACATTTTCTGATTTTTGTAACAATTGTCTCAAAGCGTCTCTGAGGGTCAGCAGAGACGGCAGGGCAGAGTTTTATTTGGATTCGAGCAGGTGTTGTTTCGCGATAATTCGCTTGTTTGAAGCAACTTGACTCCAATTTTCGATATTCTCAGATCTTCGTAACACTTGCCTCAATGCGTCTCTGAGGCTCAGTAGAGACGGTAGGGCACAGTTTTTGTTGGATTCGAGCAGGTGTTGTTTCGCGATAATTCGCTTGTTTAAGGCAATTTCACTCTAATTTTTAACATTCTCTGAATTGTGTAACACTTGTCTCAAAGCGTCTCTGAGGCTCAGTAGAGACGGCAGGCCACAGTTTTTGTTGGATTCGAGCAGGTGTTGTTTCGCGATAATTCGCTTGTTTGAAGCAATTCCACTCTAATTTATGACATTCTCTGATATTTGTCACACTTGTCTCAAAGCGTCTCTGAGGCGTAGTAGAGACGGCTGGGCACAGTTTTTGTTGGATTCGAGCAGGTGTTGTTTCGCGATAATTCGCTTGTTTGAAGCAATTTCTCTCAAATTTTCTACATTCTCTGAACTGTGTAACACTTGTCTCAAAGCGACTTTGAGGCTTAGTAGAGACGGCTGGCCACAGCTTTTGTTGGATTCGAGCAGGTGTTGTTTCGCGATAATTCGCTTGTTTGAAGGAATTTCACTAAAATTTTCGACATTCTCTGAATTTCGTAACACTTCGCTCAAAGCGTCTCTGAGGCTCAGTAGAGACGGCAGGCTAAAGTTTTTGTTGGATTGGAGCAGGTGTTGTTTCCCGATAATTCGGTTGTTTGAAGCAATTTCACTGAAAGTTTCGAATTTCTCTGAATTTCGTAACACTTGTCCTAAGGCGTCTCTGAGGCTCAGTAGAGACGGCAGGTCTCAGTTTTTGTTGGATTCGAGCAGGTGTTGTTTCGCGATAATTCGCTTGTTTGAAGCAATTCCACTCTAATTCTTGAAATTCTCTGATATTTGTCACACTTGTCTCAAAGCGTCTCTGAGGCTTAGTAGAGACGGCTGGGCACAGTTTTTGTTGGATTCGAGCAGGTGTTGTTTCGCGATAATTCGCTTGTTTAGAGCAATTTCACTCAAATTTATGACATTATCTGATATTTGTAACACTTGCCACATAGCGTCTCTGAGGCTTAGTAGAGACGGCTGAGCAGAGTTTTTGTTGGATTCGAGCAGGTGTTGTTTCGCGATAATTCGCTTGTTTAGAGCAATTTCACTCTAATTTTTAACATTCTCTGATTTTGGTAACACTTGTCTCAAAGCGTCTTTGAGGCTTAGTAGAGACGGCTGGGCACAGTATTTGTTGGATTCGAGCAGGTGTTGTTTCGCGATAATTCGCTTATTTGAAGCAATTTCACTCAAATTTTCGAATTTTTCTGAATTTCGTAACACTTGTCTCAAGGCGTCTCTGAATCTCAGTAGAGACAGCGGGCCACAGTTTTTGTTGGATTCGAGCAGGTGTTGTTTCGCGATAATTCGCTTGTTTGAAGCAATTCCACTCTAATTTTTGACATTATCTGATATTTGTAACACTTGTCTATAGCGTCTCTGAGGCTTAGTCGAGACGGCTCAGCAGAGTTTTTGTTGGATTCGAGCAGGTGTTGTTTCGCGATAATTCGCTTGTTTAGAGAAATTTCACTCTAATTTTTAACATCCTCTGATTTTGGTAACACTTGTCTCAAAGAGTCTCTGAGGCTTAGTAGAGACGGCTGGGCACAGCTTTGTTTGGATTCGAGCAGGTGTTGTTTTGCGATAATTCGCTTGTTTGAAGCAATTTCACTCAAATTTTCGACATTCTCTGAATTGTGTAACACTTGTCTCAAAGCGTCTTTGAGGCTTTGTAGAGACGGCTGGCCACAGTTTTTGTTGGATTCGAGCAGGTTTTGTCTCGCGATAATTCGCTTGTTTGAAGCAATTTTACTCAAATTTTCGACATTCTCTGAATTTCGTAACACTTGTCTCAAAGCGTCTCTGAGGCTCAGTAGAGACGGCAGGCCACAGTTTTTGTTGGATTCGATCAGGTGTTGTTTTGCGATAATTCGCTTGTTTGAAGCAATTAAACTCTAATTTTTGACGTTCTATGATATTTTAAACACTTGTCTCAAAGCGTCTCTGAGGCTTAGTAGAGACGGCTGGGAACAGTTTTTGTTCGATTCGAGCAGGTGTTGTTTCGCGATAATTCGATTGTTTAAAGCAATTTCACTCTGATTTTTAACATTTTCTGATTTTTGTAACAATTGTCTCAAAGCGTCTCTGACGGTCAGTAGAGACGGCAGGGCAGAGTTTTATTTGGATTCGAGCAGGTGCTGTTTCGCGATAATTCGCTTGTTTGAAGCCACTTGACTCCAATTTTCGATATTCTCAGATCTTCGTAACACTTGCCTCAATGCGTCTCTGAGGCTCAGTAGAGACGGTAGGGCACAGTTTTTGTTGGATTCGAGCAGGTGTTGTTTCGCGATAATTCGCTTGTTTAAGGCAATTTCACTCTAATTTTTAACATTCTCTGAATTGTGTAACACTTGTCTCAAAGCGTCTCTGAGGCTCAGTAGAGACGGCAGGCCACAGTTTTTGTTGGATTCGAGCAGGTGTTGTTTCGCGATAATTCGCTTGTTTGAAGCAATTCCACTCTAATTTATGACATTCTCTGATATTTGTCACACTTGTCTCAAAGCGTCTCTGAGGCGTAGTAGAGACGGCTGGGCACAGTTTTTGTTGGATTCGAGCAGGTGTTGTTTCGCGATAATTCGCTTGTTTGAAGCAATTTCTCTCAAATTTTCTACATTCTCTGAATTGTGTAACACTTGTCTCAAAGCGTCTTTGAGGCTTAGTAGAGACGGCTGGCCACAGCTTTTGTTGGATTCGAGCAGGTGTTGTTTCGCGATAATTCGCTTGTTTGAAGGAATTTCACTAAAATTTTCGACATTCTCTGAATTTCGTAACACTTGTCTCAAAGCGTCTCTGAGGCTCAGTAGAGACGGCAGGCCACAGTTTTTGTTGGATTGGAGCAGGTGTTGTTTCGCGATAATTCGGTTGTTTGAAGCAATTTCACTGAAATTTTCGAATTTCTCTGAATTTCGTAAAACTTGTCCTAAGGCGTCTCTGAGGCTCAGTAGAGACGGCAGGTCACAGTTTTTGTTGGATTCGAGCAGGTGTTGTTTCGCGATAATTCGCTTGTTTGAAGCAATTCCACTCTAATTCTTGAAATTCTCTGATATTTGTCACACTTGTCTCAAAGCGTCTCTGAGGCTTAGTAGAGACGGCTGGGCACAGTTTTTGTTGGATTCGAGCAGGTGTTGTTTCGCGATAATTCGCTTGTTTAGAGCAATTTCACTCAAATTTCCGACATTCTCTGAATTGTGTAACACTTGTCTCAAAGCGTCTTTGAGGCTTAGTAGAGACGGCTGGCCACAGTTTTTGTTGGATTCGAGCAGGTGTTGCTTCGCGATAATTCGCTTGTTTGAAGCAATTTCACTGAAATTTTCGTCATTCTCTGAATTTCGTAACATTTGTCTCAAAGCGTCCCTGAGGCTCAGTAGAGACGGCAGGCCAGAGTTTTTGTTGGATTCGAGCAGGTGTTGTTTCGCGATAATTCGCTTGTTTGAAGCAATTCCACTCTAATTTATGACATTATCTGATATTTGTAACACTTGCCTCATAGCGTCTCTGAGGCTTAGTAGAGACGGCTGAGCAGAGTTTTTGTTGGATTCGAGCAGGTGTTGTTTCGCGATAATTCGCTTGTTTAGAGCAATTTCACTCTAATTTTTAACATTCTCTGATTTTGGTAACACTTGTCTCAAAGCGTCTCTGTGGCTTAGTAGAGTCGGCTGGGCACAACTTTGGTTGGTATCGAGCAGGTGTTGTTTCGCGATAATTCGCTTGTTTGAAGCAATTTCACTCAAATTTTCGACATTCTCTGAATTGTGTAACACTTGTCTCAAAGCGTCTTTGAGGCTTAGCAGAGACGGCAGGCCACAGTTTTTGTTGGATTCGAGCAGGTGTTGCTTCGCCATAATTCGCTTGTTTGAAGCAATTTCACTCTAATTTTCGACATTCTCTGAATTTCGTAGAACTTGTCTCAAAGCGTCTCTGAGGCTCAGTAGAGACGGCAGGCCACAGTTTTTGTTGGATTCGGGCAGGTGTTGTTTCGCGATAATTCGCTTGTTTGAAGCAATTCCACTCTAATTCTTGAAATTCTCTGATATTTGTCACACTTGTCTCAAAGGCTCTCTGAGGCTTAGTAGAGACGGCTGGGCACAGTTTTTGTTGGATTCGAGCAGGGGTTGTTTCGCGATAATTCGCTTGTTTAGAGCAATTTCACTCAAATTTTCGACATTCTCTGATTTTTGTAACACTTGTCTCAAAGCGTCTCTGAGGCTTAGTAGAGACGGCTGGGCACAGTTTTTTTGGATTCGAGCAGGTGTTGTTTCGCGATAATTCGCTTGTTTGAAGCAATTTCACTCAAATTTTCGAATTTCTCTGAATTTCGTAACACTTGTCTCAAGGCGTCTCTGAGGCTCAGTAGACACGGCAGGCCACAGTTTTTGTTGAAATTCGAGCAGGTGTTGTTTCGCGATAATTCGCCTGTTTGAAGCAATTCCACTCTAATTTTTGACATTCTCTGATATTTGTCACACTTGTCTCAAAGCGTCTCTGAGGCTTAGTAGAGACGGCTGGGCACAGTTTATGTTGGATTCGAGCAGGTGTTGTTTCGCGATAATTCGCTTGTTTAGAGCAATTTCACTCAAATTTTTGACATTCTCTGATTTTTGTAACACTTGTCTCAAGGCGTCTCTGAGGCTCAGTAGACACGGCAGGCCACAGTTTTTGTTGAAATTCGAGCAGGTGTTGTTTCGCGATAATTCGCTTGTTTGAAGCAATTTCACGGAAATTTTCGAATTTCTCTGAATTTCGTAACACTTGTCTCAAGGCGTCTCTGAGGCTCAGTAGAGACGGCAGGCCACAGTTTTTGTTGGATTCGAGCAGGTGTTGTTTCGCGATAATTCGCTTGTTTGAAGCAATTCCACTCTAATTCTTGAAATTCTCTGATATTTGTCACACTTGTCTCAAAGCGTCTCTGAGGCTTAGTAGAGACGGCTGGGCACAGTTTTTGTTGGATTCGAGCAGGTGTTGTTTCGCGATAATTCGCTTGTTTAGAGCAATTTCACTCAAATTTTCGACATTCTCTGAATTGTGTAACACTTGTCTCAAAGCGTCTTTGAGGCTTAGTAGAGACGGCTGGCCACAGATTTTGTTGGATTCGAGCAGGTGTTGCTTCGCGATAATTCGCTTGTGTGAAGCAATTTCACTCAAATTTTCGTCATTCTCTGAATTTCGTAACACTTGTCTCAAAGCGTCCCTGAGGCTCAGTAGAGACGGCAGGCCACAGTTTTTGTTGGATTCGAGCAGGTGTTGTTTCGCGATAATTCGCTTGTTTGAAGCAATTCCACTCTAATTTATGACATCATCTGATATTTGTAACCCCTGCCTCATAGCGTCTCTGAGGCTTAGTAGAGACGGCTGAGCAGAGTTTTTGTTGGATTCGAGCAGGTGTTGTTTCGCGATAATTCGCTTGTTTAGAGCAATTTCACTCTAATTTTTAACATTCTCTGATTTTGGTAACACTTGATTGAAAGCGTCTCTGAGGCTTAGTATAGTCGGCTGGGCACAACTTTGGTTGGTATCGAGCAGGTGTTGTTTCGCGATAATTCTCTTGTTTGAAGCAATTTCACTCTAATTTTCGACATTCTCTGAATTGTGTAACACTTGTCTCAAAGCACCTTTGAGGCTTAGCAGAGACGGCAGGCCACAGTTTTTGTTGGATTCGAGCAGGTGTTGTTTCGCCCTAATTCGCTTGTTTGAAGCAATTTCACTCAAATTTTCGACATTCTCTGAATTTCGTAGAACTTGTCTCAAAGCGTCTCTGAGGCTCAGTAGAGACGGCAGGCCACAGTTTTTGTTGGATTCGAGCAGGTGTTGTTTCGCGATAATTCGCTTGTTTGAAGCAATTCCACACTAATTTTTGACATTCTCTGATATCTGTAACACTTGTCTCAAAGCGTCTCTGAGGCTTAGTAGAGACGGCTGGGCACAGTTTTTGTTGGATTCGAGCAGGTGTTGTTTCGCGACAATTCGCTTGTTTAAAGCAATTTCACTCTAATTTTTAACATTTTCTGATTTTTGTAACAATTGTCTCAAAGCGTCTCTGAGGCTCAGTAGAGACGGCAGGGCAGAGCTTTTGTTGGACTCGAGCAGGCGTTGTTTCACGATAATTCAATTGTTTAGAGCAATTTCACTCAAATATTCGACATTCTCCGATTTTTGTAACACTTGTCTCAAAGCGTCTCTGAGGCTTAGTAGAGACGGCTGGGCACAGTTTTTGTTGGATTCGAGCAGGTGTTGTTTCGCGATAATTCGCTTGTTTGAAGCAATTCCACTCTAATTTTTGACATTCTCTGATATTTAAAACACTTATCTCAAAGCGTCTCTGAGGCTTATTAGAGACGGCTGGGCACAGTTTTTGTTGGATTCGAGCAGGTGTTGTTTCGCGATAATTCGCTTGTTTTAAGCAATTTCGCTCTAATTTTTAACATTTTCTGATTTTTGTAACAATTGTCTCAAAGCGTCTCTGACGCTCAGTAGAGATCGCAGGGCACAGTTTTTGTTGGATTCGAGCAGGTGTTGTTCCGCGATAATTCGCTTGTTTGAAGCAATTTCACTCTAATTTTTGACATTCTCTGATATTTGTAACACTTGCCTCAAAGCGTCTCTTAGCCTCAGTAGAGACGGCAGAGCACAGTTTTTGTTGGATTCGAGCAGGTGTTGTTTCACGATAATTCGCTTGTTTGAATCAATTTCACTCAAATATTCGACATTCTCCGATTTTTGTAACACTTGTCTCAAAGCGTCTCTGAGGCTTAGTAGAGACGGCTGGGCACAGTTTTTGTTGGATTCGAGCAGGTGTTGTTTCGCGATAATTCGCTTGTTTGAAGCAATTCCACTCAAATTTTCGACATTCTCTGAATTTCGTAACACTTGTCTCAAAGCGTCTCTGAGGCTTAGTAGAGACGGCTGGGCACAGTTTTTGTTGGATTCGAGCAGGTGTTGTTTCGTAATAATTCGCTTGTTTTAAGCAATTTCACTCTAATTTTTAACATTCTCTGAATTGTGTAGTGTAACACTTGTGTCAAAGCGTCTCTGAGGCTCAGTAGAGACGGCAGGCCACAGTTTTTGTTGGATTCGAGCAGGTGTTGTTTCGCCATAATTCGCTTGTTTGAAGCAATTTCACTCAATTTTTGACATTCTCTGAATTTCGTAGAACTTGTCTCAAAGCGTCTCTGAGGCTCAGTAGAGATGGCAGGCCACAGTTTTGGTTGGATTCGAGCAGGTGTTGTTTCGCGATAATTCGCTTCTTTGAAGCAATTCCACTCTAATTTTTGACATTCTCTGATATTTGTAACACTTGCATCAAAGCGTCTCTGAGGCTTAGTTGAGACGGCTGGGCACAGTTTTTGTTGGATTCAAGCAGGTGTTGTTTCGCGATAATTCGTTTGTTTGAAGCAATTTCACTCAAATTTTTGACAGTCTCTGAATTGTGTAACACTTGTCTCAAAGCGTCTTTGAGGCTTAGTAGAGACGGCTGGCCACAGTTTTTGTTGGATTCGAGCAGGTGTTGTTTCGCGATAATTCGCTTGTTTGAAGCAATTCCACTCTAATTTTTGACATTCTCTGATATTTAAAACAGATATCTCAAAGCGTCTCTTAGGGTTAGTAGAGACGGCTGGGCACAGTTTTTGTTGGATTCGAGCAGGTGTTGTTTCGCGATAATTCGCTTGTTTTAAGCAATTTCGCTCTAATTTTTAACATTTTCTGATTTTTGTAACAATTGTCTCAAAGCGTCTCTGACGCTCAGTAGAGATCGCAGGGCACGGTTTTTGTTGGATTCGAGCAGGTGTTGTTCCGCGATAATTCGCTTGTTTAAAGCAATTTCACTCTAATTTTTAACATTCTCTGAATTGTGTAGTGTAACACTTGTGTCAAAGCGTCTCTGACGCTCAGTAGAGACGACAGGCCACAGTTTTTGTTGGATTCGTGCAGGTGTTGCTTCGCGATAATTCGCTTGTTTGAAGCCACTGGACTCAAATTTTCGATATTCTCAGATCTTTGTAAAACTTGTCGCAAAGGGTCTCTGAGGCTCAGTAGAGACGTCAGGCCACAGTTTTTGTTGGATTCGAGCAGGTGTTGGTTCGCGATAATTCGCTTGTTTGAAGCCACTGGACTCAAACTTTCGATATTCTCAGATCTTTGTAACACTTGTCTCAAAGCGTCTCTGAGGCTCAGTAGATACGGCAGGCCACAGTTTTTGTTGAAATTCAAGCAGGTGTTGTTTCGCGGTAATTCGCTTGTTTGAAGCAATTGCACTTTAATTTTTGACATTATCTGATATTTGTAACACTTGCCTCATAGCGTCTCTGAGGCTTAATAGAGACGGCTGAGCAGAGTTTTTGTTGGATTCGAGCAGGTGTTGTTTCGCGATAATTCCCTTGTTTAGAGCAATTTCACTCTAATTTTTAACATTCTCTGATTTTGGTAACACTTGTCTCAAAGCGTCTCTGAGGCTTAGTAGAGTCGGCTGGGCACAACTTTGGTTGGTATCGAGCAGGTGTTGTTTCGCCATAATTCGCTTGTTTGAAGCAATTTCACTCAATTTTTGACATTCTCTGAATTTCGTAGAACTTGTCTCAAAGCGTCTCTGAGGCTTAGTAGAGACGGCTGGCCACAGTTTTTGTTGGATTCGAGCAGGTGTTGTTTCGCGATAATTCGCTTGTTTGAAGCAATTTCACTCAAATTTTCGACATTCTCTGAATTTCGTAACACTTGTCTCAAAGCGTCTCTGAGCCTCAGTAGAGACGACAGGCCACAGTTTTTGTTGGATTCGAGCAGGTGTTGTTTCGCGATAATTCGCTTGTTTGAAGCAATTCCACACTAATTTTTGACAGTCTCTGATATCTGTAACACTTGTCTCAAAGTGTCTCTGAGGCTTAGTAGAGACGGCTGGGCACAGTTTTTGTTGGATTCGAGCAGGTGTTGTTTCGCGATAATTCGCTTGTTGAAAGCAATTTCACTCTAATTTTTAACATTTTCTGATTTTAGTAACAATTGTCTCAAAGCGTCTCTGAGGCTCAGTAGAGACGGCAGGGCAGAGTTTTTGTTGGATTCGAGCAGGTGTTGTTTCACGATAATTCGCTTGTTTAGAGCAATTTCACTCAAATATTCGACATTCTCCGATTTTTGTAACACTTGTCTCAAAGCGTCTCTGAAGCTTAGTAGAGACGGCTGGGCACAGTTTTTGTTGGATTCGAGCAGGTGTTGTTTCGCGATAATTCGCTTGTTTGAAGCAATTCCACTCTAATTTTTGACATTCTCTGATATTTAAAACACTTGTCTCAAAGCGTCTCTGAGGCTTAGTAGAGACGGCTGGGCACAGTTTTTGTTGGATTCGAGCAGGTGTTGTTTCGTAATAATTCGCTTGTTTTAAGCAATTTCGCTCTACTTTTTAACATTTTCTGATTTTTGTAACAATTGTCTCAAAGCGTCTCTGACGCTCAGTATAGATCGCAGGGCACAGTTTTTGTTCAATTTGAGTAGGTAATGTTCCGCGATAATTCGCTTGTTTAAAGCAATTTCACTCTAATTCTTAACATTCTCTGAATTGTGTAGTGTAACACTTGTGTCAAGGCGTCTCTGAGGCTCAGTAGAGACGACAGGCCACAGTTTTTGTTGGATTCGAGCAGGTGTTGCTTCGCGATAATTCGCTTGTTTGAAGCCACTGGACTCAAATTTTCGATATTCTCAGATCTTTGTAAAACTTGTCGCAAAGCGTCTCTGAGGCTCAGTAGAGACGACAGGCCACAGTTTTTGTTGGATTCGAGCAGGTGTTGCTTCGCGATAATTCGCTTGTTTGAAGCCACTGGTCTCAAATTTTCGATATTCTCAGATCTTTGTAAAACTTGTCGCAAAGCGTCTCTGAGGCTCAGTAGAGACGGCAGGCCACAGTTTTTGTTGGATTCGAGCAGGTGTTGCTTTGCGATAATTCGCTTGTTTGAAGCCACTGGACTCAAATTTTCGATATTCTCAGATCTTTGTAACACTTGTCTTAAAGCTTCTTTGAGGCTTAGTAGCGACGGCAGGCCACAGTTTTTGTTGGATTCGAGCAGGTGTTGTTTCGCCATAATTCGCTTGTTTGAAGCAATTTCACTCAATTTTCGACATTCTCTGAATTTCGTAGAACTTGTCTCAAAGCGTCTCTGAGGCTCAGTAGAGACGGCGGGCCACAGTTTTTGTTGGATTCGAGCAGGTGTTGTTTCGCGATAATTCGCTTGTTTGAAGCAATTCCACTCTAATTTTTGACATTCTCTGATATTTGTAACACTTGTATCAAAGCGTCTCTGAGGCTCAGTAGAGACGGCAGGCCACAGTTTTTGTTGGATTCGAGCAGGTGTTGTTTCGCGATAATTCGCTTGTTTAAAGCAATTTCACTCTAATTTTTGACATTCTCTGATATTAGTAACACTTGCCTCATAGCGTTTCTTAGGCTCAGTAGAGACGGCAGGGCACAGTTTTTGTTGGATTCGAGCAGGTGTTGTTTCACGATAATTCGCTTGTTTGAATCAATTTCACTCAAAAATTTGACATTCTCCGATTTTTGTAACACTTGTCTCAAAGCGTCTGTGAGGCTTAGTAGAGACGGCTCGGCACAGTTTTTGTTGGATTCGAGCAGGTGTTGTTTCGTAATAATTCGCTTGTTTTAAGCAATTTCGCTCTAATTTTTAACATTTTCTGATTTTTGTAACAATTGTCTCAAAGCGTCTCTGACGCTCAGTAGAGATCGCAGGGCACAGTTTTTGTTGGATTCGAGCAGGTGTTGTTCCGCGATAGTTTGCTTGTTTAAAGCAATTTCACTCTAATTTTTAACATTCTCTGAATTGTGTAGTGTAACACTTGTGTCAAAGCGTCTCTGAGGCTCAGTAGAGACGAAAAGCCACAGTTTTTGTTGGATTCGAGCAGGTGTTGCTTCGCGATAATTCGCTAGTTTGAAGCCACTGGACTCAAATTTTCGATATTCTCAGATCTTTGTAACACTTGTCTCAAAGCTTCTTTGAGGCTTAGTGGCGACGGCAGGCCACAGTTTTTGTTGGATTCGAGCAGGTGTTGTTTCGCCATAATTCGCTTGTTTGAAGCAATTTCACTCAATTTTCGACATTCTCTGAATTTCGTAGAACTTGCCTCAAAGCGTCTCTGAGGCTTAGTTGAGACGGCTGGGCACAGTTTTTGTTGGATTCAAGCAGGTGTTGTTTCGCGATAATTCGCTTGTTTGAAGCAATTTCACTCAAATTTTCGACAGTCTCTGAATTGTGTAACACTTGTCTCAAAGCGTCTTTGAGGCTTATTAGAGACGGCTGGCCACAGTTTTTGTTGGATTCGAGCAGGTGTTGTTTCGCGATAATTCGCTTGTTTGATGCAATTTCACTCAAATTTTCGACATTCTCTGAATTTCGTAACACTTGTCTCAAAGCGTCTCTGAGGCTCAGTAGAGACGGCAGGCCACAGTTTTTGTTGGATTCGAGCAGGTGTTGCTTCGCGATAATTCGCTTGTTTGAAGCCACTGGACTCAAATTTTCGATATTCTCAGATCTTTGTAAAGCTTGTCGCAAAGCGTCTCTGAGGCTCAGTAGAGACGTCAGGCCACAGTTTTTGTTGGATTCGAGCAGGTGTTGCTTCGCGATAATTCGCTTGTTTGAAGCCACTGGACTCAAACTTTCGATATTCTCAGATCTTTGTAACACTTGTCTCAAAGCGTCTCTGAGGCTCAGTAGATATGGCAGGCCACAGTTTTTGTTGAAATTCAAGCAGGTGTTGTTTCGCGGTAATTCGCTTGTTTGAAGCAATTGCACTTTAATTTTTGACATTATCTGATATTTGTAACACTTGCCTCATAGCGTATCTGAGGCTTAGTAGAGACGGCTGAGCAGAGTTTTTGTTGGATTCGAGCAGGTGTTGTTTCGCGATAATTCCCTTGTTTAGAGCAATTTCACTCTAATTTTTAACATTCTCTGATTTTGGTAACACTTGTCTCAAAGCGTCTCTGAGGCTTAGTAGAGTCGGCTGGGCACAACTTTGGTTGGTATCGAGCAGGTGTTGTTTCGCGATAATTCGCTTGTTTGAAGCAATTTCACTCAAATTTTCGACATTCTCTGAATTGTGTAACACTTGTCTCAAAGCGTCTTTGAGGCTTAGCAGAGACGGCAGGCCACAGTTTTTGTTGGATTCGAGCAGGTGTTTCGCCATAATTCGCTTGTTTGAAGCAATTTCACTAAAATTTTCGACATTCTCTGAATTTCGTAGAACTTGTCTCAAAGCGTCTCTGAGGCTCAGTAGAGACGGCTGGCCACAGTTATTGTTGGATTCGAGCAGGTGTTGTTTCGCGATAATTCGCTTGTTTGAAGCAATTCCACTCTAATTTTTGACATTCTCTGATATTTAAAACAGTTATCTCAAAGCGTCTCTGAGGGTTAGTAGAGACGGCTGGGCACAGTTTTTGTTGGATTCGAGCAGGTGTTGTGTCGCGATAATTCGCTTGTTATAAGCAATTTCGCTCTAATTTTTAACATTTTCTGATTTTTGTAACAATTGTCTCAAAGCGTCTCTGACGCTCAGTAGAGATCGCAGGGCACAGTTTTTGTTGGATTCGAGCAGGTGTTGTTCCGCGATAATTCGCTTGTTTAAAGCAATTTCACTCTAATTTTTAACATTCTCCGAATTGTGTAGTGTAACACTTGTGTCAAAGCGTCTCTGAGGCTCAGTAGAGACGACAGGCCACAGTTTTTGTTGGATTCGAGCAGGTGTTGCTTCGCGATAATTCGCTTGTTTGAAGCCACTGGACTCAAATTTTCGATATTCTCAGATCCTTGTAAAACTTGTCGCAAAGCGTCTCTGAGGCTCAGTAGAGACGTCAGGCCACAGTTTTTGTTGGATTCAAACAGGTGTTGTTTCGCGATAATTCGCTTGTTTGAATCAATTTCACTCAAATTTTCGACATTCTCTGAATTGTGTAACACTTGTCTCAAAGCGTCTCTGAGGCTTAGTAGAGACGGCTGGCCACAGTTTTTGTTGGATTCGAGCAGGTGTTGTTTCGCGATAATTCGCTTGTTTGAAGCAATTTCACCTAAATTTTCGACATTCTCTGAATTTCGTAACACTTGTCTCAAAGCGTCTCTGAGCCTCAGTAGAGACGGCAGGCCACAGTTTATGTTGGATTCGAGCAGGTGTTGTTTCGCGATAATTCGCTTGTTTGAAGCAATTCCACACTAATTTTTGACATTCTCTGATATCTGTAACACTTGTCTCAAAGTGTCTCTGAGGCTTAGTAGAGACGGCTGGGCACAGTTTTTGTTGGATTCGAGCAGGTGTTGTTTCGCGATAATTCGCTTGTTGAAAGCAATTTCACTCTAATTTTTAATATTTTCTGATTTTTGTAACAATTGTCTCAAAGCGTCTCTGAGGCTCAGTAGAGACGGCAGGGCAGAGTTTTTGTTGGATTCGAGCAGGTGTTGTTTCACGATAATTCGCTTGTTTAGAGCAATTTCACTCAAATATTCGACATTCTCCGATTTTTGTAACACTTGTCTCAAAGCGTCTCTGAGGCTTAGTAGAGACGGCTGGGCACAGTTTTTGTTGGATTCGAGCAGGTGTTGTTTCGCGATAATTCGCTTATTTGAAGCAATTCCACTCTAATTTTTGACATTCTCTGATATTTAAAACACTTGTCTCAAAGCGTCTCTGAGGCTTAGTAGAGACGGCTGGGCACAGTTTTTGTTGGATTCGAGCAGGTGTTGTTTCGTAATAATTCGCTTGTTTTAAGCAATTTCGCTCTAATTTTTAACATTTTCTGATTTTTGTAACAATTGTCTCAAAGCGTCTCTGACGCTCAGTAGAGATCGCAGGGCACAGTTTTTGTTCATTGGAGCAGGTGTTGTTCCGCGATAATTCGCTTGTTTAAAGCAATTTCACTCTAATTCTTAACATTCTCTGAATTGTGTAGTGTAACACTTGTGTCAAAGCGTCTCTGAGGCTCAGTAGAGACGACAGGCCACAGTTTTTGTTGGATTCGAGCAGGTGTTGCTTCGCGATAATTCGCTTGTTTGAAGCCACTGGACTCAAATTTTCGATATTCTCAGATCTTTGTAAAACTTGTCGCAAAGCGTCTCTGAGGCTGAGTAGAGACGGCAGGCCACAGTTTTTGTTGGATTCGAGCAGGTGTTGCTTTACGATAATTCGCTTGTTTGAAGCCACTGGACTCAAATTTTCGATATTCTCAGATCTTTGTAACACTTGTCTCAAAGCTTCTTTGAGGCTTAGTAGCGACGGCAGGCCACAGTTTTTGTTGGATTCGAGCAGGTGTTGGTTCGCCATAATTCGCTTGTTTGAAGCAATTTCACTCAATTTTCGACATTCTCTGAATTTCGTAGAACTTGTCTCAAAGCGTCTCTGAGGCTCAGTAGAGACGGCGGGCCACAGTTTTTGTTGGATTCGAGCAGGTGTTGTTTCGCGATAATTCGCTTGTTTGAAGCAATTCCACTCTAATTTTTGACATTCTCTGATATTTGTAACACTTGCCTCAAAGCGTCTCTGAGGCTTAGTTGAGACGGCTGGGCACAGTTTTTGTTGGATTCAAGCAGGTGTTGTTTCGCGATAATTCGCTTGTTTGAAGCAATTTCATTCAAACGTTCGACAGTCTCTGAATTGTGTAACACTTGTCTCAAAGCGTCTTTGAGGCTTAGTAGAGACGGCTGGCCACAGTTTTTGTTGGATTCGAGCAGGTGTTGTTTCGCGATAATTCGCTTGTTTGATGCAATTTCACTCAAATTTTCGACATTCTCTGAATTTCGTAACACTTGTCTCAAAGCGTCTCGGAGGCTCAGTAGAGACGGCAGGCCACAGTTTTTGTTGGATTCGAGCAGGTGTTGTTTCGCGATAATTCGCTTGTTTAAAGCAATTTCACTCTAATTTTTGACATTCTCTGATATTTGTAACACTTGCCTCAAAGCGTTTCTTAGGCTCAGTAGAGACGGCAGGGCACAGTTTTTGTTGGATTCGAGCAGGTGTTGTTTCACGATAATTCGCTTGTTTGAATCAATTTCACTCAAATATTCGACATTCTCCGATTTTTGTAACACTTGTCTCAAAGCGTCTCTGAGGCTTAGTAGAGACGGCTGGGCACAGTTTTTGTTGGATTCGAGCAGGTGTTGTTTCGTAATAATTCGCTTGTTTTAAGCAATTTCGCTCTAATTTTTAACATTTTCTGATTTTTGTAACAATTGTCTCAAAGCCTCTCTGACGCTCAGTAGAGATCGCAGGGCACAGTTTTTGTTGGATTCGAGCAGGTGTTGTTCCGCGATAGTTCGCTTGTTTAAACAATTTCACTCTAATTTTTAACATTCTCTGAATTGTGTAGTGTAACACTTGTGTCAAAGCGTCTCTGAGGCTCAGTAGAGACGACAAGCCACAGTTTTTGTTGGATTCGAGCAGGTGTTGCTTCGCTATAATTCGCTTGTTTGAAGCCACTGGACTCAAATTTTCGATATTCTCAGATCTTTGTAAAACTTGTCGCAAAGCGTCTCTGAGGCTCAGTAGAGACGGTAGGCCACAGTTTTTGTTGGATTCGAGCAGGTGTTGCTTTGCGATAATTCGCTTGTTTGAAGCCACTGGACTCAAATTTTGGATATTCTCAGATGTTTGTAACACTTGTCTCAAAGCGTCTTTGAGGCTTAGTAGAGACGGCAGGCCACAGTTTTTGTTGGACTCGAGCAGGTGTTGTTTTGCCATAATTCGCTTGTTTGAAGCAATTTCACTCAATTTTCGACATTCTCTGAATTTCGTAGAACTTGTCTCAAAGCGTCTCTGAGGCTCAGTAGAGATGGCAGGCCACAGTTTTTGTTGGATTCGAGCAGGTGTTGTTTCGCGATAATTCGCTTGTTTGAAGCAATTCCACTCTAATTTTTTACATTCTCTGATATTTGTAACACTTGCCTCAAAGCGTCTCTGAGGCTTAGTTGAGACGGCTGGGCACAGTTTTTGTTGAATTCAAGCAGGTGTTGTTTCGCGATAATTCGTTTGTTTGAAGCAATTTCACTCAAATTTTCGACAGTCTCTGAATTGTGTAACACTTGTCTCAAAGCGTCTTTGAGGCTTAGTAGAGACGGCTGGCCACAGTTTTTGTTGGATTCGAGCAGGTGTTGTTTCGCGATAATTCGCTTGTTTGAAGCAATTCCACTCTAATTTTCGACATTCTCTGATATTTAAAACAGTTATCTCAAAGCGTCTCTGAGGGTTAGTAGAGACGGCTGGGCGCAGTTTTTGTTGGATTCGAGCAGGTGTTGTTTCGCGATAATTCGCTTGTTTTAAGCAATTACGCTCTTATTTTTAACATTTTCTGATTTTTGTAACAATTGTCTCAAAGCGTCTCTGACGCTCAGTAGAGATCGCAGGGCACAGTTTTTGTTGGATTCGAGCAGGTGTTGTTCCGCGATAATTCGCTTGTTTAAAGCAATTTCACTCTAATTTTTAACATTCTCCGAATTGTGTAGTGTAACACTTGTGTCAAAGCGTCTCTGAGGCTTAGTAGAGTTGGCTGGGCACAATTTTGGTTGGTATCGAGCAGGTGTTGTTTCGTGATAATTCGCTTGTTTGAAGCAATTTCACTCAAATTTTCGACATTCTCTGAATTGTGTAACACTTGTCTCAAAGCGTCTTTGAGGCTTAGCAGAGAGGGCAGGCCACAGTTTTTGTTGGATTCGAGCAGGTGTTTCGCCATAATTCGCTTGTTTGAAGCAATTTCACTCAAATTTTCGACATTCTCTGAATTTCGTAGAACTTGTCTCAAAGCGTCTCTGAGGCTCAGTAGAGACGGCAGGCCACAGTTATTGTTGGATTCGAGCAGGTGTTGTTTCGCGATAATTCGCTTGTTTGAAGCAATTCCACTCTAATTTTTGACATTCTCTGATATTTGTAACACTTGCCTCAAAGCTTCTTTGAGGCATAGTAGCGACGGCAGGCCACAGTTTTTGTTGGATTCGAGCAGGTGTTGTTTCGCGATAATTCGCTTGTTTGAAGCAATTCCACTCTAATTTATGACATTCTCTGATATTTGTCACACTTGTCTCAAAGCGTCTCTGAGGCTTAGTAGAGACGGCTGGGCACAGTTTTTGTTGGATTCGAGCAGGTGTTGTTTCGCGATAATTCGCTTGTTTGAAGCAATTCCACTCTAATTTATGACATTCTCTGGTATTTGTCACACTTGTCTCAAAGCGTCTTTGAGGCTTAGCAGAGAGGGCAGGCCACAGTTTTTGTTGGATTCGAGCAGGTGTTTCGCCATAATTCGCTTGTTTGAAGCAATTTCACTCAAATTTTCGACATTCTCTGAATTTCGTAGAACTTGTCTCAAAGCGTCTCTGAGGCTCAGTAGAGACGGCAGGCCACAGTTTTTGTTGGATTCGTGCAGGTGTTGCTTTGCGATAATTCGCTTGTTTGAAGCCACTGGACTCACATTTTCGATATTCTCAGATCTTTGTAACACTTGTCTCAAAGCTTCTTTGAGGCTTAGTAGCGACGGCAGGCCACAGTTTTTGTTGGATTCGAGCAGGTGTTGTTTCGCCATAATTCGCTTGTTTGAAGCAATTTCACTCAATTTTCGACATTCTCTGAATTTCGTAGAACTTGTCTCAAAGCGTCTCTGAGGCTCAGTAGAGACGGCGGGCCACAGTTTTTGTTGGATTCGAGCAGGTGTTGTTTCGCGATAATTCGCTTGTTTAAAGCAATTTCACTCTAATTTTTAACATTCCCTGAATTGTGTAACACTTGTGTCAAAGTGTCTTTGAGGCTTAGTAGAGACGGCTGGGCACA
The DNA here is from genome assembly GCA_030765045.1 of Tenodera sinensis. Taxonomy (NCBI): domain Eukaryota; kingdom Metazoa; phylum Arthropoda; class Insecta; order Mantodea; family Mantidae; genus Tenodera; species Tenodera sinensis. The sequence goes on along the minus strand of CM060964.1, from coordinate 213,641,920 downwards.
GTTTTCGTTGGATTCGAGCAGGCGTTGCTTCGCGATAATTCGCTTGTTTGAAGCAATTCCAGTCTAATTTTCGACATTCTCTGCATTTCGTAACACTTGTCTCAAAGCGTCTCTGAGGCTCAGTAGAGACGGCAGGGCACAGTTTTTGTTGGATTCGAGCAGGTGTTGTTTCGCGATAATTCGCTTGTTTGAAGCAATTCCACTCTAATTTATGACATTCTCTGATATTTGTCACACTTGTCTCTAAGCGTCTCTGAGGCTTAGTAGAGACGGCTGGGCACAGTTTTTGTTGGATTCGAGCAGGTGTTGTTTCGCGATAACTCGCTTGTTTGAATCAATTTCACTCAAATTTTCGACATTCTCTGAATTGTGTAACACTTGTCTCAAAGCGTCTCTGAGGCTTAGTAGAGACGGCTGGCCACAGTTTTTGTTGGATTCGAGCAGGTGTTGTTTCGCGATAATTCGCTTGTTTGAAGCAATTTCACTCAAATTTTCGACATTCTCTGAATTTCGTAACACTTGTCTAAAAGCGTCTCTGAGCCTCAGTAGAGACGGCAGGCCACAGTTTTTGTTGGATTCGAGCAGGTGTTGTTTCGCGATAATTCGCTTGTTTGAAGCAATTCCACACTAACTTTTGACATTCTCTGATATCTGTAACACTTGTCTCAAAGCGTCTCTGAGGCTTAGTAGAGACGGCTGGGCACAGTTTTTGTTGGATTCGAGCAGGTGTTGTTTCGCGATAATTCGCTTGTTGAAAGCAATTTCACTCTAATTTTTAACATTTTCTGATTTTTGTAACAATTGTCTCAAAGCGTCTCTGCGGCTCAGTAGAGACGGCAGGGCAGAGTTTTTGTTGGATTCGAGCAGGTGTTGTTTCACGATAATTCGCTTGTTTAGAGCAATTTCACTCAAATATTCGACATTCTCCGATTTTTGTAACACTTGTCTCAAAGCGTCTCTGAGGCTTAGTAGAGACGGCTGGGCACAGTTTTTGTTGGATTCGAGCAGGTGTTGTTCACGATAATTCGCTTGTTTGAAGCAATTCCACTCTAATTTTTGACATTCTCTGATATTTAAAACACTTGTCTCAAAGCGTCTCTGAGGCTTAGTAGAGACGGCTGGGCACAGTTTTTGTTGGATTCGAGCAGGTGTTGTTTCGTAATAATTCGCTTGTTTTAAGCAACTTCGCTCTAATTTTTAACATTTTCTGATTTTTGTAACAATTGTCTCAAAGCGTCTCTGACGCTCAGTAGAGATCGCAGGGCACAGTTTTTGTTCAATTCGAGCAGGTGTTGTTCCGCGATAATTCGCTTGTTTAAAGCAATTTCACTCTAATTCTTAACATTCTCTGAATTGTGTAGTGTAACACTTGTGTCAAAGCGTCTCTGAGGCTCAGTAGAGACGACAGGCCACAGTTTTTGTTGGATTCGAGCAGGTGTTGCTTCGCGATAATTCGCTTGTTTGAAGCCACTGGACTCAAATTTTCGATATTCTCAGATCTTTGTAAAACTTGTCGCAAAGCGTCTCTGAGGCTCAGTAGAGACGGCAGGCCACAGTTTTTGTTGGATTCGAGCAGGTGTTGCTTTGCGATAATTCGCTTGTTTGAAGCCACTGGACTCAAATTTTCGATATTCTCAGATCTTTGTAACACTTGTCTCAAAGCTTCTTTGAGGCTTAGTAGCGACGGCAGGCCACAGTTTTTGTTGGATTCGAGCAGGTGTTGTTTCGCCATAATTCGCTTGTTTGAAGCAATTTCACTCAATTTTCGACATTCTCTGAATTTCGTAGAACTTCTCTCAGAGCGTCTCTGAGGCTCAGTAGAGACGGCGGGCCACAGTTTTTGTTGGATTCGAGCAGGTGTTGTTTCGCGATAATTCGCTTGTTTGAAGCAACTTGACTCCAATTTTCGATATTCTCAGATCTTCGTAACACTTGCCTCAATGCGTCTCTGAGGCTCAGTAGAGACGGGCGGCCACAGTTTTTGTTGGATTCGAGCAGGTGTTGTTTCGCGATAATTCGCTTGTTTAAAGCAATTTCACTCTAATTTTTAACATTCCCTGAATTGTGTAACACTTGTGTCAAAGTGTCTTTGAGGCTTAGTAGAGACGGCTGGGCACAGTTTTTGTTGGATTCGAGCAGGCGTTGCTTCGCGATAATTCGCTTGTTTGAAGCAATTCCAGTCTAATTTTCGACATTCTCTGCATTTCGTAACACTTGTCTCAAAGCGCCTCTGAGGCTCAGTAGAGACGGCAGGCCACAGTTTTTGTTGGATTCGAGCAGGTGTTGTTTCGCGATAATTCGCTTGTTTGAAGCAATTCCACTCTAATTTATGACATTCTCTGATATTTGTCACACTTGTCTCAAAACGTCTCTGAGGCTTAGTAGAGACGGCTGGGCACAGTTTTTGTTGGATTCGAGCAGGTGTTGGCTCGCGATAATTCGCTTGTTTAGAGCAATTTCACTCAAATTTTCGGCATTCTCTGGTTTTTGTAACACTTGTCTCAGAGCGTCTCTGAGGCTTAGTAGAGACGGCTGGGCACAGTTTTTGTTGGATCCGAGCAGGTGTTGTTTCGTGATAATTCGCTTGTTTGAAGCAATTTCACTCAAATTTTCGAATTTCTCTGAATTTCGTAACACTTGTCTCAAGGCGTCTCTGAGGCTCAGGAGAGACGGCTGGGTACAGTTTTTGTTGGATTCGAGCAGGTGTTGTATCGCGATAATTCGCTTGTTTGAAGCAATTTCACCCAAATTTTCGACATTCTCTGAATTTCGTAACACTTGTCTCAAAGCGTCTCTGAGGCTTAGTAGAGACGGCAGGCCACAGTTTTTGTTGGATTCGAGCAGGTGTTGTTTCGCGATAATTCGCTTGTTTGAAGCAATTTCACTCAAATTTTCGACATTCTCTGAATTTCGTAACACTTGTCTCAAGGAGTCTCTGAGGCTCAGGAGAGACGGCAGGCCACAGTTTATGTTGGATTCGAGCAGGTGTTGTTTCGCGATAATTCGCTTGTTTGAAGCAATTTCACTCAAATTTTCGACATTCTCTAAATTGTGTAACACTTGTCTCAAAGCGTCTTTGAGGCTTAGTAGAGACGGCTGGCCACAGTTTTCGTTGGATTCGAGCAGGTGTTGTTTCGCCATAATTCGCTTGTTTGAAGCAATTTCACTCAAATTTTCGACATTCTCTGAATTTCGTAGAGCTAGTCTGAAAGCGTCTCTGAGGCTCAGTAGAGACGGCAGGCCACAGTTTTTGTTGGATTCGAGCAGGTGTTGTTTCGCGATAATTCGCTTGTTTGAAGCAATTCCACTCTAATTTTCGACATTCTCTGAATTTCGTAACACTTGTCTCAAGGCGTCTCTGAGGCTCAGTAGAGACGGCAGGCCACAGTTTTTGTTGGATTCGAGCAGGTGTTGTTTCGCGATAATTCGCTTGTTTGAAGCAATTCCACTCTAATTTATGACATTCTCTGATATTTGTCACACTTGTCTCAAAGCTTCTCTGAGGCTTAGTAGAGACGGCTGGGCACAGTTTTTGTTGGATTCGAGCAGGTGTTGGTTCGCGATAATTCGCTTGTTTAGAGCAATTTCACTCAAATTTTCGACATTCTCTGGTTTTTCGTAACACTTGTCTCAGAGCGTCTCTGAGGCTTAGTAGAGACGGCTGGGCACAGTTTTTGTTGGATCCGAGCAGGTGTTGTTTCGCGATAATTCGCTTCTTTGAAGCAATTTCACTGAAATTTTCGAATTTCTCTGAATTTCGTAACACTTGTCTCAAGGCGTCTCTGAGGCTCAGGAGAGACGGCAGGCCACAGTTTTTGTTGGATTCGAGCAGGTGTTGTTTCGCGATAATTAGCTTGTTTGAAGCAATTTCACTCAAATTTTCGACATTCTCTGAATTGTGTAACACTTGTCTCAAAGCGTCTTTGAGGCTTAGTAGAGACGGCTGGCCACAGTTTTTGTTGGATTCGAGCAGGTGTTGCTTCGCGATAATTCGCTTGTTTGAAGCAATTTCACTGAAATTTTCGACATTCTCTGAATTTCGTAGAGCTTGTCTGAAAGCGTCTCTGAGGCTCATTAGAGACGGCTGGCCACAGTTTTTGTTGGATTCGAGCAGGTGTTGTTTCGCGATAATTCGCTTGTTTGAAGCAATTCCACTCTGATTTATGACATTCTCTGAATTTCGTAACACTTGTCTCAAGGAGTCTCTGAGGCTCAGGAGAGACGGCAGGCCACAGTTTATGTTGGATTCGAGCAGGTGTTGTTTCGCGATAATTCGCTTGTTTGAAGCAATTTCACTCAAATTTTCGACATTCTCTGAATTGTGTAACACTTGTCTCGAAGCGTCTTTGAGGCTTAGTAGAGACCGCTGGCCACAGTTTTTGTTGGGTTCGAGCAGGTGTTGTTTCGCGATAATTCGCTTGTTTAAAGAAACTTCACTCTAATTTTTAACATTTTCTGATATTTGTAACAATTGTCTCAAAGCGTCTCTGAAGTTCAGTAGCAACGGCAGGGCAGAGTTTTATTTGGATTCGATCAGGTGTTGTTTCGCGATAATTCGCTGGTTTGAAGCAATTTCACTCAAATTTTCGACAGTCTCTGAATTGTGTAACACTTGTCTCAAAGCGTCTCTGAGGCTTAGTAGAGACGGCTGGCCACAGTTTTTGTTGGATTCGAGCAGGTGTTGTTTCGCGATAATTCGCTTGTTTGAAGCAATTTCACTCAAATTTTCGACAGTCTCTGAATTGTGTAACACTTGTCTCAAAGCGTCTCTGAGGCTTAGTAGAGACGGCTGTGCACAGTTTTTGTTGAATTCGAGCAGGTGTTGTTTTGCGATAATTCGCTTGTTTAGAGCAATTTCACTCAAATTTTCGACATTCTCTGATTTTTGTAAGACTTGTCTCAATGCGTCTCTGAGGCTTAGTAGAGACGGCTGAGCAGAGTTTTTTTTGGATTCGAGCAGGTGTTGTTTCGCGATAATTCGCTTGTTTAGAGAAATTTAACTCTAATTTTCGACATTCTCTGGTTTTTCGTAACACTTGTCTCAGAGCGTCTCTGAGGCTTAGTAGAGACGGCTGGGCACAGTTTTTGTTGGATCCGAGCAGGTGTTGTTTCGCGATAATTCGCTTCTTTGAAGCAATTTCACTGAAATTTTCGAATTTCTCTGAATCTCGTAACACTTGTCTCAAGGAGTCTCTGAGGCTCAGGAGAGACGGCAGGCCACAGTTTTTGTTGGATTCGAGCAGGTGTTGTTTCGCGATAATTCGCTTGTTTGAAGCAATTTCACTCAAATTTTCGACATTCTCTGAATTTCGTAACACTTGTCTCAAGGAGTCTCTGAGGCTCAGGAGAGACGGCAGGCCACAGTTTATGTTGGATTCGAGCAGGTGTTGTTTCGCGATAATTCGCTTGTTTGAAGCAATTTCACTCAAATTTTCGACATTCTCTGAATTGTGTAACACTTGTCTCAAAGCGTCTTTGAGGCTTAGTAGAGACGGCTGGCCACAGTTTTCGTTGGATTCGAGCAGGTGTTGTTTCGCCATAATTCGCTTGTTTGAAGCAATTTCACTCAAATTTTCGACATTCTCTGAATTTCGTAGAGCTTGTCTGAAAGCGTCTCTGAGGCTCAGTAGAGACGGCAGGCCACAGTTTTTGTTGGATTCGAGCAGGTGTTGTTTCGCGATAATTCGCTTGTTTGAAGCAATTCCACTCTAATTTTCGACATTCTCTGAATTTCGTAACACTTGTCTCAAAGCGTCTCTGAGGCTCAGTAGAGACGGCAGGCCACAGTTTTTGTTGGATTCGAGCAGGTGTTGTTTCGCGATAATTCGCTTGTTTGAAGCAATTCCACTCTAATTTATGACATTCTCTGATATTTGTCACACTTGTCTCAAAGCGTCTCTGAGGCTTAGTAGAGACGGCTGGGCACAGTTTTTGTTGGATTCGAGCAGGTGTTTGTTCGCGATAATTCGCTTGTTTAGAGCAATGTCACTCAAATTTTCGACATTCTCTGGTTTTTCGTAACACTTGTCTCAGAGCGTCTCTGAGGCTTAGTAGAGACGGCTGGGCACAGTTTTTGTTAGATCCGAGCAGGTGTTGTTTCGCGATAATTCGCTTCTTTGAAGCAATTTCACTGAAATTTTCGAATTTCTCTGAATTTCGTAACACTTGTCTCAAGGAGTCTCTGAGGCTCAGGAGAGACGGCAGGGCACAGTTTTTGTTGGATTCGAGCAGGTGTTGTTTCGCGATAATTCGCTTGTTTGAAGCAATTTCACTCAAATTTTCGACATTCTCTGAATTGTGTAACACTTGTCTCAAAGCGTCTTTGAGGCTTAGTAGAGATTGCTGGCCACAGTTTTTGTTGGATTCGAGCAGGTGTTGCTTCGCGATAATTCGCTTGTTTGAAGCAATTTCACTCAAATTTTCGACATTCTCTGAATTTCGTAACACTTGTCTCAAAGCGTCTCTCAGGCTCAGTAGAGACAGCAGGCCACAGTTTTTGTTGGATTCGAGCAGGTGTTGTTTCGCGATAATTCGCTTGTTTGAAGCAATTACACTCAAATTTTCGAATTTCTCTTAATTTCGTAACACTTGTCTCAAGGCGTCTCTGAGGCTCAGTAGACACGGCAGGCCACAGTTTTTGTTGGATTCGAGCAGGTGTTGTTTCGCGATAATTCGCTTGTTTGAAGCAATTACACTCTAATTTTTGGCATTATCTGATATTTGTAACACTTGTCTCATAGCGTTTCTGAGGCTTAGTAGAGACGGCTGAGCGGAGTTTTTGTTGCACTCGAGCAGGTGTTGTTTCGCGATAATTCGCTTGTTTAGAGCAATTTCACTCTAATTTTTAACATTCTCTGATTTTGGTAACACTTGTCTCAAAGCGTCTCTGAGGCTTAGTAGAGTCGGCTGGGCACAACTTTGGTTGGATTCGAGCAGGTGTTGTTTCGCGATAATTCGCTTGTTTGAAGCAATTTCACTCAAATTTACGACATTCTCTGAATTGTGTAACACTTGTCCCAAAGCGTCTTTGAGGCTTAGTAGAGACGGCAGGCCACAGTTTTCGTTGGATTCGAGCAGGTGTTGTTTCGCCATAATTCGCTTGTTTGAAGCAATTTCACTCAAATTTTCGACATTCTCTGAATTTCGTAGAGCTTGTCTGAAAGCGTCTCTGAGGCTCAGTAGAGACGGCAGGCCACAGTTTTTGTTGGATTCGAGCAGGTGTTGTTTCGCGATAATTCGCTTGTTTGAAGCAATTCCACTCTAATTTTTGACATTCTCTGATATTTGTAACACTTGCCCCAAAGCGTCTCTGAGGCTTAGTTGAGACGGCTGGGCACAGTTTTTGTTGGCTTCGAGCAGGTGTTGTTTCGCGATAATTCGCTTGTTTGAAGCAATTTCACCCAAATTTTCGACATTCTCTGAATTGTGTAACACTTGTCTCAAAGCGTCTTTGAGGCATAGTAGAGACAGCTGGCCACAGTTTTTGTTGGGTTCGAGCAGTTGTTGTTTCGCGATAATTCGCTTGTTTAAAGAAACTTCACTCTAATTTTTAACATTTTCTGATATTTGTAACAATTGTCTCAAAGCGTCTCTGAGGTTCAGTAGCAACGGCAGGGCAGAGTTTTATTTGGATTCGAGCAGGTGTTGTTTCGCGATAATTCGCTGGTTTAAAGCAATTTCACTCTAATTTTTAACATTCTCTGAATTGTGTAACACTTGTCTCAAAGCGTCTTTGAGGCTTAGTAGAGACGGCTGGCCACAGTTTTTGTTGGATTCGAGCAGGTGTTGTTTCGCGATAATTCGCTTGTTTGAAGCAATTTCACTCAAATTTTCGACAGTCTCTGAATTGTGTAACACTTGTCTCAAAGCGTCTCTGAGGCTTAGTAGAGACGGCTAGGCACAGTTTTTGTTGAATTCGAGCAGGTGTTTTTCGCGATAATTCGCTTGTTTAGAGCAATTTCACTCAAATTTTCGACATTCTCTGATTTTTGTAAGACTTGTCTCAATGCGTCTCTGAGGCTTAGTAGAGACGGCTGGGCACAGTTTTTGATGGATTCGAGCAGGTGTCGTTTCGCGATAATTCGCTTGTTTGAAGCAATTTCACTCAAATTTTCGAATTTCTCTGAATTTCGTAACACTTGTCTCAAGGCGTCTCTGAGGTTCAGTAGAGACGGCAGGCCACAGTTTTTGTTGTATTCGAGCAGGTGTTGTTTCGCGATAATTCGCTTGTTTGAAGCAATTCCACTCTAATTTTTGACATTATCTGATATTTGTAACACTTGTCTCAAAGCGTCTCTGAGGCTTAGTAGAGACGGCTTAGCAGAGTTTTTTTTGGATTGGAGCAGGTGTTGTTTCGCGATAATTCGCTTGTTTAGAGAAATTTCACTCTAATTTTTAACATTCTCTGATTTTGGTAACACTTGTCTCAAAGCGTCTCTGAGGCTTAGTAGAGACGGCTGGGCACAGATTTGTTTGGATTCGAGCAGGTGTTGTTTCGCGATAATTCGCTTGTTTGAAGCAATTTCACTCAAATTTTCGACATTCTCTGAATTGTGTAACACTTGTCTCAAAGCGTCTCTGAGGCTTAGTAGAGACGGCTAGCCACAGTTTTCGTTGGATTCGAGCAGGTTTTGTCTCGCGATAATTCGCTTGTTTTAAGCAATTTCACTCAAATTTTCGACATTCTCTGAATTTCGTAACACTTGTCTCAAAGCGTCTCTGATGCTCAGTAGAGAGGGCAGGCCACAGTTTTTGTTGGATTCGAGCAGGTGTTGTTTCGCGATAATTCGCTTGTTTCAAGCAATTCCACTCTAATTTTTGACATTCTCTGATATTTGTCACACTTGTCTCAAAGCGTCTGTGAGGCTTAGTAGAGACGGCTGGGCACAGCTTTTGTTGGATTCGAGCAGGTGTTGTTTCGCGATAATTCGCTTGTTTAGAGCAATTTCACTCAAATTTTCGACATTCCCTGATTTTTGTAACACTTGTCTCAAAGCGTTTCTGAGGCTTAAGGGAGACGGCTGTGCACAGTTTTTGTTGAAATTCGACCAGGTGTTGTTTCGCGATAATTCGCTTGTTTGAAGCAATTTCACTCAAATTTTCGAATTTCTCTGAATAACGTAACACTTGTCTCAAGGCGTCTCTGAGGCCCAGTAGACACGGCAGGCTACAGTTTTTGTTGGATTCGAGCAGGTGTTGTTTCGCGATAATTCGCTTGTTTGAAGCAATTACACTTTAATTTTTGACATTATCTGATATTTGTAACACTTGTCTCATAGCGTCTCTGAGGCTTAGTAGAGACGGCTGAGCAGAGTTTTTGTTGGATTCTAGCAGGTGTTGTTTCGCGATAATTCGCTTGTTTAGAGCAATTTCACTCTAATTTGTAACATTCTCTGATTTTGGTAACACTTGTCTCAAAGCGTCTCTGAGGCTTAGTAGAGTCGGCTGGGCACAACTTTGGTTGGATTCGAGCAGGTGTTGTTTCGCGATAATTCCCTTGTTTGAAGCAATTTCACTCAAATTTTCGACATTCTCTGAATTTCGTAGAACTTGTCTCAAAGCGTCTCTGAGGCTCAGTAGAGACGGCAGGCCACAGTTATTGTTGGATTCGAGCAGGTGTTGTTTCGCGATAATTCGCTTGTATGAAGATTTCACTCAAATTTTGGACATTCTCTGAATTTCGTTTCACTTGTCTCAAAGCGTCTCTGAGGCTCAATAGGGACGGCAGGTCACAGTTTTTGTTGGATTCGAGCAGGTGTTGTTTAGCGATAATTCGCTTGTTTGAAGCAATTCCACTCTAATTTTTGACATTCTCTGATATTTGTCACACTTGTCTCAAAGCGTCTCTGAGGCTTAGTAGAGTCGGCTGGGCACAACTTTGGTTGGTGTCGAGCAGGTGTTGTTTCGCGATAATTCGCCTGTTTGAAGCAATTTCAGTCAAATTTTCGACATTCTCTGAATTTCGTAGAACTTGTCTCAAAGCGTCTCTGAGGCTCAGTAGAGACGGCAGGCCACAGTTATTGTTGGATTCGAGCAGGTGTTGTTTCGCGATAATTCGCTTGTTTGAAGCAATTCCACTCTAATTTTTGACATTCTCTGATATTTGTAACAGTTGCCTCAAAGCGTCTCTGAGGCTTAGTTGAGACGGCTTGGCACAGTTTGTGTTGGATTCGAGCAGGTGTTGTTTCGCGATAATTCGCTTGTTTGAATCAATTTCACTCAAATTTTCGACATTCTCTGAATTGTGTAACACTTGTCTCAAAGCGTCTCTGAGGCCTAGTAGAGACGGCTGGCCACAGTTTTTGTTGGATTCGAGCAGGTGTTGTTTCGCGATAATTCGCTTGTTTGAAGCAATTCCACACTAATTTTTGACATTCTCTGATATCTGTAACACTTGTCTCAAAGCGTCTCTGAGGCTTAGTAGAGACGGCTGGGCACAGTTTTTGTTGGATTCGAGCAGGTGTTGTTTCGCGATAATTCGCTTGTTTAAAGCAATTTCACTCTAATTTTTAACATTTTCTGATTTTTGTAACAATTGTCTCAAAGCGTCTCTGAGGCTCAGTAGAGACGGCAGGGCAGAGCTTTTGTTGGATTCGAGCAGGTGTTGTTTCACGATAATTCGCTTGTTTAGAGCAATTTCACTCAAATATTCGACATTCTCCGACTTTTGTAACACTTGTCTCAAAGCGTCTCTGAGGCTTAGTAGAGACGGCTGGGCACAGTTTTTGATGGATTCGAGCAGGTGTTGTTTCGCGATAATTCGCTTGTTTTAAGCAATTTCGCTCTAATTTTTAACATTTTCTGATTTTTGTAACAATTGTCTCAAAGCGTCTCTGACGCTCAGTAGAGATCGCAGGGCACAGTTTTTGTTGGATTCGAGCAGGTGTTGTTCCGCGATAATTCGCTTGTTTAAAGCAATTTCACTCTACTTTTTAACATTCTCTGAATTGTGTAGTGTAACACTTGTGTCAAAGCGTCTCTGAGGCTCAGTAGAGACGACAGGCCACAGTTTTTGTTGGATTCGAGCATTTGTTGCTTCGTGATAATTCGCTTGTTTGAAGCCACTGGACTCAAATTTTCGATATTCTCAGATCTTTGTAAAACTTATCGCAAAGCGTCTCTGAGGCTCAGTAGAGACGTCAGGCCACAGTTTTTGTTGGATTCGAGCAGGTGTTGCTTCGCGATAATTCGCTTGTTTGAAGCCACTGGACTCAAATTTTCGATATTCTCAGATCTTTGCAACACTTGTCTCAAAGCGTCTTTGAGGCTTAGTAGAGACGGCAGGCCACAGTTTTTGCTGGATTCGAGCAGGTGTTGTTTCGCCATAATTCGCTTGTTTGAAGCATTTTCACTCAAGTTTTCGTCATTCTCTGAATTTCGTAACACTTGTCTCAAAGCGTCTCTGAGGCTCAGTAGACACGGCAGGCCACAGTTTTTGTTGAAATTCGAGCAGGTGTTGTTTCGCGGTAATTCGCTTGTTTGAAGCAATTGCACTTTAATTTTTGACATTATCTGATATTTGTAACACTTGCCTCATAGCGTCTCTGAGGCTTAGTAGAGACGGCTGAGCAGAGTTTTTGTTGAATTCGAGCAGGTGTTGTTTCGCGATAATTCCCTTGTTTAGAGCAATTTCACTCTAATTTTTAACATTCTCTGGTTTTGGTAACACTTGTCTCAAAGCGTCTCTGAGGCTTAGTAGAGTCAGCTGGGCTCAACTTTGGTTGGTATCGAGCAGGTGTTGTTTCGCGATAATTCGCTTGTTTGAAGCAATTTCACTCAAATTTTCGACATTCTCTGAATTGTGTAACACTTGTCTCAAAGCGTCTTTGAGGCTTAGCAGAGACGGCAGGTCACAGTTTTTGTTGGATTCGAGCAGGGGTTGTTTCGCCATAATTCGCTTGTTTGAAGCAATTTCACTCAAATTTTCGACATTCTCTGAATTTCGTAGAACTTGTCTCAAAGCGTCTCTGAGGCTCAGTAGAGACGGCAGGCCACAGTTATTGTTGGATTCGAGCAGGTGTTGTTTCGCGATAATTCGCTTGTTTGAAGCAATTCCACTCTAATTTTTGACATTCTCTGATATCTGTAACACTTGTCTCAAAGCGTCTCTGAGGCTTAGTAGAGACGGCTGGGCACAGTTTTTGTTGGATTCGAGCAGGTGTTGTTTCGCGATAATTCGCTTGTTTAAAGCAATTTCACTCTAATTTTTAACATTTTCTGATTTTTGTAACAATTGTCTCAAAGCGTCTCTGAGGCTCAGTAGAGACGGCAGGGCAGAGTTTTTGTTGGATTCGAGCAGGTGTTGTTTCGCGATAATTCGCTTGTTTGAAGCAATTCCACTCTAATTTTTGACATTCTCTGATATTTGTAACAGTTGCCTCAAAGCGTCTCTGAGGCTTAGTTGAGACGGCTTGGCACAGTTTGTGTTGGATTCGAGCAGGTGTTGTTTCCCGATAATTCGCTTGTTTGAATCAATTTCACTCAAATTTTCGACATTCTCTGAATTGTGTAACACTTGTCTCAAAGCGTCTCTGAGGCCTAGTAGAGACGGCTGGCCACAGTTTTTGTTGGATTCGAGCAGGTGTTGTTTCGCGATAATTCGCTTGTTTGAAGCAATTCCACACTAATTTTTGACATTCTCTGATATCTGTAACACTTGTCTCAAAGCGTCTCTGAGGCTTAGTAGAGACGGCTGGGCACAGTTTTTGTTGGATTCGAGCAGGTGTTGTTTCGCGATAATTCGCTTGTTTAAAGCAATTTCACTCTAATTTTTAACATTTTCTGATTTTTGTAACAATTGTCTCAAAGCGTCTCTGAGGCTCAGTAGAGACGGCAGGGCAGAGTTTTTGTTGGATTCGAGCAGGTGTTGTTTCACGATAATTCGCTTGTTTAGAGCAATTTCACTCAAATATTCGACATTCTCCGACTTTTGTAACACTTGTCTCAAAGCGTCTCTGAGGCTTAGTAGAGATGGCTGGGCACAGTTTTTGTTGGATTCGAGCAGGTGTTGTTTCGCGATAATTCGCTTGTTTGAAGCAGTTCCACTCTAATTTTTGACATTCTCTGATATTTAGAACACTTATCTCAAAGCGTCTCTGAGGCTTAGTAGAGACGGCTGGGCACAGTTTTTGTTGGATTCGAGCAGGTGTTGTTTCGCGATAATTCGCTTGTTTTAAGCAATTTCGCTCTAATTTTTAACATTTTCTGATTTTTGTAACAATTGTCTCAAAGCGTCTCTGACGCTCAGTAGAGATCGCAGGGCACAGTTTTTGTTGGATTCGAGCAGGTGTTGTTCCGCGATAATTCGCTTGTGTAAAGCAATTTCACTCTAATTTTTAACATTCTCTGAATTGTGTAGTGTAACACTTGTGTCAAAGCGTCTCTGAGGCTCAGTAGAGACGACAGGCCACAGTTTTTGTTGGATTCGAGCAGGTGTTACTTCGCGATAATTCGCTTGTTTGAAGCCACTGGACTCAAATTTTCGATATTCTCAGATCTTTGTAAAACTTGTCGCAAAGCGTCTCTGAGGCTCAGTAGAGACGTCAGGCCACAGTTTTTGTTGGATTCGAGCAGGTGTTGCTTCGCGATAATTCGCTTGTTTGAAGCCACTGGACTCAAATTTTCGATATTCTCAGATCTTTGCAACACTTGTCTCAAAGCGTCTTTGAGGCTTAGTAGAGACGGCAGGCCACAGTTTTTGTTGGATTCGAGCAGGTGTTGTTTCGCCATAATTCGCTTGTTTGAAGCAATTTCAGTCAAATTTTCGTCATTCTCTGAATTTCGTAACACTTGTCTGAAAGCGTCTCTGAGGCTCAGTAGACACGGCAGGCCACAGTTTTTGTTGAAATTCGAGCAGGTGTTGTTTCGCGGTAATTCGCTTGTTTGAAGCAATTGCACTTTAATTTTTGACATTATCTGATATTTGTAACACTTGCCTCATAGCGTCTCTGGGGCTTAGTAGAGACGGCTGAGCAGAGTTTTTGTTGGATTCGAGCAGGTGTTGTTTCGCGATAATTCCCTTGTTTAGAGCAATTTCACTCTAATTTTTAACATTCTCTGATTTTGGTAACACTTGTCTCAAAGCGTCTCTGAGGCTTAGTAGAGTCAGCTGGGCACAACTTTGGTTGGTATCGAGCAGGTGTTGTTTCGCGATAATTCGCTTGTTTGAAGCAATTTCACTCAAATTTTCGACATTCTCTGAATTGTGTAACACTTGTCTCAAAGCGTCTTTGAGGCTTAGCAGAGACGGCAGGTCACAGTTTTTGTTGGATTCGAGCAGGTGTTGTTTCGCCATAATTCGCTTGTTTGAAGCAATTTCACTCAAATTTTCGACATTCTCTGAATTTCGTAGAACTTGTCTCAAAGCGTCTCTGAGGCTCAGTAGAGACGGCAGGCCACAGTTATTGTTGGATTCGAGCAGGTGTTGTTTCGCGATAATTCGCTTGTTTGAAGCAATTCCACTCTAATTTTTGACATTCTCTGATATCTGTAACACTTGTCTCAAAGCGTCTCTGAGGCTTAGTAGAGACGGCTGGGCACAGTTTTTGTTGGATTCGAGCAGGTGTTGTTTCGCGATAATTCGCTTGTTTAAAGCAATTTCACTCTAATTTTTAACATTTTCTGATTTTTGTAACAATCGTCTCAAAGCGTCTCTGAGGCTCAGTAGAGACGGCAGGGCAGAGTTTTTGTTGGATTCGAGCAGGTGTTGTTTCAAGATAATTCGCTTGTTTGAAGCAATTCCACTCTAATTTTTGACATTCTCTGATATTTGTAACAGTTGCCTCAAAGCGTCTCTGAGGCTTAGTTGAGACGGCTTGGCACAGTTTGTGTTGGATTCGAGCAGGTGTTGTTTCCCGATAATTCGCTTGTTTGTATCAATTTCACTCAAATTTTCGACATTCTCTGAATTGTGTAACACTTGTCTCAAAGCGTCTCTGAGGCCTAGTAGAGACGGCTGGCCACAGTTTTCGTTGGATTCGAGCAGGTGTTGTTTCGCGATAATTCGCTTGTTTGAAGCAATTCCACACTAATTTTTGACATTCTCTGATATCTGTAACACTTGTCTCAAAGCGTCTCTGAGGCTTAGTAGAGACGGCTGGGCACAGTTTTTGTTGGATTCGAGCAGGTGTTGTTTCGCGATAATTCGCTTGTTTAAAGCAATTTCACTCTAATAATTAACATTTTCTGATTTTTGTAACAATTGTCTCAAAGCGTCTCTGAGGCTCAGTAGAGACGGCAGGGCAGAGTTTTTGTTGGATTCGAGCAGGTGTTGTTTCACGATAATTCGCTTGTTTAGAGCAATTTCACTCAAATATTCGACATTCTCCGACTTTTGTAACACTTGTCTCAAAGCGTCTCTGAGGCTTAGTAGAGATGGCTGGGCACAGTTTTTGTTGGATTCGAGCAGGTGTTGTTTCGCGATAATTCGCTTGTTTGAAGCAATTCCACTCTAATTTTTGACATTCTCTGATATTTAAAACACTTATCTCAAAGCGTCTCTGAGGCTTAGTAGAGACGGCTGGGCACAGTTTTTGTTGGATTCGAGCAGGTGTTGTTTCGCGATAATTCGCTTGTTTTAATCAATTTCGCTCTAATTTTTAACATTTTCTGATTTTTGTAACAATTGTCTCAAAGCGTCTCTGACGCTCAGTAGAGATCGCAGGGCACAGTTTTTGTTGGATTCGAGCAGGTGTTGTTCCGCGATAATTCGCTTGTTTAAAGCAATTTCACTCTAATTTTTAACATTCTCTGAATTGTGTAGTGTAACACTTGTGTCAAAGCGTCTCTGAGGCTCAGTAGAGACGACAGGCCACAGTTTTTGTTGGATTCGAGCAGGTGTTGCTTCGCGATAATTCGCTTGTTTGAAGCCACTGGACTCAAATTTTCGATATTCTCAGATCTTTGTAAAACTTGTCGCAAAGCGTCTCTGAGGCTCAGTAGAGACGTCAGGCCACAGTTTTTGTTGGATTCGAGCAGGTGTTTCTTCGCGATAATTCGCTTGTTTGAAGCCACTGGACTCAAATTTTCGATATTCTCAGATCTTTGCAACACTTGTCTCAAAGCGTCTTTGAGGCTTAGTAGAGACGGCAGGCCACAGTTTTTGTTGGATTCGAGCAGGTGTTGTTTCGCCATAATTCGCTTGTTTGAAGCAATTTCACTCAAATTTTCGTCATTCTCTGAATTTCGTAACACTTGTCTGAAAGCGTCTCTGAGGCTCAGTAGACACGGCAGGCCACAGTCTTTGTTGAAATTCGAGCAGGTGTTGTTTCGCGGTAATTCGCTTGTTTGAAGCAATTGCACTTTAATTTTTGACATTATCTGATATTTGTAACACTTGCCTCATAGCGTCTCTGAGGCTTAGTAGAGACGGCTGAGCAGAGTTTTTGTTGGATTCGAGCAGGTGTTGTTTCGCGATAATTCCCTTGTTTAGAGCAATTTCACTCTAATTTTTAACATTCTCTGATTTTGGTAACACTTGTCTCAAAGCGTCTCTGAGGCTTAGCAGAGTCAGCTGGGCACAACTTTGGTTGGTATCGAGCAGGTGTTGTTTCGCGATAATTCGCTTGTTTGAAGCAATTTCACTCAAATTTTCGACATTCTCTGAATTGTGTAACACTTGTCTCAAAGCGTCTTTGAGGCTTAGCAGAGACGGCAGGTCACAGTTTTTGTTGGATTCGAGCAGGTGTTGTTTCGCCATAATTCGCTTGTTTGAAGCAATTTCACTCAAATTTTCGACATTCTCTGAATTTCGTAGAACTTGTCTCAAAGCGTCTCTGAGGCTCAGTAGAGACGGCAGGCCACAGTTATTGTTGGATTCGAGCAGGTGTTGTTTCGCGATAATTCGCTTGTTTGAAGCAATTCCACTCTAATTTTTGACATTCTCTGATATCTGTAACACTTGTCTCAAAGCGTCTCTGAGGCTTAGTAGAGACGGCTGTGCACAGTTTTTGTTGGATTCGTGCAGGTGTTGTTTCGCGATAATTCGCTTGTTTAAAGCAATTTCACTCTAATTTTTAACATTTTCTGATTTTTGTAACAATTGTCTCAAAGCGTCTCTGAGGCTCAGTAGAGACGGCAGGGCAGAGTTTTTGTTGGATTCGAGCAGGTGTTGTTTCGCGATAATTCGCTTGATTGAAGCAATTCCACTCTAATTTTTGACATTCTCTGATATTTGTAACAGTTGCCTCAAAGCGTCTCTGAGGCTTAGTTGAGACGGCTTGGCACAGTTTGTGTTGGATTCGAGCAGGTGTTGTTTCCCGATAATTCGCTTGTTTGAATTAATTTCACTCAAATTTTCGACATTCTCTGAATTGTGTAACACTTGTCTCAAAGCGTCTCTGAGGCCTAGTAGAGACGGCTGGCCACAGTTTTTGTTGGATTCGAGCAGGTGTTGTTTCGCGATAATTCGCTTGTTTGAAGCAATTCCACACTAATTTTTGACATTCTCTGATATCTGTAACACTTGTCTCAAAGCGTCTCTGAGGCGTAGTAGAGACGGCTGGCCACAGTTTTTGTTGGATTCGAGCAGGTGTTGTTTCGCGATAATTCGCTTGTTTAAAGCAATTTCACTCTAATTTTTAACATTTTCTGATTTTTGTAACAATTGTCTCAAAGCGTCTCTGAGGCTCAGTAGAGACGGCAGGGCAGAGTTTTTGTTGGATTCGAGCAGGTGTTGTTTCACGATAATTCGCTTGTTTAGAGCAATTTCACTCAAATATTCGACATTCTCCGACTTTTGTAACACTTGTCTCAAAGCGTCTCTGAGGCTTAGTAGAGATGGCTGGGCACAGTTTTTGTTGGATTCGAGCAGGTGTTGTTTCGCGATAATTCGCTTGTTTTAAGCAATTTCGCTCTAATTTTTAACATTTTCTGATTTTTGTAACAATTGTCTCAAAGCGTCTCTGACGCTCAGTAGAGATCGCAGGGCACAGTTTTTGTTGGATTCGAGGAGGTGTTGTTCCGCGATAATTCGCTTGTTTAAAGCAATTTCACTCTAATTTTTAACATTCTCTGAATTGTGTAGTGTAACACTTGTGTCAAAGCGTCTCTGAGGCTCAGTAGAGACGACAGGCCACAGTTTTTGTTGGATTCGAGCAGGTGTTACTTCGCGATAATTCGCTTGTTTGAAGCCACTGGACTCAAATTTTCGATAATCTCAGATCTTTGTAAAACTTGTCGCAAAGCGTCTCTGAGGCTCAATAGAGACGTCATTCCACAGTTTTTCTTGGATTCGAGCAGGTGTTGCTTCGCGATAATTCGCTTGTTTGAAGCCACTGGACTCAAATTTTCGATATTCTCAGATCTTTGCAACACTTGTCTCAAAGCGTCTTTGAGGCTTAGTAGAGACGGCAGGCCACAGTTTTTGTTGGATTCGAGCAGGTGTTGTTTCGCCATAATTCGCTTGTTTGAAGCAATTTCACTCAAATTTTCGTCATTCTCTGAATTTCGTAACACTTGTCTGAAAGCGTCTCTGAGGCTCAGTAGACACGGCAGGCCACAGTTTTTGTTGAAATTCGAGCAGGTGTTGTTTCGCGGTAATTCGCTTGTTTGAAGCAATTGCACTTTAATTTTTGACATTATCTGATATTTGTAACACTTGCCTCATAGCGTCTCTGGGGCTTAGTAGAGACGGCTGAGCAGAGTTTTTGTTGGATTCGAGCAGGTGTTGTTTCGCGATAATTCCCTAGTTTAGAGCAATTTCACTCTAATTTTTAACATTCTCTGATTTTGGTAACACTTGTCTCAAAGCGTCTCTGAGGCTTAGTAGAGTCAGCTGGGCACAACTTTGGTTGGTATCGAGCAGGTGTTGTTTCGCGATAATTCGCTTGTTTGAAGCAATTTCACTCAAATTTTCGACATTCTCTGAATTGTGTAACACTTGTCTCAAAGCGTCTTTGAGGCTTAGCAGAGACGGCAGGTCACAGTTTTTGTTGGATTCGAGCAGGTGTTGTTTCGCCATAATTCGCTTGTTTGAAGCAATTTCACTCAAATTTTCGACATTCTCTGAATTTCGTAGAACTTGTCTCAAAGCGTCTCTGAGTCTCAGTAGAGACGGCAGGCCACAGTTATTGTTGGATTCGAGCAGGTGTTGTTTCGCGATAATTCGCTTGTTTGAAGCAATTCCACTCTAATTTTTGACATTCTCTGATATCTGTAACACTTGTCTCAAAGCGTCTCTGAGGCTTAGTAGAGCCGGCTGGGCACAGTTTTTGTTGGATTCGAGCAGGTGTTGTTTCGCGATAATTCGCTTGTTTAAAGCAATTTCACTCTAATTTTTAACATTTTCTGATTTTTGTAACAATTGTCTCAAAGCGTCTCTGAGGCTCAGAAGAGACGGCAGGGCAGAGTTTTTGTTGGATTCGAGCAGGTGTTGTTTCGCGATAATTCGCTTGTTTGAAGCAATTCCACTCTAATTTTTGACATTCTTTGATATTTGTAACAGTTGCCTCAAAGCGTCTCTGAGGCTTATTTGAGACGGCTTGGCACAGTTTGTGTTGGATTCGAGCAGGTGTTGTTTCCCGATAATTCGCTTGTTTGAATCAATTTCACTCAAATTTTCGACATTCTCTGAATTGTGTAACACTTGTCTCAAAGCGTCTCTGAGGCCTAGTAGAGACGGCTGGCCACAGTTTTTGTTGGATTCGAGCAGGTGTTGTTTCGCGATAATTCGCTTGTTTGAAGCAATTCCACACTAATTTTTGACATTCTCTGATATCTGTAACACTTGTCTCAAAGCGTCTCTGAGGCTTAGTAGAGACGGCTGGCCACAGTTTTTGTTGGATTCGAGCAGGTGTTGTTTCGCGATAATTCGCTTGTTTAAAGCAATTTCACTCTAATTTTTAACATTTTCTGATTTTTGTAACAATTGTCTCAAAGCGTCTCTGAGGCTCAGTAGAGACGGCAGGGCAGAGTTTTTGTTGGATTCGAGCAGGTGTTGTTTCACGATAATTCGCTTGTTTAGAGCAATTTCACTCAAATATTCGACATTCTCCGACTTTTGTAACACTTGTCTCAAAGCGTCTCTGAGGCTTAGTAGAGATGGCTGGGCACAGTTTTTGTTGGATTCGAGCAGGTGTTGTTTCGCGATAATTCGCTTGTTTGAAGCAATTCCACTCTAATTTTTGACATTCTCTGATATTTAAAACACTTATCTCAAAGCGTCTCTGAGGCTTAGTAGAGACGGCTGGGCACAGTTTTTGTTGGATTCGAGCAGGTGTTGTTTCGCGATAATTCGCTTGTTTTAATCAATTTCGCTCTAATTTTTAACATTTTCTGATTTTTGTAACAATTGTCTCAAAGCGTCTCTGACGCTCAGTAGAGATCGCAGGGCACAGTTTTTGTTGGATTCGAGCAGGTGTTGTTCCGCGATAATTCGCTTGTTTAAAGCAATTTCACTCTAATTTTTAACATTCTCTGAATTGTGTAGCGTAACACTTGTGTCAAAGCGTCTCTGAGGCTCAGTAGAGACGACAGGCCACAGTTTTTGTTGGATTCGAGCAGGTGTTGCTTCGCGATAATTCGCTTGTTTGAAGCCACTGGACTCAAATTTTCGATATTCTCAGATCTTTGTAAAACTTGTCGCAAAGCGTCTCTGAGGCTCAGTAGAGACGTCAGGCCACAGTTTTTGTTGGATTCGAGCAGGTGTTGCTTCGCGATAATTCGCTTGTTTGAAGCCACTGGACTCAAATATTCGATATTCTCAGATCTTTGCAACACTTGCCTCAAAGCGTCTTTGAGGCTTAGTAGAGACGGCAGGCCACAGTTTTTGTTGGATTCGAGCAGGTGTTGTTTCGCCATAATTCGCTTGTTTGAAGCAATTTCACTCAAATTTTCGTCATTCTCTGAATTTCGTAACACTTGTCTGAAAGCGTCTCTGAGGCTCAGTAGACACGGCAGGCCACAGTCTTTGTTGAAATTCGAGCAGGTGTTGTTTCGCGGTAATTCGCTTGTTTGAAGCAATTGCACTTTAATTTTTGACATTATCTGATATTTGTAACACTTGCCTCATAGCGTCTCTGAGGCTTAGTAGAGACGGCTGAGCAGAGTTTTTGTTGGATTCGAGCAGGTGTTGTTTTGCGATAATTCCCTTGTTTAGAGCAATTTCACTCTAATTTTTAACATTCTCTGATTTTGGTAACACTTGTCTCAAAGCGTCTCTGAGGCTTAGCAGAGTCAGCTGGGCACAACTTTGGTTGGTATCGAGCAGGTGTTGTTTCGCGATAATTCGCTTGTTTGGAGCAATTTCACTCAAATTTTCGACATTCTCTGAATTGTGTAACACTTGTCTCAAAGCGTCTTTGAGGCTTAGCAGAGACGGCAGGTCACAGTTTTTGTTGGATTCGAGCAGGTGTTGTTTCGCCATAATTCGCTTGTTTGAAGCAATTACACTCAAATTTTCGACATTCTCTGAATTTCGTAGAACTTGTCTCAAAGCGTCTCTGAGGCTCAGTAGAGACGGCAGGCCACAGTTATTGTTGGATTCGAGCAGGTGTTGTTTCGCGATAATTCGCTTGTTTGAAGCAATTCCACTCTAATTTTTGACATTCTCTGATATCTGTAACACTTGTCTCAAAGCGTCTCTGAGGCTTAGTAGAGACGGCTGGGCACAGTTTTTGTTGGATTCGAGCAGGTGTTGTTTCGCGATAATTCGCTTGTTTAAAGCAATTTCACTCTAATTTTTAACATTTTCTGCTTTTTTTAACAATTGTCTCAAAGCGTCTCTGAGGCTCAGTAGAGACGGCAGGGCAGAGTTTTTGTTGGATTCGAGCAGGTGTTGTTTCACGATAATTCGCTTGTTTAGAGCAATTTCACTCAAATATTCGACATTCTCCGATTTTTGTAACACTTGTCTCAAAGCGTCTTTGAGGCTTAGTAGAGACGGCTGGGCACAGTTTTTGTTGGATTCGAGCAGGTGTTGTTTCGCGATAATTCGCTTGTTTGAAGCAATTCCACTCTAATTTTTGACATTCTCTGATATTTAAAACGCTTATCTCAAAGCGTCTCTGAGCCTTAGTAGAGACGGCTGGGCACAGTTTTTGTAGGATTCGAGCAGGTGTTGTTTCGCGATAATTCGCTTGTTTTAAGCAATTTCGCTCTAATTTTTAACATTTTCTGATTTTTGTAACAATTGTCTCAAAGCGTCTCTGACGCTCAGTAGAGATCGCAGGGCACAGTTTTTGTTGGATTCGAGCAGGTGTTGTTCCGCGATAATTCGCTTGTTTAAAGCAATTTCACTCTAATTTTTAACATTCTCTGAATTGTGTAGTGTAACACTTGTGTCAAAGCGTCTCTGAGGCTCAGTAGAGACGACAGGCCACAGTTTTTATTGGACTCGAGCAGGTGTTGCTTCGCGATAATTCGCTTGTTTGAAGCCACTGGACTCAAATTTTCGATATTCTCAGATCTTTGTAAAACTTGTCGCAAAGCGTCTCTGAGGCTCAGTAGAGACGGAAGGCCACAGTTTTTGTTGGATTCGAGCAGGTGTTGCTTTGCGATAATTCGCTTGTTTGAAGCTACTGGACTCAAATTTTTTATATTCTCAGATCTTTGTAACACTTGTCTCAAAGCGTCTTTGAGGCTTAGTATAGACGGCAGGCCGCAGTTTTTGTTGGATTCGAGCAGGTGACGTTTCGCCATAATTCGCTTGTTTGAAGCAATTTCACTCAAATTTTCGACATTCTCTGAATTTCGTAGAACTTGTCTGAAAGCGTCTCTGAGGCTCAGTAGAGACGGCAGGCCACAGTTTTTGTTGGATTCGAGCAGGTGTTGTTTCGCGATAATTCGCTTGTTTGAAGCAATTCCACTCTAATTTTTGACATACTCTGATATTTGTAACACTTGCCTCAAAGCGTCTTTGACGCTTAGTAGAGACGGCTGGCCACAGTTTTTGTTGGATTCGAGCAGGTGTTGTTTCGCGATAATTCGCCTGTTTGAAGCAATTTCACTCAAATTTTCGACATTCTCTGAATTTCGTAACACTTGTCTCAAAGCGTCTCTGAGGCTCAGCAGAGACGGAAGGCCACAGTTTTTGTTGGATTCGAGCAGGTGTTGTTTCGCGATAATTCGCTTGTTTGAAGCAATTCCACTCTAATTTTTGACATTCTCTGATATCTGTAACACTTGTCTCAAAGCGTCGCTGAAGCTTAGTATAGACGGCTGGGCACAGTTTTTGTTGGATTCGAGCAGGTGTTGTTTCGCGATAATTCGCTTGTTTAAAGCAACTTCACTCTTATTTTTAACATTTTCTGATTTTTGTAACACTTGTCTCAAAGCGTCTCTGAGGCTCAGTAGAGATCGCAGGGCACAGTTTTGGTTGGATTCGAGCAGGTGTTGTTCCGCGATAATTCGCTTGTTTAAAGCAATTTCACTCTAATTTTTAACATTCTCTGAATTGTGTAGTGTAACACTTGTGTCAAAGCGTCTCTGAGGCTCAGTAGAGACGGCACGCCACAGTTTTTGTTGGATTCGAGCAGGTGTTGCTTCGCGATAATTCGCTTGTTTGAAGCCACTTGACTCCAATTTTCGATATTCTCAGATCTTCGTAACACTTGCCTCAATGCGTCTCTGAGGCTCAGTAGAGACGGCAGGCCACAGTTTTTGTTGGATTCGAGCAGGTGTTGTTTCGCGATAATTCGCTTGTTTAAAGCAATATCACTCTAATTTTTAACATTCTCTGAATTGTGTAACACTTGTGTCAAAGTGTCTCTGAGGCTTAGTAGAGACGGCTGGGCACAGTTTTTGTTGGATTCGAGCAGGTGTTGCTTCGCGATAATTCGCTTGTTTGAAGCAATTTCACCCAAATTTTCGACATTCTCTGAATTTCGTAACACTTGTCTCAAAGCGTCTCTGAGGCTCAGTAGAGACGGCAGGCCACAGTTTTTGTTGGATTCGAGCAGGTGTTGTTTCGCGATAATTCGCTTGTTTGAAGCAATTCCACACTAATTTTTGACATTCTCTGATATCTGTAACACTTGTCTCAAAGCGTCTCTGAGGCTTAGTAGAGACGGCTGGCCACAGTTTTTGTTGGATTCGAGCAGGTGTTGTTTCGCGATAATTCGCTTGTTTAAAGCAATTTCACTCTAATTTTTAACATTTTCTGATTTTTGTAACAATTGTCTCAAAGCGTCTCTGAGGCTCAGTAGAGACGGCAGGGCAGAGTTTTTGTTGGATTAGAGCAGGTGTTGTTTCACGATAATTCGCTTGTTTAGAGCAATTTCACTCAAATATTCGACATTCTCCGACTTTTGTAACACTTGTCTCAAAGCGTCTCTGAGGCTTAGTAGAGATGGCTGGGCACAGTTTTTGTTGGATTCGAGCAGGTGTTGTTTCGCGATAATTCGCTTGTTTGAAGCAATTCCACTCTAATTTTTGACATTCTCTGATATTTAAAACACTTATCTCAAAGCGTCTCTGAGGCTTAGTAGAGACGGCTGGGCACAGTTTTTGTTGGATTCGAGCAGGTGTTGTTTCGCGATAATTCGCTTGTTTTAATCAATTTCGCTCTAATTTTTAACATTTTCTGATTTTTGTAACAATTGTCTCAAAGCGTCTCTGACGCTCAGTAGAGATCGCAGGGCACAGTTTTTGTTGGATTCGAGCAGGTGTTGTTCCGCGATAATTCGCTTGTTTAAAGCAATTTCACTCTAATTTTTAACATTCTCTGAATTGTGTAGCGTAACACTTGTGTCAAAGCGTCTCTGAGGCTCAGTAGAGACGACAGGCCACAGTTTTTGTTGGATTCGAGCAGGTGTTGCTTCGCGATAATTCGCTTGTTTGAAGCCACTGGACTCAAATTTTCGATATTCTCAGATCTTTGTAAAACTTGTCGCAAAGCGTCTCTGAGGCTCAGTAGAGACGTCAGGCCACAGTTTTTGTTGGATTCGAGCAGGTGTTGCTTCGCGATAATTCGCTTGTTTGAAGCCACTGGACTCAAATATTCGATATTCTCAGATCTTTGCAACACTTGCCTCAAAGCGTCTTTGAGGCTTAGTAGAGACGGCAGGCCACAGTTTTTGTTGGATTCGAGCAGGTGTTGTTTCGCCATAATTCGCTTGTTTGAAGCAATTTCACTCAAATTTTCGTCATTCTCTGAATTTCGTAACACTTGTCTGAAAGCGTCTCTGAGGCTCAGTAGACACGGCAGGCCACAGTCTTTGTTGAAATTCGAGCAGGTGTTGTTTCGCGGTAATTCGCTTGTTTGAAGCAATTGCACTTTAATTTTTGACATTATCTGATATTTGTAACACTTGCCTCATAGCGTCTCTGAGGCTTAGTAGAGACGGCTGAGCAGAGTTTTTGTTGGATTCGAGCAGGTGTTGTTTTGCGATAATTCCCTTGTTTAGAGCAATTTCACTCTAATTTTTAACATTCTCTGATTTTGGTAACACTTGTCTCAAAGCGTCTCTGAGGCTTAGCAGAGTCAGCTGGGCACAACTTTGGTTGGTATCGAGCAGGTGTTGTTTCGCGATAATTCGCTCTTTTGGAGCAATTTCACTCAAATTTTCGACATTCTCTGAATTGTGTAACACTTGTCTCAAAGCGTCTTTGAGGCTTAGCAGAGACGGCAGGTCACAGTTTTTGTTGGATTCGAGCAGGTGTTGTTTCGCCATAATTCGCTTGTTTGAAGCAATTTCACTCAAATTTTCGACATTCTCTGAATTTCGTAGAACTTGTCTCAAAGCGTCTCTGAGGCTCAGTAGAGACGGCAGGCCACAGTTATTGTTGGATTCGAGCAGGTGTTGTTTCGCGATAATTCGCTTGTTTGAAGCAATTCCACTCTAATTTTTGACATTCTCTGATATCTGTAACACTTGTCTCAAAGCGTCTCTGAGGCTTAGTAGAGACGGCTGGGCACAGTTTTTGTTGGATTCGAGCAGGTGTTGTTTCGCGATAATTCGCTTGTTTAAAGCAATTTCACTCTAATTTTTAACATTTTCTGCTTTTTGTAACAATTGTCTCAAAGCGTCTCTGAGGCTCAGTAGAGACGGCAGGGCAGAGTTTTTGTTGGATTCGAGCAGGTGTTGTTTCACGATAATTCGCTTGTTTAGAGCAATTTCACTCAAATATTCGACATTCTCCGATTTTTGTAACACTTGTCTCAAAGCGTCTCTGACGCTCAGTAGAGATCGCAGGGCACAGTTTTTGTTGGATTCGAGCAGGTGTTGTTCCGCGATAATTCGCTTGTTTAAAGCAATTTCACTCTAATTTTTAACATTCTCTGAATTGTGTAGTGTAACACTTGTGTCAAAGCGTCTCTGAGGCTCAGTAGAGACGACAGGCCACAGTTTTTATTGGACTCGAGCAGGTGTTGCTTCGCGATAATTCGCTTGTTTGAAGCCACTGGACTCAAATTTTCGATATTCTCAGATCTTTGTAAAACTTGTCGCAAAGCGTCTCTGAGGCTCAGAAGAGACGGAAGGCCACAGTTTTTGTTGGATTCGAGCAGGTGTTGCTTTGCGATAATTCGCTTGTTTGAAGCTACTGGACTCAAATTTTTTATATTCTCAGATCTTTGTAACACTTGTCTCAAAGCGTCTTTGAGGCTTAGTATAGACGGCAGGCCGCAGTTTTTGTTGGATTCGAGCAGGTGACGTTTCGCCATAATTCGCTTGTTTGAAGCAATTTCACTCAAATTTTCGACATTCTCTGAATTTCGTAGAACTTGTCTGAAAGCGTCTCTGAGGCTCAGTAGAGACGGCAGGCCACAGTTTTTGTTGGATTCGAGCAGGTGTTGTTTCGCGATAATTCGCTTGTTTGAAGCAATTCCACTCTAATTTTTGACATACTCTGATATTTGTAACACTTGCCTCAAAGCGTCTTTGACGCTTAGTAGAGACGGCTGGCCACAGTTTTTGTTCGATTCGAGCAGGTGTTGTTTCGCGATAATTCGCCTGTTTGAAGCAATTTCACTCAAATTTTCGACATTCTCTGAATTTCGTAACACTTGTCTCAAAGCGTCTCTGAGGCTCAGCAGAGACGGAAGGCCACAGTTTTTGTTGGATTCGAGCAGGTGTTGTTTCGCGATAATTCGCTTGTTTGAAGCAATTCCACTCTAATTTTTGACATTCTCTGATATCTGTAACACTTGTCTCAAAGCGTCGCTGAGGCTTAGTATAGACGGCTGGGCACAGTTTTTGTTGGATTCGAGCAGGTGTTGTTTCGCGATAATTCGCTTGTTTAAAGCAACTTCACTCTTATTTTTAACATTTTCTGATTTTTGTAACAATTGTCTCCAAGCGTCTCTGAGGCTCAGTAGAGATCGCAGGGCACAGTTTTGGTTGGATTCGAGCAGGTGTTGTTCCGCGATAATTCGCTTGTTTAAAGCAATTTCACTCTAATTTTTAACATTCTCTGAATTGTGTAGTGTAACACTTGTGTCAAAGCGTCTCTGAGGCTCAGTAGAGACGGCACGCCACAGTTTTTGTTGGATTCGAGCAGGTGTTGCTTCGCGATAATTCGCTTGTTTGAAGCCACTTGACTCCAATTTTCGATATTCTCAGATCTTCGTAACACTTGCCTCAATGCGTCTCTGAGGCTCAGTAGAGACGGCAGGCCACAGTTTTTGTTGGATTCGAGCAGGTGTTGTTTCGCGATAATTCGCTTGTTTAAAGCAATATCACTCTAATTTTTAACATTCTCTGAATTGTGTAACACTTGTGTCAAAGTGTCTCTGAGGCTTAGTAGAGACGGCTGGGCACAGTTTTTGTTGGATTCGAGCAGGTGTTGCTTCGCGATAATTCGCTTGTTTGAAGCAATTTCACCCAAATTTTCGACATTCTCTGAATTTCGTAACACTTGTCTCAAAGCGTCTCTGAGGCTCAGTAGAGACGGCAGGCCACAGTTTTTGTTGGATTCGAGCAGGTGTTGTTTCGCGATAATTCGCTTGTTTGAAGCAATTCCACTCTAATTTTCGACATTCTCTGCATTTCGTCACACTTGTCTCAAAGCGTCTCTGAGGCTCAGTAGAGACGGCAGGCCACAGTTTTTGTTGGATTCGAGCAGGTGTTGTTTCGCGATAATTCCCTTGTTTGAAGCAATTCCACTCTAATTTTCGACATTCTCTGGTTTTTGTAACACTTGTCTCAGAGCGTCTCTGAGGCTTAGTAGAGACGGCTGGGCACAGTTTTTGTTGGATCCGAGCAGGTGTTGTTTCGCGATAATTCGCTTGTTTGAAGCAATTTCACTGAAATTTTCGAATTTCTCTGAATTTCGTAACACTTGTCTCAAGGCGTCTCTGAGGCTCAGGAGAGACGGCAGGCCACAGTTTTTGTTGGATTCGAGCAGGTGTTGTTTCGCGATAATTCGCTTGTTTGAAGCAATTCCACTCTAATTTTTGACATTCTCTGATATTTGTCACACTTGTGTCAAAGCGTCTCTGAGGCATAGTAGAGACGGCTGGGCACAGTTTTTGTTGGATTCGAGCAGGTGTTGTATCGCGATAATTCGCTTGTTTGAAGCAATTGCACCCAAATTTTCGACATTCTCTGAATTTCGTAACACTTGTCTCAAAGCGTCTCTGAGGCTCAGTAGAGACGGCAGGCCACAGTTTTTGTTGGATTCGAGCAGGTGTTGTTTCGCGATAATTCGCTTGTTTGAAGCAATTCCACTCTAATTTTCGACATTCTCTGATATTTGTCACACTTGTCTCAAAGCGTCTCTGAGGCTTAGTAGAGACGGCTGGGCACAGTTTTTGTTGGATTCGAGCTGGTGTTGGTTCGCGATAATTCGCTTGTTTAGAGCAATTTCACTCTAATTTTTGACATACTCTGATATTTGTAACACTTGCCTCAAAGCGTCTTTGACGCTTAGTAGAGACGGCTGGCCACAGTTTTTGTTGGATTCGAGCAGGTGTTGTTTCGCGATAATTCGCCTGTTTGAAGCAATATCACTCAAATTTTCGACATTCTCTGAATTTCGTAACACTTGTCTCAAAGCGTCTCTGAGGCTCAGCAGAGACGGAAGGCCACAGTTTTTGTTGGATTCGAGCAGGTGTTGTTTCGCGATAATTCGCTTGTTTGAAGCAATTCCACTCTAATTTTTGACATTCTCTGATATCTGTAACACTTGTCTCAAAGCGTCGCTGAGGCTTAGTATAGACGGCTGGGCACAGTTTTTGTTGGATTCGAGCAGGTGTTGTTTCGCGATAATTCGCTTGTTTGAAGCAATTTCACTGAAATTTTCGAATTTCTCTGAATTTCGTAACACTTGTCTCAAGGCGTCTCTGAGGCTCAGGAGAGACGGCAGGCCACAGTTTTTGTTGGATTCGAGCAGGTGTTGTTTCGCGATAATTCGCTTGTTTGAAGCAATTCCACTCTAATTTTTGACATTCTCTGATATTTGTCACACTTGTCTCAAAGCGTCTCTGAGGCATAGTAGAGACGGCTGGGCACAGTTTTTGTTGGATTCGAGCAGGTGTTGTATCGCGATAATTCGCTTGTTTGAAGCAATTTCACTCAAATTTTCGACATTCTCTGAATTTCGTAACACTTGTCTCAAAGCGTCTCTCAGGCTCAGTAGAGACAGCAGGCCACAGTTTTTGTTGGATTCGAGCAGGTGTTGTTTCGCGATAATTCACTTGTTTGAAGCAATTTCACTCCAATTTTCGAATTTCTCTGAATTTCGTAACACTTGTCTCAAGGCGTCTCTGAGGCTCTGTAGACACGGCAGGCCACAGTTTTTGTTGGATTCGAGCAGGTGTTGTTTCGCGATAATTCGCTTGTTTGAAGCAATTACACTCTAATTTTTGGCATTATCTGATTTTTGTAACACTTGTCTCATAGCGTTTCTGAGGCTTAGTAGAGACGGCTGAGCGGAGTTTTTGTTGGATTCGAGCAGGTGTTGTTTCGCGATAATTCGCTTGTTTAGAGCAATTTCACTCTAATTTTTCACATTCTCTGATTTTGGTAACACTTGTCTCAAAGCGTCTCTGAGGCTTAGTAGAGTCGGCTGGGCACAACTTTGGTTGGATTCGAGCAGGTGTTGTTTCGCGATAATTCGCTTGTTTGAAGCAATTTCACTCAAATTTTCGACATTCTCTGAATTGTGTAACACTTGTCTCAAAGCGTCTTTGAGGCTTAGTAGAGACGGCAGGCCACAGTTTTCGTTGGATTCGAGCAGGTGTTGTTTCGCCATAATTCGCTTGTTTGAAGCAATTTCACTCAAATTTTCGACATTCTCTGAATTTCGTAGAGCTTGTATGAAAGCGTCTCTGAGGCTCAGTAGAGACGGCAGGCCACAGTTTTTGTTGGATTCGAGCAGGTGTTGTTTCGCGATAATTCGCTTGTTTGAAGCAATTCCACTCTAATTTTTGACATTCTCTGATATTTGTAACACTTGTCTCAAAGCGTCTTTGAGGCTTAGTAGAGACCGCTGGCCACAGTTTTTGTTGGGTTCGAGCAGGTGTTGTTTCGCGATAATTCGCTTGTTTAGAGAAATTTCACTCTAATTTTTAACATTCTCTGATTTTGGTAACACTTGTCTCAAAGCGTCTCTGAGGCTTAGTAGAGACGGCTGGGCACAGCTTTGTTTGGATTCGAGCAGGTGTTGTTTCGCGATAATTCGCTTGTTTAGAGCAATTTCACTCAAATTTTCGACATTCTCTGATTTTTGTAAGACTTGTCTCAATGCCTCTCTAAGGCTTAGTAGAGACGGCTGGGCACAGTTTTTGTTGGATTCGAGCAGGTGTTGTTTCGCGATAATTCGCTTGTTTAAAGCAATTTCACTCTAATTTTTAACATTCTCTGAATTGTGTAACACTTGTCTGAAAGCGTCTTTGAGGCTTAGTA
The DNA here is from genome assembly GCA_030765045.1 of Tenodera sinensis. Lineage (NCBI taxonomy): Eukaryota > Metazoa > Arthropoda > Insecta > Mantodea > Mantidae > Tenodera > Tenodera sinensis. Next base: position 213,611,138 of record CM060964.1, on the reverse strand, counting down.
GAGACGGCTGGCCACAGTTTTTGTTGGATTCGAGCAGGTGTTGTTTCGCGATAATTCGCTTGTTTGAAGCAATTTCACTCAAATTTTCGACAGTCTCTGAATTGTGTAACACTTGTGTCAAAGCGTCTCTGAGGCTTAGTAGAGACGGCTGGGCACAGTTTTTGTTGGATTCGAGCAGGTGTTGTTTCGCGATAATTCGCTTGTTTAGAGCAATTTCACTCAAATTTTCGACATTCTCTGATTTTTGTAAGACTTGTCTCAATGCCTCTATGAGGCTTAGTAGAGACGGCTGGGCATAGTTTTTGTTGGATTCGAGCAGGTGTTGTTTCGCGATAATTCGCTTGTATGAAGCAATTTCACTCAAATTTTCGAATTTCTCTGAATTTCGTAACACTTGTCTCAAGGCGTCTCTGAGGTTCAGTAGAGACGGCAGGCCACAGTTTTTGTTGGATTCGAGCAGGTGTTGTTTCGCGATAATTCGCTTGTTTGAAGCAATTCCACTCTAATTTTTGACATTATCTGATATTTGTAACACTTGTCTCAAAGCGTCTCTGAGGCTTAGTCGAGATGGCTGAGCAGAGTTTTTTTTGGATTCGAGCAGGTGTTGTTTCGCGATAATTCGCTTGTTTAGAGAAATTTCACTCTAATTTTTAACATTCTCTGATTTTGGTAACACTTGTCTCAAAGCGTCTCTGAGGCTTAGTAGAGACGGCTGGGCACAGCTTTGTTTCGATTCGAGCAGGTGTTGTTTCGCGATAATTCGCTTGTTTGAAGCAATTTCACTCAAATTTTCGACATTCTCTGAATTGTGTAACACTTGTCTCAAAGCGTCTTTGAGGCTTAGTAGAGACGGCTGGCCACAGTTTTCGTTGGATTCGAGCAGGTTTTGTCTCGCTATAATTCGCTTGTTTGAAGCAATTTCACTCAAATTTTCGACATTCTCTGAATTTCGTAACACTTGTCTCAAAGCGTCTCTGAGGCTCAGTAGAGAGGGCAGGCCACAGTTGTTGTTGGATTCGAGCAGGTGTTGTTTCGCGATAATTCGCTTGTTTGAAGCATTTCCACTCTAATTTTTGACATTCTCTGATATTTGTCACACTTGTCTCAAGGCGTCTCTGAGGCTTAGAAGAGACGGCTGGGCACAGTTTTTGTTGGATTCGAGCAGGTGTTGTTTCGCGATAATTCGCTTGTTTAGAGCAATTTCACTCAAAATTTCGTCATTCTCTGATTTTTGTAACACTTGTCTCAAAGCGTCTCTGAGGCTTAGTGGAGACGGCTGGGCACAGTTTTTGTTGGATTCGACCAGGTGTTGTTTCGCGATAATTCGCTTGTTTGAAGCAATTTCACTCAAATTTTCGAATTTCTCTGAATAACGTAACACTTGTCTCAAGGCGTCTCTGAGGCTCAGTAGACATGGCAGGCTACAGTTTTTGTTGGATTCGAGCAGGTGTTGTTTCGCGGTAATTCGCTTGTTTGAAGCAATTCCACTCTAATTTTTGACATTATCTGATATTTGTAACACTTGTCTCATAGCGTCTCTGAGGCTTAGTAGAGACGGCTGAGCAGAGTTTTTGTTGGATTCTAGCAGGTGTTGTTTCGCGATAATTCGCTTGTTTAGAGCAATTTCACTCTAATTTGTAACATTCTCTGACTTTGGTAACACTTGTCTCAAAGCGTCTCTGAGGCTTAGTAGAGTCGGCTGGGCACAAGTTTGTTTGGATTCGAGCAGGTGTTGCTTCGCGATAATTCGCTTGTTTGAAGCAATTTCACTCAAATTTTCGACATTCTCTGAATTTCGTAGAACTTGTCTCAAAGCGTCTCTGAGGCTCAGTAGAGATGGCAGGCCACAGTTATTGTTGGATTCGAGCAGGTGTTGTTTCGCGATAATTCGCTTGTTTGAAGCAATTTCACTCAAATTTTCGACATTCTCTGAATTGTGTAACACTTGTCTGAAAGCGTCTTTGAGCCCTAGTAGAGACGGCTGGCCACAGTTTTTGTTGGATTCGAGCAGGTCTTGTTTCGCGATAATTCGCTTGTTTGAAGCAATTCCACTCTAATTTTTGACATTCTCTGATATCTGTAACACTTGTCCCAAAGCGTCTCTGAGGCTTAGTAGAGACGGCTGGGCACAGTTTTTGTTGGATTCGAGCAGGTGTTGTTTCGCGATAATTCGCTTGTTTAAAGCAATTTCACCTTAATTTTTAACATTTTCTGATTTTTGTAACAATTGTCTCAAAGCGTCTCTGAGGCTCAGTAGAGTCGGCAGGGCAGAGTTTTTGTTGGATTCGAGCAGGTGTTGTTTCGCGATAATTCGCTTGTTTGAAGCAATTTCACTCAAATTTTCGAATTTCTCTCAATTTCGTAACACTTGTCTCAAGGCGTCTCTGAGGCTCAGGAGAGACTGCAGGCCACAGTTTTTGTTGTATTCGAGCAGGTGTTGTTTCGCGATAATTCGCTTGTTTGAAGCAATTCCACTCTAATTTTTGACATTCTCTGATTTTGGTAACACTTGTCTCAAAGCGTCTCTGAGGCTTACTAGAGACGGCTGGGCACAGCTTTGGTTGGAATTGAGCAGGTGTTGTTTCGCGATAATTCGCTTGTTTGAAGCAATTCCACTCTAATTTTTGACATTCTCTGATATTTAAAACACTTGTCTCAAAGAGTCTCTGAGGCTTAGTAGAGACGGCTGGGCACAGTTCTTGTTGGTTTCGAGCAGGTGCTGTTTCGAAAAATAATTCGCTTGTTTGAAGCAATTTCACCCAAATTTTCGAAATTCTCTGAATTTCGTAACACTTGTCTCAAAGCGTCTCTGAGGCTCAGTAGAGACGGCAGGCCACAGTTTTTGTTGGATTCGAGCAGCTATTGTTTCGCGATAGTTCGCTTGTTTGAAGCAATTTCACTCAAATTTTCGACATTCTCTGATTTTTGTAACACTTGTCTCAAAGCGTCTCTGACGCTCAGTAGAGATCGCAGGGCACAGGTTTTGTTGGATTCGAGCAGGTGTTTCGCGATAATTCGCTTGTTTGAAGCAACTTGACTCCAATTTTCGATATTCTCAGATCTTCGTAACACTTGACTCAATGCGTCTCTGAGGCTCAGTAGAGACGGCAGGGCACAGTTTTTGTTGGATTCGAGCAGGTGTTGTTTCGCGATAATTCGCTTGTTTAAAGCAATTTCACTCTAATTGTTAACATTCTCTGAATTGTGTAACACTTATGCCAAAGCGTCTCTGAGGCTTAGTAGAGACGGCTGGGCACAGTTTTTGTTGGATTCGAGCAGGTGCTGTTTCGCGATAATTGGCTTGTTTGAAGCAATTTCACCCAAATTTTCGACATTCTCTGAATTTCGAAACACTTGTCTCAAAGCGTCTCTGAGGCTCACTAGAGACGGCAGGCCACAGTTTTTGTTGGATTCGAGCAGCTATTGTTTCGCGATTATTCGCTTGTTTGAAGCAATTCCACTCTAATTTTTGACATTCTCTGTTATTTGTCACACTTGTCTCAAAGCGTCTCTGAGGCTTAGTAGAGACGGCTGGGCACAGTTTTAGTTGGATTCGAGCAGGTGTTGTTTCTGCGATAATTCGTTTGTTTGAAGCAATTTCACTCAAATTTTTGACATTCTCTGAATTGTGTAACACTTGTCTCAAAGCTTCTTTGAGGCTTAGTAGAGACGGCTGGCCACAGTTTTTGTTGGATTCGAGCAGGTGTTGTTTCGCGATAATTCGCTTGTTTAAAGCAATTCACTCTAATTTTTAACATTTTCTGATATTTGTAACAATTGTCTCAAAGCGTCTCTGAGGCTCAGTAGCGACGGCAGGGCAGAGTTTTATTTGGATTCGAGCAGGTGTTGTTTCGCGATAATTCGCTTGTTTAAAGCAATTTCACTCTAATTTTGAACATTCTCTGAATTGTGTAACACTTGTCTCAAAGCGTCTCTGAGGCTTAATAGGGACGGCAGGGCACAGTTTTTGTTGGATTTGAGCAGGTGTTGTTTCGCGATTATTCGCTTCTTTAAAGCAATTTCACTCTAATTTTTAACATTCTCTGAATTGTGTAGTGTAACATTTGTGTCAAAGCGTCTCTGAGGCTCAGTAGAGACGGCAGGCCACAGTTTTTGTTGGATTCGAGCAGGTGTCATTTCGTGATAATTCGCTTGTTTGGAGCAATTTCACTCAAATTTTCGACATTCTCTGATTTTCGTAACACTTGTCTCAAAGCGTCTCTGACGCTCAGTAGAGATCGCAGGGCACAGTTTTTGTTGGATTCGAGCAGGTGTTGTTTCGCGATAATTCGCTTGTTTGAAGCAACTTGACTCCAATTTTCTATATTCTCAGATCTTCGTAACACTTGACTCAATGCGTCTCTGAGGCTCAGTAGAGACGGCAGGGCACAGTTTTTGTTGAATTCGAGCAGGTGTTGTTTCGCGATAATTCGCTTGTTTAAAGCAATTCCACTCTAATTTTTGATATTCTCTGATATTTGTAACACTTGTCTGAAAGCGCCTCTGATGCTTAGTAGAGACGGCTGGTTAGAGTTTTTGTTGGATACGAGCAGGTGTTGTTTCGCGATAATTCGCTTGTTTGAAGCAATTTCACCCAAATTTTCGACATTCTCTGAATTTCGTAACACTTGTCTCAAAGCGTCTCTGAGGCTCAGTAGAGACGGCAGGCCACAGTTTTTGTTGGATTCGAGCAGGTGTTGTTTCGCGATAATTCGCTTGTTTGAAGCAATTCCACTCTAATTTTTGACATTCTCTGAATTGTGTAACACTTGTCTCAAAGCGTCTTTGAGGCTTAGTAGAGACGGCTGGCCACAGTTTTTGTTGGATTCGAGCAGGTGTTGTTTCGCGATAATTCGCTTGCTTAAAGCAATTTCACTCTAATTTTTAACATTTTCTGATATTTGTAACAACTGTCTCAAAGCGTCTCTGAGGCTGAGTAGCGACGGCAGGGCAGAGTTTTATTTGGATTCGAGGAGGTGTTGTTTCGCGATAATTCGCTTGTTTAAAGCAATTTCACTCTAATTTTTAACATTCTCTGAATTGTGTAACACTTGTCTCAAAGCGTCTCTGAGGCTTAATAGAGACGGCAGGGCACAGTTTCTGTTGGTTTCGAGCAGGTGTTGTTTCGCGATAATTCGCTTGTTTAAAGCAATTTCACTCTAATTTTTAACATTCTCTGACTTGTGTAACACTTGTCTCAAAGCGTCTTTGAGGCTTAGTAGAGACGGCTGGCCACAGTTTTTGTTGGATTCGAGCAGGTGTTGTTTCGCGATAATTCGCTTGTTTGAAGCAATTTCACTCATATTTTCGACATTCTCTGAATTTCGTAACACTTGTCTCAAAGCGTCTCTGAGGCTCAGTAGAGACGGCAGGCCACAGTTTTTGTTGGATTCAAGGAGGTGTTGTTTCGCGATAATTCGCTTGTTTGAAGCAATTCCACTCTAATTTTTGACATTCTCTGATATCTGTAACACTTGTCCCAAAGCGACTCTGAGGCTTAGTAGAGACGGCTGGGCACAGTTTTTGTTGGATTCGAGCAGGTGTTGTTTCGCGGTAATTCGCTTGTTTGAAGCAATTACACTTTAATTTTTGACATTATCTGATATTTGTAACACTTGTCTCATAGCGTCTCTGAGGCTTAGTAGAGACGGCTGAGCAGAGTTTTTGTTGGATTCTAGCAGGTGTTGTTTCGCGATAATTCGCTTGTTTAGAGCAATTTCACTCTAATTTGTAACATTCTCTGACTTTGGTAACACTTGTCTCAAAGCGTTTCTGAGGCTTAGTAGAGTCGGCTGGGCACAAGTTTGTTTGGATTCGAGCAGGTGTTGTTTCGCGATAATTCGCTTGTTTGAAGCAATTTCACTCAAATTTTCGACATTCTCTGAATTTCGTAGAACTTGTCTCAAGGCGTCTCTGAGGCTCAGTAGAGATGGCAGGCCACAGTTATTGTTGGATTCGAGCAGGTGTTGTTTCGCGATAATTCGCTTGTTTGAAGCAATTTCACTCAAATTTTCGACATTCTCTGAATTGTGTAACACTTGTCTGAAAGCGTCTTTGAGCCTTAGTAGAGACGGCTGGCCACAGTTTTTGTTGGATTCGAGCAGGTCTTGTTTCGCGATAATTCGCTTGTTTGAAGCAATTCCACTCTAATTTTTGACATTCTCTGATATCTGTAACACTTGTCCCAAAGCGTCTCTGAGGCTTAGTAGAGACGGCTGGGCACAGTTTTTGTTGGATTCGAGCAGGTGTTGTTTCGCGATAATTCGCTTGTTTAAAGCAATTTCACCTTAATTTTTAACATTTTCTGATTTTTGTAACAATTGTCTCAAAGCGTCTCTGAGGCTCAGTAGAGACGGCAGGGCAGAGTTTTTGTTGGATTCGAGCAGGTGTTGTTTCGCGATAATTCGCTTGTTTGAAGCAATTTCACTCAAATTTTCGAAGTTCTCTCAATTTCCTAACACTTGTCTCAAGGCGTCTCTGAGGCTCAGGAGAGACTGCAGGCCACAGTTTTTGTTGTATTTGAGCAGGTGTTGTTTCGCGATAATTCGCTTGTTTGAAGCAATTCCACTCTAATTTTTGACATTCTCTGATTTTGGTAACACTTGTCTCAAAGCGTCTCTGAGGCTTACTAGAGACGGCTGGGCACAGCTTTGGTTGGAATTGAGCAGGTGTTGTTTCGCGATAATTCGCTTGTTTGAAGCAATTCCACTCTAATTTTTGACATTCTCTGATATTTAAAACACTTGTCTCAAAGCGTCTCTGAGGCTTAGTAGAGACGGCTGGGCACAGTTTTTGTTGGGTTCGAGCAGGTGCTGTTTCGAAAAATAATTCGCTTGTTTGAAGCAATTTCACCCAAATTTTCGAAATTCTCCGAATTTCGTAACACTTGTCTCAAAGCGTCTCTGAGGCTCAGTAGAGACGGCACGCCACAGTTTTTGTTGGATTCGAGCAGCTATTGTTTCGCGATAGTTCGCTTGTTTGAAGCAATTTCACTCAAATTTTCGACATTCTCTGATTTTTGTAACACTTGTCTCAAAGCGTCTCTGACGCTCAGTAGAGATCGCAGGGCACAGGTTTTGTTGGATTCGAGCAGGTGTTTCGCGATAATTCGCTTGTTTGAAGCAACTTGACTCCAATTTTCGATATTCTCAGATCTTCGTAACACTTGACTCAATGCGTCTCTGAGGCTCAGTAGAGACGGCAGGGCACAGTTTTTGTTGGATTCGAGCAGGTGTTGTTTCGCGATAATTCGCTTGTTTAAAGCAATTTCACTCTAATTGTTAACATTCTCTGAATTGTGTAACACTTATGCCAAAGCGTCTCTGAGGCTTAGTAGAGACGGCTGGGCACAGTTTTTGTTGGATTCGAGCAGGTGCTGTTTCGCGATAATTCGCTTGTTTGAAGCAATTCCACTCTAATTTTTGACATTCTCTGATATCTGTAACACTTGTCCCAAAGGGTCTCTGAGGCTTAGTAGAGACGGCTGGGCACAGTTTTTGTTGGATTCGAGCAGGTGTTGTTTCGCGATAATTCGCTTGTTTAAAGCAATTCACTCTAATTTTTAACATTTTCTGATATTTGTAACAATTGTCTCAAAGCGTCTCTGAGGCTCAGTAGCGACGGCAGGGCAGAGTTTTATTTGGATTCGAGCAGGTGTTGTTTCGCGATAATTCGCTTCTTTAAAGCAATTTCACTCTAATTTTTAACATTCTCTGAATTGTGTAGTGTAACATTTGTGTCAAAGCGTCTCTGAGGCTCAGTAGAGACGGCAGGCCACAGTTTTTGTTGGATTCGAGCAGGTGTTGTTTCGTGATAATTCGCTTGTTTGGAGCAATTTCACTCAAATTTTCGACATTCTCTGATTTTTGTAACACTTGTCTCAAAGCGTCTCTGACGCTCAGTAGAGATCGCAGGGCACAGTTTTTGTTGGATTCGAGCAGGTGTTGTTTCGCGATAATTCGCTTGTTTGAAGCAACTTGACTCCAATTTTCGATATTCTCAGATCTTCGTAACACTTGACTCAATGCGTCTCTGAGGCTCAGTAGAGACGGCAGGGCACAGTTTTTGTTGAATTCGAGCAGGTGTTGTTTCGCGATAATTCGCTTGTTTAAAGCAATTCCACTCTAATTTTTGATATTCTCTGATATTTGTAACACTTGTCTGAAAGCGCCTCTGATGCTTAGTAGAGACGGCTGGTTAGAGTTTTTGTTGGATACGAGCAGGTGTTGTTTCGCGATAATTCGCTTGTTTGAAGCAATTTCACCCATATTTTCGACATTCTCTGAATTTCGTAACACTTGTCTCAAAGCGTCTCTGAGGCTCAGTAGAGACGGCAGGCCACAGTTTTTGTTGGATTCGAGCAGGTGTTGTTTCGCGATAATTCGCTTGTTTGAAGCAATTCCACTCTAATTTTTGACATTCTCTGAATTGTGTAACACTTGTCTCAAAGCGTCTTTGAGGCTTAGTAGAGACGGCTGGCCACAGTTTTTGTTGGATTCGAGCAGGTGTTGTTTCGCGATAATTCGCTTGCTTAAAGCAATTTCACTCTAATTTTTAACATTTTCTGATATTTGTAACAACTGTCTCAAAGCGTCTCTGAGGCTGAGTAGCGACGGCAGGGCAGAGTTTTATTTGGATTCGAGCAGGTGTTGTTTCGCGATAATTCGCTTGTTTAAAGCAATTTCACTCTAATTTTTAACATTCTCTGAATTGTGTAACACTTGTCTCAAAGCGTCTCTGAGGCTTAATAGAGACGGCAGGGCACAGTTTCTGTTGGTTTCGAGCAGGTGTTGTTTCGCGATAATTCGCTTGTTTAAAGCAATTTCACTCTAATTTTTAACATTCTCTGACTTGTGTAACACTTGTCTCAAAGCGTCTTTGAGGCTTAGTAGAGACGGCTGGCCACAGTTTTTGTTGGATTCGAGCAGGTGTTGTTTCGCGATAATTCGCTTGTTTGAAGCAATTTCACTCATATTTTCGACATTCTCTGAATTTCGTAACACTTGTCTCAAAGCGTCTCTGAGGCTCAGTAGAGACGGCAGGCCACAGTTTTTGTTGGATTCGAGGAGGTGTTGTTTCGCGATAATTCGCTTGTTTGAAGCAATTCCACTCAAATTTTGGACATTCTCTGAATTTCGTAACACTTGTCTCAAGGCGTCTCTGAGGCTCAGGAGAGACGGCAGGCCACAGTTTTTGTTGGATTCGAGCAGGTGTTGTTTCGCGATAATTCGCTTGTTTGAAGCAATTCCACTCTAATTTTTGACATTCTCTGAATTTTTGTCACACTTGTGTCAAAGCGTCTCTGAGGCTTAGTAGAGACGGCAGGGCAGAGTTTTATTTGGATTCGAGCAGGTGTTGTTTCGCGATAATTCGCTGGTATAAGCAATTTCACACAAATTTTCGACATTCTCTGATTTTTGTAACACTTGTCTCAAAGCGTCTCTGACGCTCAGTAGAGACGGCAGGGCACAGTTTTTGTTGGATTCGAGCAGGTGTTGTTTCGCGATAATTCGCTTGTTTGAAGCAACTTGACTCCAATTTTCGATATTCCCAGATCTTCGTAACACTTGCTTCAATGCGTCTCTGAGGCTCAGTAGAGACGGTAGGGCACAGTTTTTGTTGGATTCGAGCAGGTGTTGTTTCGCGATAATTCGCTTGTTTAAGGCAATTTCACTCTAATTTTTAACATTCTCTGAATTGTGTAACACTTGTGTCAAACCGTCTCTGAGTCTTAGTAGAGACGGCTGGGCACAGTATTTGTTGGATTCGAGCAGGTGTTGTTTCGCGATAATTCGCTTGTTTGAAGCAATTTCACTCAAATTTTCGACATTCTCTGAATTTCGTAACACTTGTCCCAAAGCGTCTCTGAGGCTCAGTAGAGACGGCAGGCCACAGTTTTTGTTGGATTCGAGCAGGTGTTGTTTCGCGATAATTCGCTTGTTTGAAGCAATTCCACTCTAATTTATGACATTCTCTGATATTTGTCAGACTTGTCTCAAAGCGTCTCTGAGGCTTAGTAGGGACGGCTGGGCACAGTTTTTGTTGGATTCGAGCAGGTGTTGTTTTGCGATAATTCGCTTGTTTGAAGCAATTTCACTCAAATTTTCGATATTCTCTGAATTGTGTAACACTTGTCTCAAAGCGTCTTTGAGGCTTAGTAGAGACGGCTGGCCACAGTTTTTGTTGGATTCGAGCAGGTGTTGTTTCGCGATAATTCGCTTGTTTGAAGCACTTTCACTCAAATTTTCAACATTCTCTGAATTTCGTAACACTTGTCTCAAAGCGTCTCTGAGGCTCAGTAGAGACGGCGGGCCACAGTTTTTGTTGGATTCGAGCAGGTGTTGTTTCGCGATAATTCGCTTGTTTGAAGCAATTCCACTCTAATTTTCAACATTCTCTGTATTTTGTAACACTTGTCTCAAAGCGTCTCTGACGCTCAGTAGAGATCGCAGGGCACAGTTTTTGTTGGATTCGAGCAGGTGTTGTTTCGCGATAATTCGCTTGTTTGAAGCAACTTGACTCCAATTTTCGATATTCTCAGATCTTCGTAACACTTGACTCAATGCGTCTCTGAGGCTCAGTAGAGACGGCTGGGCACAGTTTTTGTTGAATTCGAGCAGGTGTTGTTTCGCGATAATTCGCTTGTTTAAAGCAATTTCACTCTAATTTTTAACATTCTCTGAATAGTGTAACACTTGTGTCAAAGCGTCTCTGAAGCTTAGTAGAGACGGCTGGGCACAGTTTTTGTTGGATTCGAGCAGGTGTTGTTTCGCGATAATTCGCTTGTTTGAAGCAATTTCACCCAAATTTTCGACATTCTCTGAATTTCGTAACACTTGTCTCAAAGCGTCTCTGAGGCTCAGTAGAGACGGCTGGCCACAGTTTTTGTTGGATTCGAGCAGGTGTTGTTTCGCGATAATTCGCTTGTTTAAAGCAATTTCACTCGAATTTTTATCATTTTCTGATATTTGTAACAACTGTCTCAAAGCGTCTCTGAGGCTCAGTAGCGACGGCAGGGCAGAGTTTTATTTGGATTCGAGCAGGTGTTGTTTCGCGATAATTCGCTTGTTTAAAGTAATTTCACTCTAATTTTTAACATTCTCTGAATTGTGTAACACTTGTCTCAAAGCGTCTCTGAGGCTTAATAGAGACGGCAGGGCACAGTTTCTGTTGGTTTCGAGCAGGTGTTGTTTCGCGATAATTCGCCTGTTTAAAGCAATTTCACTCTAATTTTTAACATTCTCTGAATTGTGTAACACTTGTCTCAAAGCGTCTTTGAGGCTTAGTAGAGACGGCTGGCCACAGTTTTTGTTGGATTCGAGCAGGTGTTGTTTCGCGATAATTCGCTTGCTTAAAGCAATTTCACTCTAATTTTTAACATTTTCTGATATTTGTAACAACTGTCTCAAAACGTCTCTGAGGCTGAGTGGCGACGGCAGGGCAGAGTTTTATTTGGATTCGAGCAGGTGTTGTTTCGAGATAATTCGCTTGTTTCAAGCAATTCCACTCAAATTTTGGACATTCTCTGAATTTCGTAACACTTGTCTCAAGGCGTCTCTGAGGCTCAGGAGAGACGGCAGGCCACAGTATTTGTTGGATTCGAGCAGGTGTTGTTTCGCGATAATTCGCTTGTTTGAAGCAATTCCACTCTAATTTTCGACATTCTCTGATTTTTGTAACACTTGTCTCAAAGCGTCTCTGACGCTCAGTAGAGATCGCAGGGCACAGTTTTTGTTGGATTCGAGCAGGTGTTGTTTCGCGATAATTCGCTTGTTTGAAGCAACTTGACTCCAATTTTCGATATTCTCAGATCTTCGTAACACTTGACTCAATGCGTCTCTGAGGCTCAGTAGAGACGGCAGGGCACAGTTTTTGTTGAATTCGAGCAGGTGTTGTTTCGCGATAATTCGCTTGTTTAAAGCAATTCCACTCTAATATTTGATATTCTCTGATATTTGTAACACTTGTCTGAAAGCGCCTCTGATGCTTAGTAGAGACGGCTGGTTAGAGTTTTTGTTGGATACGAGCAGGTGTTGTTTCGCGATAATTCGCTTGTTTGAAGCAATTTCACCCATATTTTCGACATTCTCTGAATTTCGTAACACTTGTCTCAAAGCGTCTCTGAGGCTCAGTAGAGACGGCAGGCCACAGTTTTTGTTGGATTCGAGCAGGTGTTGTTTCGCGATAATTCGCTTGTTTGAAGCAATTCCACTCTAATTTTTGACATTCTCTGAATTGTGTAACACTTGTCTCAAAGCGTCTTTGAGGCTTAGTAGAGACGGCTGGCCACAGTTTTTGTTGGATTCGAGCAGGTGTTGTTTCGCGATAATTCGCTTGCTTAAAGCAATTTCACTCTAATTTTTAGCATTTTCTGATATTTGTATCAACTGTCTCAAAGCGTCTCTGAGGCTGAGTAGCGACGGCAGGGCAGAGTTTTATTTGGATTCGAGCAGGTGTTGTTTCGCGATAATTCGCTTGTTTAAAGCAATTTCACTCTAATTTTTAACATTCTCTGAATTGTGTAACACTTGTCTCAAAGCGTCTCTGAGGCTTAATAGAGACGGCAGGGCACAGTTTCTGTTGGTTTCGAGCAGGTGTTGTTTCGCGATAATTCGCTTGTTTAAAGCAATTTCACTCTAATTTTTAACATTCTCTGACTTGTGTAACACTTGTCTCAAAGCGTCTTTGAGGCTTAGTAGAGACGGCTGGCCACAGTTTTTGTTGGATTCGAGCAGGTGTTGTTTCGCGATAATTCGCTTGTTTGAAGCAATTTCACTCATATTTTCGACATTCTCTGAATTTCGTAACACTTGTCTCAAAGCGTCTCTGAGGCTCAGTAGAGACGGCAGGCCACAGTTTTTGTTGGATTCGAGGAGGTGTTGTTTCGCGATAATTCGCTTGTTTGAAGCAATTCCACTCAAATTTTGGACATTCTCTGAATTTCGTAACACTTGTCTCAAGGCGTCTCTGAGGCTCAGGAGAGACGGCAGGCCACAGTTTTTGTTGGATTCGAGCAGGTGTTGTTTCGCGATAATTCGCTTGTTTGAAGCAATTCCACTCTAATTTTTGACATTCTCTGAATTTTTGTCACACTTGTGTCAAAGCGTCTCTGAGGCTTAGTAGAGACGGCAGGGCAGAGTTTTATTTGGATTCGAGCAGTTGTTGTTTTTGCGATAATTCGCTGGTATAAGCAATTTCACTCAAATTTTCGACATTCTCTGATTTTTGTAACACTTGTCTCAAAGCGTCTCTGACGCTCAGTAGAGACGGCAGGGCACAGTTTTTGTTGGATTCGAGCAGGTGTTGTTTCGCGATAATTCGCTTGTTTGAAGCAACTTGACTCCAATTTTCGATATTCCCAGATCTTCGTAACACTTGCTTCAATGCGTCTCTGAGGCTCAGTAGAGACGGTAGGGCACAGTTTTTGTTGGATTCGAGCAGGTGTTGTTTCGCGATAATTCGCTTGTTTAAGGCAATTTCACTCTAATTTTTAACATTCTCTGAATTGTGTAACACTTGTGTCAAACCGTCTCTGAGTCTTAGTAGAGACGGCTGGGCACAGTATTTGTTGGATTCGAGCAGGTGTTGTTTCGCGATAATTCGCTTGTTTGAAGCAATTTCACTCAAATTTTCGACATTCTCTGAATTTCGTAACACTTGTCCCAAAGCGTCTCTGAGGCTCAGTAGAGACGGCAGGCCACAGTTTTTGTTGGATTCGAGCAGGTGTTGTTTCGCGATAATTCGCTTGTTTGAAGCAATTCCACTCTAATTTATGACATTCTCTGATATTTGTCAGACTTGTCTCAAAGCGTCTCTGAGGCTTAGTAGGGACGGCTGGGCACAGTTTTTGTTGGATTCGAGCAGGTGTTGTTTTGCGATAATTCGCTTGTTTGAAGCAATTTCACTCAAATTTTCGATATTCTCTGAATTGTGTAACACTTGTCTCAAAGCGTCTTTGAGGCTTAGTAGAGACGGCTGGCCACAGTTTTTGTTGGATTCGAGCAGGTGTTGTTTCGCGATAATTCGCTTGTTTGAAGCACTTTCACTCAAATTTTCAACATTCTCTGAATTTCGTAACACTTGTCTCAAAGCGTCTCTGAGGCTCAGTAGAGACGGCGGGCCACAGTTTTTGTTGGATTCGAGCAGGTGTTGTTTCGCGATAATTCGCTTGTTTGAAGCAATTCCACTCTAATTTTCAACATTCTCTGTATTTTGTAACACTTGTCTCAAAGCGTCTCTGACGCTCAGTAGAGATCGCAGGGCACAGTTTTTGTTGGATTCGAGCAGGTGTTGTTTCGCGATAATTCGCTTGTTTGAAGCAACTTGACTCCAATTTTCGATATTCTCAGATCTTCGTAACACTTGACTCAATGCGTCTCTGAGGCTCAGTAGAGACGGCTGGGCACAGTTTTTGTTGAATTCGAGCAGGTGTTGTTTCGCGATAATTCGCTTGTTTAAAGCAATTTCACTCTAATTTTTAACATTCTCTGAATAGTGTAACACTTGTGTCAAAGCGTCTCTGAAGCTTAGTAGAGACGGCTGGGCACAGTTTTTGTTGGATTCGAGCAGGTGTTGTTTCGCGATAATTCGCTTGTTTGAAGCAATTTCACCCAAATTTTCGACATTCTCTGAATTTCGTAACACTTGTCTCAAAGCGTCTCTGAGGCTCAGTAGAGACGGCTGGCCACAGTTTTTGTTGGATTCGAGCAGGTGTTGTTTCGCGATAATTCGCTTGTTTAAAGCAATTTCACTCGAATTTTTATCATTTTCTGATATTTGTAACAACTGTCTCAAAGCGTCTCTGAGGCTCAGTAGCGACGGCAGGGCAGAGTTTTATTTGGATTCGAGCAGGTGTTGTTTCGCGATAATTCGCTTGTTTAAAGTAATTTCACTCTAATTTTTAACATTCTCTGAATTGTGTAACACTTGTCTCAAAGCGTCTCTGAGGCTTAATAGAGACGGCAGGGCACAGTTTCTGTTGGTTTCGAGCAGGTGTTGTTTCGCGATAATTCGCCTGTTTAAAGCAATTTCACTCTAATTTTTAACATTCTCTGAATTGTGTAACACTTGTCTCAAAGCGTCTTTGAGGCTTAGTAGAGACGGCTGGCCACAGTTTTTGTTGGATTCGAGCAGGTGTTGTTTCGCGATAATTCGCTTGCTTAAAGCAATTTCACTCTAATTTTTAACATTTTCTGATATTTGTAACAACTGTCTCAAAACGTCTCTGAGGCTGAGTGGCGACGGCAGGGCAGAGTTTTATTTGGATTCGAGCAGGTGTTGTTTCGCGATAATTCGCTTGTTTGAAGCAATTCCACTCAAATTTTGGACATTCTCTGAATTTCGTAACACTTGTCTCAAGGCGTCTCTGAGGCTCAGGAGAGACGGCAGGCCACAGTATTTGTTGGATTCGAGCAGGTGTTGTTTCGCGATAATTCGCTTGTTTGAAGCAATTCCACTCTAATTTTTGACATTCTCTGAATTTTTGTCACACTTGTGTCAAAGCGTCTCTGAGGCTTAGTAGAGACGGCAGGGCAGAGTTTTATTTGGATTCGAGCAAGTGTTGTTTCGCGATAATTCGCTTGTTTAAAGCAATTTCACTCTAATTTTTAACATTCTCTGAATTGTGTAACACTTGTCTCAAAGCGTCTCTGAGGCTTAATAGAGACGGCAGGGCACAGTGTCTGTTGGTTTCGAGCAGGTGTTGTTTCGCGATAGTTCGCTTGTTTAAAGCAATTTCACTCTAATTTTTAACATTCTCTGACTTGTGTAACACTTGTCTCAAAGCGCCTTTGAGGCTTAGTAGAGACGGCTGGCCACAGTTTTTGTTGGATTCGAGCAGGTGTTGTTTCGCGATAATTCGCTTGTTTGAAGCAATTTCACTCATATTTTCGACATTCTCTGAATTTCGTAACACTTGTCTCAAAGCGTCTCTGAGGCTCAGTAGAGACGGCAGGCCACAGTTTTTGTTGGATTCGAGGAGGTGTTGTTTCGCGATAATTCGCTTGTTTGAAGCAATTCCACTCAAATTTTGGACATTCTCTGAATTTCGTAACACTTGTCTCAAGGCGTCTCTGAGGCTCAGGAGAGACGGCAGGCCACAGTTTTTGTGGATTCGAGTAGGTGTTCTTTCGCGATAATTCGCTTGTTTGAAGCAATTCCACTCTAATTTTTGACATTCTCTGAATTTTTGTCACACTTGTGTCAAAGCGTCTCTGAGGCTTAGTAGAGACGGCAGGGCAGAGTTTTATTTGGATTCGAGCAGGTGTTGTTTCGCGATAATTCGCTGGTATAAGCAATTTCAATCAAATTTTCGACATTCTCTGATTTTTGTAACACTTGTCTCAAAGCGTCTCTGACGCTCAGTAGAGACGGCAGGGCACAGTTTTTGTTGGATTCGAGTAGGTGTTGTTTCGCGATAATGAGCTTGTTTGAAGCAACTTGACTCCAATTTTCGATGTTCTCAGATCTTCGTAACACTTGCCTCAATGCGTCTCTGAGGCTCAGTAGAGACGGTAGGGCACAGTTTTTGTTGGATTCGAGCAGGTGTTGTTTCGCGATAATTCGCTTGTTTAAGGCAATTTCACTCTAATTTTTAACATTCTCTGAATTGTGTAACACTTGTGTCAAAGCGTCTCTGAGTCTTAGTAGAGACGGCTGGGCACAGTTTTTGTTGGATTCGAGCAGGTGTTGTTTCGCGATAATTCGCTTGTTTGAAGCAATTTCACTCAAATTTTCGACATTTTCTGAATTTCGTAACACTTGTCCCAAAGCGTCTCTGAGGCTCAGTAGAGACGGCAGGCCACAGTTTTTGTTGGATTCGAGCAGGTGTTGTTTCGCGATAATTCGCTTGTTTGAAGCAATTCCACTCTAATTTATGACATTCTCTGATATTTGTCAGACTTGTCTCAAAGCGTGTCTGAGTCTTAGTAGAGACGGCTGGGCACAGTTTTTGTTGGATTCGAGCAGGTGTTGTTTTGCGATAATTCGCTTGTTTGAAGCAATTTCACTCAAATTTTCGATATTCTCTGAATTGTGTAACACTTGTCTCAAAGCGTCTTTGAGGCTTAGTAGAGACGGCTGGCCACAGTTTTTGTTGGATTCGAGCAGGTGTTGTTTCGCGATAATTCGCTTGTTTGAAGCAATTTCACTCAAATTTTCGACATTCTCTGAATTTCGTAACACTTGTCTCAAAGCGTCTCTGAGGCTCAGTAGAGACGGCGGGCCACAGTTTTTGTTGGATTCGAGCAGGTGTTGTTTCGCGATAATTCGCTTGTTTGAAGCAATTCCACTCTAATTTTCAACATTCTCTGTATTTTGTAACACTTGTCTCAAAGCGTCTCTGACGCTCAGTAGAGATCGCAGGGCACAGTTTTTGTTGGATTCGAGCAGGTGTTGTTTCGCGATAATTCGCTTGTTTGAAGCAACTTGACTCCAATTTTCGATATTCTCAGATCTTCGTAACACTTGACTCAATGCGTCTCTGAGGCTCAGTAGAGACGGCTGGGCACAGTTTTTGTTGGATTCGAGCAGGTGTGTTTCGCGATAATTCGCTTGTTTGAAGGAATTCCACTCTAATTTTTGACATTCTCTGAATTGTGTAACACTTGTCTCAAAGCGTCTTTGAGGCTTAGTAGAGACGGCTGGCCACAGTTTTTGTTGGATTCGAGCAGGTGTTGTTTCGCGATAATTCGCTTGTTTAAAGCAATTTCACTCTAATTTTTATCATTTTCTGATATTTGTAACAACTGTCTCAAAGCGTCTCTGAAGCTTAGTAGAGACGGCTGGGCACAGTTTTTGTTGGATTCGAGCAGGTGTTGTTTCGCGATAATTCGCTTGTTTGAAGCTATTTCACCCAAATTTTCGACATTCTCTGAATTTCGTAACTCTTGTCTCAAAGCGTCTCTGAGGCTCAGTAGAGAAGGCAGGCCACAGTTTTTGTTGGATTCGAGCAGGTGTTGTTTCGCGATAATTCGCTTGTTTGAAGGAATTCCACTCTAATTTTTGACATTCTCTGAATTGTGTAACGCTTGTCTCAAAGCGTCTTTGAGGCTTAGTAGAGACGGCTAGCCACAGTTTTTGTTGGATTCGAGCAGGTGTTGTTTCGCGATAATTCGCTTGTTTAAAGCAATTTCACTCTAATTTTTATCATTTTCTGATATTTGTAACAACTGTCTCAAAGCGTCTCTGAGGCTCAGTAGCGACGGCAGGGCAGAGTTTTATTTGGATTCGAGCAGGTGTTGTTTCGCGATAATTCGCTTGTTTAAAGCAATTTCACTCTAATTTTTAACATTCTCTGAATTGTGTAACACATGTCTCAAAGCTTCTCTGAGGCTTAATAGAGACGGCAGGGCACAGTTTCTGTTGGTTTCGAGCAGGTGTTGTTTCGCGATAATTCGCTTGTTTAAAGCAATTTCACTCTAATTTTTAACATTCTCTGAATTGTGTAACACTTGTGTCAAAGCGTCTCTGAGTCTTAGTAGAGACGGCTGGGCACAGTTTTTGTTGGATTTGAGCAGGTGTTGTTTCGCGATTATTCGCTTCTTTAAAGCAATTTCACTCTAATTTTTAACATTCTCTGAATTGTGTAGTGTAACATTTGTGTCAAAGCGTCTCTGAGGCTCAGTAGAGACGGCAGGCCACAGTTTTTGTTGGATTCGAGCAGGTGTTGTTTCGTGATAATTCGCTTGTTTGGAGCAATTTCACTCAAATTTTCGACATTCTCTGATTTTTGTAACACTTGTCTCAAAGCGTCTCTGACGCTCAGTAGAGATCGCAGGGCACAGTTTTTGTTGGATTCGAGCAGGTGTTGTTTCGCGATAATTCGCTTGTTTGAAGCAACTTGACTCCAATTTTCGATATTCTCAGATCTTCGTAACACTTGACTCAATGCGTCTCTGAGGCTCAGTAGAGACGGCAGGGCACAGTTTTTGTTGAATTCGAGCAGGTGTTGTTTCGCGATAATTCGCTTGTTTAAAGCAATTCCACTCTAATTTTTGATATTCTCTGATATTTGTAACACTTGTCTGAAAGCGCCTCTGATGCTTAGTAGAGACGGCTGGTTAGAGTTTTTGTTGGATACGAGCAGGTGTTGTTTCGCGATAATTCGCTTGTTTGAAGCAATTTCACCCAAATTTTCGACATTCTCTGAATTTCGTAACACTTGTCTCAAAGCGTCTCTGAGGCTCAGTAGAGACGGCAGGCCACAGTTTTTGTTGGATTCGAGCAGGTGTTGTTTCGCGATAATTCGCTTGTTTGAAGCAATTCCACTCTAATTTTTGACATTCTCTGAATTGTGTAACACTTGTCTCAAAGCGTCTTTGAGGCTTAGTAGAGACGGCTGGCCACAGTTTTTGTTGGATTCGAGCAGGTGTTGTTTCGCGATAATTCGCTTGCTTAAAGCAATTTCACTCTAATTTTTAACATTTTCTGATATTTTAACAACTGTCTCAAAGCGTCTCTGAGGCTGAGTAGCGACGGCAGGGCAGAGTTTTATTTGGATTCGAGCAGGTGTTGTTTCGCGATAATTCGCTTGTTTAAAGCAATTTCACTCTAATTTTTAACATTCTCTGACTTGTGTAACACTTGTCTCAAAGCGTCTTTGAGGCTTAGTAGAGACGGCTGGCCACAGTTTTTGTTGGATTCGAGCAGGTGTTGTTTCGCGATAATTCGCTTGTTTGAAGCAATTTCACTCATATTTTCGACATTCTCTGAATTTCGTAACACTTGTCTCAAAGCGTCTCTGAGGCTCAGTAGAGACGGCAGGCCACAGTTTTTGTTGGATTCGAGGAGGTGTTGTTTCGCGATAATTCGCTTGTTTGAAGCAATTCCACTCAAATTTTGGACATTCTCTGAATTTCGTAACACTTGTCTCAAGGCGTCTCTGAGGCTCAGGAGAGACGGCAGGCCACAGTTTTTGTTGGATTCGAGCAGGTGTTGTTTCGCGATAATTCGCTTGTTTGAAGCAATTCCACTCTAATTTTTGACATTCTCTGAATTTTTGTCACACTTGTGTCAAAGCGTCTCTGAGGCTTAGTAGAGACGGCAGGGCAGAGTTTTATTTGGATTCGAGCAGGTGTTGTTTCGCGATAATTCGCTGGTATAAGCAATTTCACTCAAATTTTCGACATTCTCTGATTTTTGTAACACTTGTCTCAAAGCGTCTCTGACGCTCAGTAGAGACGGCAGGGCACAGTTTTTGTTGGATTCGAGCAGGTGTTGTTTCGCGATAATTCGCTTGTTTGAAGCAACTTGACTCCAATTTTCGATATTCCCAGATCTTCGTAACACTTGCTTCAATGCGTCTCTGAGGCTCAGTAGAGACGGTAGGGCACAGTTTTTGTTGGATTCGAGCAGGTGTTGTTTCGCGATAATTCGCTTGTTTAAGGCAATTTCACTCTAATTTTTAACATTCTCTGAATTGTGTAACACTTGTGTCAAACCGTCTCTGAGTCTTAGTAGAGACGGCTGGGCACAGTATTTGTTGGATTCGAGCAGGTGTTGTTTCGCGATAATTCGCTCGTTTGAAGCAATTTCACTCAAATTTTCGACATTCTCTGAATTTCGTAACACTTGTCCCAAAGCGTCTCTGAGGCTCAGTAGAGACGGCAGGCCACAGTTTTTGTTGGATTCGAGCAGGTGTTGTTTCGCGATAATTCGCTTGTTTGAAGCAATTCCACTCTAATTTATGACATTCTCTGATATTTGTCAGACTTGTCTCAAAGCGTCTCTGAGGCTTAGTAGGGACGGCTGGGCACAGTTTTTGTTGGATTCGAGCAGGTGTTGTTTTGCGATAATTCGCTTGTTTGAAGCAATTTCACTCAAATTTTCGATATTCTCTGAATTGTGTAACACTTGTCTCAAAGCGTCTTTGAGGCTTAGTAGAGACGGCTGGCCACAGTTTTTGTTGGATTCGAGCAGGTGTTGTTTCGCGATAAATCGCTTGTTTGAAGCACTTTCACTCAAATTTTCAACATTCTCTGAATTTCGTAACACTTGTCTCAAAGCGTCTCTGAGGCTCAGTAGAGACGGCGGGCCACAGTTTTTGTTGGATTCGAGCAGGTGTTGTTTCGCGATAATTCGCTTGTTTGAAGCAATTCCACTCTAATTTTCAACATTCTCTGTATTTTGTAACACTTGTCTCAAAGCGTCTCTGACGCTCAGTAGAGATCGCTGGGCACAGTTTTTGTTGGATTCGAGCAGGTGTTGTTTCGCGATAATTCGCTTGTTTGAAGCAACTTGACTCCAATTTTCGATATTCTCAGATCTTCGTAACACTTGACTCAATGCGTCTCTGAGGCTCAGTAGAGACGGCTGGGCACAGTTTTTGTTGAATTCGAGCAGGTGTTGTTTCGCGATAATTCGCTTGTTTAAAGCAATTTCACTCTAATTTTTAACATTCTCTGAATAGTGTAACACTTGTGTCAAAGCGTCTCTGAAGCTTAGTAGAGACGGCTGGGCACAGTTTTTGTTGGATTCGAGCAGGTGTTGTTTCGCGATAATTCGCTTGTTTGAAGCAATTTCACCCAAATTTTCGACATTCTCTGAATTTCGTAACACTTGTCTCAAAGCGTCTCTGAGGCTCAGTAGAGACGGCTGGCCACAGTTTTTGTTGGATTCGAGCAGGTGTTGTTTCGCGATAATTCGCTTGTTTAAAGCAATTTCACTCGAATTTTTATCATTTTCTGATATTTGTAACAACTGTCTCAAAGCGTCTCTGAGGCTCAGTAGCGACGGCAGGGCAGAGTTTTATTTGGATTCGAGCAGGTGTTGTTTCGCGATAATTCGCTTGTTTAAAGTAATTTCACTCTAATTTTTAACATTCTCTGAATTGTGTAACACTTGTCTCAAAGCGTCTCTGAGGCTTAATAGAGACGGCAGGGCACAGTTTCTGTTGGTTTCGAGCAGGTGTTGCTTCGCGATAATTCGCCTGTTTAAAGCAATTTCACTCTAATTTTTAACATTCTCTGAATTGTGTAACACTTGTCTCAAAGCGTCTTTGAGGCTTAGTAGAGACGGCTGGCCACAGTTTTTGTTGGATTCGAGCAGGTGTTGTTTCGCGATAATTCGCTTGCTTAAAGCAATTTCACTCTAATTTTTAACATTTTCTGATATTTGTAACAACTGTCTCAAAACGTCTCTGAGGCTGAGTGGCGACGGCAGGGCAGAGTTTTATTTGGATTCGAGCAGGTGTTGTTTCGCGATAATTCGCTTGTTTGAAGCAATTCCACTCAAATTTTGGACATTCTCTGAATTTTGTAACACTTGTCTCAAGGCGTCTCTGAGGCTCAGGAGAGACGGCAGGCCACAGTATTTGTTGGATTCGAGCAGGTGTTGTTTCGCGATAATTCGCTTGTTTGAAGCAATTCCACTCTAATTTTTGACATTCTCTGAATTTTTGTCACACTTGTGTCAAAGCGTCTCTGAGGCTTAGTAGAGACGGCAGGGCAGAGTTTTATTTGGATTCGAGCAAGTGTTGTTTCGCGATAATTCGCTTGTTTAAAGCAATTTCACTCTAATTTTTAACATTCTGTGAATTGTGTAACACTTGTCTCAAAGCGTCTCTGAGGCTTAATAGAGACGGCAGGGCACAGTGTCTGTTGGTTTCGAGCAGGTGTTGTTTCGCGATAATTCGCTTGTTTAAAGCAATTTCACTCTAATTTTTAACATTCTCTGACTTGTGTAACACTTGTCTCAAAGCGCCTTTGAGGCTTAGTAGAGACGGCTGGCCACAGTTTTTGTTGGATTCGAGCAGGTGTTGTTTCGCGATAATTCGCTTGTTTGAAGCAATTTCACTCATATTTTCGACATTCTCTGAATTTCGTAACACTTGTCTCAAAGCGTCTCTGAGGCTCAGTAGAGACGGCAGGCCACAGTTTTTGTTGGATTCGAGGAGGTGTTGTTTCGCGATAATTCGCTTGTTTGAAGCAATTCCACTCAAATTTTGGACATTCTCTGAATTTCGTAACACTTGTCTCAAGGCGTCTCTGAGGCTCAGGAGAGACGGCAGGCCACAGTTTTTGTGGATTCGAGTAGGTGTTCTTTCGCGATAATTCGCTTGTTTGAAGCAATTCCACTCTAATTTTTGACATTCTCTGAATTTTTGTCACACTTGTGTCAAAGCGTCTCTGAGGCTTAGTAGAGACGGCAGGGCAGAGTTTTATTTGGATTCCAGCAGGTGTTGTTTCGCGATAATTCGCTGGTATAAGCAATTTCAATCAAATTTTCGACATTCTCTGATTTTTGTAACACTTGTCTCAAAGCGTCTCTGACGCTCAGTAGAGACGGCAGGGCACAGTTTTTGTTGGATTCGAGTAGGTGTTGTTTCGCGATAATGAGCTTGTTTGAAGCAACTTTACTCCAATTTTCGATGTTCTCAGATCTTCGTAACACTTGCCTCAATGCGTCTCTGAGGCTCAGTAGAGACGGTAGGGCACAGTTTTTGTTGGATTCGAGCAGGTGTTGTTTCGCGATAATTCGCTTGTTTAAGGCAATTTCACTCTAATTTTTAACATTCTCTGAATTGTGTAACACTTGTGTCAAAGCGTCTCTGAGTCTTAGTAGAGACGGCTGGGCACAGTTTTTGTTGGATTCGAGCAGGTGTTGTTTCGCGATAATTCGCTTGTTTGAAGCAATTTCACTCAAATTTTCGACATTTTCTGAATTTCGTAACACTTGTCCCAAAGCGTCTCTGAGGCTCAGTAGAGACGGCAGGCCACAGTTTTTGTTGGATTCGAGCAGGTGTTGTTTCGCGATAATTCGCTTGTTTGAAGCAATTCCACTCTAATTTATGACATTCTCTGATATTTGTCAGACTTGTCTCAAAGCGTCTCTGAGGCTTAGTAGGGACGGCTGGGCACAGTTTTTGTTGGATTCGAGCAGGTGTTGTTTTGCGATAATTCGCTTGTTTGAAGCAATTTCACTCAAATTTTCGATATTCTCTGAATTGTGTAACACTTGTCTCAAAGCGTCTTTGAGGCTTAGTAGAGACGGCTGGCCACAGTTTTTGTTGGATTCGAGCAGGTGTTGTTTCGCGATAATTCGCTTGTTTGAAGCAATTTCACTCAAATTTTCGACATTCTCTGAATTTCGTAACACTTGTCTCAAAGCGTCTCTGAGGCTCAGTAGAGACGGCGGGCCACAGTTTTTGTTGGATTCGAGCAGGTGTTGTTTCGCGATAATTCGCTTGTTTGAAGCAATTCCACCCTAATTTTCAACATTCTCTGTATTTTGTAACACTTGTCTCAAAGCGTCTCTGACGCTCAGTAGAGATCGCAGGGCACAGTTTTTGTTGGATTCGAGCAGGTGTTGTTTCGCGATAATTCGCTTGTTTGAAGCAACTTGACTCCAATTTTCGATATTCTCAGATCTTCGTAACACTTGACTCAATGCGTCTCTGAGGCTCAGTAGAGACGGCTGGGCACAGTTTTTGTTGGATTCGAGCAGGTGTGTTTCGCGATAATTCGCTTGTTTGAAGGAATTCCACTCTAATTTTTGACATTCTCTGAATTGTGTAACACTTGTCTCAAAGCGTCTTTGAGGCTTAGTAGAGACGGCTGGCCACAGTTTTTGTTGGATTCGAGCAGGTGTTGTTTCGCGATAATTCGCTTGTTTAAAGCAATTTCACTCTAATTTTTATCATTTTCTGATATTTGTAACAACTGTCTCAAAGCGTCTCTGAAGCTTAGTAGAGACGGCTGGGCACAGTTTTTGTTGGATTCGAGCAGGTGTTGTTTCGCGATAATTCGCTTGTTTGAAGCAATTTCACCCAAATTTTCGACATTCTCTGAATTTCGTAACTCTTGTCTCAAAGCGTCTCTGAGGCTCAGTAGAGAAGGCAGGCCACAGTTTTTGTTGGATTCGAGCAGGTGTTGTTTCGCGATAATTCGCTTGTTTGAAGGAATTCCACTCTAATTTTTGACATTCTCTGAATTGTGTAACGCTTGTCTCAAAGCGTCTTTGAGGCTTAGTAGAGACGGCTAGCCACAGTTTTTGTTGGATTCGAGCAGGTGTTGTTTCGCGATAATTCGCTTGTTTAAAGCAATTTCACTCTAATTTTTATCATTTTCTGATATTTGTAACAACTGTCTCAAAGCGTCTCTGAGGCTCAGTAGCGACGGCAGGGCAGAGTTTTATTTGGATTCGAGCAGGTGTTGTTTCGCGATAATTCGCTTGTTTAAAGCAATTTCACTCTAATTTTTAACATTCTCTGAATTGTGTAACACATGTCTCAAAGCTTCTCTGAGGCTTAATAGAGACGGCAGGGCACAGTTTCTGTTGGTTTCGAGCAGGTGTTGTTTCGCGATAATTCGCTTGTTTAAAGCAATTTCACTCTAATTTTTAACATTCTCTGAATTGTGTAACACTTGTGTCAAAGCGTCTCTGAGTCTTAGTAGAGACGGCTGGGCACAGTTTTTGTTGGATTCGAGCAGGTGCTGTTTCGCGATAATTCGCTTGTTTGAAGCAATTTCACTCTAATTTTCGACATTCTCTGAATTTCGTAACACTTGTCCCAAAGCGTCTCTGAGGCTCAGTAGAGACGGCAGGCCAGAGTTTTTGTTGGATTCGAGCAGGTGTTGTTTCGCGATAATTCGCTTGTTTGAAGCAATTCCACTCTAATTTATGACATTCTCTGATATTTGTCAGACTTGTCTCAAAGCGTCTCTGAGGCTTAGTAGGGACGGCTGGGCACAGTTTTTGTTGGATTCGAGCAGGTGTTGTTTTGATATAATTCGCTTGTTTGAAGCAATTTCACTCAAATTTTCGATATTCTCTGAATTGTGTAACACTTGTCTCAAAGCGTCTTTGAGGCTTAGTAGAGACGGCTGGCCACAGTTTTTGTTGGATTCGAGCAGGTGTTGTTTCGCGATTATTCGCTTGTTTGAAGCAATTTCACTCAAATTTTCGACATTCTCTGAATTTCGTAACACTTGTCTCAAAGCGTCTCTGAGGCTCAGTAGAGACGGTGGGCCACAGTTTTTGTTGGATTCGAGCAGGTGTTGTTTCGCGATAATTCGCTTGTTTGAAGCAATTCCACTCTAATTTTCAACATTCTCTGAATTTTGTAACACTTGTCTCAAAGCGTCTCTGACGCTCAGTAGAGATCGCAGGGCACAGTTTTTGTTGGATTCGAGCAGGTGTTGTTTCGCGATAATTCGCTTGTTTCAAGCAATTCCACTCTAATTTTTAACATTCTCTGAATAGTGTAACACTTGTGTCAAAGCGTCTCTGAAGCTTAGTAGAGACGGCTGGGCACAGTTATTGTTGGATTCGAGCAGGTGTTGTTTCGCGACAATTCGCTTCTTTGAAGCAATTCCACTCTAATTTTTGACATTCTCTGAATTGTGTAACACTTGTCTCAAAGCGTCTTTGAGGCTTAGTAGAGACGGCTGGCCACAGTTTTTGTTGGATTCGAGCAGGTGTTGTTTCGCGATAATTCGCTTGTTTAAAGCAATTTCACTCTAATTTTTAACATTTTCTGATATTTGTAACAACTGTCTCAAGCGTCTCTGAGGCTCAGTAGCGACGGCAGGGCAGAGTTTTATTTGGATTCGAGCAGGTGTTGTTTCGCGATAATTCGCTTGTTTAAAGCAATTTCACTCTAATTTTTAACATTCTCTGAATTGTGTAACACTTGTCTCAAAGCGTCTCTGAGGCTTAATAGAGACGGCAGGGCACAGTTTCTGTTGGTTTCGAGCAGGTGCTGTTTCGCGATAATTCGCTTGTTTAAAGCAATTTCACTCTAATTTTTAACATTCTCTGACTTGTGTAACACTTGTCTCAAAGCGTCTTTGAGGCTTAGTAGAGACGGCTGGCCACAGTTTTTGTTGGATTCGAGCAGGTGTTGTTTCGCGATAAGTCGCTTGTTTGAAGCAATTTCACTCATATTTTCGACATTCTCTGAATCTCGTAACACTTGTCTCAAAGCGTCTCTGAGGCTCAGTAGAGACGGCAGGCCACAGTTTTTGTTGGATTCGAGGAGGTGTTGTTTCGCGATAATTCGCTTGTTTGAAGCAATTCCACTCAAATTTTGGACATTCTCTGAATTTCGTAACACTTGTCTCAAGGCGTCTCTGAGGCTCAGGAGAGACGGCAGGCCACAGTTTTTGTTGGATTTGAGCAGGTGTTGTTTCGCGATAATTCGCTTGTTTGAAGCAATTCCACTCTAATTTTTGACATTCTCTGATATTTGTCACACTTGTGTCAAAGCGTCTCTGTGGCTTAGTAGAGACGGCAGGGCAGAGTTTTATTTGGATTCGAGCAGGTGTTGTTTCGCGATAATTCGCTGGTATAAGCAATTTCACTCAAATTTTCGGCATTCTCTGATTTTTGTAACACTTGTCTCAAAGCGTCTCTGACGCTCAGTAGAGACGGCAGGGCACAGTTTTTGTTGGATTCGAGCAGGTGTTGTTTCGCGATAATTCGCTTGTTTAAAGCAATTTCACTCTAATTTTTAACATTCTCTGACTTGTGTAACACTTGTCTCAAAGCGTCTTTGAGGCTTAGTAGAGACGGCTGGCCACAGTTTTTGTTGGATTCGAGCAGGTGTTGTTTCGCGATAATTCGCTTGTTTAAGGCAATTTCACTCTAATTTTTAACATTCTCTGAATTGTGTAACACTTGTGTCAAAGCGTCTCTGAGTCTTTGTAGAGACGGCTGGGCACAGTTTTTGTTGGATTCGAGCAGGTGTTGTTTCGCGATAATTCGCTTGTTTGAAGCAATTTCACTCAAATTTTCGACATTCTCTGAATTTCCGTAACACTTGTCTCAAAGCGTCTCTGAGGCTCAGTAGAGACGGCAGGCCACAGTTTTTGTTGGATTCGAGCAGGTGTTGTTTCGCGATAATTCGCTTGTTTGAAGCAATTCCACTCTAATTTATGACATTCTATGATATTTGTCAGACTTGTCTCAAAGCGTCTCTGAGGCTCAGTAGAGACGGCAGGCCACAGTTTTTGTTGGATTCGAGCAGGTGTTGTTTCGCGATAATTCGCTTGTTTGAAGCAATTCCACTCTAATTTATGACATTCTCTGATATTTGTCACACTTGTCTCAAAGCGTCTCTGAGGCTTAGTAGAGACGGCTGGGCACAGTTTTTGTTGGATTCGAGCAGGTGTTGTTTCGCGATAATTCGCTTGTTTAGAGCAATTTCACTCAAATTTTCGACATTCTCTGATTTTTGTAACACTTGTTTCAAAGCGTCTTTGAGGCTTAGTAGAGGCGGCTGGCCACAGTTTTTGTTGGAATCGAGCAGGTGTTGCTTCGCGATAATTCGCTTGTTTAGAGCAATTTCACTCAAATTTTCAACATTCTCTGATTTTTGTAACACTTGTCTCAAAGCGTCTCTGAGGCTTAGTAGAAACGGCTGGGCACAGTTTTTGTTGGATTCGAGCAGGTGGTGTTTCGCGATAATTCGCTTGGTTGAAGCAATTTCACTCAAATTTTCGAATTTCTCTGAATTTCGTAACACTTGTTTCAAGGCGTCTCTGAGGCTCAGTAGACACGGCAGGCCACAGTTTTTGTTGAAATTCGAGCAGGTGTTGTTTCGCGGTAATTCGCTTGTTTGAAGCAATTGCACTTTAATTTTTGACATTATCTGATATTTGTAACACTTGCCTCATAGCGTCTCTGAGGCTTAGTAGAGACGGCTGAGCAGAGTTTTTGTTGGATTCGAGCAGGTGTTGTTTCGCGATAATTCGCTTGTTTAGAGCAATTTCACTCTTTTTTTTAACATTCTCTGATTTTGGTAACACTTGTCTCAAAGCGTCTCTGAGGCTTAGTAGAGTCGGCTGGGCACAACTTTGGTTGGTATCGAGCAGGTGTTGTTTCGCGATAATTCGCTTGGTTGAAGCAATTCCACTCAAATTTTCGACATTCTCTGAATTGTGTAACACTTGTCTCAAAGCGTCTTTGAGGCTTAGTAGAGACGGCTGGCCACAGTTTTTGTTGGATTCGAGCAGGTGTTGTTTCGCGATTATTCGCTTGTTTGAAGCAATTTCACTCAAATTTTCGACATTCTCTGAATTTCGTAACACTTGTCTCAAAGCGTCTCTGAGGCTCAGTAGAGACGGTGGGCCACAGTTTTTGTTGGATTCGAGCAGGTGTTGTTTCGCGATAATTCGCTTGTTTGAAGCAATTCCACTCTAATTTTCAACATTCTCTGAATTTTGTAACACTTGTCTCAAAGCGTCTCTGACGCTCAGTAGAGATCGCAGGGCACAGTTTTTGTTGGATTCGAGCAGGTGTTGTTTCGCGATAATTCGCTTGTTTCAAGCAATTCCACTCTAATTTTTAACATTCTCTGAATAGTGTAACACTTGTGTCAAAGCGTCTCTGAAGCTTAGTAGAGACGGCTGGGCACAGTTATTGTTGGATTCGAGCAGGTGTTGTTTCGCGACAATTCGCTTCTTTGAAGCAATTCCACTCTAATTTTTGACATTCTCTGAATTGTGTAACACTTGTCTCAAAGCGTCTTTGAGGCTTAGTAGAGACGGCTGGCCACAGTTTTTGTTGGATTCGAGCAGGTGTTGTTTCGCGATAATTCGCTTGTTTAAAGCAATTTCACTCTAATTTTTAACATTTTCTGATATTTGTAACAACTGTCTCAAGCGTCTCTGAGGCTCAGTAGCGACGGCAGGGCAGAGTTTTATTTGGATTCGAGCAGGTGTTGTTTCGCGATAATTCGCTTGTTTAAAGCAATTTCACTCTAATTTTTAACATTCTCTGAATTGTGTAACACTTGTCTCAAAGCGTCTCTGAGGCTTAATAGAGACGGCAGGGCACAGTTTCTGTTGGTTTCGAGCAGGTGCTGTTTCGCGATAATTCGCTTGTTTAAAGCAATTTCACTCTAATTTTTAACATTCTCTGACTTGTGTAACACTTGTCTCAAAGCGTCTTTGAGGCTTAGTAGAGACGGCTGGCCACAGTTTTTGTTGGATTCGAGCAGGTGTTGTTTCGCGATAAGTCGCTTGTTTGAAGCAATTTCACTCATATTTTCGACATTCTCTGAATCTCGTAACACTTGTCTCAAAGCGTCTCTGAGGCTCAGTAGAGACGGCAGGCCACAGTTTTTGTTGGATTCGAGGAGGTGTTGTTTCGCGATAATTCGCTTGTTTGAAGCAATTCCACTCAAATTTTGGACATTCTCTGAATTTCGTAACACTTGTCTCAAGGCGTCTCTGAGGCTCAGGAGAGACGGCAGGCCACAGTTTTTGTTGGATTTGAGCAGGTGTTGTTTCGCGATAATTCGCTTGTTTGAAGCAATTCCACTCTAATTTTTGACATTCTCTGATATTTGTCACACTTGTGTCAAAGCGTCTCTGTGGCTTAGTAGAGACGGCAGGGCAGAGTTTTATTTGGATTCGAGCAGGTGTTGTTTCGCGATAATTCGCTGGTATAAGCAATTTCACTCAAATTTTCGGCATTCTCTGATTTTTGTAACACTTGTCTCAAAGCGTCTCTGACGCTCAGTAGAGACGGCAGGGCACAGTTTTTGTTGGATTCGAGCAGGTGTTGTTTCGCGATAATTCGCTTGTTTAAAGCAATTTCACTCTAATTTTTAACATTCTCTGACTTGTGTAACACTTGTCTCAAAGCGTCTTTGAGGCTTAGTAGAGACGGCTGGCCACAGTTTTTGTTGGATTCGAGCAGGTGTTGTTTCGCGATAATTCGCTTGTTTAAGGCAATTTCACTCTAATTTTTAACATTCTCTGAATTGTGTAACACTTGTGTCAAAGCGTCTCTGAGTCTTTGTAGAGACGGCTGGGCACAGTTTTTGTTGGATTCGAGCAGGTGTTGTTTCGCGATAATTCGCTTGTTTGAAGCAATTTCACTCAAATTTTCGACATTCTCTGAATTTCCGTAACACTTGTCTCAAAGCGTCTCTGAGGCTCAGTAGAGACGGCAGGCCACAGTTTTTGTTGGATTCGAGCAGGTGTTGTTTCGCGATAATTCGCTTGTTTGAAGCAATTCCACTCTAATTTATGACATTCTATGATATTTGTCAGACTTGTCTCAAAGCGTCTCTGAGGCTCAGTAGAGACGGCAGGCCACAGTTTTTGTTGGATTCGAGCAGGTGTTGTTTCGCGATAATTCGCTTGTTTGAAGCAATTCCACTCTAATTTATGACATTCTCTGATATTTGTCACACTTGTCTCAAAGCGTCTCTGAGGCTTAGTAGAGACGGCTGGGCACAGTTTTTGTTGGATTCGAGCAGGTGTTGTTTCGCGATAATTCGCTTGTTTAGAGCAATTTCACTCAAATTTTCGACATTCTCTGATTTTTGTAACACTTGTTTCAAAGCGTCTTTGAGGCTTAGTAGAGGCGGCTGGCCACAGTTTTTGTTGGAATCGAGCAGGTGTTGCTTCGCGATAATTCGCTTGTTTAGAGCAATTTCACTCAAATTTTCAACATTCTCTGATTTTTGTAACACTTGTCTCAAAGCGTCTCTGAGGCTTAGTAGAAACGGCTGGGCACAGTTTTTGTTGGATTCGAGCAGGTGGTGTTTCGCGATAATTCGCTTGGTTGAAGCAATTTCACTCAAATTTTCGAATTTCTCTGAATTTCGTAACACTTGTTTCAAGGCGTCTCTGAGGCTCAGTAGACACGGCAGGCCACAGTTTTTGTTGAAATTCGAGCAGGTGTTGTTTCGCGGTAATTCGCTTGTTTGAAGCAATTGCACTTTAATTTTTGACATTATCTGATATTTGTAACACTTGCCTCATAGCGTCTCTGAGGCTTAGTAGAGACGGCTGAGCAGAGTTTTTGTTGGATTCGAGCAGGTGTTGTTTCGCGATAATTCGCTTGTTTAGAGCAATTTCACTCTTTTTTTTAACATTCTCTGATTTTGGTAACACTTGTCTCAAAGCGTCTCTGAGGCTTAGTAGAGTCGGCTGGGCACAACTTTGGTTGGTATCGAGCAGGTGTTGTTTCGCGATAATTCGCTTGGTTGAAGCAATTCCACTCAAATTTTCGACATTCTCTGAATTGTGTAACACTTGTCTCAAAGCGTCTTTGAGGCTTAGCAGAGACGGCAGGCCACAGTTTTTGTTGGATACGAGCAGGTGTTGTTTCGCCATAACTCGCTTGTTTGAAGCAATTTCACTCAAATTTTCGACATTCTCTGAATTTCGTAGAACTTGTCTCAAAGCGTCTCTGAGGCTCAGTAGAGACTGCAGGCCACAGTTATTGTTGGATTCGAGCAGGTGTTGTTTCGCGATAATTCGCTTGTTTGAAGCAATTCCACTCTAATTTTTGACATTCTCTGATATTTGTAACACTTGTCTCAAAGCGGCTCTGAGGCTCAATAGAGACGGCAGGCCACAGTTTTTGTTGGATTCGAGCAGGTGTTGTTTCGCGATAATTCGCTTGTTTGCAGCAATTCCACACTAATTTTTGACATTCTCTGATATCTGTAACACTTGTCTCAAAGCGTCTCTGAGGCTTAGTAGAGACGGCTGGGCACAGTTTTTGTTGGATTCGAGCAGGTGTTGTTACGCAATACTTCGCTTGTTTAAAGCAATTTCACTCTAATTTTTAACATTCTCTGAATTGTGTAACACTTGTCTCAAAGCGTCTTTGAGGCTTAGCAGAGACGGCAGGCCACAGTTTTTGTTGGATTCGAGCAGGTGTTGTTTCGCGATAATTCGCTTGTTTGAAGCAATTCCACTCTAATTTTCGACATTCTCTGAGTTTCGTAACACTTGTCTCAAAGCGTCTCTGAGGCTCAGTAGAGACGGCAGGCCACAGTTTTTGTTGTATTCGAGCAGGTGTTGTTTCGCGATAATTCGCTTGTTTGAAGCAATTCCACTCAAATATTCGACATTCTCCGATTTTTGTAACTCTTGTCTCAAAGCGTCTCTAAAGCTTAGTAGAGACGGCTGGGCACAGTTTTTGTTGGATTCGAGCAGGTGTTGTTTCGCGATAATTCGCTTGTTTCAAGCAATTTCACCCAAATTTTCGACATTCTCTGAATTTCGTAACACTTGTCTCAAAGCGTCTCTGAGGCTCAGTAGAGACGGCAGGCCACAGTTTTTGTTGGATTCGAGCAGGTGTTGTTTCGCGATAATTCGCTTGTTTGAAGCAATTCCACTCTAATTTTCGACATTCTCTGAGTTTCGTAACACTTGTCTCAAAGCGTCTCTGAGGCTCAGTAGAGACGGCAGGCCACAGTTTTTGTTGTATTCGAGCAGGTGTTGTTTCGCGATAATTCGCTTGTTTGAAGCAATTCCACTCTAATTTATGACATTCTCTGATATTTGTCACACTTGTCTCAAAGCGTCTCTGAGGCTTAGCAGAGACGGCTGGGCACAGTTTTTGTTAGATTTGAGCAGGTGTTGTTTCGCGATAATTCGCTTGTTTAGAGCAATTTCACTCAAATTTTCGACATTCTCTGATTTTTGTAACACTTGCCTCAAAGCGCCTCTGAGGCTTAGTAGAGACGGCTGGGCAAAGTTTTTGTTGGATTCGAGCAGGTGTTGTTTCGCGATAATTCAGTTGTTTGAAGCAATTTCACTGAAATTTTCGAATTTCTCTGAATTTCGTAACACTTGTCTCAAGGCGTCTCTGAGGCTCAGTAGAGACGGCAGGCCACAGTTTTTGTTGGATTCGAGCAGGTGTTGTTTCGCGATAATTCGCTTGTTTGAAGCAATTCCACTCAAATTTTCGACATTCTCTGAATTGTGTAACACTTGTCTCAAAGCGTCTTTGAGGCTTAGCAGAGACGGCAGGCCACAGTTTTTGTTGGATACGAGCAGGTGTTGTTTCGCCATAATTCGCTTGTTTGAAGCAATTTCACTCAAATTTTCGACATTCTCTGAATTTCGTAGAACTTGTCTCAAAGCGTCTCTGAGGCTCAGTAGAGACTGCAGGCCACAGTTATTGTTGGATTCGAGCAGGTGTTGTTTCGCGATAATTCGCTTGTTTGAAGCAATTCCACACTAATTTTTGACATTCTCTGATATCTGTAACACTTGTCTCAAAGCGTCTCTGAGGCTTAGTAGAGACGGCTGGGCACAGTTTTTGTTGGATTCGAGCAGGTGTTGTTACGCAATACTTCGCTTGTTTAAAGCAATTTCACTCTAATTTTTAACATTTTCTGATTTTTGTAACAATTGTCTCAAAGCGTCTCTGAGGCTCAGTAGAGACGTCAGGGCAGAGTTTTTGTTGGATTCGAGCAGGTGTTGTTTCACGATAATTAGCTTGTTTAGAGCAATTTCACTCAAATATTCGACATTCTCCGATTTTTGTAACTCTTGCCTCAAAGCGTCTCTAAAGCTTAGTAGAGACGGCTGGGCACAGTTTTTGTTGGATTCGAGCAGGTGTTGTTTCGCGATAATTCGCTTGTTTCAAGCAATTTCACCCTAATTTTTGACATTCTCTGAATTTCGTAACACTTGTCTCAAAGCGTCTCTGAGGCTCAGTAGAGACGGCAGGCCACAGTTTTTGTTGGATTCGAGCAGGTGTTGTTTCGCGATAATTCGCTTGTTTGAAGCAATTCCACTCTAATTTTCGACATTCTCTGAATTTCGTAACACTTGTCTCAAAGCGTCTCTGAGGCTCAGTAGAGACGGCAGGCCACAGTTTTTGTTGTATTCGAGCAGGTGTTGTTTCGCGATAATTCGCTTGTTTGAAGCAATTCCACTCTAATTTATGACATTCTCTGATATTTGTCACACTTGTCTCAAAGCGTCTCTGAGGCTTAGCAGAGACGGCTGGGCACAGTTTTTGTTGGATTTGAGCAGGTGTTGTTTCGCGATAATTCGCTTGTTTAGAGCAATTTCACTCAAATTTTCGACATTCTCTGATTTTTGTAACACTTGTCTCAAGGCGTCTCTGAGGCTCAGTAGACACGGCAGGCCACAGTTTTTGTTGAAATTCGAGCAGGTGTTGTTTCGCGGTAATTCGCTTGTTTGAAGCAATTGCACTTTAATTTTTGACATTATCTGATATTTGTAACACTTGCCTCATAGCGTCTCTGAGGCTTAGTAGAGACGGCTAAGCAGAGTTTTTGTTGGATTCGAGCAGGTGTTGTTTCGCGATAATTCGCTTGTTTAGAGCAATTTCACTCTAATTTTTAACATTCTCTGATTTTGGTAACACTTGTCTCAAAGCGTCTCTGAGGCTTAGTAGAGTCGGCTGGGCACAATTTTGGTTGGTATCGAGCAGGTGTTGTTTCGCGATAATTCGCTTGTTTGAAGCAATTTCACTCAAATTTTCGACATTCTCTGAATTTCGTAGAACTTGTCTCAAAGCGTCTCTGAGGCTCAGTAGCGACGGCAGGCCACAGTTATTGTTGGATACGAGCAGGTGTTGTTTCGCGATAATTCGCTTGTTTGAAGCAATTTCACTCTAATTTTTGACATTCTCTGATATTTGTAACACTTGCCTCAAAGCGTCTCTGAGGCTTAGTTGAGACGGCTGGGCACAGTTTTTGTTGGATTCGAGCAGGTGTTGTTTCGCGATAATTCGCTTGTTTGAATCAATTTCACTCAAATTTTCGACATTCTCTGAATTGAGTAACACTTGTCTCAAAGCGTCTCTGAGGCTTAGTAGAGACGGCTGGCCACAGTTTTTGTTGGATTCGAGCAGGTGTTGTTTCGCGATAATTCGCTTGTTTGAAGCATTTTCACTCAAATTTTCGACATTCTCTGAATTTCGTAACACTTGTCTCAAAGCGTCTCTGAGGCTTAGTAGAGACGGCTGGCCACAGTTTTTGTTGGATTCGAGCAGGTGTTGTTTCGCGATAATTCGCTTGTTTGAAGCAATTCCACTCTAATTTTTGACATTCTCTAATATTTAAAACACTTGTCTCAAAGCGTCTCTGAGGCTTAGTAGAGACGGCTGGGCACAGTTTTTGTTGGATTCGAGCAGGTGTTGTTTCGCGATAATTGGCTTGTTTTAAGCAATTTCGCTCTAATTTTTAACATTTTCTGATTTTTGTAACAATTGTCTCAAAGCGCCTCTGACGCTCAGTAGAGATCGCAGGGCACAGTTTTTGTTGGATTCGAGCAGGTGTTGTTCCGCGATAATTCGCTTGTTTAAAGCAATTTCACTCTAATTTTTAACATTCTCTGAATTGTGTAGTGTAACACTTGTGTCAAAGCGTCTCTGAGGCTCAGTAGAGACGACAGGCCACAGTTTTTGTTGGATTCGAGCAGGTGTTGTTTCGCGATAATTCGCTTGTTTGAAGCAATTCCACTCTAATTTTCGACATTCTCTGAATTTCGTAACACTTGTCTCAAAGCGTCTCTGAGGCTCAGTAGAGACGGCAGGCCACAGTTTTTGTTGGATTCGAGCAGGTGTTGCTTCGCGATAATTCGCTTGTTTGAAGCCACTGGACTCAAATTATCGATATTCTCGGATCCTTGTAACACTTGTCTCAAAGCGTCTTTGAGGCTTAGTAGAGACGGCAGGCCACAGTTTTTGTTGGATTCGAGCAGGTGTTGTTTCGCCATAATTCGCTTGTTTAAAGCAATTTCACTCATATTTTCTACATTCTCTGAATTTCGTAGATCTTGTCTCAAAGCGTCTCTGAGGCTCAGTAGACACGGCAGGCCACAGTTTTTGTTGAAATTCGAGCAGGTGTTGTTTCGCGGTAATTCGCTTGTTTGAAGCAATTGCACTTTAATTTTTGACATTATCTGATATTTGTAACACTTGCCTCATAGCGTCTCTGAGGCTTAGTAGAGTCGGCTGGGCACAACTTTGGTTGGTATCGAGCAGGTGTTGTTTCGCGATAATTCGCTTGTTTGAAGCAATTTCACTCAAGTTTTCGACATTCTCTGAATTGTGTAACACTTGTCTCAAAGCGTCTTTGAGGCTTAGCAGAGCCGGCAGGCCACAGTTTTTGTTGGATTCGAGCAGGTGTTGTTTCGCCATAATTCGCTTGTTTGAAGCAATTTAACTCAAATTTTCGACATTCTCTGAATTTCGTAGAACTTGTCTCAAAGCGTCTCTGAGGCTCAGTAGAGACGGCAGGCCACAGTTATTGTTGGATTCGAGCAGGTGTTGTTTCGCGATAATTCGCTTGTTTAGAGCAATTTCACTCTAATTTTTAACATTCTCTGATTTTGGTAACACTTGTCTCAAAGCGTCTCTGAGGCTTAGTAGAGTCGGCTGGGCACAACTTTGGTTGGTATCGAGCAGGTGTTGTTTCGCGATAATTCGCTTGTTTGAAGCAATTTCACTCAAGTTTTCGACATTCTCTGAATTGTGTAACACTTGTCTCAAAGCGTCTTTGAGGCTTAGCAGAGCCGGCAGGCCACAGTTTTTGTTGGATTCGAGCAGGTGTTGTTTCGCCATAATTCGCTTGTTTGAAGCAATTTAACTCAAATTTTCGACATTCTCTGAATTTCGTAGAACTTGTCTCAAAGCGTCTCTGAGGCTCAGTAGAGACGGCAGGCCACAGTTATTGTTGGATTCGAGCAGGTGTTGTTTCGCGATAATTCGCTTGTTTGAAACAATTCCACTCTAATTTCTGACATTCTCTGATATCTGTAACACTTGTCTCAAAGCGTCTCTGAGGCTTAGTAGAGACGGCTGGGCACAGTTTTTGTTGGGTTCAGGCAGGTGTTTCGCGATAATTCGCTTGTTTAAAGCAATTTCACTCTGATTTTTAACATTTTCTGATTTTTGTAACAATTGTCTCAAAGCGTCTCTGAGGCACAGTAGAGACGGCAGGGCAGAGTTTTTGTTGGATTCGAGCAGGTGTTGTTTCACGATAATTCGCTTGTTTAGAGCAATTTCACTCAAATATTCGACATTCTCCGATTTTTGTAACACTTGTCTCAAAGCGTCTCTGAGGCTTAGTAGAGACGGCTGGGCACAGTTTTTGTTGGATTCGAGCAGGTGTTGTTTCGCGATAATTGGCTTGTTTGAAGCAATTCCACTCTAATTTTTGACATTCTCTGATATTTAAAACACTTGTCTCAAAGCGTCTCTGAGGCTTAGTAGAGACGGCTGGGCACAGTTTTTGTTGGATTCGAGCAGGTGTTGGTTCGCGATAATTCGCTTGTTTTAAGCAATTTCGCTCTAATTTTTAACATTTTCTGATTTTTGTAACAATTGTCTCAAAGCGTCTCTGACGCTCAGTAGAGATCGCAGGGCACAGTTTTTGTTGGATTCGAGGAGGCCTTGTTCCGTGATAATTCGCTTGTTTAAAGCAATTTCACTCTAATTTTTAACATTCTTTGAATTGTGTAGTGTAACACTTGTGTCAAAGCGTCTCTGAGGCTCAGTAGAGACGACAGGCCACAGTTTTTGTTGGATTCGAGCGGGTGTTGTTTTCACGATAATTCGCTTGTTTGAAGCAATTCCACTCTAATTTATGACATTCTCTGATATTTGTCACACTTGTCTCAAAGCGTGTCTGAGGCTCAGTAGAGACGGCTGGGCACAGTTTTTGTTGGATTCGAGCAGGTGTTGTTCCGCGATAATTCGCTTGTTTAAAGCAATTTCACTCTAATTTTTAACATTCTCTGAATTGTGTAGTGTAACACTTGTGTCAAAGCGTCTCTGAGGCTCAGTAGAGACGACAGGCCACAGTTTTTGTTGGATTCGAGCAGGTGCTGCTTCGCGATAATTCGCTTGTTTGAAGCCACTGGACTCAAATTTTCGATATTCTCAGATCTTTGTAAAACTTGTCGCAAAGCGTCTCTGAGGCTCAGTAGAGACGGCAGGCCACAGTTTTTGTTGGATTCGAGCAGGTGTTGCTTCGCGATAATTCGCTTGTTTGAACCCACTGGACTCAAATTATCGATATTCTCGGATCCTTGTAACACTTGTCTCAAAGCGTCTTTGAGGCTTAGTAGAGACGGCAGGCCACAGTTTTTGTTGGATTCGAGCAGGTGTTGGTTCGCCATAATTCGCTTGTTTAAAGAAATTTCACTCATATTTTCTACATTCTCTGAATTTCGTAGATCTTGTCTCAAAGCGTCTCTGAGGCTCAGTAGACACGGCAGGTGACAGTTTTTGTTGAAATTCGAGCAGGTGTTGTTTCGCGGTAATTCGCTTGTTTGAAGCAATTGCACTTTAATTTTTGACATTATCTGATATTTGTAACACTTGCCTCATAGCGTCTCTGAGGCTTAGTAGAGACGGCTGAGCAGAGTTTTTGTTGGATTCGAGCAGGTGTTGTTTCGCGATAATTCGCTTGTTTAGAGCAATTTGACTCTAATTTTTAACATTCTCTGATTTTGGTAACACTTGTCTCAAAGCGTCTCTGAGGCTTAGTAGAGTCGGCTGGGCACAACTTTGGTTGGTATCGAGCAGGTGTTGTTTCGCGATAATTCGCTTGTTTGAAGCAATTTCACTCAAGTTTTCGACATTCTCTGAATTGTGTAACACTTGTCTCAAAGCGTCTTTGAGGCTTAGCAGAGCCGGCAGGCCACAGTTTTTGTTGGATTCGAGCAGGTGTTGTTTCGCCATAATTCGCTTGTTTGAAGCAATTTAACTCAAATTTTCGACATTCTCTGAATTTCGTAGAACTTTTCTCAAAGCGTCTCTGAGGCTCAGTAGAGACGGCAGGCCACAGTTTTTGTTGGATTCGAGCAGGTGTTTTTTCGCGATAGTTCGCTTGTTTGAAACAATTCCACTCTAATTTCTGACATTCTCTGATATCTGTAACACTTGTCTCAAAGCGTCTCTGAGGCTTAGTAGAGACGGCTGGGCACAGTTTTTGTTGGGTTCAGGCAGGTGTTTCGCGATAATTTGCTTGTTTAAAGCAATTTCACTCTGATTTTTAACATTTTCTGATTTTTGTAACAATTGTCTCAAAGCGTCTCTGAGGCTCAGTAGAGACGGCAGGGCAGAGTTTTTGTTGGATTCGAGCAGGTGTTGTTTCACGATAATTCGCTTGTTTAGAGCAATTTCACTCAAATATTCGACATTCTCCGATTTTTGTAACACTTGTCTCAAAGCGTCTCTGAGGCTTAGTAGAGACGGCTGGGCACAGTTTTTGTTGGATTCGAGCAGGTGTTGTTTCGCCATAATTCGCTTGTTTGAAGCAATTTCACTCAAATTTTCGACATTCTCTGAATTTCGTAGAACTTGTCTCAAAGCGTCTCTGAGGCTCAGTAGAGACGGCAGGCCACAGTTTTTGTTGGATTCGAGCAGGTGTTGTTTCGCGATAATTCGCTTGTTTGAAGCAATTCCACTCTAATTTTTGACATTCTCTGAATTGTGTAACACTTGTCTCAAAGCGTCTTTGAGGCTTAGTACAGACGGCTGGCCACAGTTTTTGTTGGATTCGAGCAGGTATTGCTTCGCGATAATTCGCTTGTTTGAAGCAATTTCACTCAAATTTTCGACATTCTCTGAATTTCGTAACACTTGTCTCAAAGCGTCTCTGAGGCTCAGTATGGACGGCAGGCCACAGTTTTTGTTGGATTCGAGCAGGTGTTGTTTTCACGATAATTCGCTTGTTTGAAGCATTTCCACTCTAATTTATGACATTCTCTGATATTTGTCACACTTGTCTCAAAGCGTGTCTGAGGCTCAGTAGAGACGGCTGGGCACAGTTTTTGTTGGATTCGAGCAGGTGTTGGTTCGCGATAATTCGCTTGTGTAGAGCAATTTCACTCCAATTTTCGACATTCTCTGGTTTTTGTAACACTTGTCTCAGAGCGTCTCTGAGGCTTAGTAGAGACGGCTGGGCACAGTTTTTGTTGGATCCGAGCAGGTGTTGTTTCGCGATAATTCGCTTGTTTGAAGCAATTTCACTCAAGTTTTCGACATTCTCTGAATTGTGTAACACTTGTCTCAAAGCGTCTTTGAGGCTTAGCAGAGCCGGCAGGCCACAGTTTTTGTTGGATTCGAGCAGGTGTTGTTTCGCCATAATTCGCTTGTTTGAAGCAATTTAACTCAAATTTTCGACATTCTCTGAAT
Source organism: Tenodera sinensis (assembly GCA_030765045.1). Lineage (NCBI taxonomy): Eukaryota > Metazoa > Arthropoda > Insecta > Mantodea > Mantidae > Tenodera > Tenodera sinensis. The sequence goes on along the minus strand of CM060964.1, from coordinate 213,570,263 downwards.
TTCGTAGAACTTTTCTCAAAGCGTCTCTGAGGCTCAGTAGAGACGGCAGGCCACAGTTATTGTTGGATTCGAGCAGGTGTTTTTTCGCGATAGTTCGCTTGTTTGAAACAATTCCACTCTAATTTCTGACATTCTCTGATATCTGTAACACTTGTCTCAAAGCGTCTCTGAGGCTTAGTAGAGACGGCTGGGCACAGTTTTTGTTGGGTTCAGGCAGGTGTTTCGCGATAATTCGCTTGTTTAAAGCAATTTCACTCTGATTTTTAACATTTTCTGATTTTTGTAACAATTGTCTCAAAGCGTCTCTGAGGCTCAGTAGAGACGGCAGGGCAGAGTTTTTGTTGGATTCGAGCAGGTGTTGTTTCACGATAATTCGCTTGTTTAGAGCAATTTCACTCAAATATTCGACATTCTCCGATTTTTGTAACACTTGTCTCAAAGCGTCTCTGAGGCTTAGTAGAGACGGCTGGGCACAGTTTTTGTTGGATTCGAGCAGGTGTTGTTTCGCCATAATTCGCTTGTTTGAAGCAATTTCACTCAAATTTTCGACATTCTCTGAATTTCGTAGAACTTGTCTCAAAGCGTCTCTGAGGCTCAGTAGAGACGGCAGGCCACAGTTTTTGTTGGATTCGAGCAGGTGTTGTTTTCACGATAATTCGCTTGTTTGAAGCAATTCCACTCTAATTTATGACATTCTCTGATATTTGTCACACTTGTCTCAAAGCGTGTCTGAGGCTCAGTAGAGACGGCTGGGCACAGTTTTTGTTGGATTAGAGCAGGTGTTGGTTCGCGATAATTCGCTTGTATAGAGCAATTTCACTCCAATTTTCGACATTCTCTGGTTTTTGTAACACTTGTCTCAGAGCGTCTCTGAGGCTTAGTAGAGACGGCTGGGCACAGTTTTTGTTGGATCCGAGCAGGTGTTGTTTCGCGATAATTCGCTTGTTTGAAGCAATTTCACTGAAATTTTCGAATTTCTCTGAATTTCGTAACACTTGTCTCAAGGCGTCTCTGAGGCTCAGGAGAGACGGCAGGACACAGTTTTTGTTGGATTCGAGCAGGTGTTGTTTCGCGATAATTCGCTTGTTTGAAGCAATTTCACTCAAATTTTCGACATTCTCTGAATTGTGTAACACTTGTCTCAAAGCGTCTTTGAGGCTTAGTAGAGACGGCTGGCCACAGTTTTTGATGGACTCGAGCAGGTGTTACTTCGCGATAATTCGCTTGTTTGAAGCAATGTCACTCAAATTTTCGACATTCTCTGAATTTCGTAACACCTGTCTCCAAGCGTCTCTCAGGCTCAGTAGAGACAGCAGGCCACAGTTTTTGTTGGATTAGAGCAGGTGTTGTTTCGCGATAATTCGCTTGTTTGAAGCAATTTCACTCAAATTTTCGAATTTCTCTGAATTTCGTAACACTTGTCTCAAGGCGTCTCTGAAGCTCAGTAGACACGGCAGGCCACAGTTTTTGTTGGATTCGAGCAGGTGTTGTTTCGCGATAATTCGCTTGTTTGAAGCAATTACACTCTAATTTTTGGCATTATCTGATATTTGTAACACTTGTCTCATAGCGTTTCTGAGGCTTAGTAGAGACGGCTGAGCGGAGCTTTTGTTGGATTCGAGCAAGTGTTGTTTCGCGATAATTCGCTTGTTTATAGCAATTTCACTCTAATTTTTGACATTCTTTGATATTTGTAACACTTGTCTCAAAGCGTCTCTGATGCTTAGTAGAGACGGCTGGTTAAAGTTTTTGTTGGATTCGAGCAGGTGTTGCTTCGCGATAATTCGCTTGTTTAAAGCAATTTCACTCTAATTTATAACATACTCTGAATTGTGTAACACTTGTCTCAAAGCGTCTCTGAGGCTTAGTAGAGACGGCTGGGCACAGTTTTTGTTGGATTCGAGCAGGTGTTGTTTCGCGATAATTCGCTAGTTTGAAGCAATTCCACTCTAATTTTTGACATTCTCTGATATTTGTAACACTTGTCTCAAAGCGTCTCTGAGGCTTAGTAGAGACGGCTGGTTAGAGTTTTTGTTGGATTCGAGGTGTTGTTTCGCGATAATTCCTTTGTTTGAAGCAATTCCACTCTAATTTTTGACACTCTCTGATAATTTTAACACTTGTCTCAAAGCGTCTCTGATGCTTAGTAGAGACGGCTGGTTAGAGTTTTTGTTGGATTCGAGCAGGTGTTGTTTCGCGATAATTCGCTTGTTTGAAGCAATTTCACTGAAATTTTCGAATTTCTCTGAATTTCGTAACACTTGTCTCAAGGCGTCTCTGAGGCTCAGGAGAGACGGCAGGACACAGTTTTTGTTGGATTCGAGCAGGTGTTGTTTCGCGATAATTCGCTTGTTTGAAGCAATTTCACTCAAATTTTCGACATTCTCTGAATTGTGTAACACTTGTCTCAAAGCGTCTTTGAGGCTTAGTAGAGACGGCTGGCCACAGTTTTTGATGGACTCGAGCAGGTGTTACTTCGCGATAATTCGCTTGTTTGAAGCAATTTCACTCAAATTTTCGACATTCTCTGAATTTCGTAACACCTGTCTCCAAGCGTCTCTCAGGCTCAGTAGAGACAGCAGGCCACAGTTTTTGTTGGATTAGAGCAGGTGTTGTTTCGCGATAATTCGCTTGTTTGAAGCAATTTCACTCAAATTTTCGAATTTCTCTGAATTTCGTAACACTTGTCTCAAGGCGTCTCTGAAGCTCAGTAGACACGGCAGGCCACAGTTTTTGTTGGATTCGAGCAGGTGTTGTTTCGCGATAATTCGCTTGTTTGAAGCAATTACACTCTAATTTTTGGCATTATCTGATATTTGTAACACTTGTCTCATAGCGTTTCTGAGGCTTAGTAGAGACGGCTGAGCGGAGCTTTTGTTGGATTCGAGCAAGTGTTGTTTCGCGATAATTCGCTTGTTTATAGCAATTTCACTCTAATTTTTGACATTCTTTGATATTTGTAACACTTGTCTCAAAGCGTCTCTGATGCTTAGTAGAGACGGCTGGTTAAAGTTTTTGTTGGATTCGAGCAGGTGTTGTTTCGCGATAATTCGCTTGTTTAAATCAATTTCACTCTAATTTATAACATACTCTGAATTGTGTAACACTTGTCTCAAAGCGTCTCTGAGGCTTAGTAGAGACGGCTGGGCACAGTTTTTGTTGGATTCGAGCAGGTGTTGTTTCGCGATAATTCGCTAGTTTGAAGCAATTCCACTCTAATTTTTGACATTCTCTGATATTTGTAACACTTGTCTCAAAGCGTCTCTGAGGCTTAGTAGAGACGGCTGGTTAGAGTTTTTGTTGGATTCGAGGTGTTGTTTCGCGATAATTCCTTTGTTTGAAGCAATTCCACTCTAATTTTTGACACTCTCTGATAATTTTAACACTTGTCTCAAAGCGTCTCTGATGCTTAGTAGAGACGGCTGGTTAGAGTTTTTGTTGGATTCGAGCAGGTGTTGTTTCGCGATAATTCGCTTGTTTGAAGCAATTCCACTCTAATTTTTGACATTCTCTGATATTTGTAACACTTGTCTCAAAGCGTATCTGATGCTTAGTAGAGACGGCTGGTTCTTGTTTTTGTTGGATTCGAGCAGGTGTTGTTTCTCGATAATTCGCTTGTTTAAAGCAATTTCACTCTATTTTTTAACATTCTCTGAATTGTGTAACACTTGTCTCAAACCGTCTCTGAGGCTTAGTAGAGACGGCTGGGCACAGTTTTTGTGGGATTCGAGCAGGTGTTGTTTCGCGATAATTCGCTTGTTTGAAGCAATTCCACTCTAATTTTTGACATTCTCTGATATTTGTAACACTTGTCTCAAAGCGTCTCTGAGGCTTAGTAGAGACGGCTGGGCTCAGTTTTTGTTGGATTCGAGCAGGTGTTGTTTCGCGATAATTCGCTTGTTTGAAGCAATTCCACTCTAATTTGTAACATTCTCTGAATTGTGTAACACTTGTCTCAAAGCGTCTCTGAGGCTTAGTAGAGACGGCTGCGCACAGTTTTTGTTGGATTCGAGCAGGTGTTGTTTCGCGATAATTCGCTTGTTTGAAGCAATTCCACTCTAATTTTTGACATTCTCTGATATTTGTAACACTTGTCTCAAAGCGTCTCTGAGGCTTAGTAGAGACGGCTGGTTAGAGTTTTTGTTGGATTCGAGCAGGTGTTGTTTCGCGATAATTCGCTTGTTTGAAGCAATTCCACTCTAATTTTTAACATTCTCTGAATTATGTAACACTTGTCTCAAAGCGTCTCTGAGGCTTAGTAGAGACGGCTGGTTAGAGTTTTTGTTGGATTCGAGCAGGTGTTGTTTGGCGATAATTCGCTTGTTTGAATTAATTCCACTCTAATTTTTTACATTCTCTGAATTGTGTAACAGTTGTCTCAAAGCGTCTCTGATGCTTAGTAGAGACGGCTGGTTAGGGTTTTTGTTGGATACGAGCAGGTGTTGTTTCGCGATAATTCGCTTGTTTGAAGCAATTCAACTCTAATTCTTCACATTCTATGATATTTGTAAAATTGTCTCAAAGCGTCTCTGAGGCTAAGTAGAGACGGCTGGTTAGAGTTTTTGTTGGATTCTTGCAGGTGTTGTTTCGCGATAATTCGCTTGTTTAAAGCAATTTCACTCTAATTTTTAACATTCTCTGAATTGTGTAACACTTGTCTCAAAGCGTCTCTGAGGCTTAGTAGAGACGGCTGGGCACAGTTTTTGTTGGATTCGAGCAGGTGCTGTTTCGCGATAATGCGCTTGTTTGAAGCAATTCCACTCTAATTTTTGACATTCTCTGATATTTGTAACACTTGTCTCAAAGCGTCTCTGAGGCTTAGTAGAGACGGCTGGTTAGTTTTTGTTGGATTCGAGCAGGTGTTGTTTCACGATAATTCGCTTGTTTGAAGCAATTCCACTCTAATTTTTAACGTTCTCTGAATTGTTTAACACTTGTCTCAAAGCGTCTCTGAGGCTTAGTAGAGACGGCTGGTTAGAGTTTTTGTTGGATTCGAGCAGGTGTTGTTTGGCGATAATTCGCTTGTTTGAAGCAATTCCACTCTAATTTTTAAAATTCTCTTAATTGTGTGACACTTGTCTCAAAGCGTCTCTGAGCGTTAGTAGAGACGGCTGGGCACAGTTTTTGTTGGATCCGAGCAGATGTTGTTTCGCGATAATTCGCTTGCTTAAAGCAATTTCACTCTAATTTTTAACATTCTCTGATTTGTGTAACACTTGTCTCAAAGCGTCTCTGAGGCTTAGCAGAGACGGCCACGCTCAATTTTTGTTGGATTCGAGCAGGTGTTGTTTCGCGATAATTCGCTTGTTTGAAGCAATTCCACTCTAATTTTTGACAATTCTCTGATATTTATAACACTTGTCTCAAAGCGTCTCTGAGGCTTAGTAGAGACGGCTGGTTAGAGTTTTTGTTGGATTCGAGCAGGTGTTGTTTCGCGATAATTCGCTTGTTTGAAGCAATTCCACTCTAATTTTTAACATTCTCTAAATTGTGTAACACTTGTCTCAAAGCGTCTCTGAGGCTTAGTAGAGACGGCTGGGCACAGTTTTTGTTGGATTCGTGCAGGTGTTGTTTCGCGATAATTCGCTTGTTTGAAGCAATTCCACTCTAATTTTTAACATTCTCTGAATTGTGTAACACTTGTCTCAAAGCGTCTCTGAGGCTTAGTAGAGACGGCTGGTTAGAGTTTTTGTTGGATTCGAGCAGGTGTTGTTTGGCGATAATTCGCTTGTTTGAAGCAATTCCACTCTAATGTGTAACATTCTCTGAATTGTGTAACACTAGTCTCAAAGCCTCTCTGAGGCTTAGTAGAGACGGCTGGGCACAGTATTTGTTGGATTCGAGCAGGTGTTGTTTCGCGATAATTCGCTTGTTTAAAGCAATTTCACTCTAATTTTTGACATTCTCTGGTATTTGTAACACTTGTCTCAAAGCGTCTCTGAGGCTTAGTAGAGACGGCTGGTTAGAGTTTTTGTTGGATTCGAGCAGTTGTTGTTTCGCGATAATTCGCTTGTTTGAAGCAATTCCACTCTAATTTTTAACATTCTCTGAATTGTGTAACACTTGTCTCAAAGCGTCTCTGAGGCTTAGTAGAGACGGCTGTTAGAGTTTTTGTTGGATTCGAGCAGGTGTTGTTTCGCGATAATTCGCTTGTTTGAAGCAATTCCACTCTAATTTTTGACACTCTCTGATAATTGTAACACTTGTCTCAAAGCGTCTCTGATGCTTAGTAGAGACGGCTGGTTAGAGTTTTTATTGGATTCGAGCAGGTGTTGTTCCGCGATAATTCGCTTGTTTGAAGCAATTCCACTCTAATTTTTGACACTCTCTGATATTTGTAACACTTGTCTCAAAGCGTCTCTGAGGCTTAGTAGAGACGGCTGGTTAGAGTTTTTGTTGGATTCGAGCAGGTGTTGTTTCGCGATAATTCGCTTGTTTAAAGCAATTTCACTCTAATTTTTAACATTCTCTGAATTGTGTAACACTTCTCTCAAAGCATCTCTGAGGCTTAGTAGAGACGGCTGGTTAGAGTTTTTGTTGGACTCGAGCAGGTGTTGTTTCGCGATAATTCGCTTGTTTGAAGCAATTCCACTCTAATTTTTGACATTCTCTGATATTTGTAACACTTCTCTCAAAGCGTCTCTGAGGCTTAGTAGAGACGGCTGGTTAGAGTTTTTGTTGGATTCGAGCAGGTGTTGTTTCGCGATAATTCGCTTGTTTGAAGCAATTCCACTCTAATTTTTGACATTCTCTGATATTTGTAACACTTGTCTCAAAGCGTCTCTGAGGCTTAGTAGAGACGGCTGGTTAGAGTTTTTGTTGGATTCGAGCAGGTGTTGTTTCGCGATAATTCGCTTGTTTGAAGCAATTCCACTCTTATTTTTCACATTCTCTGATATTTGTAACACTTGTCTCAAAGCGTCTCTGAGGCTTAGTAGAGACGGCTGGGTACAGTTTTTGTTGGATCCGAGCAGGTGTTGTTTCGCGATAATTCGCTTGTTTAAAGCAATTTCACTCTAATTTTTAACATTCTCTGATTTGTGTAACACTTGTCTCAAAGCGTCTCTGAGGCTTAGTAGAGACGGCTGGGCTCAGTTTTTGTTGGATTCGAGCAGGTGTTGTTTCGCGATAATTCGCTTGTTTGAAGCAATTCCACTCTAATTTTTGACATTCTCTGATATTTGTAACACTTGTCTCAAAACGTATCTAAGGCTTAGTAGAGACGGCTGGTTAGAGTTTTTGTTGGATTCGAGCAGGTGTTGTTTCGCGATAATTCGCTTGTTTGAAGCAATTTCACTCTAATTTTTAACATTCTCTGAATTGTGTAACACTTGTCTCAAAGCATCTCTGAGGCTTAGTAGAGACGGCTGGTTAGAGTTTTTGTTGGACTCGAGCAGGTGTTGTTTCGCGATAATTCGCTTGCTTGAAGCAATTCCACTCTAATTTTTGACATTCTCTGATATTTGTAACACTTGTCTCAAAGCGTCTCTGAGGCTTAGTAGAGACGGCTGGTTAGAGTTTTTGTTGGATTCGAGCAGGTGTTGTTTCGCGATAATTCGCTTGTTTGAAGCAATTCCACTCTAATTTTTGACATTCTCTGATATTTGTAACACTTGTCTCAAAGCGTCTCTGAGGCTTAGTAGAGACGGCTGGTTAGAGTTTTTGTTGGATTCGAGCAGGTGTTGTTTCGCGATAATTCGCTTGTTTGAAGCAATTCCACTCTTATTTTTCACATTCTCTGATATTTGTAACACTTGTCTCAAAGCGTCTCTGAGGCTTAGTAGAGACGGCTGGGTACAGTTTTTGTTGGATCCGAGCAGGTGTTGTTTCGCGATAATTCGCTTGTTTAAAGCAATTTCACTCTAATTTTTAACATTCTCTGATTTGTGTAACACTTGTCTCTAAGCGTCTCTGAGGCTTAGTAGAGACGGCTGGGCTCAGTTTTTGTTGGATTCGAGCAGGTGTTGTTTCGCGATAATTCGCTTGTTTGAAGCAATTCCACTCTAATTTTTAACATTCTCTGAATTGTGTAACACTTGTCTCAAAGCGTCTCTGTGGCTTAGTAGAGACGGCTGGGCACAGTTTTTGTTGGATTCGAGCAGGTGTTGTTTGGCGATAATTCGCTTGTTTGAAGCAATTCCACTCTAATTTGTAACATTCTCTGAATTGTGTAACACTTGTCTCAAAGCGTCTCTGAGGCTTAGTAGAGACGGCTGGGCACAGTTTTTTTTGGATTCGAGCAGGTGTTGTTTCGCGATAATTCGCTTGTTTGAAGCAATTCCACTCTAATTTTTGACATTCTCTGATATTTGTAACACTTGTCTCAAAGCGTCTCTGAGGCTTAGTAGAGACGGCTGGTTAGAGTTTTTGTTGGATTCGAGCAGGTGTTGTTTCGCGATAATTCGCTTGTTTGAAGCAATTCCACTCTAATTTTTGACATTCTCTGATATTTGTAACACTTGTCTCAAAGCGTCTCTGATGCTTAGTAGAGACGGCTGGTTAGAGTTTTTGTTGGATTCGAGCAGGTGTTGTTTCGCGATAATTCGCTTGTTTGAAGCAATTCCACTCTAATTTTTGACATTCTCTGATATTTGTAACACTTGTCTCAAAGCGTCTCTGATGCTTAGTAGAGACGGCTGGTTAGAGTTTTTGTTGGATTCGAGCAGGTTTTGTTTCTCGATAATTCGCTTGTTTAAAGCAATTTCACTCTAATTTTTGACATTCTCTGATATTTGTAACACTTGTCTCAAAGCGTCTCTGAGGCTTAGTAGAGACCGCTGGTTAGAGCTTTTGTTGGATTCGAGCAGGTGTTGTTTCGCGATAATTCGCTTGTTTGATGCAATTCCACTCTAATTTTTAACGTTCTCTGAATTGTGTAACACTTGTCTCAAAGCGTCTCTGAGGCTTAGTAGAGACGGCTGGTTAGAGTTTTTGTTGGATTCGAGCAGGTGTTGTTTGGCGATAATTCGCTTGTTTGAAGCAATTCCACTCTAATTTTTGACATTCTCTGATATTTGTAACACTTGTCTCAAAGCGTCTCTAAGGCTTAGTAGAGACGGCTGGTTAGAGTTTTTGTTGGATTCGAGCAGGTGTTGTTTGGCGATAATTCGCTTGTTTGAAGCAATTCCACTCTAATTTTTAACATTCTCTGAATTGTGTAACACTTGTCTCAAAGCGTCTCTGTGGCTTAGTAGAGACGGCTGGGCACAGTTTTTGTTGGATTCGAGCAGGTGTTGTTTGGCGATAATTCGCTTGTTTGAAGCAATTCCACTCTAATTTGTAACATTCTCTGAATTGTGTAACACTTGTCTCAAAGCGTCTCTGTGGCTTAGTAGAGACGGCTGGGCACAGTTTTTGTTGGAGTCGAGCAGGTGTTGTTTCGCGATAATTCGCTTGTTTGAAGCAATTCCACTCTAATTTTTGACATTCTCTGATATTTGTAACACTTGTCTCAAAGCGTCTCTGAGGCTTAGTAGAGACGGCTGGTTAGAGTTTTTGTTGGATTCGAGCAGGTGTTGTTTCGCGATAATTCGCTTGTTTGAAGCAATTCCACTCTAATTTTTAACATTCTCTGAATTGTGTAACACTTGTCTCAAAGCGTCTCTGAGGCTTAGTAGAGACGGCTGGTTAGAGTTTTTATGGGATTCGAGCAGGTGTTGTTTGGCGATAATTCGCTTGTTTGAAGCAATTCCACTCTAATTTTTAACATTCTCTGAATTGTGTAACAGTTGTCTCAAAGCGTCTCTGAGGCTTAGTAGAGACGGCTGGTTAGAGTTTTTGTTGGATTCGAGCAGGTGTTGTTTCGCGATAATTCGCTTGTTTGAAGCAATTCCACTCTAATTTTTAACATTCTCTGAATTGTGTAACACTTGTCTCAAAGCGTCTCTGAGGCTTAGTAGAGACGGCTGGTTAGAGTTTTTGTTGGATTCGAGCAGGTGTTGTTTGGCGATAATTCGCTTGTTTGAAGCAATTCCACTCTAATTTGTAACATTCTCTGAATTGTGTAACACTTGTCTCAAAGCGTCTCTGAGGCTTAGTAGAGACGGCTGGTTAGAGTTTTTGTTGGATTCGAGCAGGTGTTGTTTGGCGATAATTCGCTTGTTTGAAGCAATTCCACTCTAATTTGTAACATTCTCTGAATTGTGTAACACTAGTCTCAAAGCCTCTCTGAGGCTTAGTAGAGACGGCTGGGCACAGTTTTTGTTGGATTCGAGCAGGTGTTGTTTCGCGATAATTCGCTTGTTTGAAGCAATTCCACTCTAATTTTTAACATTCTCTGAATTGTGTAACACTTCTCTCAAAGCGTCTCTGAGGCTTAGTAGAGACGGCTGGTTAGAGTTTTTGTTGGATTCGAGCAGGTGTTGCTTTGCGATAATTCGCTTATTTGAAGCAATTCCACTCTAATTTTTAACATTCTCTGAATTGTGTAACACTTGTCTCAAAGCGTCTCTGAGGCTTAGTAGAGACGGCTGGGCACAGTTTTTGTTGGAATCGAGCAGGTGTTGTTTCGCGATAATTCGCTTTTTTGAAGCAATTCCACTCTAATTTTTAACATTCTCTGAATTGTGTAACACTTGTCTCAAAGCGTCTCTGAGGCTTAGTAGAGACGGCTGGTTAGAGTTTTTGTTGGATTCGAGCAGGTGTTGTTTGGCGATAATTCGCTTGTTTGAAGCAATTCCACTCTAATTTGTAACATTCTCTGAATTCTGTAACACTAGTCTCAAAGCCTCTCTGAGGCTTAGTAGAGACGGCTGGGCACAGTTTTTGTTGGATTCGAGCAGGTGTTGTTTCGCGATAATTCGCTTGTTTAAAGCAATTTCACTCTAATTTTTGACATTCTCTGGTATTTGTAACACTTGTCTCAAAGCGTCTCTGAGGCTTAGTAGAGACGGCTGGGCTCAGTTTTTGTTGGATTCGAGCAGGTGTTGTTTCGCGATAATTCGCTTGTTTGAAGCAATTCCACTCTAATTTTTAACATTCTCTGAATTGTGTAACACTTGTCTCAAAGCGTCTCTGAGGCTTAGTAAGGACGGCTGTTAGAGTTTTTGTTGGATTCGAGCAGGTGTTGTTTCGCGATAATTCGCTTGTTTGAAGCAATTCCACTCTAATTTTTGACACTCTGATACTTGTAACACTTGTCTCAAAGCGTCTCTGATGCTTAGTAGAGACGGCTGGTTAGAGTTTTTATTGGATTCGAGCAGGTGTTGTTCAGCGATAATTCGCTTGTTTGAAGCAATTCCACTCTAATTTTTGACACTCTCTGATATTTGTAACACTTGTCTCAAAGCGTCTCTGAGGCTTAGTAGAGACGGCTGGTTAGAGTTTTTGTTGGATTCGAGCAGGTGTTGTTTCGCGATAATTCGCTTGTTTAAAGCAATTTCACTCTAATTTTTAACATTCTCTGAATTGTGTAACACTTGTCTCAAAGCATCTCTGAGGCTTAGTAGAGACGGCTGGCCACAGTTTTTGTTGGACTCGAGCAGGTGTTGTTTCGCGATAATTCGCTTGTTTGAAGCAATTCCACTCTAATTTTTGACATTCTCTGATATTTGTAACACTTGTCTCAAAGCGTCTCTGAGGCTTAGTAGAGACGGCTGGTTAGAGTTTTTGTTGGATTCGAGCAGGTGTTGTTTCGCGATAATTCGCTTGTTTGAAGCAATTCCACTCTAATTTTTGACATTCTCTGATATTTGTAACACTTGTCTCAAAGCGTCTCTGAGGCTTAGTAGAGACGGCTGGTTAGAGTTTTTGTTGGATTCGAGCAGGTGTTGTTTCGCGATAATTCGCTTGTTTGAAGCAATTCCACTCTAATTTTTCACATTCTCTGATATTTGTAACACTTGTCTCAAAGCGTCTCTGAGGCTTAGTAGAGACGGCTGGGTACAGTTTTTGTTGGATCCGAGCAGGTGTTGTTTCGCGATAATTCGCTTGTTTAAAGCAATTTCACTCTAATTTTTAACATTCTCTGATTTGTGTAACACTTGTCTCAAAGCGTCTCTGAGGCTTAGTAGAGACGGCTGGGCTCAGTTTTTGTTGGATTCGAGCAGGTGTTGTTTCGCGATAATTCGCTTGTTTGAAGCAATTCCACTCTAATTTTTGACATTCTCTGATATTTGTAACACTTGTCTCAAAGCGTCTCTAAGGCTTAGTAGAGACGGCTGGTTAGAGTTTTTGTTGGATTCCAGCAGGTGTTGTTTCGCGATAATTCGCTTGTTTGAAGCAATTCCACTCTAATTTTTAACATTCTCTGAATTGTGTAACACTTGTCTCAAAGCGTCTCTGTGGCTTAGTAGAGACGGCTGGGCACAGTTTTTGTTGGATTCGAGCAGGTGTTGTTTGGCGATAATTCGCTTGTTTGAAGCAATTCCACTCTAATTTGTAACATTCTCTGAATTGTGTAACACTTGTCTCAAAGCGTCTCTGAGGCTTAGTAGAGACGGCTGGGCACAGTTTTTTTTGGATTCGAGCAGGTGTTGTTTCGCGATAATTCGCTTGTTTGAAGCAATTCCACTCTAATTTTTGACATTCTCTGATATTTGTAACACTTGTCTCAAAGCGTCTCTGAGGCTTAGTAGAGACGGCTGGTTGGAGCTTTTGTTGGATTCGAGCAGGTGTTGTTTCGCGATAATTCGCTTGTTTGAAGCAATTCCACTCTAATTTTTGACATTCTCTGATATTTGTAACACTTGTCTCAAAGCGTCTCTGATGCTTAGTAGAGACGGCTGGTTAGAGTTTTTGTTGGATTCGAGCAGGTGTTGTTTCGCGATAATTCGCTTGTTTGAAGCCATTCCACTCTAATTTTTGACATTCTCTGATATTTGTAACACTTGTCTCAAAGCGTCTCTGATGCTTAGTAGAGACGGCTGGTTAGAGTTTTTGTTGGATTCGAGCAGGTGTTGTTTCGCGATAATTCGCTTGTTTGAAGCAATTCCACTCTAATTTTTGACATTCTCTGATATTTGTAACACTTGTCTCAAAGCGTCTCTGAGGCTTAGTAGAGACGGCTGGTTAGAGTTTTTGTTGGATTCGAGCAGGTGTTGTTTCGCGATAATTCGCTTGTTTGAAGCAATTCCACTCTAATTTTTCACATTCTCTGATATTTGTAACACTTGTCTCAAAGCGTCTCTGAGGCTTAGTAGAGACGGCTGGGTACAGTTTTTGTTGGATCCGAGCAGGTGTTGTTTCGCGATAATTCGCTTGTTTAAAGCAATTTCACTCTAATTTTTAACATTCTCTGATTTGTGTAACACTTGTCTCAAAGCGTCTCTGAGGCTTAGTAGAGACGGCTGGGCTCAGTTTTTGTTGGATTCGAGCAGGTGTTGTTTCGCGATAATTCGCTTGTTTGAAGCAATTCCACTCTAATTTTTGACATTCTGTGATATTTGTAACACTTGTCTCAAAGCGTCTCTCAGGCTTAGTAGAGACGGCTGGTTAGAGTTTTTGTTGGATTCCAGCAGGTGTTGTTTCGCGATAATTCGCTTGTTTGAAGCAATTCCACTCTAATTTTTAACATTCTCTGAATTGTGTAACACTTGTCTCAAAGCGTCTCTGTGGCTTAGTAGAGACGGCTGGGCACAGTTTTTGTTGGATTCGAGCAGGTGTTGTTTGGCGATAATTCGCTTGTTTGAAGCAATTCCACTCTAATTTGTAACATTCTCTGAATTGTGTAACACTTGTCTCAAAGCGTCTCTGAGGCTTAGTAGAGACGGCTGGGCACAGTTTTTTTTGGATTCGAGCAGGTGTTGTTTCGCGATAATTCGCTTGTTTGAAGCAATTCCACTCTAATTTTTGACATTCTCTGATATTTGTAACACTTGTCTCAAAGCGTCTCTGAGGCTTAGTAGAGACGGCTGGTTGGAGTTTTTGTTGGATTCGAGCAGGTGTTGTTTCGCGATAATTCGCTTGTTTGAAGCAATTCCACTCTAATTTTTGACATTCTCTGATATTTGTAACACTTGTCTCAAAGCGTCTCTGATGCTTAGTAGAGACGGCTGGTTAGAGTTTTTGTTGGATTCGAGCAGGTGTTGTTTCGCGATAATTCGCTTGTTTGAAGCCATTCCACTCTAATTTTTGACATTCTCTGATATTTGTAACACTTGTCTCAAAGCGTCTCTGATGCTTAGTAGAGACGGCTGGTTAGAGTTTTTGTTGGATTCGAGCAGGTGTTGTTTCTCGATAATTCGCTTGTTTAAAGCAATTTCACTGTAATTTTTGACATTCTCTGATATTTGTAACACTTGTCTCAAAGCGTCTCTGAGGCTTAGTAGAGACCGCTGGTTAGAGCTTTTGTTGGATTCGAGCAGGTGTTGTTTCGCGATAATTCGCTTGTTTGATGCAATTCCACTCTAATTTTTTACGTTCTCTGAATTGTGTAACACTTGTCTCAAAGCGTCTCTGAGGCTTAGTAGAGACGGCTGGTTAGAGTTTTTGTTGGATTCGAGCAGGTGTTGTTTGGCGATAATTCGCTTGTTTGAAGCAATTCCACTCTAATTTTTGACATTCTCTGATATTTGTAACACTTGTCTCAAAGCGTCTCTAAGGCTTAGTAGAGACGGCTGGTTAGAGTTTTTGTTGGATTCGAGCAGGTGTTGTTTGGCGATAATTCGCTTGTTTGAAGCAATTCCACTCTAATTTTTAACATTCTCTGAATTGTGTAACACTTGTCTCAAAGCGTCTCTGTGGCTTAGTAGAGACGGCTGGGCACAGTTTTTGTTGGATTCGAGCAGGTGTTGTTTGGCGATAATTCGCTTGTTTGAAGCAATTCCACTCTAATTTGTAACATTCTCTGAATTGTGTAACACTTGTCTCAAAGCGTCTCTGTGGCTTAGTAGAGACGGCTGGGCACAGTTTTTGTTGGAGTCGAGCAGGTGTTGTTTCGCGATAATTCGCTTGTTTGAAGCAATTCCACTCTAATTTTTGACATTCTCTGATATTTGTAACACTTGTCTCAAAGCGTCTCTGAGGCTTAGTAGAGACGGCTGGTTAGAGTTTTTGTTGGATTCGAGCAGGTGTTGTTTGGCGATAATTCGCTTGTTTGAAGCAATTCCACTCTAATTTTTAACATTCTCTGAATTGTGTAACACTTGTCTCAAAGCGTCTCTGTGGCTTAGTAGAGACGGCTGGGCACAGTTTTTGTTGGATTCGAGCAGGTGTTGTTTGGCGATAATTCGCTTGTTTGAAGCAATTCCACTCTAATTTGTAACATTCTCTGAATTGTGTAACACTTGTCTCAAAGCGTCTCTGTGGCTTAGTAGAGACGGCTGGGCACAGTTTTTGTTGGAGTCGAGCAGGTGTTGTTTCGCGATAATTCGCTTGTTTGAAGCAATTCCACTCTAATTTTTGACATTCTCTGATATTTGTAACACTTGTCTCAAAGCGTCTCTGAGGCTTAGTAGAGACGGCTGGTTAGAGTTTTTGTTGGACTCGAGTAGGTGTTGTTTCGCGATAATTCGCTTGTTTGAAGCAATTCCACTCTAATTTTTAACATTCTCTGAATTGTGTAACACTTGTCTCAAAGCGTCTCTGAGGCTTAGTAGAGACGGCTGGTTAGAGTTTTTATGGGATTCGAGCAGGTGTTGTTTGGCGATAATTCGCTTGTTTGAAGCAATTCCACTCTAATTTTTAACATTCTCTGAATTGTATAACAGTTGTCTCAAAGCGTCTCTGAGGCTTAGTAGAGACGGCTGGTTAGAGTTTTTGTTGGATTCGAGCAGGTGTTGTTTCGCGATAATTCGCTTGTTTGAAGCAATTCCACTCTAATTTTTAACATTCTCTGAATTGTGTAACACTTGTCTCAAAGCGTCTCTGAGGCTTAGTAGAGACGGCTGGTTAGAGTTTTTGTTGGATTCGAGCAGGTGTTGTTTGGCGATAATTCGCTTGTTTGAAGCAATTCCACTCTAATTTTTAACATTCTCTGAATTGTGTAACACTTGTCTCAAAGCGTCTCTGAGCCTTAGTAGAGACGGCTGGGCACAGTTTTTGTTGGATCCGAGCAGATGTTGTTTCGCGATAATTCGCTTCTTTAAAGCAATTTCACTCTAATTTTTAACATTCTCTGATTTGTGTAACACTTGTCTCAAAGCGTCTCTGAGGCTTAGTAGAGACGGCTGGTTAGAGTTTTTGTTGGATTCGAGCAGGTGTTGTTTCGCAATAATTCGCTTGTTTGAAGCCATTCCACTCTAATTTTTGACATTCTCTGATATTTGTAACACTTGTCTCAAAGCGTCTCTGATGCTTAGTAGAGACGGCTGGTTAGAGTTTTTGTTGGATTCGAGCAGGTGTTGTTTCTCGATAATTCGCTTGTTTAAAGCAATTTCACTCTAATTTTTGACATTCTCTGATATTTGTAACACTTGTCTCAAAGCGTCTCTGAGGCTTAGTAGAGACCGCTGGTTAGAGCTTTTGTTGGATTCGAGCAGGTGTTGTTTCGCGATAATTCGCTTGTTTGATGCAATTCCACTCTAATTTTTAACGTTCTCTGAATTGTGTAACACTTGTCTCAAAGCGTCTCTGAGGCTTAGTAGAGACGGCTGGTTAGAGTTTTTGTTGGATTCGAGCAGGTGTTGTTTGGCGATAATTCGCTTGTTTGAAGCAATTCCACTCTAATTTTTGACATTCTCTGATATTTGTAACACTTGTCTCAAAGCGTCTCTAAGGCTTAGTAGAGACGGCTGGTTAGAGTTTTTGTTGGATTCGAGCAGGTGTTGTTTGGCGATAATTCGCTTGTTTGAAGCAATTCCACTCTAATTTTTAACATTCTCTGAATTGTGTAACACTTGTCTCAAAGCGTCTCTGTGGCTTAGTAGAGACGGCTGGGCACAGTTTTTGTTGGATTCGAGCAGGTGTTGTTTGGCGATAATTCGCTTGTTTGAAGCAATTCCACTCTAATTTGTAACATTCTCTGAATTGTGTAACACTTGTCTCAAAGCGTCTCTGTGGCTTAGTAGAGACGGCTGGGCACAGTTTTTGTTGGAGTCGAGCAGGTGTTGTTTCGCGATAATTCGCTTGTTTGAAGCAATTCCACTCTAATTTTTGACATTCTCTGATATTTGTAACACTTGTCTCAAAGCGTCTCTGAGGCTTAGTAGAGACGGCTGGTTAGAGTTTTTGTTGGATTCGAGTAGGTGTTGTTTCGCGATAATTCGCTTGTTTGAAGCAATTCCACTCTAATTTTTAACATTCTCTGAATTGTGTAACACTTGTCTCAAAGCGTCTCTGAGGCTTAGTAGAGACGGCTGGTTAGAGTTTTTATGGGATTCGAGCAGGTGTTGTTTGGCGATAATTCGCTTGTTTGAAGCAATTCCACTCTAATTTTTAACATTCTCTGAATTGTGTAACAGTTGTCTCAAAGCGTCTCTGAGGCTTAGTAGAGACGGCTGGTTAGAGTTTTTGTGGGATTCGAGCAGGTGTTGTTTCGCGATAATTCGCTTGTTTGAAGCAATTCCACTCTAATTTTTAACATTCTCTGAATTGTGTAACACTTGTCTCAAAGCGTCTCTGAGGCTTAGTAGAGACGGCTGGTTAGAGTTTTTGTTGGATTCGAGCAGGTGTTGTTTGGCGATAATTCGCTTGTTTGAAGCAATTCCACTCTAATTTTTAACATTCTCTGAATTGTGTAACAGTTGTCTCAAAGCGTCTCCGAGGCTTAGTAGAGACGGCTGGTTAGAGTTTTTGTTGGATTCGAGCAGGTGTTGTTTGGCGATAATTCGCTTGTTTGAAGCAATTCCACTCCAATTTTTAACATTCTCTGAATTGTGTAACACTTGTCTCAAAGCGTCTCTGAGCCTTAGTAGAGACGGCTGGGCACAGTTTTTGTTGGATCCGAGCAGATGTTGTTTCGCGATAATTCGCTTCTTTAAAGCAATTTCACTCTAATTTTTAACATTCTCTGATTTGTGTAACACTTGTCTCAAAGCGTCTCTGAGGCTTAGCAGAGACGGCTGGGCTCAGTTTTTGTTGGATTCGAGCAGGTGTTGTTTCGCGATAATTCGCTTGTTTGAAGCAATTCCACTCTAATTTTTGACAATTCTCTGATATTTATAACACTTGTCTCAAAGCGTCTCTGGGGCTTAGTAGAGACGTCTGGTTAGAGTTTTTGTTGGATTCGAGCAGGTGTTGTTTCGCGATAATTCGCTTGTTTGAAGCAATTCCACTCTAATGTTTAACATTCTCTGAATTGTGTAACACTTGTCTTAAAGCGTCTCTTAGGCTTAGTAGAGACGGCTGGTTAGAGTGTTTGTTGGATTCGAGCAGGTGTTGTTTGGCGATAATTCGCTTGTTTGAAGCAATTCCACTCTAATTTTTAACATTCTCTGAATTGTGTAACACTTGTCTCAAAGCGTCTATGAGCCTTAGTAGAGACGGCTGGGCACAGTTTTTGTTGGATCCGAGCAGGTGTTGTTTCGCGATAATTCGCTTGTTTGAAGCAATTCCACTCTAATTTTTGACAATTCTCTGATATTTATAACGCTTGTCTCAAAGCGTCTCTGAGGCTTAGTAGAGACGGCTGGTTAGAGTTTTTGTTGGATTCGAGCAGGTGTTGTTTCGCGATAATTCGCTTGTTTGAAGCAATTCCACTCTAATTTTTAACATTCTCTGAATTGTGTAACACTTGTCTCAAAGCGTCTCTGAGGCTTAGTAGAGACGGCTGGTTAGAGTTGTTGTTGGATTCGAGCAGGTGTTGTTTGGCGATAATTCGCTTGTTTGAAGCAATTCCACTCTAATTTTTAACATTCTCTGAATTGTGTAACAGTTTTCTCAAAGCGTCTCTGATGCTTAGTAGAGACGGCTGGTTAGAGTTTTTGTTGGATTCGAGCAGGTGTTGTTTCGCGATAATTCGCTTGTTTGAAGCAATTCCACTCTAATTTTTAACATTCTCTGAATTGTGTAACACTTGTCTCAAAGCGTCTCTGAGGCTTAGTAGAGACGGCTGGTTAGAGTTTTTGTTGGATTCGAGCAGGTGTTGTTTCGCGATAATTCGCTTGTTTGAAGCAATTCCACTCTAATTTTTAACATTCTCTGAATTGTGTAACACTTGTCTCAAAGCGTCTCTGAGGCTTAGTAGAGACGGCTGGTTAGAGTTTTTATGGGATTCGAGCAGGTGTTGTTTGGCGATAATTCGCTTGTTTGAAGCAATTCCACTCTAATTTTTAACATTCTCTGAATTGTGTAACACTTGTCTCAAAGCGTCTCTGTGGCTTAGTAGAGACGGCTGGGCACAGTTTTTGTTGGATTCGAGCAGGTGTTGTTTGGCGATAATTCGCTTGTTTGAAGCAATTCCACTCTAATTTGTAACATTCTCTGAATTGTGTAACACTTGTCTCAAAGCGTCTCTGTGGCTTAGTAGAGACGGCTGGGCACAGTTTTTGTTGGAGTCGAGCAGGTGTTGTTTCGCGATAATTCGCTTGTTTGAAGCAATTCCACTCTAATTTTTGACATTCTCTGATATTTGTAACACTTGTCTCAAAGCGTCTCTGAGGCTTAGTAGAGACGGCTGGTTAGAGTTTTTGTTGGATTCGAGTAGGTGTTGTTTCGCGATAATTCGCTTGTTTGAAGCAATTCCACTCTAATTTTTAACATTCTCTGAATTGTGTAACACTTGTCTCAAAGCGTCTCTGAGGCTTAGTAGAGACGGCTGGTTAGAGTTTTTATGGGATTCGAGCAGGTGTTGTTTGCCGATAATTCGCTTGTTTGAAGCAATTCCACTCTAATTTTTAACATTCTCTGAATTGTGTAACAGTTGTCTCAAAGCGTCTCTGAGGCTTAGTAGAGACGGCTGGTTAGAGTTTTTGTTGGATTCGAGCAGGTGTTGTTTGGCGATAATTCGCTTGTTTGAAGCAATTCCACTCTAATTTTTAACATTCTCTGAATTGTGTAACACTTGTCTCAAAGCGTCTCTGAGCCTTAGTAGAGACGGCTGGGCACAGTTTTTGTTGGATCCGAGCAGATGTTGTTTCGCGATAATTCGCTTCTTTAAAGCAATTTCACTCTAATTTTTAACATTCTCTGATTTGTGTAACACTTGTCTCAAAGCGTCTCTGAGGCTTAGCAGAGACGGGTGGGCTCAGTTTTTGTTGGATTCGAGCAGGTGTTGTTTCGCGATAATTCGCTTGTTTGAAGCAATTCCACTCTAATTTTTGACAATTCTCTGATATTTATAACACTTGTCTCAAAGCGTCTCTGGGGCTTAGTAGAGACGTCTGGTTAGAGTTTTTGTTGGATTCGAGCAGGTGTTGTTTCGCGATAATTCGCTTGTTTGAAGCAATTCCACTCTAATGTTTAACATTCTCTGAATTGTGTAACACTTGTCTCAAAGCGTCTCTTAGGCTTAGTAGAGACGGCTGGTTAGAGTGTTTGTTGGATTCGAGCAGGTGTTGTTTGGCGATAATTCGCTTGTTTGAAGCAATTCCACTCTAATTTTTAACATTCTCTGAATTGTGTAACACTTGTCTCAAAGCGTCTATGAGCCTTAGTAGAGACGGCTGGGCACAGTTTTTGTTGGATCCGAGCAGGTGTTGTTTCGCGATAATTCGCTTGTTTGAAGCAATTCCAC
This sequence comes from Tenodera sinensis, assembly GCA_030765045.1. Classification (NCBI taxonomy): domain Eukaryota; kingdom Metazoa; phylum Arthropoda; class Insecta; order Mantodea; family Mantidae; genus Tenodera; species Tenodera sinensis. Next base: position 213,549,712 of record CM060964.1, on the reverse strand, counting down.
TCTAATTTTTGACAATTCTCTGATATTTATAACGCTTGTCTCAAAGCGTCTCTGAGGCTTAGTAGAGACGGCTGGTTAGAGTTTTTGTTGGATTCGAGCAGGTGTTGTTTCGCGATAATTCGCTTGTTTGAAGCAATTCCACTCTAATTTTTAACATTCTCTGAATTGTGTAACACTTGTCTCAAAGCGTCTCTGAGGCTTAGTAGAGACGGCTGGTTAGAGTTGTTGTTGGATTCGAGCAGGTGTTGTTTGGCGATAATTCGCTTGTTTGAAGCAATTCCACTCTAATTTTTAACATTCTCTGAATTGTGTAACAGTTTTCTCAAAGCGTCTCTGATGCTTAGTAGAGACGGCTGGTTAGAGTTTTTGTTGGATTCGAGCAGGTGTTGTTTCGCGATAATTCGCTTGTTTGAAGCAATTCCACTCTAATTTTTAACATTCTCTGAATTGTGTAACACTTGTCTCAAAGCGTCTCTGAGGCTTAGTAGAGACGGCTGGTTAGAGTTTTTGTTGGATTCGAGCAGGTGTTGTTTCGCGATAATTCGCTTGTTTGAAGCAATTCCACTCTAATTTTTAACATTCTCTGAATTGTGTAACACTTGTCTCAAAGCGTCTCTGAGGCTTAGTAGAGACGGCTGGTTAGAGTTTTTATGGGATTCGAGCAGGTGTTGTTTGGCGATAATTCGCTTGTTTGAAGCAATTCCACTCTAATTTTTAACATTCTCTGAAATGTGTAACAGTTGTCTCAAAGCGTCTCTGATGCTTAGTAGAGACGGCTGGTTAGAGTTTTTGTTGGATTCGAGCAGGTGTTGTTTCGCGATAATTCGCTTGTTTGAAGCAATTCCACTCTAATTTTTAACATTCTCTGAATTGTGTAACACTTGTCTCAAAGCGTCTCTGAGGCTTAGTAGAGACGGCTGGTTAGAGTTTTTGTTGGATTCGAGCAGGTGTTGTTTGGCGATAATTCGCTTGTTTGAAGCAATTCCACTCTAATTTTTAACATTCTCTGAATTGTGTAACAGTTGTCTCAAAGCGTCTCTGATGCTTAGTAGAGACGGCTGGTTAGAGTTTTTGTTGGATACGAGCAGGTGTTGTTTCGCGATAATTCGCTTGTTTAAAGCAATTTCACTCTAATTTTTAACATTCTCTGAATTGTGTAACACTTGTCTCAAAGCGTCTCTGAGGCTTAGTAGAGACGGCTGGTTAGAGTTTTTGTTGGATTCGAGCAGGTGTTGTTTGGCGATAATTCGCTTGTTTGAAGCAATTCCACTCTAATTTTTAACATTCTCTGAATTGTGTAACACTTGTCTCAAAGCGTCTCTGAGCCTTAGTAGAGACGGCTGGGCACAGTTTTTGTTGGATCCGAGCAGATGTTGTTTCGCGATAATTCGCTTGTTTAAAGCAATTTCACTCTAATTTTTAACATTCTCTGATTTGTGTAACACTTGTCTCAAAGCGTCTCTGAGGCTTAGCAGAGACGGCTGGGCTCAGTTTTTGTTGGATTCGAGCAGGTGTTGTTTCGCGATAATTCGCTTGTTTGAAGCAATTCCACTCTAATTTTTGACAATTCTCTAATATTTATAACGCTTGTCTCAAAGCGTCTCTGAGGCTTAGTAGAGACGGCTGGTTAGAGTTTTTGTTGGATTCGAGCAGGTGTTGTTTCGCGATAATTCGCTTGTTTGAAGCAATTCCACTCTAATTTTTAACATTCTCTGAATTGTGTAACACTTGTCTCAAAGCGTCTCTGAGGCTTAGTAGAGACGGCTGGTTAGAGTTTTTATGGGATTCGAGCAGGTGTTGTTTGGCGATAATTCGCTTGTTTGAAGCAATTCCACTCTAATTTTTAACATTCTCTGAATTGTGTAACAGTTGTCTCAAAGCGTCTCTGATGCTTAGTAGAGACGGCTGGTTAGAGTTTTTGTTGGATTCGAGCAGGTGTTGTTTCGCGATAATTCGCTTGTTTGAAGCAATTCCACTCTAATTTTTAACATTCTCTGAATTGTGTAACACTTGTCTCAAAGCGTCTCTGAGGCTTAGTAGAGACGGCTGGTTAGAGTTTTTGTTGGATTCGAGCAGGTGTTGTTTGGCGATAATTCGCTTGTTTGAAGCAATTCCACTCTAATTTTTAACATTCTCTGAATTGTGTAACAGTTGTCTCAAAGCGTCTCTGATGCTTAGTAGAGACGGCTGGTTAGAGTTTTTGTTGGATACGAGCAGGTGTTGTTTCGCGATAATTCGCTTGTTTAAAGCAATTTCACTCTAATTTTTAACATTCTCTGAATTGTGTAACACTTGTCTCAAAGCGTCTCTGAGGCTTAGTAGAGACGGCTGGTTAGAGTTTTTGTTGGATTCGAGCAGGTGTTGTTTGGCGATAATTCGCTTGTTTGAAGCAATTCCACTCTAATTTTTAACATTCTCTGAATTGTGTAACACTTGTCTCAAAGCGTCTCTGAGCCTTAGTAGAGACGGCTGGGCACAGTTTTTGTTGGATCCGAGCAGATGTTGTTTCGCGATAATTCGCTTGTTTAAAGCAATTTCACTCTAATTTTTAACATTCTCTGATTTGTGTAACACTTGTCTCAAAGCGTCTCTGAGGCTTAGCAGAGACGGCTGGGCTCAGTTTTTGTTGGATTCGAGCAGGTGTTGTTTCGCGATAATTCGCTTGTTTGAAGCAATTCCACTCTAATTTTTGACAATTCTCTAATATTTATAACGCTTGTCTCAAAGCGTCTCTGAGGCTTAGTAGAGACGGCTGGTTAGAGTTTTTGTTGGATTCGAGCAGGTGTTGTTTCGCGATAATTCGCTTGTTTGAAGCAATTCCACTCTAATGTTTAACATTCTCTGAATTGTGTAACACTTGTCTCAAAGCGTCTCTTAGGCTTAGTAGAGACGGCTGGTTAGAGTGTTTGTTGGATTCGAGCAGGTGTTGTTTGGCGATAATTCGCTTGTTTGAAGCAATTCCACTCTAATTTTTAACATTCTCTGAATTGTGTAACACTTGTCTCAAAGCGTCTATGAGCCTTAGTAGAGACGGCTGGGCACAGTTTTTGTTGGATCCGAGCAGATGTAGTTTCGCGATAATTTGCTTGTTTAAAGCAATTTCACTCTAATTTTTAACATTCTCTGATTTGTGTAACACTTGTCTCAAAGCGTCTCTGAGGCTTAGCAGAGACGGCTTTGCTCAGTTTTTGTTGGATTCGAGCAGGTGTTGTTTCGCGATAATTCGCTTGTTTGAAGCAATTCCACTCTAATTTTTGACAATTCTCTGATATTTATAACGCTTGTCTCAAAGCGTCTCTGAGGCTTAGTAGAGACGGCTGGTTACAGTTTTTGTTGGATTCGAGCAGGTGTTGCTTCGCGATAATTCGCTTGTTTGAAGCAATTCCACTCTAATTTTTAACATTCTCTGAATTGTGTAACACTTGTCTCAAAGCGTCTCTGAGGCTTAGTAGAGACGGCTGGATAGAGTTTTTGTTGGATTCGAGCAGGTGTTGTTTGGCGATAATTCGCTTGTTTGAAGCAATTCCACTCTAATTTTTAACATTCTCTGAATTGTGTAACAGTTGTCTCAAAGCATCTCTGATGCTTAGTAGAGACGGCTGGTTAGAGTTTTTGTTGGATTCGAGCAGGTGTTGTTTCGCGATAATTCGCTTGTTTGAAGCAATTCCACTCTAATTTTTAACATTCTCTGAATTGTGTAACACTTGTCTCAAAGCGTCTCTGAGGCTTAGTAGAGACGGCTGGTTAGAGTTTTTGTTGGATTCGAGCAGGTGTTGTTTGGCGATAATTCGCTTGTTTGAAGCAATTCCACTCTAATTTTTAACATTCTCTGAATTGTGTAACAGTTGTCTCAAAGCGTCTCTGATGCTTAGTAGAGACGGCTGGTTAGAGTTTTTGTTGGATACGAGCAGGTGTTCTTTCGCGATAATTCGCTTGTTTAAAGCAATTTCACTCTAATTTTTAACATTCTCTGAATTGTGTAACACTTGTCTCAAAGCGTCTCTGAGGCTTAGTAGAGACGGCTGGTTAGAGTTTTTGTTGGATTCGAGCAGGTGTTGTTTGGCGATAATTCGCTTGTTTGAAGCAATTCCACTCTAATTTTTAATATTCTCTGAATTGTGTAACACTTGTCTCAAAGCGTCTCTGAGCCTTAGTAGAGACGGCTGGGCACAGTTTTTGTTGGATCCGAGCAGATGTTGTTTCGCGATAATTCGCTTGTTTAAAGCAATTTCACTCTAATTTTTAACATTCTCTGATTTGTGTAACACTTGTCTCAAAGCGTCTCTGAGGCTTAGCAGAGACGGCTGGGCTCAGTTTTTGTTGGATTCGAGCAGGTGTTGTTTCGCGATAATTCGCTTGTTTGAAGCAATTCCACTGTAATTTTTGACAATTCTCTGATATTTATAACACTTGTCTCAAAGCGTCTCTGAGGCTTAGTAGAGACGGCTGGTTAGAGTTTTTGTTGGATTCGAGCAGGTGTTGTTTCGCGATAATTCGCTTGTTTGAAGCAATTCCACTCTAATTTTTAACATTCTCTGAATTGTGTAACACTTGTCTCAAAGCGTCTCTGAGGCTTAGTAGAGACGGCTGGTTAGAGTTTTTGTTGGATTCGAGCAGGTGTTGTTTTGCGATAATTCGCTTGTTTGAAGCAATTCCACTCTAATTTTTAACATTCTCTGAATTGTGTACCACTTGTCTCAAAGCATCTCTGAGGATTAGTAGAGACGGCTGGGCACAGTTTTTGTTGGATTCGAGCAGGTGTTGTTTCGCGATAATTCGCTTGTTTGAAGCAATTCCACTCTAATTTTTGATATTCTCTGATATTTGTAACACTTGTCTGAAAGCGCCTCTGATGCTTAGTAGAGACGGCTGGTTAGAGTTTTTGTTGGATACGAGCAGGTGTTGTTTCGCGATAATTCGCTTGTTTGAAGCAATTCCACTCTAATTTTTGACATTCTCTGATATTTGTAACACTTGTCTCAAAGCGTCTCTGATGCTTAGTAGAGACGGCTGGCTAGAGTGTTTGTTGGATTCGAGCAGGTGTTGTTTCCCGATAATTCGCTTGTTTGAAGAAATTCCACTCTAATTTTTGACATTCACTGATATTTGTAACACTTGTCTCAAAGCGTCTCTGAGGCTTAGTAGAGACGGCTGGTTAGAGTTTTTGTTGGATTCGAGCAGGTGTTGTTTCGCGATAATTCGCTTGTTTGATGTAATTCCACTCTAATTTTTAACATTCTCTGAATTGTGTAACACTTGTCTCAAAGCGTCTCTGAGGCTTAGTAGAGACGGCTGGGTACAGTTATAGTTGGATTCGAGCAGGTGTTGTTTCGCGATAATTCGCTTGTTTAAAGCAATTTCACTCTAATTTTTAACATTCTCTGAATTGTGTACCACTTGTCTCAAAGCATCTCTGAGGATTAGTAGAGACGGCTGGGCACAGTTTTTGTTGGACTCGAGCAGGTGTTGTTTCGCGATAATTCGCTTGTTTGAAGCAATTCCACTCTAATTTTTGACATTCTCTGATATTTGTAACACTTGTCTCAAAGCGTCTCTGAGGCTTAGTAGAGACGGCTGGTTAGAGTTTTTGTTGGATTCGAGCAGGTGTTGTTTCGCGATAATTCGCTTGTTTGAAGCAATTCCACTCTAATTTTTGACATTCTCTGATATTTGTAACACTTGTCTCAAAGCGTCTCTGAGGCTTAGTAGAGACGGCTGGGTACAGTTTTTGTTGGATTCGAGCAGGTGTTGTTTCGCGATAATTCGCTTGTTTAAAGCAATTTCACTCTAATTTTTAACATTCTGTGATATTTGTAACACTTGTCTCAAAGCGTCTCTGAGGCTTAGTAGAGACGGCTGGGTACAGTTTTTGTTGGATCCGAGCAGGTGTTGTTTCCTGATAATTCGCTTGTTTAAAGCAATTTCACTCTAATTTTTAACATTCTCTGATTTGTGTAACACATGTCTCAAAGCGTCTCTGAGGCTTAGTAGAGATGGCTGGGCTTAGTTTTTGTTGGATTCGAGCAGGAGTTGTTACGCGATAATTCGCTTGTTTGAAGCAATTCCACTCTAATTTTTGACATTCTCTGATATTTGTAACACTTGTTTCAAAGCGTCTCTGAGGCTTAGTAGAGACGGCTGGTTAGAGTTTTTGTTGGATTCGAGCAGGTGTTGTTTCGCGATAATTCGCTTGTTTGAAGCAATTCCACTCTAATTTTTGACAATTCTCTAATATTTATAACGCTTGTCTCAAAGCGTCTCTGAGGCTTAGTAGAGACGGCTGGTTAGAGTTTTTGTTGGATTCGAGCAGGTGTTGTTTCGCGATAATTCGCTTGTTTGAAGCAATTCCACTCTAATGTTTAACATTCTCTGAATTGTGTAACACTTGTCTCAAAGCGTCTCTTAGGCTTAGTAGAGACGGCTGGTTAGAGTGTTTGTTGGATTCGAGCAGGTGTTGTTTGGCGATAATTCGCTTGTTTGAAGCAATTCCACTCTAATTTTTAACATTCTCTGAATTGTGTAACACTTGTCTCAAAGCGTCTATGAGCCTTAGTAGAGACGGCTGGGCACAGTTTTTGTTGGATCCGAGCAGATGTAGTTTCGCGATAATTTGCTTGTTTAAAGCAATTTCACTCTAATTTTTAACATTCTCTGATTTGTGTAACACTTGTCTCAAAGCGTCTCTGAGGCTTAGCAGAGACGGCTTTGCTCAGTTTTTGTTGGATTCGAGCAGGTGTTGTTTCGCGATAATTCGCTTGTTTGAAGCAATTCCACTCTAATTTTTAACATTCTCTGAATTGTGTAACACTTGTCTCAAAGCGTCTCTGAGGCTTAGTAGAGACGGCTGGATAGAGTTTTTGTTGGATTCGAGCAGGTGTTGTTTGGCGATAATTCGCTTGTTTGAAGCAATTCCACTCTAATTTTTAACATTCTCTGAATTGTGTAACAGTTGTCTCAAAGCATCTCTGATGCTTAGTAGAGACGGCTGGTTAGAGTTTTTGTTGGATTCGAGCAGGTGCTTTTTCGCGATAATTCGCTTGTTTGAAGCAATTCCACTCTAATTTTTAATATTCTCTGAATTGTGTAACACTTGTCTCAAAGCGTCTCTGAGGCTTAGTAGAGACGGCTGGTTAGAGTTTTTGTTGGATTCGAGCAGGTGTTGTTTGGCGATAATTCGCTTGTTTGAAGCAATTCCACTCTAATTTTTAACATTCTCTGAATTGTGTAACAGTTGTCTCAAAGCGTCTCTGATGCTTAGTAGAGACGGCTGGTTAGAGTTTTTGTTGGATACGAGCAGGTGTTCTTTCGCGATAATTCGCTTGTTTAAAGCAATTTCACTCTAATTTTTAACATTCTCTGAATTGTGTAACACTTGTCTCAAAGCGTCTCTGAGGCTTAGTAGAGACGGCTGGTTAGAGTTTTTGTTGGATTCGAGCAGGTGTTGTTTGGCGATAATTCGCTTGTTTGAAGCAATTCCACTCTAATTTTTAATATTCTCTGAATTGTGTAACACTTGTCTCAAAGCGTCTCTGAGCCTTAGTAGAGACGGCTGGGCACAGTTTTTGTTGGATCCGAGCAGATGTTGTTTCGCGATAATTCGCTTGTTTAAAGCAATTTCACTCTAATTTTTAACATTCTCTGATTTGTGTAACACTTGTCTCAAAGCGTCTCTGAGGCTTAGCAGAGACGGCTGGGCTCAGTTTTTGTTGGATTCGAGCAGGTGTTGTTTCGCGATAATTCGCTTGTTTGAAGCAATTCCACTCTAATTTTTGACAATTCTCTGATATTTATAACACTTGTCTCAAAGCGTCTCTGAGGCTTAGTAGAGACGGCTGGTTAGAGTTTTTGTTGGATTCGAGCAGGTGTTGTTTCGCGATAATTCGCTTGTTTGAAGCAATTCCACTCTAATTTTTAACATTCTCTGAATTGTGTAACACTTGTCTCAAAGCGTCTCTGAGGCTTAGTAGAGACGGCTGGTTAGAGTTTTTGTTGGATTCGAGCAGGTGTTGTTTTGCGATAATTCGCTTGTTTGAAGCAATTCCACTCTAATTTTTAACATTCTCTGAATTGTGTACCACTTGTCTCAAAGCATCTCTGAGGATTAGTAGAGACGGCTGGGCACAGTTTTTGTTGGATTCGAGCAGGTGTTGTTTCGCGATAATTCGCTTGTTTGAAGCAATTCCACTCTAATTTTTGATATTCTCTGATATTTGTAACACTTGTCTGAAAGCGCCTCTGATGCTTAGTAGAGACGGCTGGTTAGAGTTTTTGTTGGATACGAGCAGGTGTTGTTTCGCGATAATTCGCTTGTTTGAAGCAATTCCACTCTAATTTTTGACATTCTCTGATATTTGTAACACTTGTCTCAAAGCGTCTCTGATGCTTAGTAGAGACGGCTGGCTAGAGTGTTTATTGGATTCGAGCAGGTGTTGTTTCCCGATAATTCGCTTGTTTGAAGCAATTCCACTCTAATTTTTGACATTCACTGATATTTGTAACACTTGTCTCAAAGCGTCTCTGAGGCTTAGTAGAGACGGCTGGTTAGAGTTTTTGTTGGATTCGAGCAGGTGTTGTTTCGCGATAATTCGCTTGTTTGATGTAATTCCACTCTAATTTTTAACATTCTCTGAATTGTGTAACACTTGTCTCAAAGCGTCTCTGAGGCTTAGTAGAGACGGCTGGGTACAGTTATTGTTGGATTCGAGCAGGTGTTGTTTCGCGATAATTCGCTTGTTTAAAGCAATTTCACTCTAATTTTTAACATTCTCTGAATTGTGTACCACTTGTCTCAAAGCATCTCTGAGGATTAGTAGAGACGGCTGGGCACAGTTTTTGTTGGACTCGAGCAGGTGTTGTTTCGCGATAATTCGCTTGTTTGAAGCAATTCCACTCTAATTTTTGACATTCTCTGATATTTGTAACACTTGTCTCAAAGCGTCTCTGAGGCTTAGTAGAGACGGCTGGTTAGAGTTTTTGTTGGATTCGAGCAGGTGTTGTTTCGCGATAATTCGCTTGTTTGAATCAATTCCACTCTAATTTTTGACATTCTCTGATATTTGTAACACTTGTCTCAAAGCGTCTCTGAGGCTTAGTACAGACGGCTGGGTACAGTTTTTGTTGGATTCGAGCAGGTGTTGTTTCGCGATAATTCGCTTGTTTAAAGCAATTTCACTCTAATTTTTAACATTCTGTGATATTTGTAACACTTGTCTCAAAGCGTCTCTGAGGCTTAGTAGAGACGGCTGGGTACAGTTTTTGTTGGATCCGAGCAGGTGTTGTTTCGCGATAATTCGCTTGTTTAAAGCAATTTCACTCTAATTTTTAACATTCTCTGATTTGTGTAACACATGTCTCAAAGCGTCTCTGAGGCTTAGTAGAGACGGCTGGGCTTAGTTTTTGTTGGATTCGAGCAGGAGTTGTTACGCGATAATTCGCTTGTTTGAAGCAATTCCACTCTAATTTTTGACATTCTCTGATATTTGTAACACTTGTCTCAAAGCGTCTCTGAGGCTTAGTAGAGACGGCTGGTTAGAGTTTTTGTTGGATTCGAGCAGGTGTTGTTTCGCTATAATTCGCTTGTTTGAAGCAATTCCAGTCTAATTTTTGACACTCTCTGATATTTGTAACACTTGTCTCAAAACGTCTCTGACGCTTAGTAGAGACGGCTGGTTAGAGTTTTTGTTGGATTCGAGGAGGTGTTGTTTCGCGATAATTCGCTTGTTTGAAGCAATTCCACTCTAATTTTTGACATTCTCTGATATTTGTAACACTTGTCTCAAAGCGTCTCTGATGCTTAGTAGAGACGGCTGGTTAGAGTTTTTGTTGGATTCGAGAAGCTGTTGTTGCGCGATAATTCGCTTGTTTGAAGCAATTCCACTCTAATTTTTGACATTCTCTGATATTTGTAACACTTGTCTCAAAGCGTCTCTGATGCTTAGTAGAGACGGCTGGTTAGAGTTTTTGTTGGATTCGAGCAGGTGTTGTTTCGCGATAATTCGCTTGTTTAAAGCAATTTCACTCTAATTTTTAACATTCTCTGAATTGTGTAACACTTGTCTCAAACCGTCTCTGAGGCTTAGTAGAGACGGCTGGGCACAGTTTTTTTTGGATTCGAGCAGGTGTTGTTTCGCGATAATTCGCTTGTTTGAAGCAATTCCGCTCTAATTTTTGACATTCTCTGATATTTGTAACACTTGTCTCAAAGCGTCTCTGAGGCTTAGTAGAGACGGCTGGTTAGAGTTTTTGTTGGATTCGCGCAGGTGTTGTTTCGCGATAATTCGCTTGTTTGATGCTATTCCACTCTAATTTTTAACATACTCTGAATTGTGTAACACTTATCTCAAAGCGTCTCTGAGGCTTAGTAGAGACGGCTGGGTACCGTTTTTGTTGGATCCGAGCAGGTGTTGTTTCGCGATAATTCGCTTGTTTGAAGCAATTCCACTCTAATTTTTAACATTCTCTGAATTGTGTAACACTTGTCTCAAAGCGTCTCTGAGGCTTAGTAGAGACGGCTGGGCACAGTTTTTGTTGGATTCGAGCAGGTGTTGTTTCGCGATAATTCGCTTGTTTGAAGCAATTCCACTCTGATTTTTGACATTCTCTGATATTTGTAACACTTGTCTCAAAACGTCTCTGAGGCTTAGTAGAGACAGCTGGTTAGAGTTTTTGTTGGATTCGAGCAGGTGTTGTTTCGCGATAATTCGCTTGTTTGATGCAATTCCACTCTAATTTTTAACATTCTCTGAATTGTGTAACACTTGACTCAAAGCGTCTCTGAGGCTTAGTAGAGACGGCTGGGTACAGTTTTTGCTGGATCCGAGCAGGTGTTGTTTCGCGATAATTCGCTTGTTTAAAGCAATTTCACTCTAATTTTTAACATTCTCTGATTTGTGTAACACTTGTCTCAAAGCGTCTCTGACGCTTAGTAGAGACGGCTGGTTAGAGTCTTTGTTGGATTCGAGCAGGTGTTGTTTCGCGATAATTCGCTTGCTTGAAGCATTTCCACTCTAATTTTTGACATTCTCTGATATTTGTAACAGTTGTCTCAAAGCGTCTCTGATGCTTAGTAGAGACGGCTGGTTAGAGTTTTTGTTGGATACGAGCAGGTGTTGTTTCGCGATAATTCGCTTGTTTGAAGCAATTCCACTCTAATTTTTAACATTCTCTGAATTGTGTAACACTTGTCTCAAAGAGTCTCTGAGGCTTAGTAGAGACGACGGGTTAGAGTTTTTGTTGAATTCGAGCAGGTGTTGTTTGGCGATAATTCGCTTGTTTGAAGCAATTCCACTCTAATTTTTAACATTCTCTGAATTGTGTAACACTTGTCTCAAAGCGTCTCTGAGGCTTAGTAGAGACGGCTGGTTAGAGCTTTTGTTGGATTCGAGCAGGTGTTGTTTCGCGATAATTCGCTTGTTTGAAGCAATTCCACTCTAATTTTTGACATTCTCTGATATTTGTAACACTTGTCTCAAAGCGTCTCTGAGGCTTAGTAGAGACGGCTGGTTAGAGTTTTTGTTGGATCCGAGCAGGTGTTGTTTCGCGATAATTCGCCTGTTTAAAGCAATTTCACTCTAATTTTTAACATTCTCTGATTTGTGTAACACTTGTCTCAAAGCGTCTCTGATGCTTAGTAGAGACGGCTGGTTAGAGTCTTTGTTGGATTCGAGCAGGTGTTGTTTCGCGATAATTCGCTTGTTTGAAGCAATTCCACTCTAATTTTTGACATTCTCTGATATTTGTAACACTTGTCTCAAAGCGTCTCTGATGCTTAGTAGAGACGGCTGGTTAGAGTTTTTGTTGGATTCGAGCAGGTGTTGTTTCGCGATAATTCGCTTGTTTGAAGCCATTCCACTCTAATTTTTAACATTCTCTGAATTGTGTAACACTTGTCTCAAAGCGTCTCTGAGGCTTAGTAGAGACGGCTGGTTAGAGTTTTTGTTGGATTCGAGCAGGTGTTGTTTGGCGATTATTCGCTTGTTTGAAGCAATTCCACTCTAATTTTTAACATTCTCTGAATTGGGTAACACTTGTCTCAAAGCGTCTCTGAGGCTTAGTAGAGACGGCTGGGGACAGTTTTTGTTGGATTCGAGCAGGTGTTGTTTCACGATAATTCGCTTGTTTGAAGCAATTCCACTCTAATTTTTAACATTCTCTGAATTGTGTAACACTTGTCTCAAAGCGTCTCTGAGGCTTAGTAGAGACGGCTGGGCACAGTTTTTGTTGGATTCGAGCAGGTGTTGTTTTGCGATAATTCGCTTGTTTGAAGCAATTCCACTCTAATTTTTGACATTCTCTGATATTTGTAACACTTGTCTCAAAGCGTCTCTGAGGCTTAGTAGAGACAGCTGGTTAGAGTTTTTGTTGGATTCGAGCAGCTGTTGTTTCGCGATAATTCGCTTGTTTGATGCAATTCCACTCTAATTTTTAACATTCTCTGAATTGTGTAACACTTGTCTCAAAGCGTCTCTGAGGCTTAGTAGAGACGGCTGGGTACAGTTTTTGTTGGATCCGAGCAGGTGTTGTTTCGCGATAATTCGCTTGTTTAAAGCAATTTCACTCTAATTTTTAACATTCTCTGATTTGTGTAACACTTGTCTCAAAGCGTCTCTGATGCTTAGTAGAGACGGCTGGTTAGAGTCTTTGTTGGATTCGAGCAGGTGTTGTTTCGCGATAATTCGCTTGTTTGAAGCAATTCCACTCTAATTTTTGACAATTCTCTGATATTTATAACACTTGTCTCAAAGCGTCTCTGAGGCTTAGTAGAGACGGCTGGTTAGAGTTTTTGTTGGATTCGAGCAGGTGTTGTTTCGCGATAATTCGCTTGTTTGAAGCAATTCCACTCTAATTTTTGACATTCTCTGATATTTGTAACACTTGTCTCAAAGCGTCTCTGAGGCTTAGTAGAGACGGCTGGTTAGAGTTTTTGTTGGATTCGAGCGGGTGTTGTTTCGCGATAATTCGCTTGTTTGAAGCAATTCCACTCTAATTTTTAACATTCTCTGAATTGTGTAACACTTGTCTCAAAGCGTCTCTGAGGCTTAGTAGAGACGGCTGGTTAGAGTTTTTGTTGGATTCGAGCAGGTGTTGTTTGGCGATAATTCGCTTGTTTGAAGCAATTCCACTCTAATTTTTAACATTCTCTGAATTGTGTAACAGTTGTCTCAAAGCGTCTCTGATGCTTAGTAGAGACGGCTGGTTAGAGTTTTTGTTGGATACGAGCAGGTGTTGTTTCGCGATAATTCGCTTGTTTAAAGCAATTTCACTCTAATTTTTAAGATTCTCTGAATTGTGTAACACTTGTCTCAAAGCGTCTCTGAGGCTTAGTAGAGACGGCTGGTTAGAGTTTTTGTTGGATTCGAGCAGGTGTTGTTTGGCGATAATTCGCTTGTTTGAAGCAATTCCACTCTAATTTTTAATATTCTCTGAATTGTGTAACACTTGTCTCAAAGCGTCTCTGAGCCTTAGTAGAGACGGCTGGGCACAGTTTTTGTTGGATCCGAGCAGATGTTGTTTCGCGATAATTCGCTTGTTTAAAGCAATTTCACTCTAATTTTTAACATTCTCTGATTTGTGTAACACTTGTCTCAAAGCGTCTCTGAGGCTTAGCAGAGACGGCTGGGCTCAGTTTTTGTTGGATTCGAGCAGGTGTTGTTTCGCGATAATTCGCTTGTTTGAAGCAATTCCACTCTAATTTTTGACAATTCTCTGATATTTATAACACTTGTCTCAAAGCGTCTCTGAGGCTTAGTAGAGACGGCTGGTAAGAGTTTTTGTTGGATTCGAGCAGGTGTTGTTTCGCGATAATTCGCTTGTTTGAAGCAATTCCACTCTAATTTTTAACATTCTCTGAATTGTGTAACACTTGTCTCAAAGCGTCTCTGAGGCTTAGTAGAGACGGCTGGTTAGAGTTTTTGTTGGATTCGAGCAGGTGTTGTTTTGCGATAATTCGCTTGTTTGAGGCAATTCCACTGTAATTTTTAACATTCTCTGAATTGTGTAACACTTGTCTCAAAGCGTCTCTGAGGCTTAGTAGAGACGGCTGGGCACAGTTTTTGTTGGATTCGAGCAGGTGTTGTTTCGCAATAATTCGCTTGTTTGAAGCAATTCCACTCTAATTTTTGATATTCTCTGATATTTGTAACACTTGTCTGAAAGCGCCTCTGATGCTTATTAGAGACGGCTGGTTAGAGTTTTTGTTGGATACGAGCAGGTGTTGTTTCGCGATAATTCGCTTGTTTGAAGCAATTCCACTCTAATTTTTGACATTCTCTGATATTTGTAACACTTGTCTCAAAGCGTCTCTGATGCTTAGTAGAGACGGCTGGTTAGAGTTTTTGTTGGATTCGAGCAGGTGTTGTTTCGCGATAATTCGCTTGTTTGAAGCCATTCCACTCTAATTTTTAACATTCTCTGAATTGTGTAACACTTGTCTCAAAGCGTCTCTGAGGCTTAGTAGAGACGGCTGGTTAGAGTTTTTGTTGGATTCGAGCAGGTGTTGTTTGGCGATTATTCGCTTGTTTGAAGCAATTCCACTCTAATTTTTAACATTCTCTGAATTGTGTAACACTTGTCTCAAAGCGTCTCTGAGGCTTAGTAGAGACGGCTGGGGACAGTTTTTGTTGGATTCGAGCAGGTGTTGTTTCGCGATAATTCGCTTGTTTGAAGCAATTCCACTCTAATTTTTGACATTCTCTGATATTTGTAACACTTGTCTGAAAGCGTCTCTAATGCTTAGTAGAGACGGCCGGTTAGGGTTTTTGTTGGATACGAGCAGGTGTTGTTTCCCGATAATTCGCTTGTTTGAAGCAATTCCACTCTAATTTTTGACATTCACTGATATTTGTAACACTTCTCTCAAAGCGTCTCTGAGGCTTAGTAGAGACGGCTGGTTAGAGCTTTTGTTGGATTCGAGCAGGTGTTGTTTCGCGATAATTCACTTGTTTGAAGCAATTCCACTCTAATTTTTAACATTCTCTGAATTGTGTAACACTTGTCTCAAAGCGTCTCTGATGCTTAGTAGAGACGGCTGGGTACAGTTTTTGTTGGATTCGAGCAGGTGTTGTTTCGCGATAATTCGCTTGTTTAAAGCAATTTCACTCTAATTTTTAACATTCTCTGAATTGTGTAACACTTGTCTCAAACCGTCTCTGAGGCTTAGTAGAGACGGCTGGGCACAGTTTTTGTTGGATTCGAGCAGGTGTTGTGTCGCGATAATTCGCTTGTTTGAAGCAATTCCGCTCTAATTTTTGACATTCTCTGATATTTGTAACACTTGTCTCAAAGCGTCTCTGAGGCTTAGTAGAGACGGCTGGTTAGAGTTTTTGTTGGATTCGCGCAGGTGTTGTTTCGCGATAATTCGCTTGTTTGATGCTATTCCACCCTAATTTTTAACATTCTCTGAATTGTGTAACACTTGTCTCAAAGCGTCTCTGAGGCTTAGTAGAGACGGCTGGGTACAGTTTTTGTTGGATCCGAGCAGGTGTTGTTTCGCGATAATTCGCTTGTTTGAAGCAATTCCACTCTAATTTTTAACATTCTCTGAATTGTGTAACACTTGTCTCAAAGCGTCTCTGAGGCTTAGTAGAGACGGCTGGGCACAGTTTTTGTTGGATTCGAGCAGGTGTTGTTTCGCGATAATTCGCTTGTTTGAAGCAATTCCACTCTAATTTTTAACATTCTCTGAATTGTGTAACACTTGTCTCAAAGCGTCTCTGAGGCTTAGTAGAGACGGCTGGGTACAGTTTTTGTTGGATTCGAGCAGGTGTTGTTTCGCGATAATTCGCTTGTTTGAAGCTATTCCACTCTAATTTTTAACATTCTCTGAATTGTGTAACACTTGTCTCAAAGCGTCTCTGAGGCTTAGTAGAGACGGCTGGGTACAGTTTTTGTTGGATCCGAGCAGGTGTTGCTTCGCGATAATTCGCTTGTTTGAAGCAATTCCACTCTAATTTTTAACATTCTCTGAATTGTGTAACACTTGTCTCAAAGCGTCTCTGAGGCTTAGTAGAGACGGCTGGGCACAGTTTTTGTGGGATTCGAGCAGGTTTTGTTTCGGGATAATTCGCTTGTTTGAAGCAATTCCACTCTAATTTTTGACATTCTCTGATATTTGTAACACTTGTCTCAAAGCGTCTCTGAGGCTTAGTAGAGACAGCTGGTTAGAGTCTTTGTTGGATTCGAGCAGGTGTTGTTTCGCGATAATTCGCTTGTTTGATGCAATTTCACTCTAATTTTTAACATTCTCTGATTTGTGTAACACTTGTCTCAAAGCGTCTCTGATGCTTAGTAGAGACGGCTGGTTAGAGTCTTTGTTGGATTCGAGCAGGTGTTGTTTCGCGATAATTCGCTTGTTTGAAGCATTTCCACTCTAATTTTTGACATTCTCTGATATTTGTAACAGTTGTCTCAAAGCGTCTCTGATGCTTAGTAGAGACGGCTGGTTAGAGTTTTTGTTGGATACGAGCAGGTGTTGTTTCGCGATAATTCGCATGTTTCAAGCAATTCCACTCTAATTTTTAACATTCTCTGAATTGTGTAACACCTGTCTCAAAGCGTCTCTGAGCCTTAGTAGAGACGGCTGGGCACAGTTTTTGTTGGATCCGAGCAGATGTTGTTTCGCGATAATTCGCTTCTTTAAAGCAATTTCACTCTAATTTTTAACATTCTCTGATTTGTGTAACACTTGTCTCAAAGCGTCTCTGAGGCTTAGCAGAGACGGCTGGGCTCAGTTTTTGTTGGATTCGAGCAGGTGTTGTTACGCGATAATTCGCTTGTTTGAAGCAATTCCACTCTAATTTTTGACAATTCTCTGATATTTATAACACTTGTCTGAAAGCGTCTCTGAGGTTTAGTAGAGACGGCTGGTTAGAGTTTTTGTTGGATTCGAGCAGGTGTTGTTTCGCGATAATTCGCTTGTTTGAAGCAATTCCACTCTAATTTTTAACATTCTCTGAATTGTGTAACACTTGTCTCAAAGCGTCTCTGAGGCTTTTAGAGACGGCTGGTTAGAGTGTTTGTTGGATTCAAGCAGGTGTTGTTTGGCGATAATTCGCTTGTTTGAAGCAATTCCACTCTAATTTTTAACATTCTCTGAATTGTGTAACACTTGTCTCAAAGCGTCTCTGAGCCTTAGTAGAGACGGCTGGGCACAGTTTTTGTTGGATCCGAGCAGATGTTGTTTCGCGATAATTCGCTTGTTTAAAGCAATTTCACTCTAATTTTTAACATTCTCTGATTTGTGTAACAGTTGTCTCAAAGCGTCTCTGATGCTTAGTAGAGACGGCTGGTTAGAGTTTTTGTTGGATTCGAGCAGGTGTTGTTTAGCGATAATTCGCTTGTTTGAAGCAATTCCACTCTAATTTTTAACATTCTCTGAATTGTGTAACACTTGTCTCAAAGCGTCTCTGAGGCTTAGTAGAGACGGCTGGTTAGAGTTTTTGTTGGATTCGAGCAGGTGTTGTTTGGCGATAATTCGCTTGTTTGAAGCAATTCCACTCTAATTTTTAACATTCTCTGAATTGTGTAACACTTGTCTCAAAGCGTCTCTGATGCTTAGTAGAGACGGCTGGTTAGAGTTTTTGTTGGATTCGAGCAGGTGTTGTTTGGCGATAATTCGCTTGTTTGAAGCAATTCCACTATAATTTTTAATATTCTCTGAATTGTGTGACACTTGTCTCAAAGCGTCTCTGAGCCTTAGTAGAGACGGCTGGGCACAGTTTTTGTTGGATCCGAGCAGATGTTGTTTCGCGATAATTCGCTTGTTTAAAGCAATTTCACTCTAATTTTTAACATTCTCTGATTTGTGTAACACTTGTCTCAAAGCGTCTCTGAGGCTTAGCAGAGACGGCTGGGCTCAGTTTTTGTTGGATTCGAGCAGGTGTTGTTTCGCGATAATTCGCTTGTTTGAAGCAATTCCACTCTAATTTTTGACAATTCTGTGATATTTATAACACTTGTCTCAAAGCGTCTCTGAGGCTTAGTAGAGACGGCTGGTTAGAGTTTTTGTTGGATTCGAGCAGGTGTTGTTTCGCGATAATTCGCTTGTTTGAAGCAATTCCACTCTAATTTTTAACATTCTCTGAATTGTGTAACACTTGTCTCAAAGCGTCACTGAGGCTTAGTAGAGACGGCTGGTTAGAGTTTTTGTTGGATTCGAGCAGGTGTTGTTTTGCGATAATTCGCTTGTTTGAAGCAATTCCACTCTAATTTTTAACATTCTCTGAATTGTGTAACACTTGTCTCAAAGCGTCTCTGAGGCTTAGTAGAGACGGCTGGGCACAGTTTTTGTTGGATTCGAGCAGGTGTTGTTTCGCGATAATTCGCTTGTTTGAAGCAATTCCACTCTAATTTTTGATATTCTCTGATATTTGTAACACTTGTCTGAAAGCGCCTCTGATGCTTAGCAGAGACGGCTGGTTAGAGTTTTTGTTGGATACGAGCAGGTGTTGTTTCGCGATAATTCGCTTGTTTGAAGCAATTCCACTCTAATTTTTGACATTCTCTGATATTTGTAACACTTGTCTCAAAGCGTCTCTGATGCTTAGTAGAGACGGCTGGTTAGAGTTTTTGTTGGATTCGAGCAGGTGTTGTTTCGCGATTCGCTTGTTTGAAGCAATTCCACTCTAATTTTTTACATTCTCTGATATTTGTAACAGTTGTCTCAAAGCGTCTCTGATGCTTAGTAGAGACGGCTGGTTAGAGTTTTGGTTGGATTCGAGCAGGTGTTGTTTCGCGATAATTCGCTTGTTTGAAGCAATTCCACTCTAATTTTTTACATTCTCTGAATTGTGTAACACTTGTCTCAAAGCGTCTCTGAGGCTTAGTAGAGACGGCTGGTTAGAGTTTTTGTTGGATTCGAGCAGGTGTTGTTTGGCGATTATTCGCTTGTTTGAAGCAATTCCACTCTAATTTTTAACATTCTCTGATTTGTGTAACACTTGTCTCAAAGCGTCTCTGAGGCTTAGTAGAGACGGCTGGGCACAGTTTTTGTTGGATTCGAGCAGGTGTTGTTTCGCGATAATTCGCTTGTTTGAAGCAATTCCACTCTAATTTTTGACATTCACTGATATTTGTAACACTTGTCTCAAAGCGTCTCTGAGGCTTAGTAGAGACGGCTGGTTAGAGTTTTTGTTGGATTCGAGCAGGTGTTGTTTGGCGATAATTCGCTTGTTTGAAGCAATTCCACTCTAATTTTTAACATTCTCTGAATTGTGTAACACTTGTCTCAAAGCGTCTCTGAGCCTTAGTAGAGACGGCTGGGCACAGTTTTTGTTGGATCCGAGCAGATGTTGTTTCGCGATAATTCGCTTGTTTAAAGCAATTTCACTCTAATTTTTAACATTCTCTGATTTGTGTAACAGTTGTCTCAAAGCGTCTCTGATGCTTAGTAGAGACGGCTGGTTAGAGTTTTTGTTGGATTCGAGCAGGTGTTGTTTCGCGATAATTCACTTGTTTGAAGCAATTCCACTCTAATTTTTAACATTCTCTGAATTGTGTAACACTTGTCTCAAAGCGTCTCTGAGGCATAGTAGAGACGGCTGGTTAGAGTTTTTGTTGGATTCGAGCAGGTGTTGTTTGGCGATAATTCGCTTGTTTGAAGAAATTCCACTCTAATTTTTAACATTCTCTGAATTGTGTAACAGTTGTCTAGAAGCGTCTCTGATGCTCAGTAGAGACGGCTGGTTAGAGTTTTTGTTGGATACGAGCAGGTGTTGTTTCGCGATAATTCGCTTGTTTAAAGCAATTTCACTGTAATTTTTAACATTCTCTGAATTGTGTAACACTTGTCTCAAAGCGTCTCTGAGGCTTAGTAGAGACGGCTGGGCACAGTTTTTGTTGGATCCGAGCAGATGTTGTTTCGCGATAATTCGCTTGTTTAAAGCATTTTCACTCTAATTTTTAACATTCTCTGATTTGTGTAACACTTGTCTCAAAGCGTCTCTGAGGCTTAGTAGAGACGGCTGGTTAGAGTTTTTGTTGGATTCGAGCAGGTGTTGTTTCGCGATAATTCGCTTGTTTGAAGCAATTCCACTCTAATTTTTAACATTCTCTGATTTGTGTAACACTTGTCTCAAAGCGTCTCTGAGGCTTAGTAGAGACGGCTGGTTAGAGTTTTTGTTGGATTCGAGCAGGTGTTGTTTTGCGATAATTCGCTTGTTTGAAGCAATTCCACTCTAATTTTTAACATTCTCTGAATTGTGTAACACTTGTCTCAAAGCGTATCTGAGGCTTAGTAGAGACGGCTGGCCACAGTTTTTGTTGGATTCGAGCAGGTGTTGTTTCGCGATAATTCGCTTGTTTGAAGCAATTCCACTCTAATTTTTGATATTCTCTGATATTTGTAACACTTGTCTGAAAGCGCCTCTGATGCTTAGCAGAGACGGCTGGTTAGAGTTTTTGTTGGATACGAGCAGGTGTTGTTTCGCGATAATTCGCTTGTTTGAAGCAATTCCACTCTAATTTTTGACATTCTCTGATATTTGTAACACTTGTCTCAAAGCGTCTCTGATGCTTAGTAGAGACGGCTGGTTAGAGTTTTTGTTGGATTCGAGCAGGTGTTGTTTCGCGATAATTCGCTTGTTTGAAGCAATTCCACTCTAATTTTTTACATTCTCTGATATTTGTAACAGTTGTCTCAAAGCGTCTCTGATGCTTAGTAGAGACGGCTGGTTAGAGTTTTTGTTGGATTCGAGCAGGTGTTGTTTCGCGATAATTCGCTTGTTTGAAGCAATTCCACTCTAATTTTTAACATTCTCTGAATTGTGTAACACTTGTCTCAAAGCGTCTCTGAGGCTTAGTAGAGACGGCTGGTTAGAGTTTTTGTTGGATTCGAGCAGGTGTTGTTTGGCGATTATTCGCTTGTTTGAAGCAATTCCACTCTAATTTTTAACATTCTCTGATTTGTGTAACACTTGTCTCAAAGCGTCTCTGAGGCTTAGTAGAGACGGCTGGGCACAGTTTTTGTTGGATTCGAGCAGGTGTTGTTTCGCGATAATTCGCTTGTTTGAAGCAATTCCACTCTAATTTTTGACATTCACTGATATTTGTAACACTTGTCTCAAAGCGTCTCTGAGGCTTAGTAGAGACGGCTGGTTAGAGTTTTTGTTGGATTCGAGCAGGTGTTGTTTGGCGAGAATTCGCTTGTTTGAAGCAATTCCACTCTAATTTTTAATATTCTCTGAATTGTGTAACACTTGTCTCAAAGCGTCTCTGAGCCTTAGTAGAGACGGCTGGGCACAGTTTTTGTTGGATCCGAGCAGATGTTGTTTCGCGATAATTCGCTTGTTTAAAGCAATTTCACTCTAATTTTTAACATTCTCTGATTTGTGTAACACTTGTCTCAAAGCGTCTCTGAGGCTTAGCAGAGACGGCTGGGCACAGTTTTTGTTGGATCCGAGCAGATGTTGTTTCGCGATAATTCGCTTGTTTAAAGCAATTTCACTCTAATTTTTAACATTCTCTGATTTGTGTAACAGTTGTCTCAAAGCGTCTCTGATGCTTAGTAGAGACGGCTGGTTAGAGTTTTTGTTGGATTCGAGCAGGTGTTGTTTCGCGATAATTCACTTGTTTGAAGCAATTCCACTCTAATTTTTAACATTCTCTGAATTCTGTAACACTTGTCTCAAAGCGTCTCTGAGGCATAGGAGAGACGGCTGGTTAGAGTTTTTGTTGGATTCGAGCAGGTGTTGTTTGCGATAATTCGCTTGTTTGAAGAAATTCCACTCTAATTTTTAACATTCTCTGAATTGTGTAACAGTTGTCTCAAAGCGTCTCTGATGCTTAGTAGAGACGGCTGGTTAGAGTTTTTGTTGGATACGAGCAGGTGTTGTTTCGCGATAATTCGCTTGTTTAAAGCAATTTCACTGTAATTTTTAACATTCTCTGAATTGTGTAACACTTGTCTCAAAGCGTCTCTGAGGCTTAGTAGAGACGGCTGGTTAGAGTTTTTGTTGGATTCGAGCAGGTGTTGTTTGGCGATAATTCGCTTGTTTGAAGCAATTCCACTCTAATTTTTAATATTCTCTGAATTGTGTAACACTTGTCTCAAAGCGTCTCTGAGCCTTAGTAGAGACGGCTGGGCACAGTTTTTGTTGGATCCGAGCAGATGTTGTTTCGCGATAATTCGCTTGTTTAAAGCAATTTCACTCTAATTTTTAACATTCTCTGATTTGTGTAACACTTGTCTCAAAGCGTCTCTGAGGCTTAGCAGAGACGGCTGGGCTCAGTTTTTGTTGGATTCGAGCAGGTGTTGTTTCGCGATAATTCGCTTGTTTGAAGCAATTCCACTCTAATTTTTGACAATTCTCTGATATTTATAGCACTTGTCTCAAAGCGTCTCTGAGGCTTAGTAGAGACGGCTGGTAAGAGTTTTTGTTGGATTCGAGCAGGTGTTGTTTCGCGATAATTCGCTTGTTTGAAGCAATTCCACTCTAATTTTTAACATTCTCTGAATTGTGTAACACTTGTCTCAAAGCGTCTCTGAGGCTTAGTAGAGACGGCTGGTTAGAGTTTTTGTTGGATTCGAGCAGGTGTTGTTTTGCGATAATTCGCTTGTTTGAGGCAATTCCACTCTAATTTTTAACATTCTCTGAATTGTGTAACACTTGTCTCAAAGCGTCTCTGAGGCTTAGTAGAGACGGCTGGGCACAGTTTTTGTTGCATTCGAGCAGGTGTTGTTTCGCAATAATTCGCTTGTTTGAAGCAATTCCACTCTAATTTTTGATATTCTCTGATGTTTGTAACACTTGTCTGAAAGCGCCTCTGATGCTTATTAGAGACGGCTGGTTAGAGTTTTTGTTGGGTACGAGCAGGTGTTGTTTCGCGATAATTCGCTTGTTTGAAGCAATTCCACTCTAATTTTTGACATTCTCTGATATTTGTAACACTTGTCTCAAAGCGTCTCTGATGCTTAGTAGAGACGGCTGGTTAGAGTTTTTGTTGGATTCGAGCAGGTGTTGTTTCGCGATAATTCGCTTGTTTGAAGCCATTCCACTCTAATTTTTAACATTCTCTGAATTGTGTAACACTTGTCTCAAAGCGTCTCTGAGGCTTAGTAGAGACGGCTGGTTAGAGTTTTTGTTGGATTCGAGCAGGTGTTGTTTGGCGATTATTCGCTTGTTTGAAGCAATTCCACTCTAATTTTTAACATTCTCTGAATTGTGTAACACTTGTCTCAAAGCGTCTCTGAGGCTTAGTAGAGACGGCTGGGGACAGTTTTTGTTGGATTCGAGCAGGTGTTGTTTCGCGATAATTCGCTTGTTTGAAGCAATTCCACTCTAATTTTTGACATTCTCTGATATTTGTAACACTTGTCTGAAAGCGTCTCTAATGCTTAGTAGAGACGGCTGGTTAGGGTTTTTGTTGGATACGAGCAGGTGTTGTTTCCCGATAATTCGCTTGTTTGAAGCAATTCCACTCTAATTTTTGACATTCACTGATATTTGTAACACTTCTCTCAAAGCGTCTCTGAGGCTTAGTAGAGACGGCTGGTTAGAGCTTTTGTTGGATTCGAGCAGGTGTTGTTTCGCGATAATTCACTTGTTTGAAGCAATTCCACTCTAATTTTTAACATTCTCTGAATTGTGTAACACTTGTCTCAAAGCGTCTCTGATGCTTAGTAGAGACGGCTGGGTACAGTTTTTGTTGGATTCGAGCAGGTGTTGTTTCGCGATAATTCGCTTGTTTAAAGCAATTTCACTCTAATTTTTAACATTCTCTGAATTGTGTAACACTTGTCTCAAACCGTCTCTGAGGCTTAGTAGAGACGGCTGGGCACAGTTTTATTTGGATTCGAGCAGGTGTTGTGTCGCGATAATTCGCTTGTTTGAAGCAATTCCGCTCTAATTTTTGACATTCTCTGATATTTGTAACACTTGTCTCAAAGCGTCTCTGAGGCTTAGTAGAGACGGCTAGTTAGAGTTTTTGTTGGATTCGCGCAGGTGTTGTTTCGCGATAATTCGCTTGTTTGATGCTATTCCACTCTAATTTTTAACATTCTCTGAATTGTGTAACACTTGTCTCAAAGCGTCTCTGAGGCTTAGTAGAGACGGCTGGGTACAGTTTTTGTTGGATCCGAGCAGGTGTTGTTTCGCGATAATTCGCTTGTTTGAAGCAATTCCACTCTAATTTTTAACATTCTCTGAATTGTGTAACACTTGTCTCAAAGCGTCTCTGAGGCTTAGTAGAGACAGCTGGGCACAGTTTTTGTTGGATTCGAGCAGGTGTTGTTTCGCGATAATTCGCTTGTTTGAAGCAATTCCACTCTAATTTTTAACATTCTCTGAATTGTGTAACACTTGTCTCAAAGCGTCTCTGAGGCTTAGTAGAGACGGCTGGGTACAGTTTTTGTTGGATTCGAGCAGGTGTTGTTTCGTGATAATTCGCTTGTTTGAAGCTATTCCACTCTAATTTTTAACATTCTCTGAATTGTGTAACACTTGTCTCAAAGCGTCTCTGAGGCTTAGTAGAGACGGCTGGGTACAGTTTTTGTTGGATCCGAGCAGGTGTTGTTTCGCGATAATTAGCTTGTTTGAAGCAATTCCACTCTAATTTTTACCATTCTCTGAATTGTGTAACACTTGTCTCAAAGCGTCTCTGAGGCTTAGTAGAGACGGCTGGGCACAGTTTTTGTTGGATTCGAGCAGGTGTTGTTTCGCGATAATTCGCTTGTTTGAAGCAATTCCACTCTAATTTTTGACATTCTCTGATATTTGTAACACTTGTCTCAAAGCGTCTCTGAGGCTTAGTAGAGACAGCTGGTTAGAGTTTTTGTTGGATTCGAGCAGGTGTTGTTTCGCGATAATTCGCTTGTTTGATGCAATTCCACTCTAATTTTTAACATTCTCTGAATTGTGTAACACTTGTCTCAAAGCGTCTCTGAGGCTTAGTAGAGACGGCTGGGTACAGTTTTTGTTGGATCCGAGCAGGTGTTGTTTCGCGATAATTCGCTTGTTTAAAGCAATTTCACTCTAATTTTTAACATTCTCTGATTTGTGTAACACTTGTCTCAAAGCGTCTCTGATGCTTAGTAGAGACGGCTGGTTAGAGTCTTTGTTGGATTCGAGCAGGTGTTGTTTCGCGATAATTCGCTTGTTTGAAGCATTTCCACTCTAATTTTTGACATTCTCTGATATTTGTAACAGTTGTCTCAAAGCGTCTCTGATGCTTAGTAGAGACGGCTGGTTAGAGTTTTTGTTGGATACGAGCAGGTGTTGTTTCGCGATAATTCGCTTGTTTGAAGCAATTCCACTCTAATTTTTAACATTCTCTGAATTGTGTAACACTTGTCTCAAAGCGTCTCTGAGCCTTAGTAGAGACGGCTGGGCACAGTTTTTGTTGGATCCGAGCAGATGTTGTTTCGCGATAATTCGCTTCTTTAAAGCAATTTCACTCTAATTTTTAACATTCTCTGATTTGTGTAACACTTGTCTCAAAGCGTCTCTGAGGCTTAGCAGAGACGGCTGGGCTCAGTTTTTGTTGGATTCGAGCAGGTGTTGTTTCGCGATAATTCGCTTGTTTGAAGCAATTCCACTCTAATTTTTGACAATTCTCTGATATTTATAACACTTGTCTCAAAGCGTCTCTGAGGTTTAGTAGAGACGGCTGGTTAGAGTTTTTGTTGGATTCGAGCAGGTGTTGTTTCGCGATAATTCGCTTGTTTGAAGCAATTCCACTCTAATTTTTAACATTCTCTGAATTGTGTAACACTTGTCTCAAAGCGTCTCTGAGGCTTAGTAGAGACGGCTGGTTAGAGTTTTTGTTGGATTCGAGCAGGTGTTGTTTGGCGATAATTCGCTTGTTTGAAGCAATTCCACTCTAATTTTTAATATTCTCTGAATTGTGTGACACTTGTCTCAAAGCGTCTCTGAGCCTTAGTAGAGACGGCTGGGCACAGTTTTTGTTGGATCCGAGCAGATGTTGTTTCGCGATAATTCGCTTGTTTAAAGCAATTTCACTCTAATTTTTAACATTCTCTGATTTGTGTAACACTTGTCTCAAAGCGTCTCTGAGGCTTAGCAGAGACGGCTGGGCTCAGTTTTTGTTGGATTCGAGCAGGTGTTGGTTCGCGATAATTCGCTTGTTTGAAGCAATTCCACTCTAATTTTTGACAATTCTGTGATATTTATAACACTTGTCTCAAAGCGTCTCTGAGGCTTAGTAGAGACGGCTGGTTAGAGTTTTTGTTGGATTCGAGCAGGTGTTGTTTCGCGATAATTCGCTTGTTTGAAGCAATTCCACTCTAATTTTTAAAATTCTCTGAATTGTGTAACACTTGTCTCAAAGCGTCTCTGAGGCTTAGTAGAGACGGCTGGTTAGAGTTTTTGTTGGATTCGAGCAGGTGTTGTTTTGCGATAATTCGCTTGTTTGAAGCAATTCCACTCTAATTTTTAACATTCTCTGAATTGTGTAACACTTGTCTCAAAGCGTCTCTGAGGCTTAGTAGAGACGGCTGGGCACAGTTTTTGTTGGATTCGAGCAGGTGTTGTTTCGCGATAATTCGCTTGTTTGAAGCAATTCCACTCTAATTTTTGATATTCTCTGATATTTGTAACACTTGTCTGAAAGCGCCTCTGATGCTTAGCAGAGACGGCTGGTTAGAGTTTTTGTTGGATACGAGCAGGTGTTGTTTCGCGATAATTCGCTTGTTTGAAGCAATTCCACTCTAATTTTTGACATTCTCTGATATTTGTAACACTTGTCTCAAAGCGTCTCTGATGCTTAGTAGAGACGGCTGGTTAGAGTTTTTGTTGGATTCGAGCAGGTGTTGTTTCGCGATAATTCGCTTGTTTGAAGCAATTCCACTCTAATTTTTTACATTCTGTGATATTTGTAACAGTTGTCTCAAAGCGTCTCTGATGCTTAGTAGAGACGGCTGGTTAGAGTTTTTGTTGGATTCGAGCAGGTGTTGTTTCGCGATAATTCGCTTGTTTGAAGCAATTCGACTCTAATTTTTTACATTCTGTGATATTTGTAACAGTTGTCTCAAAGCGTCTCTGATGCTTAGTAGAGACGGCTGGTTAGAGTTTTTGTTGGATTCGAGCAGGTGTTGTTTCGCGATAATTCGCTTGTTTGAAGCAATTCCACTCTAATTTTTAACATTCTCTGAATTGTGTAACACTTGTCTCAAAGCGTCTCTGAGGCTTAGTAGAGACGGCTGGTTAGAGTTTTTGTTGGATTCGAGCAGGTGTTGTTTGGCGATTATTCGCTTGTTTGAAGCAATTCCACTCTAATTTTTAACATTCTCTGAATTGTGTAACACTTGTCTCAAAGCGTCTCTGAGGCTTAGTAGAGACGGCTGGTTAGAGTTTTTGTTGGATTCGAGCAGGTGTTGTTTCGCGATAATTCGCTTGTTTGAAGCAATTCCACTCTAATTTTTGACATTCTCTGATATTTGTAACACTTGTCTCAAAGCGTCTCTGAGGCTTAGTAGAGACGGCTGGTTAGAGTTTTTGTTGGATCCGAGCAGGTGTTGTTTCGCGATAATTCGCCTGTTTAAAGCAATTTCACTCTAATTTTTAACATTCTCTGATTTGTGTAACACTTGTCTCAAAGCGTCTCTGATGCTTAGTAGAGACGGCTGGTTAGAGTCTTTGTTGGATTCGAGCAGGTGTTGTTTCGCGATAATTCGCTTGTTTGAAGCCATTCCACTCTAATTTTTAACATTCTCTGAATTGTGTAACACTTGTCTCAAAGCGTCTCTGAGGCTTAGTAGAGACGGCTGGTTAGAGTTTTTGTTGGATTCGAGCAGGTGTTGTTTGGCGATTATTCGCTTGTTTGAAGCAATTCCACTCTAATTTTTAACATTCTCTGAATTGGGTAACACTTGTCTCAAAGCGTCTCTGAGGCTTAGTAGAGACGGCTGGGCACAGTTTTTGTTGGATTCGAGCAGGTGTTGTTTCGCGATAATTCGCTTGTTTGAAGCAATTCCACTCTAATTTTTGACATTCTCTGATATTTGTAACACTTGTCTCAAAGCGTCTCTGAGGCTTAGTAGAGACAGCTGGTTAGAGTTTTTGTTGGATTCGAGCAGGTGTTGTTTCGCGATAATTCGCTTGTTTGATGCAATTCCACTCTAATTTTTAACATTCTCTGAATTGTGTAACACTTGTCTCAAAGCGTCTCTGAGGCTTAGTAGAGACGGCTGGGTACAGTTTTTGTTGGATCCGAGCAGGTGTTGTTTCGCGATAATTCGCTTGTTTAAAGCAATTTCACTCTAATTTTTAACATTCTCTGATTTGTGTAACACTTGTCTCAAAGCGTCTCTGATGCTTAGTAGAGACGGCTGGTTAGAGTCTTTGTTGGATTCGAGCAGGTGTTGTTTCGCGATAATTCGCTTGTTTGAAGCATTTCCACTCTAATTTTTGACATTCTCTGATATTTGTAACACTTGTCTCAAAGCGTCTCTGATGCTTAGTAGAGACGGCTGGTTAGAGTTTTTGTTGGATACGAGCAGGTGTTGTTTCGCGATAATTCGCTTGTTTGAAGCAATTCCACTCTAATTTTTAACATTCTCTGAATTGTGTAACACTTGTCTCAAAGCGTCTCTGAGCCTTAGTAGAGACGGCTGGGCACAGTTTTTGTTGGATCCGAGCAGATGTTGTTTCGCGATAATTCGCTTCTTTAAAGCAATTTCACTCTAATTTTTAACATTCTCTGATTTGTGTAACACTTGTCTCAAAGCGTCTCTGAGGCTTAGCAGAGACGGCTGGGCTCAGTTTTTGTTGGATTCGAGCAGGTGTTGTTTCGCGATAATTCGCTTGTTTGAAGCAATTCCACTCTAATTTTTGACAATTCTCTGATATTTATAACACTTGTCTCAAAGCGTCTCTGAGGTTTAGTAGAGACGGCTGGTTAGAGTTTTTGTTGGATTCGAGCAGGTGTTGTTTCACGATAATTCGCTTGTTTGAAGCAATTCCACTCTAATTTTTAACATTCTCTGAATTGTGTAACACTTGTCTCAAAGCGTCTCTGAGGCTTAGTAGAGACGGCTGGTTAGAGTGTTTGTTGGATTCAAGCAGGTGTTGTTTGGCGATAATTCGCTTGTTTGAAGCAATTCCACTCTAAATTTTAACATTCTCTGAATTGTGTAACACTTGTCTCAAAGCGTCTCTGAGCCTTAGTAGAGACGGCTGGGCACAGTTTTTGTTGGATCCGAGCAGATGTTGTTTCGCGATAATTCGCTTGTTTAAAGCAATTTCACTCTAATTTTTAACATTCTCTGATTTGTGTAACAGTTGTCTCAAAGCGTCTCTGATGCTTAGTAGAGACGGCTGGTTAGAGTTTTTGTTGGATTCGAGCAGGTGTTGTTTCGCGATAATTCGCTTGTTTGAAGCAATTCCACTCTAATTTTTAACATTCTCTGAATTGTGTAACACTTGTCTCAAAGCGTCTCTGAGGCTTAGTAGAGACGGCTGGTTAGAGTTTTTGTTGGATTCGAGCAGGTGTTGTTTGGCGATAATTCGCTTGTTTGAAGCAATTCCACTCTAATTTTTAATATTCTCTGAATTGTGTGACACTTGTCTCAAAGCGTCTCTGAGCCTTAGTAGAGACGGCTGGGCACAGTTTTTGTTGGATCCGAGCAGATGTTGTTTCGCGATAATTCGCTTGTTTAAAGCAATTTCACTCTAATTTTTAACATTCTCTGATTTGTGTAACACTTGTCTCAAAGCGTCTCTGAGGCTTAGCAGAGACGGCTGGGCTCAGTTTTTGTTGGATTCGAGCAGGTGTTGGTTCGCGATAATTCGCTTGTTTGAAGCAATTCCACTCTAATTTTTGACAATTCTGTGATATTTATAACACTTGTCTCAAAGCGTCTCTGAGGCTTAGTAGAGACGGCTGGTTAGAGTTTTTGTTGGATTCGAGCAGGTGTTGTTTCGCGATAATTCGCTTGTTTGAAGCAATTCCACTCTAATTTTTAAAATTCTCTGAATTGTGTAACACTTGTCTCAAAGCGTCTCTGAGGCTTAGTAGAGACGGCTGGTTAGAGTTTTTGTTGGATTCGAGCAGGTGTTGTTTTGCGATAATTCGCTTGTTTGAGCAATTCCACTCTAATTTTTAACATTCTCTGAATTGTGTAACACTTGTCTCAAAGCGTCTCTGAGGCTTAGTAGAGACGGCTGGGCACAGTTTTTGTTGGATTCGAGCAGGTGTTGTTTCGCGATAATTCGCTTGTTTGAAGCAATTCCACTCTAATTTTTGATATTCTCTGATATTTGTAACACTTGTCTGTAAGCGCCTCTGATGCTTAGCAGAGACGGCTGGTTAGAGTTTTTGTTGGATACGAGCAGGTGTTGTTTCGCGATAATTCGCTTGTTTGAAGCAATTCCACTCTAATTTTTGACATTCTCTGATATTTGTAACACTTGTCTCAAAGCGTCTCTGATGCTTAGTAGAGACGGCTGGTTAGAGTTTTTGTTGGATTCGAGCAGGTGTTGTTTCGCGATAATTCGCTTGTTTGAAGCAATTCCACTCTAATTTTTTACATTCTGTGATATTTGTAACAGTTGTCTCAAAGCGTCTCTGATGCTTAGTAGAGACGGCTGGTTAGAGTTTTTGTTGGATTCGAGCAGGTGTTGTTTCGCGATAATTCGCTTGTTTGAAGCAATTCCACTCTAATTTTTAACATTCTCTGAATTGTGTAACACTTGTCTCAAAGCGTCTCTGAGGCTTAGTAGAGACGGCTGGTTAGAGTTTTTGTTGGATTCGAGCAGGTGTTGTTTGGCGATTATTCGCTTGTTTGAAGCAATTCCACTCTAATTTTTAACATTCTCTGAATTGTGTAACACTTGTCTCAAAGCGTCTCTGAGGCATAGTAGAGACGGCTGGTTAGAGTTTTTGTTGGATTCGAGCAGGTGTTGTTTGGCGATAATTCGCTTGTTTGAAGAAATTCCACTCTAATTTTTAACATTCTCTGAATTGTGTAACAGTTGTCTCAAAGCGTCTCTGATGCTTAGTAGAGACGGCTGGTTAGAGTTTTTGTTGGATACGAGCAGGTGTTGTTTCGCGATAATTCGCTTGTTTAAAGCAATTTCACTGTAATTTTTAACATTCTCTGAATTGTGTAACACTTGTCTCAAAGCGTCTCTGAGGCTTAGTAGAGACGGCTGGGCACAGTTTTTGTTGGATCCGAGCAGATGTTGTTTCGCGATAATTCGCTTGTTTAAAGCATTTTCACTCTAATTTTTAACATTCTCTGATTTGTGTAACACTTGTCTCAAAGCGTGTCTGAGGCTTAGCAGAGACGGCTGGGCTCAGTTTTTGTTGGATTCGAGCAGGTGTTGTTTCGCGATAATTCGCTTGTTTGAAGCAATTCCACTCTAATTTTTGACATTCTCTGATATTTGTAACACTTGTCTCAAAGCGTCTCTGAGGCTTAGTAGAGACGGCTGGTTAGAGTTTTTGTTGGATCCGAGCAGGTGTTGTTTCGCGATAATTCGCCTGTTTAAAGCAATTTCACTCTAATTTTTAACATTCTCTGAATTGGGTAACACTTGTCTCAAAGCGTCTCTGAGGCTTAGTAGAGACGGCTGGGCACAGTTTTTGTTGGATTCGAGCAGGTGTTGTTTCGCGATAATTCGCTTGTTTGAAGCAATTCCACTCTAATTTTTGACATTCTCTGATATTTGTAACACTTGTCTCAAAGCGTCTCTGAGGCTTAGTAGAGACAGCTGGTTAGAGTTTTTGTTGGATTCGAGCAGGTGTTGTTTCGCGATAATTCGCTTGTTTGATGCAATTCCACTCTAATTTTTAACATTCTCTGAATTGTGTAACACTTGTCTCAAAGCGTCTCTGAGGCTTAGTAGAGACGGCTGGGTACAGTTTTTGTTGGATCCGAGCAGGTGTTGTTTCGCGATAATTCGCTTGTTTAAAGCAATTTCACTCTAATTTTTAACATTCTCTGATTTGTGTAACACTTGTCTCAAAGCGTCTCTGATGCTTAGTAGAGACGGCTGGTTAGAGTCTTTGTTGGATTCGAGCAGGTGTTGTTTCGCGATAATTCGCTTGTTTGAAGCATTTCCACTCTAATTTTTGACATTCTCTGATATTTGTAACACTTGTCTCAAAGCGTCTCTGATGCTTAGTAGAGACGGCTGGTTAGAGTTTTTGTTGGATACGAGCAGGTGTTGTTTCGCGATAATTCGCTTGTTTGAAGCAATTCCACTCTAATTTTTAACATTCTCTGAATTGTGTAACACTTGTCTCAAAGCGTCTCTGAGCCTTAGTAGAGACGGCTGGGCACAGTTTTTGTTGGATCCGAGCAGATGTTGTTTCGCGATAATTCGCTTCTTTAAAGCAATTTCACTCTAATTTTTAACATTCTCTGATTTGTGTAACACTTGTCTCAAAGCGTCTCTGAGGCTTAGCAGAGACGGCTGGGCTCAGTTTTTGTTGGATTCGAGCAGGTGTTGTTTCGCGATAATTCGCTTGTTTGAAGCAATTCCACTCTAATTTTTGACAATTCTCTGATATTTATAACACTTGTCTCAAAGCGTCTCTGAGGTTTAGTAGAAACGGCTGGTTAGAGTTTTTGTTGGATTCGAGCAGGTGTTGTTTCACGATAATTCGCTTGTTTGAAGCAATTCCACTCTAATTTTTAACATTCTCTGAATTGTGTAACACTTGTCTCAAAGCGTCTCTGAGGCTTAGTAGAGACGGCTGGTTAGAGTGTTTGTTGGATTCAAGCAGGTGTTGTTTGGCGATAATTCGCTTGTTTGAAGCAATTCCACTCTAATTTTTAACATTCTCTGAATTGTGTAACACTTGTCTCAAAGCGTCTCTGAGCCTTAGTAGAGACGGCTGGGCACAGTTTTTGTTGGATCCGAGCAGATGTTGTTTCGCGATAATTCGCTTGTTTAAAGCAATTTCACTCTAATTTTTAACATTCTCTGATTTGTGTAACAGTTGTCTCAAAGCGTCTCTGATGCTTAGTAGAGACGGCTGGTTAGAGTTTTTGTTGGATTCGAGCAGGTGTTGTTTCGCGATAATTCGCTTGTTTGAAGCAATTCCACTCTAATTTTTAACATTCTCTGAATTGTGTAACACTTGTCTCAAAGCGTCTCTGAGGCTTAGTAGAGACGGCTGGTTAGAGTTTTTGTTGGATTCGAGCAGGTGTTGTTTGGCGATAATTCACTTGTTTGAAGCAATTCCACTCTAATTTTTAATATTCTCTGAATTGTGTGACACTTGTCTCAAAGCGTCTCTGAGCCTTAGTAGAGACGGCTGGGCACAGTTTTTGTTGGATCCGAGCAGATGTTGTTTCGCGATAATTCGCTTGTTTAAAGCAATTTCACTCTAATTTTTAACATTCTCTGATTTGTGTAACACTTGTCTCAAAGCGTCTCTGAGGCTTAGCAGAGACGGCTGGGCTCAGTTTTTGTTGGATTCGAGCAGGTGTTGGTTCGCGATAATTCGCTTGTTTGAAGCAATTCCACTCTAATTTTTGACAATTCTGTGATATTTATAACACTTGTCTCAAAGCGTCTCTGAGGCTTAGTAGAGACGGCTGGTTAGAGTTTTTGTTGGATTCGAGCAGGTGTTGTTTCGCGATAATTCGCTTGTTTGAAGCAATTCCACTCTAATTTTTAAAATTCTCTGAATTGTGTAACACTTGTCTCAAAGCGTCTCTGAGGCTTAGTAGAGACGGCTGTTTAGAGTTTTTGTTGGATTCGAGCAGGTGTTGTTTTGCGATAATTCGCTTGTTTAAAGCAATTCCACTCTAATTTTTAACATTCTCTGAATTGTGTAACACTTGTCTCAAAGCGTCTCTGAGGCTTAGTAGAGACGGCTGGGCACAGTTTTTGTTGGATTCGAGCAGGTGTTGTTTCGCGATAATTCGCTTGTTTGAAGCAATTCCACTCTAATTTTTGATATTCTCTGATATTTGTAACACTTGTCTGTAAGCGCCTCTGATGCTTAGCAGAGACGGCTGGTTAGAGTTTTTGTTGGATACGAGCAGGTGTTGTTTCGCGATAATTCGCTTGTTTGAAGCAATTCCACTCTAATTTTTGACATTCTCTGATATTTGTAACACTTGTCTCAAAGCGTCTCTGATGCTTAGTAGAGACGGCTGGTTAGAGTTTTTGTTGGATTCGAGCAGGTGTTGTTTCGCGATAATTCGCTTGTTTGAAGCAATTCCACTCTAATTTTTTACATTCTGTGATATTTGTAACAGTTGTC
This sequence comes from Tenodera sinensis, assembly GCA_030765045.1. Taxonomy (NCBI): domain Eukaryota; kingdom Metazoa; phylum Arthropoda; class Insecta; order Mantodea; family Mantidae; genus Tenodera; species Tenodera sinensis. The sequence goes on along the minus strand of CM060964.1, from coordinate 213,515,539 downwards.
TCAAAGCGTCTCTGATGCTTAGTAGAGACGGCTGGTTAGAGTTTTTGTTGGATTCGAGCAGGTGTTGTTTCGCGATAATTCGCTTGTTTGAAGCAATTCCACTCTAATTTTTAACATTCTCTGAATTGTGTAACACTTGTCTCAAAGCGTCTCTGAGGCTTAGTAGAGACGGCTGGTTAGAGTTTTTGTTGGATTCGAGCAGGTGTTGTTTGGCGATTATTCGCTTGTTTGAAGCAATTCCACTCTAATTTTTAACATTCTCTGAATTGTGTAACACTTGTCTCAAAGCGTCTCTGAGGCATAGTAGAGACGGCTGGTTAGAGTTTTTGTTGGATTCGAGCAGGTGTTGTTTGGCGATAATTCGCTTGTTTGAAGAAATTCCACTCTAATTTTTAACATTCTCTGAATTGTGTAACAGTTGTCTCAAAGCGTCTCTGATGCTTAGTAGAGACGGCTGGTTAGAGTTTTTGTTGGATACGAGCAGGTGTTGTTTCGCGATAATTCGCTTGTTTAAAGCAATTTCACTGTAATTTTTAACATTCTCTGAATTGTGTAACACTTGTCTCAAAGCGTCTCTGAGGCTTAGTAGAGACGGCTGGGCACAGTTTTTGTTGGATCCGAGCAGATGTTGTTTCGCGATAATTCGCTTGTTTAAAGCATTTTCACTCTAATTTTTAACATTCTCTGATTTGTGTAACACTTGTCTCAAAGCGTGTCTGAGGCTTAGCAGAGACGGCTGGGCTCAGTTTTTGTTGGATTCGAGCAGGTGTTGTTTCGCGATAATTCGCTTGTTTGAAGCAATTCCACTCTAATTTTTGACAATTCTGTGATATTTATAACACTTGTCTCAAAGCGTCTCTGAGTCTTAGTAGAGACGGCTGGTTAGAGTTTTTGTTGGATTCGAGCAGGTGTTGTTTCGCGATAATTCGCTTGTTTGAAGCAATTCCACTCTAATTTTTAACATTCTCTGAATTGTGTAACACTTGTCTCAAAGCCTCTCTGAGGCTTAGTAGAGACGGCTGGTTAGAGTTTTTGTTGGATTCGAGCAGGTGTTGTTTTGCGATAATTCGCTTGTTTCAAGCAATTCCACTCTAATTTTTAACATTCTCTGAATTGTGTAACACCTGTCTCAAAGCGTCTCTGAGGCTTAGTAGAGACGGCTGGGCACAGTTTTTGTTGGATTCGAGCAGGTGTTGTTTCGCGATAATTCGCTTGTTTGAAGCAATTCCACTCTAATTTTTGATATTCTCTGATATTTGTAACACTTGTCTGAAAGCGCCTCTGATGCTTAGCAGAGACGGCTGGTTAGAGTTTTTGTTGGATACGAGCAGGTGTTGTTTCGCGATAATTCGCTTGTTTGAAGCAATTCCACTCTAATTTTTGACATTCTCTGATATTTGTAACACTTGTCTCAAAGCGTCTCTGATGCTTAGTAGAGACGGCTGGTTAGAGTTTTTGTTGGATTCGAGGAGGTGTTGTTTCGCGATAATTCGCTTGTTTGAAGCAATTCCACTCTAATTTTTTACATTCTCTGATATTTGTAACAGTTGTCTCAAAGCGTCTCTGATGCTTAGTAGAGACGGCTGGTTAGAGTTTTTGTTGGATTCGAGCAGGTGTTGTTTCGCGATAATTCGCTTGTTTGAAGCAATTCCACTCTAATTTTTAACATTCTCTGAATTGTGTAACACTTGTCTCAAAGAGTCTCTGAGGCTTAGTAGAGACGGCTGGTTAGAGTTTTTGTTGGATTCGAGCAGGTGTTGTTTGGCGATTATTCGCTTGTTTGAAGCAATTCCACTCTAATTTTTAACATTCTCTGATTTGTGTAACACTTGTCTCAAAGCGTCTCTGAGGCTTAGTAGAGACGGCTGGGCACAGTTTTTGTTGGATTCGAGCAGGTGTTGTTTCGCGATAATTCGCTTGTTTGAAGCAATTCCACTCTAATTTTTGACATTCACTGATATTTGTAACACTTGTCTCAAAGCGTCTCTGAGGCTTAGTAGAGACGGCTGGTTACAGTTTTTGTTGGATTCGAGCAGGTGTTGTTTGGCGATAATTCGCTTGTTTGAAGCAATTCCACTCTAATTTTTAACATTCTCTGAATTGTGTAACACTTGTCTCAAAGCGTCTCTGAGCCTTAGTAGAGACGGCTGGGCACAGTTTTTGTTGGATCCGAGCAGATGTTGTTTCGCGATAATTCGCTTGTTTAAAGCAATTTCACTCTAATTTTTAACATTCTCTGATTTGTGTAACAGTTGTCTCAAAGCGTCTCTGATGCTTAGTAGAGACGGCTGGTTAGAGTTTTTGTTGGATTCGAGCAGGTGTTGTTTCGCGATAATTCACTTGTTTGAAGCAATTCCACTGTAATTTTTAACATTCTCTGAACTGTGTAACACTTGTCTCAAAGCGTCTCTGAGGCATAGTAGAGACGGCTGGTTAGAGTTTTTGTTGGATTCGAGCAGGTGTTGTTTGGCGATAATTCGCTTGTTTGAAGAAATTCCACTCTAATTTTTAACATTCTCTGAATTGTGTAACAGTTGTCTCAAAGCGTCTCTGATGCTTAGTAGAGACGGCTGGTTAGAGTTTTTGTTGGATACGAGCAGGTGTTGTTTCGCGATAATTCGCTTGTTTAAAGCAATTTCACTGTAATTTTTAACATTCTCTGAATTGTGTAACACTTGTCTCAAAGCGTCTCTGAGGCTTAGTAGAGACGGCTGGTTAGAGTTTTTGTTGGATTCGAGCAGGTGTTGTTTGGCGATAATTCGCTTGTTTGAAGCAATTCCACTCTAATTTTTAATATTCTCTGAATTGTGTAACACTTGTCTCAAAGCGTCTCTGAGCCTTAGTAGAGACGGCTGGGCATAGTTTTTGTTGGATCCGAGCAGATGTTGTTTCGCGATAATTTGCTTGTTTAAAGCAATTTCACTCTAATTTTTAACATTCTCTGAATTGTGTAACACTTGTCTCAAAGCATCTCTGAGGCTTAGCAGAGACGGCTGGGCTCAGTTTTTTTGGATTCGAGCAGGTGTTGTTTCGCGATAATTCGCTTGTTTGAAGCAATTCCACTCTAATTTTTGACAATTCTCTGATATTTATAACACTTGTCTCAAAGCGTCTCTGAGGCTTAGTAGAGACGGCTGGTTAGAGTTTTTGTTGGATTCGAGCAGGTGTTGTTTCGCGATAATTCGCTTGTTTGAAGCAATTCCACTCTAATTTTTAACATTCTCTGAATTGTGTAACACTTGTCTCAAAGCGTCTCTGAGGCTTAGTAGAGACGGCTGGTTAGAGTTTTTGTTGGATTCGAGCAGGTGTTGTTTTGCGATAATTCGCTTGTTTGAAGCAATTCCACTCTAATTTTTAACATTCTCTGAATTGTGTAACACTTGTCTCAAAGCGTCTCTGAGGCTTAGTAGAGACGGCTGGGCTCAGTTTTTGTTGGATTCGAGCAGGTGTTGTTTCGCGATAATTCGCTTGTTTGAAGCAATTCCACTCTAATTTTTGACATTATCTGATATTTGAAACACTTGTCTCAAAGCGTCTCTGATGCTTAGTAGAGACGGCTGGTTAGAGTTTTTGTTGGATTCGAGCAGGTGCTGTTGCGCGATAATTCGCTTGTTTGAAGCAATTCCACTCTAATTTTTGACATTCTCTGATATTTGTAACAGTTGTCTCAAAGCGTCTCTGATGCTTAGTAGACACGGCTGGTTAGAGTTTTTGTTGGATTCGAGCAGGTGTTGTTTCGCGATAATTCGCTTGTTTGAAGCAATTCCACTCTAATTTTGAACATTCTCTGAATGGTGTAACACTTGTCTCAAAGCGTCTCTGAGGCTTAGTAGAGACGGCTGGTTAGATTATTTGTTGGATTCGAGCAGGTGTTGTTTGGCGATTATTCGCTTGTTTGAAGCAATTCCACTCTAATTTGTAACATTCTCTGAATTGTGTAACACTTGTCTCAAAGCGTCTCTGAGGCTTAGCAGAGACGGCTGGGCACAGTTTTTGTTGGATTCGAGCAGGTGTTGTTTCGCAATAATTCGCTTGTTTGAAGCAATTCCACTCTAATTTTTGACATTCTCTGATATTTGTAACACTTGTCTGAAAGCGTCTCTAATGCTTAGTAGAGACGGCTGGTTAGGGTTTTTGTTGGATACGAGCAGGTGTTGTTTCCCGATAATTCGCTTGTTTGAAGCAATTCCACTCTAATTTTTGACATTCACTGATATTTGTAACACTTGTCTCAAAGCGTCTCTGAGGCTTAGTAGAGACGGCTGGTTAGAGTTTTTGTTGGATTCGAGCAGGTGTTGTTTCTCGATAATTCGCTTGTTTGATGCAATTCCACTCTAATTTTTAACATTCTCTGAATTGTGTAACACTTGTCTCAAAGCGTCTCTGAGGCTTAGTAGAGACGGCTGGGTACAGTTTTTGTTGGATTCGAGCAGGTGTTGTTTCGCGATAATTCGCTTGTTTAAAGCAATTTCACTCTAATTTTTAACATTCTCTGATTTGTGTAACACTTGTCTCAAAGCGTCTCTGATGCTTAGTAGAGACGGCTGGTTAGAGTTTTTGTTGGATTCGAGCAGGTGTTGTTTCGCGATAATTCGCTTGTTTGAAGCAATTCCACTCTAATTTTTGACATTCTCTGATATTTGTAACAGTTGTCTCAAAGCGTCTCTGATGCTTAGAAGAGACGGCTGGTTAGAGTTTTTGTTGGATACGAGCAGGTGTTGTTTCGCGATAATTCGCTTGTTTGAAGCAATGCCACTCTAATTTTTCACATTCTACGATATTTGTAAAATTGTCTCAAAGCGTCTCTGAGGCTAAGTAGAGACGGCTGGTTAGAGTTTTTGTTGGATTCGAGGAGGTGTTGTTTCGCGATAATTCGCTTGTTTGAAGCAATTCCACTCTAATTTTTGACATTCTCTGATATTTGTAACACTTGTCTCAAAGCGTCTCTGATGCTTAGTAGAGACGGCTAGTTAGAGTTTTTGTTGGATTCGAGCAGGTGTTGTTGCGCGATAATTCGCTTGTTTGAAGCAATTCCACTCTAATTTTTGACATTCTCTGATATTTTAACACTTGTCTCAAAGCGTCTCTGATGCTTAGTAGAGACGGCTGGTTAGAGTTTTTGTTGGATTCGAGCAGGTGTTGTTTCGCGATAATTCGCTTGTTTAAAGCAATTTCACTCTAATTTTAAACATTCTCTTGATTGTGTAAAACTGGTCTCAAAACGCCTCTGAGGCTTAGTAGAGATGGCTGGGCACAGTTTTTGTTGGAATCGAGCAGGTGTTGTTTCGCGATAATTCGCTTGTTTGAAGCAATTCCGCTCTAATTTTTGACATTCTCTGATATTTGTAACACTTGTCTCAAAGCGTCTCTGAGGCTTAGTAGAGACGGCTGGGTACAGTTTTTGTTGGATTCGAGCAGGAGTTGTTACGCGATAATTCGCTTGTTTGAAGCAATTCCACTCTAATTTTTGACACTCTCTGATATTTGTAACACTTGTCTCAAAACGTCTCTGATGCTTAGTAGAGACGGCTGGTTAGAGTTTTTGTTGGATACAAGCAGGTGTTGTTTCGCGATAATTCGCTTGTTTGAAGCAATTCCACTCTAATTTTTCACATTCTACGATATTTGTAAAATTGTCTCAAAGCGTCTCTGAGGCTAAGTAGAGACGGCTGGTTAGAGTTTTTGTTGGATTCGAGGAGGTGTTGTTTCGCGATAATTCGCTTGTTTGAAGCAATTCCACTCTAATTTTTGACATTCTCTGATATTTGTAACACTTGTCTCAAAGCGTCTCTGATGCTTAGTAGAGACGGCTGGTTAGAGTTTTTGTTGGATTCGAGCAAGTGTTGTTGCGCGATAATTCGCTTGTTTGAAGCAATTCCACTCTAATTTTTGACATTCTCTGATATTTTAACACTTGTCTCAAAGCGTCTCTGATGCTTAGTAGAGACGGCTGGTTAGAGTTTTTGTTGGATTCCAGCAGGTGTTGTTTCGCGATAATTCGCTTGTTTAAAGCAATTTCACTCTAATTGTAACATTCTCTTGATTGTGTAACACTGGTCTCAAAACGTCTCTGAGGCTTAGTAGAGATGGCTGGGCACAGTTTTTGTTGGACTCGAGCAGGTGTTGTTTTGCGATAATTCGCTTGTTTGAAGCAATTCCGCTCTAATTTTTGACATTCTCTGATATTTGTAACACTTGTCTCAAAGCGTCTCTGAGGCTTAGTAGAGACGGCTGGGTACAGTTTTTGTTGAATCCGAGCAGGTGTTGTTTCGCGATATTTCGCTTGTTTAAAGCAATTTCACTCTAATTTTTAACATTCTCTGATTTGTGTAACACATGTCTCAAAGCGTCTCTGAGGCCTAGTAGAGACGGCTGGGCTTAGTTTTTGTTGGATTCGAGCAGGAGTTGTTACGCGATAATTCGCTTGCTTGAAGCAATTCCACTCTAATTTTTGACATTCTCTGATATTTGTAACACTTGTCTCAAAGCGTCTCTGAGGCTTAGTAGAGACGGCTGGTTAGAGTTTTTGTTGGATTCGAGTAGGTGTTGTTTCGCGATAATTCGCTTGTTTGAAGCAATTCCACTCTAATTTTTGACACTCTCTGATATTTGTAACACTTGTCTCAAAACGTCTCTGATGCTTAGTAGAGACGGCTGGTTAGAGTTTTTGTTGGATTCGAGGAGGTGTTGTTTCGCGATAATTCGCTTGTTTGAAGCAATTCCACTCTAATTTTTGACATTCTCTGATATTTGTAACACTTGTCTCAAAGCGTCTCTGATGCTTAGTAGAGACGGCTGGTTAGAGTTTTTGTTGGATTCGAGCAGGTGTTGTTGCGCGATAATTCGCTTGTTTGAAGCAATGCCACTCTAATTTTTCACATTCTACGATATTTGTAAAATTGTCTCAAAGCGTCTCTGAGGCTAAGTAGAGACGGCTGGTTAGAGTTTTTGTTGGATTCGAGGAGGTGTTGTTTCGCGATAATTCGCTTGTTTGAAGCAATTCCACTCTAATTTTTGACATTCTCTGATATTTGTAACACTTGTCTCAAAGCGTCTCTGATGCTTAGTAGAGACGGCTAGTTAGAGTTTTTGTTGGATTCGAGCAGGTGTTGTTGCGCGATAATTCGCTTGTTTGAAGCAATTCCACTCTAATTTTTGACATTCTCTGATATTTTAACACTTGTCTCAAAGCGTCTCTGATGCTTAGTAGAGACGGCTGGTTAGAGTTTTTGTTGGATTCGAGCAGGTGTTGTTTCGCGATAATTCGCTTGTTTAAAGCAATTTCACTCTAATTTTAAACATTCTCTTGATTGTGTAAAACTGGTCTCAAAACGCCTCTGAGGCTTAGTAGAGATGGCTGGGCACAGTTTTTGTTGGAATCGAGCAGGTGTTGTTTCGCGATAATTCGCTTGTTTGAAGCAATTCCGCTCTAATTTTTGACATTCTCTGATATTTGTAACACTTGTCTCAAAGCGTCTCTGAGGCTTAGTAGAGACGGCTGGGTACAGTTTTTGTTGGATTCGAGCAGGAGTTGTTACGCGATAATTCGCTTGTTTGAAGCAATTCCACTCTAATTTTTGACACTCTCTGATATTTGTAACACTTGTCTCAAAACGTCTCTGATGCTTAGTAGAGACGGCTGGTTAGAGTTTTTGTTGGATACAAGCAGGTGTTGTTTCGCGATAATTCGCTTGTTTGAAGCAATTCCACTCTAATTTTTCACATTCTACGATATTTGTAAAATTGTCTCAAAGCGTCTCTGAGGCTAAGTAGAGACGGCTGGTTAGAGTTTTTGTTGGATTCGAGGAGGTGTTGTTTCGCGATAATTCGCTTGTTTGAAGCAATTCCACTCTAATTTTTGACATTCTCTGATATTTGTAACACTTGTCTCAAAGCGTCTCTGATGCTTAGTAGAGACGGCTGGTTAGAGTTTTTGTTGGATTCGAGCAAGTGTTGTTGCGCGATAATTCGCTTGTTTGAAGCAATTCCACTCTAATTTTTGACATTCTCTGATATTTTAACACTTGTCTCAAAGCGTCTCTGATGCTTAGTAGAGACGGCTGGTTAGAGTTTTTGTTGGATTCCAGCAGGTGTTGTTTCGCGATAATTCGCTTGTTTAAAGCAATTTCACTCTAATTGTAACATTCTCTTGATTGTGTAACACTGGTCTCAAAACGTCTCTGAGGCTTAGTAGAGATGGCTGGGCACAGTTTTTGTTGGACTCGAGCAGGTGTTGTTTTGCGATAATTCGCTTGTTTGAAGCAATTCCGCTCTAATTTTTGACATTCTCTGATATTTGTAACACTTGTCTCAAAGCGTCTCTGAGGCTTAGTAGAGACGGCTGGGTACAGTTTTTGTTGAATCCGAGCAGGTGTTGTTTCGCGATATTTCGCTTGTTTAAAGCAATTTCACTCTAATTTTTAACATTCTCTGATTTGTGTAACACATGTCTCAAAGCGTCTCTGAGGCCTAGTAGAGACGGCTGGGCTTAGTTTTTGTTGGATTCGAGCAGGAGTTGTTACGCGATAATTCGCTTGCTTGAAGCAATTCCACTCTAATTTTTGACATTCTCTGATATTTGTAACACTTGTCTCAAAGCGTCTCTGAGGCTTAGTAGAGACGGCTGGTTAGAGTTTTTGTTGGATTCGAGTAGGTGTTGTTTCGCGATAATTCGCTTGTTTGAAGCAATTCCACTCTAATTTTTGACACTCTCTGATATTTGTAACACTTGTCTCAAAACGTCTCTGATGCTTAGTAGAGACGGCTGGTTAGAGTTTTTGTTGGATTCGAGGAGGTGTTGTTTCGCGATAATTCGCTTGTTTGAAGCAATTCCACTCTAATTTTTGACATTCTCTGATATTTGTAACACTTGTCTCAAAGCGTCTCTGATGCTTAGTAGAGACGGCTGGTTAGAGTTTTTGTTGGATTCGAGCAGGTGTTGTTGCGCGATAATTCGCTTGTTTGAAGCAATTCCACTCTAATTTTTGACATTCTCTGATATTTTAACACCTGTCTCAAAGCGTCTCTGATGCTTAGTAGAGACGGCTGGTTAGAGTTTTTGTTGGATTCGAGCAGGTGTTGTTTCGCGATAATTCGCTTGTTTAAAGCAATTTCACTCTAATTTTTAACATTCTCTTGATTGTGTAACACTTGTCTCAAACCGTCTCTGAGGCTTAGTAGAGCCGGCTGGGCACAGTTTTTGTTGGACTCGAGCAGGTGTTGTTTCGCGATAATTCGCTTGTTTGAAGCAATTCCGCTCTAATTTTTGACATTCTCTGATATTTGTAACACTTGTCTCAAAGCGTCTCTGAGGCTTAGTAGAGACGGCTGGTTAGAGTTTTTGTTGGATTCGCGCAGGTGTTGTTTCGCGATAATTCGCTTGTTTGATGCTATTCCACTCTAATTTTTAACATTCTCTGAATTGTGTAACACTTGTCTCAAAGCGTCTCTGAGGCTTAGTAGAGACGGCTGGGTACAGTTTTTGTTGGATCCGAGCAGGTGTTGTTTCGCGATAATTCGCTTGTTTAAAGCAATTTCACTCTAATTTTTAACATTCTCTGATTTGTGTAACACTTGTCTCAAAGCGTCTCTGAGGCTTAGTAGAGACGGCTGGGCTCAGTTTTTGTTGGATTCGAGCAGGTGTTGTTTCGCGATAATTCGCTTGTTTGAAGCAATTCCACCCTAATTTTTGACATTCTCTGATATTTGTAACACTTGTCTCAAAGCGTCTCTGAGGCTTAGTAGAGACGGCTGGTTAGAGTTTTTGTTGGATTCGAGCAGGTGTTGTTTCGCGATAATTCGCTTGTTTGAAGCAATTCCACTCTAATTTTTAACATTCTCTGAATTGTGTAACACTTGTCTCAAAGCGTCTCTGATGCTTAGTAGAGACGGCTGGTTAGATTTTTTTTGGATTCGAGCAGGTGTTGTTGCGCGATAATTCGCTTGTTTGAAGCAATTCCACTCTAATTTTTGACATTCTCTGATATTTTAACACTTGTCTCAAAGCGTCTCTGATGCTTAGTAGAGACGGCTGGTTAGAGTTTTTTTTGGATTCGAGCAGGTGTTGTTTCGCGATAATTCGCTTGTTTAAAGCAATTTCACTCTAATTTTTAACATTCTCTTGATTGTGTAACACTTGTCTCAAACCGTCTCTGAGGCTCAGTAGAGACGGCAGGGCACAGTTTTTGTTGGATTCGAGCAGGTGTTGTTTCGCGAATATTCGCTTGTTTGAAGCAATTTCACTCTAATTTTTGACATTGTCTGATTTCTGTAACAATTGTTTCAAACCGTCTCTGAGGCTAAATAAATGCGGCAGGGCACAGTTTTTGTCGGATTCGAGCAGGTGTTGTTGGCGATAATTCGCTTGTTTGAAGCAATTTCAATCTAATTTCTCACATTCTCTGATTTTTGAAACACTTGTCTCAAAGCGTCTCTGAGGCTCAGTAGAGACGGCAGGGCACAGTTTTTGTTGGATTCGAGCAGGTGTTGTTTCGCGATAATTCGCTTGTTTGAAGCAATTTCACTCTAATTTTTCACATTCTCTGATTTTTGTAGCAATGGTTTCAAACCGTCTCTGAGGCTAAATAGAGTCGGCAGGGCATAGTTTTTGTCGGATTCGAGCAGGTGTTGTTTCGCGATAATTCGCTTGTTTGAAGCAATTTCACTCTAATTTTTGACATTCTCTGATTTTTGTAACACTTGTCTCAAAGCGTCTCTGAGGCTCAGTAGAGACGGCAGGGCGCAGTTTTTGTTGGATTCGAGCAGGTGTTGTTTCGCGATAATTCGCTTGTTTGAAGCAATTTCACTCTAATTTTTGACATTGTCTGATTTCTGTAACAATTGTTTCAAACCGTCGCTGAGGCTAAATAAATGCGGCAGGGCACAGTTTTTGTCGGATTCGAGCAGGTGTTGTTTCGCGATAATTCGCTTGTTTGAAGCAATTTCACTCTAATTAATGACATTCTTTGATATTTGTAACACTTGTCTCAAAGCGTCTGTGAGGCTCAGTAGAGACGGCAGGGCACAGTTTTTGTTGGATTCGAGCAGGTGTTGTTTCGCGATAATTCGCTTGTTTGAAGCAATTCCGCTCTAATTTTTAACATTCTCTGATATTTGTAACACTTGTCTCAAAGCGTCTCTGAGGCTTAGTAGAGACGGCTGGTTAGAGTTTTCGTTGGATGCGCGCAGGTGTTGTTTCGCGATAATTCGCTTGTTTGATGCTATTCCACTCTAATTTTTAACATTCTCTGAATTGTGTAACACTTGTCTCAAAGCGTCTCTGAGGCTTAGTAGAGACGGCTGGGTACAGTTTTTGTTGGATCCGAGCAGGTGTTGTTTCGCGATAATTCGCTTGTTTGAAGCAATTCCACTCTAATTTTTAACATTCTCTGAATTGTGTAACACTTTTCTCAGAGCGTCTCTGAGGCTTAGTAGAGACGGCTGGTTAGAGTTTTTGTTGGATTCGAGCAGGTGTTGTTTGGCGATAATTCGCTTGTTTGAAGCAATTCCACTCTAATTTTTAACATTCTCTGAATTGTGTAACACTTGTCTCAAAGCGTCTCTGATGCTTAGTAGAGACGGCTGGTTAGAGTTTTTGTTGGATTCGAGCAGGTGTTGTTTCGCGATAATTCGCTTGTTTGAAGCAATTCCACTCTAATTTTTAACATTCTCTGATTTGTGTAACACTTGTCTCAAAGCGTCTCTGATGCTTAGTAGAGACGGCTGGTTAGAGTTTTTGTTGGATTCGAGCAGGTGTTGTTTCGCGATAATTCGCTTGTTTGAAGCAATTCCACTCTAATTTTTAACATTCTCTGAATTGTGTAACACTTGTCTCAAAGCGTCTCTGAGGCTTAGTAGAGACGGCTGATTAGAGTTTTTGTTGGATTCGAGCAGGTGTTGTTTGGCGATAATTCGCTTGTTTGTAGCAATTCCACTCTAATTTTTGACAATTCTCTGAGGCTTAGTAGAGACGGCTGGGTACAGTTTTTGTTGGATCCGGGCAGGTGTTGTTTCGCGATAATTCGCTTGTTTAAAGCAATTTCACTCTAATTTTTAACATTCTCTGATTTGTGTAACACTTGTCTCAAAGCGTCTCTGAGGCTTAGTAGAGACGGCTGGGCTCAGTTTTTGTTGGATTCGAGCAGGTGTTGTTTCGCGATAATTCGCTTGTTTGAAGCAATTCCGCTCTAATTTTTGACATTCTCTGATATTTGTAACACTTGTCTCAAAGCGTCTCTGAGGCTTAGTAGAGACGGCTGGGTACAGTTTTTGTTGGATTCGAGCAGGAGTTGTTACGCGATAATTCGCTTGTTTGAAGCAATTCCACTCTAATTTTTGACACTCTCTGATATTTGTAACACTTGTCTCAAAACGTCTCTGATGCTTAGTAGAGACGGCTGGTTAGAGTTTTTGTTGGATACAAGCAGGTGTTGTTTCGCGATAATTCGCTTGTTTGAAGCAATTCCACTCTAATTTTTCACATTCTACGATATTTGTAAAATTGTCTCAAAGCGTCTCTGAGGCTAAGTAGAGACGGCTGGTTAGAGTTTTTGTTGGATTCGAGGAGGTGTTGTTTCGCGATAATTCGCTTGTTTGAAGCAATTCCACTCTAATTTTTGACATTCTCTGATATTTGTAACACTTGTCTCAAAGCGTCTCTGATGCTTAGTAGAGACGGCTGGTTAGAGTTTTTGTTGGATTCGAGCAAGTGTTGTTGCGCGATAATTCGCTTGTTTGAAGCAATTCCACTCTAATTTTTGACATTCTCTGATATTTTAACACTTGTCTCAAAGCGTCTCTGATGCTTAGTAGAGACGGCTGGTTAGAGTTTTTGTTGGATTCCAGCAGGTGTTGTTTCGCGATAATTCGCTTGTTTAAAGCAATTTCACTCTAATTGTAACATTCTCTTGATTGTGTAACACTGGTCTCAAAACGTCTCTGAGGCTTAGTAGAGATGGCTGGGCACAGTTTTTGTTGGACTCGAGCAGGTGTTGTTTTGCGATAATTCGCTTGTTTGAAGCAATTCCGCTCTAATTTTTGACATTCTCTGATATTTGTAACACTTGTCTCAAAGCGTCTCTGAGGCTTAGTAGAGACGGCTGGGTACAGTTTTTGTTGAATCCGAGCAGGTGTTGTTTCGCGATATTTCGCTTGTTTAAAGCAATTTCACTCTAATTTTTAACATTCTCTGATTTGTGTAACACATGTCTCAAAGCGTCTCTGAGGCCTAGTAGAGACGGCTGGGCTTAGTTTTTGTTGGATTCGAGCAGGAGTTGTTACGCGATAATTCGCTTGCTTGAAGCAATTCCACTCTAATTTTTGACATTCTCTGATATTTGTAACACTTGTCTCAAAGCGTCTCTGAGGCTTAGTAGAGACGGCTGGTTAGAGTTTTTGTTGGATTCGAGTAGGTGTTGTTTCGCGATAATTCGCTTGTTTGAAGCAATTCCACTCTAATTTTTGACACTCTCTGATATTTGTAACACTTGTCTCAAAACGTCTCTGATGCTTAGTAGAGACGGCTGGTTAGAGTTTTTGTTGGATTCGAGGAGGTGTTGTTTCGCGATAATTCGCTTGTTTGAAGCAATTCCACTCTAATTTTTGACATTCTCTGATATTTGTAACACTTGTCTCAAAGCGTCTCTGATGCTTAGTAGAGACGGCTGGTTAGAGTTTTTGTTGGATTCGAGCAGGTGTTGTTGCGCGATAATTCGCTTGTTTGAAGCAATTCCACTCTAATTTTTGACATTCTCTGATATTTTAACACCTGTCTCAAAGCGTCTCTGATGCTTAGTAGAGACGGCTGGTTAGAGTTTTTGTTGGATTCGAGCAGGTGTTGTTTCGCGATAATTCGCTTGTTTAAAGCAATTTCACTCTAATTTTTAACATTCTCTTGATTGTGTAACACTTGTCTCAAACCGTCTCTGAGGCTTAGTAGAGCCGGCTGGGCACAGTTTTTGTTGGACTCGAGCAGGTGTTGTTTCGCGATAATTCGCTTGTTTGAAGCAATTCCGCTCTAATTTTTGACATTCTCTGATATTTGTAACACTTGTCTCAAAGCGTCTCTGAGGCTTAGTAGAGACGGCTGGTTAGAGTTTTTGTTGGATTCGCGCAGGTGTTGTTTCGCGATAATTCGCTTGTTTGATGCTATTCCACTCTAATTTTTAACATTCTCTGAATTGTGTAACACTTGTCTCAAAGCGTCTCTGAGGCTTAGTAGAGACGGCTGGGTACAGTTTTTGTTGGATCCGAGCAGGTGTTGTTTCGCGATAATTCGCTTGTTTAAAGCAATTTCACTCTAATTTTTAACATTCTCTGATTTGTGTAACACTTGTCTCAAAGCGTCTCTGAGGCTTAGTAGAGACGGCTGGGCTCAGTTTTTGTTGGATTCGAGCAGGTGTTGTTTCGCGATAATTCGCTTGTTTGAAGCAATTCCACCCTAATTTTTGACATTCTCTGATATTTGTAACACTTGTCTCAAAGCGTCTCTGAGGCTTAGTAGAGACGGCTGGTTAGAGTTTTTGTTGGATTCGAGCAGGTGTTGTTTCGCGATAATTCGCTTGTTTGAAGCAATTCCACTCTAATTTTTAACATTCTCTGAATTGTGTAACACTTGTCTCAAAGCGTCTCTGATGCTTAGTAGAGACGGCTGGTTAGATTTTTTTTGGATTCGAGCAGGTGTTGTTGCGCGATAATTCGCTTGTTTGAAGCAATTCCACTCTAATTTTTGACATTCTCTGATATTTTAACACTTGTCTCAAAGCGTCTCTGATGCTTAGTAGAGACGGCTGGTTAGAGTTTTTTTTGGATTCGAGCAGGTGTTGTTTCGCGATAATTCGCTTGTTTAAAGCAATTTCACTCTAATTTTTAACATTCTCTTGATTGTGTAACACTTGTCTCAAACCGTCTCTGAGGCTTAGTAGAGACGGCTGGTTAGAGTTTTTGTTGGATTCGAGCAGGTGTTGTATCGCGATAATTCGCTTGTTTGATGCAATTCCACTCTAATTTTTAACATTCTCTGAATTGTGTAACACTTGTCTCAAAGCGTCTCTGATGCTTAGTAGAGACGGCTGGTTAGAGTTTTTTTTGGATTCGAGCAGGTGTTGTTTCGCGATAATTCGCTTGTTTGAAGCAATTCCACTCTAATTTTTGACATTCTCTGATATTTGTAACACTTGTCTCAAAGCGTCTCTGAGGCTTAGTAGAGACGGCTGGTTAGAGTTTTTGTTGGATTCGAGCAGGTGTTGTATCGCGATAATTCGCTTGTTTGATGCAATTCCACTCTAATTTTTAACATTCTCTGAATTGTGTAACACTTGTCTCAAAGCGTCTCTGAGGCTTAGTAGAGACGGCTGGGTACAGTTTTTGTTGGATCCGAGCAGGTGTTGTTTCGCGATAATTCGCTTGTTTAAAGCAATTTCACTCTAATTTTTAACATTCTCTGATTTGTGTAACACTTGTCTCAAAGCGTCTCTGATGCTTAGTAGAGACGGCTGGTTAGAGTTTTTGTTGGATTCGAGCAGGTGTTGTTTCGCGATAATTCGCTTGTTTGAAGCAATTCCACTCTAATTTTTAACATTCTCTGAATTGTGCAACACTTGTCTCAAAGCGTCTCTGAGGCTTAGTAGAGACGGCTGGTTAGAGTTTTTGTTGTATTCGAGCAGGTGTTGTTTGGCGATAATTCGCTTGTTTGAAGCAATTCACTCTAATTTTTAACATTCTCTGAACTGTGTAACAGTTGTCTCAAAGCGTCTCTGATGCTTAGTAGAGACGGCTAGTTAGAGTTTTTGTTGGATACGAGCAGGTGTTGTTTCGCGATAATTCGCTTGTTTAAAGCAATTTCACTCTAATTTTTAACATTCTCTGAATTGTGTAACACTTGTCTCAAAGCGTCTCTGAGGCTTAGTAGAGACGGCTGGTTAGAGTTTTTGTTAGATTCGAGCAGGTGTTGTTTGGCGATAATTCGCTTGTTTGAAGCAATTCCACTCTAATTTTTAACATTCTCTGAATTGTGTAACACTTGTCTCAAAGCGTCTCTGAGCCTTAGTAGAGACGGCTGGGCACAGTTTTTGTTGGATCCGAGCAGATGTTGTTTCGCGATAATTCGCTTGTTTAAAGCAATTCCACTCTAATTTTTAACATTCTCTGATTTGTGTAACACTTGTCTCAAAGCGTCTCTGAGGCTTAGCAGAGACGGCTGGGCTCAGTTTTTGTTGGATTCGAGCAGGTGTTGTTTCGCGATAATTCGCTTGTTTGAAGCAATTCCACTCTAATTTTTGACAATTCTCTGATATTTATAACACTTGTCTCAAAGCGTCTCTGAGGCTTAGTAGAGACGGCTGGTTAGAGTTTTTGTTGGATTCGAGCAGGTGTTGTTTCGCAATAATTCGCTTGTTTGAAGCAATTCCACTCTAATTTTTAACATTCTCTGAATTGTGTAACACTTGTCTCAAAGCGTCTCTGAGGCTTAGCAGAGACGGCTGGGCACAGTTTTTGTTGGATTCGAGCAGGTGTTGTTTCGCGATAATTCGCTTGTTTGAAGCAATTCCACTCTAATTTTTGACATTCTCTGATATTTGTAACACTTGTCTCAAAGCGTCTCTGAGGCTTAGTAGAGACGGCTGGTTAGAGTTTTTGTTGGATTCGAGCAGGTGTTGTTTCGCGATAATTCGCTTGTTTGAAGCAATTCCACTCTAATTTTTAACATTCTCTGAATTGTGTAACACTTGTATCAAAGCGTCTCTGAGGCTTAGTAGAGACGGCTGGTTAGAGTTTTTGTTGGATTCGAGCAGGTGTTGTTTGGCGATAATTCGCTTGTTTGAAGCAATTCACTCTAATTTTTAACATTCTCTGAACTGTGTAACAGTTGTCTCAAAGCGTCTCTGATGCTTAGTAGAGACGGCTAGTTAGAGTTCTTGTTGGATACGAGCAGGTGTTGCTTCGCGATAATTCGCTTGTTTAAAGCAATTTCACTCTCATTTTTAACATTCTCTGAATTGTGTAACACTTGTCTCAAAGCGTCTCTGAGGCTTAGTAGAGACGGCTGATTAGAGTTTTTGTTAGATTCGAGCAGGTGTTGTTTGGCGATAATTCGCTTGTTTGAAGCAATTCCACTCTAATTTTTAATATTCTCTGAATTGTGTAACACTTGTCTCAAAGCGTCTCTGAGCCTTAGTAGAGACGGCTGGGCACAGTTTTTGTTGGATCCGAGCAGATGTTGTTTCGCGATAATTGGCTTGTTTAAAGCAATTCCACTCTAATTTTTAACATTCTCTGATTTGTGTAACACTTGTCTCAAAGCGTCTCTGAGGCTTAGCAGAGACGGCTGGGCTCAGTTTTTGTTGGATTCGAGCAGGTGTTGTTTCGCGATAATTCGCTTGTTTGAAGCAATTCCACTCTAATTTTTGACAATTCTCTGATATTTATAACACTTGTCTCAAAGCGTCTCTGAGGCTTAGTAGAGACGGCTGGTTAGAGTTTTTGTTGGATTCGAGCAGGTGTTGTTTCGCGATAATTCGCTTGTTTGAAGCAATTCCACTCTAATTTTTAACATTCTCTGTATTGTGTAACACTTGTCTCAAAGCGTCTCTAAGGCTTAGCAGAGACGGCTGGGCACAGTTTTTGTTGGATTCGAGCAGGTGTTGTTTCGCGATAATTCGCTTGTTTGAAGCAATTCCACTCTAATTTTTGACATTCTCTGATATTTGTAACACTTGTCTCAAAGCGTCTCTGATGCTTAGTAGAGACGGCTGGTTAGAGTTTTTGTTGGATTCGAGCAGGTGTTGTTTCGCGATAATTCGCTTGTTTGCAGCAATTCCACTCTAATTTTTAACATTCTCTGAATTGTGTAACACTTGTCTCAGAGCGTCTCTGAGGCTTAGTAGAGACGGCTGGGTACAGTTTTTGTTGGATCCGAGCAGGTGTTGTTTCGCGATAATTCGCTTGTTTAAAGCAATTTCACTTTAATTTTTAACATTCTCTGATTTGTGTAACACTTGTCTCAAAGCGTCTCTGATGCTTAGTAGAGACGGCTGGTTAGAGTGTTTCTTGGATTCGAGCAGGTGTTGTTTCGCGATAATTCGCTTGTTTGAAGCAATTCCACTCTAATTTTTGACATTCTCTGATATTTGCAACACTTGTCTCAAAGCGTCTCTGAGGCTTAGTGAGACGGCTGGTTAGAGTTTTTGTTGGATTCGAGCAGGTGTTGTTTCGCGATAATTCGCTTGTTTGATGCAATTCCACTCTAATTTTTAACATTCTCTGAATTGTGTAACACTTGTCTCAAAGCGTCTCTGAAGCTTATTAGAGACGGCTGGGTACAGTTTTTGTTGGATCCGAGCAGGTGTTGTTTCGCGATAATTCGCTTGTTTAAAACAATTTCACTTTAATTTTTAACATTCTCTGATTTGTGTAACACTTGTCTCAAAGCGTCTCTGATGCTTAGTAGAGACGGCTGGTTAGAGTCTTTCTTGGATTCGAGTAGGTGTTGTTTCGCGATAATTCGCTTGTTTGAAGCATTTCCACTCTAATTTTTGACATTCTCTGATATTTGTAACAGTTGTCTCAAAGCGTCTCTGATGCTTAGTAGAGACGGCTGGTTAGAGTTTTTGTTGGATTCGAGCAGGTGTTGTTGCGCGATAATTCGCTTGTTTGAAGCAATTCCACTCTAATTTTTGACATTCTCTGATATTTTAACACTTGTCTCAAAGCGTCTCTGATGCTTAGTAGAGACGGCTGGTTAGAGTTTTTGTTGGATTCGAGCAGGTGTTGTCTCGCGATAATTCGCTTGTTTAAAGCAATTTCACTCTAATTTTTAACATTCTCTTGATTGTGTAACACTTGTCTCAAACCGTCTCTGAGGCTTAGTAGAGACGGCTGGGCACAGCTTTTGTTGGACTCGAGCAGGTGTTGTTTCGCGATAATTCGCTTGTTTGTAGCAATTCCGCTCTAATTTTTGACATTCTCTGATATTTGTAACACTTGTCTCAAAGCGTCTCTGAGGCTTAGTAGAGACGGCTGGTTAGAGTTTTTGTTGGATTCGCGCAGGTGTTGTTTCGCGATAATTCGCTTGTTTGATGCTATTCCACTTTAATTTTTAACATTCTCTGAATTGTGTAACACTTGTCTCAGAGCGTCTCTGAGGCTTAGTAGAGACGGCTGGGTACAGTTTTTGTTGGATCCGAGCAGGTGTTGTTTCGCGATAATTCGCTTGTTTAAAGCAATTTCACTTTAATTTTTAACATTCTCTGATTTGTGTAACACTTGTCTCAAAGCGTCTCTGATGCTTAGTAGAGACGGCTGGTTAGAGTGTTTCTTGGATTCGAGCAGGTGTTGTTTCGCGATAATTCGCTTGTTTGAAGCAATTCCACTCTAATTTTTGACATTCTCTGATATTTGCAACACTTGTCTCAAAGCGTCTCTGAGGCTTAGTGAGACGGCTGGTTAGAGTTTTTGTTGGATTCGAGCAGGTGTTGTTTCGCGATAATTCGCTTGTTTGATGCAATCCCACTCTAATTTTTAACATTCTCTGAATTGTGTAACACTTGTCTCAAAGCGTCTCTGAAGCTTATTAGAGACGGCTGGGTACAGTTTTTGTTGGATCCGAGCAGGTGTTGTTTCGCGATAATTCGCTTGTTTAAAACAATTTCACTTTAATTTTTAACATTCTCTGATTTGTGTAACACTTGTCTCAAAGCGTCTCTGATGCTTAGTAGAGACGGCTGGTTAGAGTCTTTCTTGGATTCGAGTAGGTGTTGTTTCGCGATAATTCGCTTGTTTGAAGCATTTCCACTCTAATTTTTGACATTCTCTGATATTTGTAACAGTTGTCTCAAAGCGTCTCTGATGCTTAGTAGAGACGGCTGGTTAGAGTTTTTGTTGGATTCGAGCAGGTGTTGTTGCGCGATAATTCGCTTGTTTGAAGCAATTCCACTCTAATTTTTGACATTCTCTGATATTTTAACACTTGTCTCAAAGCGTCTCTGATGCTTAGTAGAGACGGCTGGTTAGAGTTTTTGTTGGATTCGAGCAGGTGTTGTTTCGCGATAATTCGCTTGTTTAAAGCAATTTCACTCTAATTTTTAACATTCTCTTGATTGTGTAACACTTGTCTCAAACCGTCTCTGAGGCTTAGTAGAGACGGCTGGGCACAGCTTTTGTTGGACTCGAGCAGGTGTTGTTTCGCGATAATTCGCTTGTTTGTAGCAATTCCGCTCTAATTTTTGACATTCTCTGATATTTGTAACACTTGTCTCAAAGCGTCTCTGAGGCTTAGTAGAGACGGCTGGTTAGAGTTTTTGTTGGATTCGCGCAGGTGTTGTTTCGCGATAATTCGCTTGTTTGATGCTATTCCACTCTAATTTTTAACATTCTCTGAATTGTGTAACACTTGTCTCAAAGCGTCTCTGAGGCTTAGTAGAGACGGCTGGGTACAGTTTTTGTTGGATCCGAGCAGGTGTTGTTTCGCGATAATTCGCTTGTTTAAAGCAATTTCACTCTAATTTTTAACATTCTCTGATTTGTGTAACACTTGTCTCAAAGCGTCTCTGAGGCTTAGTAGAGACGGCTGGGCTCAGTTTTTGTTGGATTCGAGCAGGTGTTGTTTCGCGATAATTCGCTTGTTTGAAGCAATTCCACTATAATTTTTGACATTCTCTGATATTTGTAACACTTGTCTCAAAGCGTCTCTGAGGCTTAGTAGAGACGGCTGGTTAGAGTTTTTGTTGGATTCGAGCAGGTGTTGTTTGGCGATAATTCGCTTGTTTGAAGCAATTCCACTCTAATTTTTAACATTCTCTGAATTGTGTAACACTTGTCTCAAAGCGTCTCTGAGGCTTAGTAGAGAAGGCTGGGTACAGTTTTTGTTGGATTCGAGCAGGTGTGGTTTCGCGATAATTCGCTTGTTTGAAGCAATTCCACTCTAATTTTTAACATTCTCTGAATTGTGTAACACTTGTCACAAAGCGTCTCTGAGGCTTAGTAGAGACGGCTGGTTACAGTTTTTGTTGGATTCGAGCAGGTGTTCTTTGGCGATAATTCGCTTGTTTGAAGCAATTCCACTCTAACTTTTAACATTCTCTGAATTGTGTAACACTTGTCTCAAAGCGTCTCTGAGGCTTAGTAGAGACGGCTGGTTAGAGTTTTTGTTGGATTCGAGCAGGTGTTCTTTGGCGATAATTCGCTTGTTTGAAGCAATTCCACTCTAATTTTTAACATTCCCTGAATTGTGTAACACTTGTCTCAAAGCGTCTCTGATGCTTAGTAGAGACGGCTGGTTAGAGTTTTTGTTGGATACGAGCAGGTGTTGTTTCGCGATAATTCGCTTGTTTAAAGCAATTTCACTCTAATTTTTAACATTCTCTGAATTGTGTAACACTTGTCTCAAAGCGTCTCTGAGGCTTAGTAGAGACGGCTGGTTAGAGTTTTTGTTGGATTCGAGCAGGTGTTGTTTGGCGATAATTCGCTTGTTTGAAGCAATTCCACTCTAATTTTTAACATTCTCTGAATTGTGTAACACTTGTCTCAAAGCGTCTCTGAGCCTTAGTAGAGACGGCTGGGCACAGTTTTTGTTGGATCCGAGCAGATGTTGTTTCGCGATAATTCGCTTGTTTAAAGCAATTCCACTCTAATTTTTAACATTCTCTGATTTGTGTAACACTTGTCTCAAAGCGTCTCTGAGGCTTAGCAGAGACGGCTGGGCTCAGTTTTTGTTGGATTCGAGCAGGTGTTGTTTCGCGATAATTCGCTTGTTTGAAGCAATTCCACTCTAATTTTTGACAATTCTCTGATATTTATAACACTTGTCTCAAAGCGTCTCTGAGGCTTAGTAGAGACGGCTGGTTAGAGTTTTTGTTGGATTCGAGCAGGTGTTGTTTCGCAATAATTCGCTTGTTTGAAGCAATTCCACTCTAATTTTTAACATTCTCTGAATTGTGTAACACTTGTCTCAAAGCGTCTCTGAGGCTTAGCAGAGACGGCTGGGCACAGTTTTTGTTGGATTCGAGCAGGTGTTGTTTCGCGATAATTCGCTTGTTTGAAGCAATTCCACTCTAATTTTTGACATTCTCTGATATTTGTAACACTTGTCTCAAAGCGTCTCTGAGGCTTAGTAGAGACGGCTGGTTAGAGTTTTTGTTGGATTCGAGCAGGTGTTCTTTCGCGATAATTCGCTTGTTTGAAGCAATTCCACTCTAATTTTTAACATTCTCTGAATTGTGTAACACTTGTATCAAAGCGTCTCTGAGGCTTAGTAGAGACGGCTGGTTAGAGTTTTTGTTAGATTCGAGCAGGTGTTGTTTGGCGATAATTCGCTTGTTTGAAGCAATTCACTCTAATTTTTAACATTCTCTGAACTGTGTAACAGTTGTCTCAAAGCGTCTCTGATGCTTAGTAGAGACGGCTAGTTAGAGTTCTTGTTGGATACGAGCAGGTGTTGCTTCGCGATAATTCGCTTGTTTAAAGCAATTTCACTCTAATTTTTAACATTCTCTGAATTGTGTAACACTTGTCTCAAAGCGTCTCTGAGGCTTAGTAGAGACGGCTGATTAGAGTTTTTGTTAGATTCGAGCAGGTGTTGTTTGGCGATAATTCGCTTGTTTGAAGCAATTCCACTCTAATTTTTAACATTCTCTGAATTGTGTAACACTTGTCTCAAAGCGTCTCTGAGCCTTAGTAGAGACGGCTGGGCACAGTTTTTGTTGGATCCGAGCAGATGTTGTTTCGCGATAATTCGCTTGTTTAAAGCAATTCCACTCTAATTTTTAACATTCTCTGATTTGTGTAACACTTGTCTCAAAGCGTCTCTGAGGCTTAGCAGAGACGGCTGGGCTCAGTTTTTGTTGGATTCGAGCAGGTGTTGTTTCGCGATAATTCGCTTGTTTGAAGCAATTCCACTTTAATTTTTGACAATTCTCTGATATTTATAACACTTGTCTCAAAGCGTCTCTGAGGCTTAGTAGAGACGGCTGGTTAGAGTTTTTGTTGGATTCGAGCAGGTGTTGTTTCGCGATAATTCGCTTGTTTGAGGCAATTCCACTCTAATTTTTAACATTCTCTGAATTGTGTAACACTTGTCTCAAAGCGTCTCTGAGGCTTAGTAGAGACGGCTGGTTAGAGTTTTTGTTGGATTCGAGCAGGTGTTGTTTGGCGATAATTCGCTTGTTTGAAGCAATTCACTCTAATTTTTAACATTCTCTGAACTGTGTAACAGTTGTCTCAAAGCGTCTCTGATGCTTAGTAGAGACGGCTAGTTAGAGTTCTTGTTGGATACGAGCAGGTGTTGCTTCGCGATAATTCGCTTGTTTAAAGCAATTTCACTCTAATTTTTAACATTCTCTGAATTGTGTAACACTTGTCTCAAAGCGTCTCTGAGGCTTAGTAGAGACGGCTGATTAGAGTTTTTGTTAGATTCGAGCAGGTGTTGTTTGGCGATAATTCGCTTGTTTGAAGCAATTCCACTCTAATTTTTAACATTCTCTGAATTGTGTAACACTTGTCTCAAAGCGTCTCTGAGCCTTAGTAGAGACGGCTGGGCACAGTTTTTGTTGGATCCGAGCAGATGTTGTTTCGCGATAATTCGCTTGTTTAAAGCAATTCCACTCTAATTTTTAACATTCTCTGATTTGTGTAACACTTGTCTCAAAGCGTCTCTGAGGCTTAGCAGAGACGGCTGGGCTCAGTTTTTGTTGGATTCGAGCAGGTGTTGTTTCGCGATAATTCGCTTGTTTGAAGCAATTCCACTCTAATTTTTGACAATTCTCTGATATTTATAACACTTGTCTCAAAGCGTCTCTGAGGCTTAGTAGAGACGGCTGGTTAGAGTTTTTGTTGGATTCGAGCAGGTGTTGTTTCGCGATAATTCGCTTGTTTGAAGCAATTCCACTCTAATTTTTAACATTCTCTGTATTGTGTAACACTTGTCTCAAAGCGTCTCTAAGGCTTAGCAGAGACGGCTGGGCACAGTTTTTGTTGGATTCGAGCAGGTGTTGTTTCGCGATAACTCGCTTGTTTGAAGCAATTCCACTCTAATTTTTGACATTCTCTGATATTTGTAACACTTGTCTCAAAGCGTCTCTGATGCTTAGTAGAGACGGCTGGTTAGAGTTTTTGTTGGATTCGAGCAGGTGTTGTTTCGCGATAATTCACTTGTTTGCAGCAATTCTACTCTAATTTTTAACATTCTCTGAATTGTGTAACACTTGTCTCAGAGCGTCTCTGAGGCTTAGTAGAGACGGCTGGGTACAGATTTTGTTGGATCCGAGCAGGTGTTGTTTCGCGATAATTCGCTTGTTTAAAACAATTTCACTTTAATTTTTAACATTCTCTGATTTGTGTAACACTTGTCTCAAAGCGTCTCTGATGCTTAGTAGAGACGGCTGGTTAGAGTCTTTCTTGGATTCGAGTAGGTGTTGTTTCGCGATAATTCGCTTGTTTGAAGCATTTCCACTCTAATTTTTGACATTCTCTGATATTTGTAACAGTTGTCTCAAAGCGTCTCTGATGCTTAGTAGAGACGGCTGGTTAGAGTTTTTGTTGGATTCGAGCAGGTGTTGTTGCGCGATAATTCGCTTGTTTGAAGCAATTCCACTCTAATTTTTGACATTCTCTGATATTTGTAACACTTGTCTCAAAGCGTCTCTGATGCTTAGTAGAGACGGCTGGTTAGAGTTTTTGTTGGATTCGAGCAGGTGTTGTTTCGCGATAATTCGCTTGTTTAAAGCAATTTCACTCTAATTTTTAACATTCTCTTGATTGTGTAACACTTGTCTCAAACCGTCTCTGAGGCTTAGTAGAGACGGCTGGGCACAGCTTTTGTTGGACTCGAGCAGGTGTTGTTTCGCGATAATTCGCTTGTTTGTAGCAATTCCGCTCTAATTTTTGACATTCTCTGATATTTGTAACACTTGTCTCAAAGCGTCTCTGAGGCTTAGTAGAGACGGCTGGTTAGAGTTTTTGTTGGATTCGCGCAGGTGTTGTTTCGCGATAATTCGCTTGTTTGATGCTATTCCACTCTAATTTTTAACATTCTCTGAATTGTGTAACACTTGTCTCAAAGCGTCTCTGAGGTTTAGTAGAGACGGCTGGGTACAGTTTTTGTTGGATCCGAGCAGGTGTTGTTTCGCGATAATTCGCTTGTTTAAAGCAATTTCACTCTAATTTTTAACATTCTCTGATTTGTGTAACACTTGTCTCAAAGCGTCTCTGAGGCTTAGTAGAGACGGCTGGGCTCAGTTTTTGTTGGATTCGAGCAGGTGTTGTTTCGCGATAATTCGCTTGTTTGAAGCAATTCCACTCTAATTTTTGACATTCTCTGATATTTGTAACACTTGTCTCAAAGCGTCTCTGAGGCTTAGTAGAGACGGCTGGTTAGAGTTTTTGTTGGATTCGAGCAGGTGTTGTTTCGCGATAATTCGCTTGTTTGAAGCAATTCCACTCTAATTTTTAACATTCTCTGAATTGTGTAACACTTGTCTCAGCGTCTCTGAGGCTTAGTAGAGACGGCTGGTTAGAGTTTTTGTTGGATTCGAGCAGGTGTTGTTTGGCGATAATTCGCTTGTTTGAAGCAATTCCACTCTAATTTTTAACATTCTCTGAATTGTGTAACACTTGTCTCAAAGCGTCTCTGAGGCTTAGTAGAGACGGCTGGGTACAGTTTTTGTTGGATCCGAGCAGGTGTTGTTTCGCGATAATTCGCTTGTTTAAAGCAATTTCACTCTAATTTTTAACATTCTCTGATTTGTGTAACACTTGTCTCAAAGCGTCTCTGATGCTTAGTAGAGACGGCTGGTTAGAGTTTTTGTTGGATTCGAGCAGGTGTGGTTTCGCGATAATTCGCTTGTTTGAAGCAATTCCACTCTAATTTTTAACATTCTCTGAATTGTGTAACACTTGTCACAAAGCGTCTCTGAGGCTTAGTAGAGACGGCTGGTTAGAGTTTTTGTTGGATTCGAGCAGGTGTTCTTTGGCGATAATTCGCTTGTTTGAAGCAATTCCACTCTAACTTTTAACATTCTCTGAATTGTGTAACACTTGTCTCAAAGCGTCTCTGAGGCTTAGTAGAGACGGCTGGTTAGAGTTTTTGTTGGATTCGAGCAGGTGTTCTTTGGCGATAATTCGCTTGTTTGAAGCAATTCCACTCTAATTTTTAACATTCCCTGAATTGTGTAACACTTGTCTCAAAGCGTCTCTGATGCTTAGTAGAGACGGCTGGTTAGAGTTTTTGTTGGATACGAGCAGGTGTTGTTTCGCGATAATTCGCTTGTTTAAAGCAATTTCACTCTAATTTTTAACATTCTCTGAATTGTGTAACACTTGTCTCAAAGCGTCTCTGAGGCTTAGTAGAGACGGCTGGTTAGAGTTTTTGTTGGATTCGAGCAGGTGTTGTTTGGCGATAATTCGCTTGTTTGAAGCAATTCCACTCTAATTTTTAACATTCTCTGAATTGTGTAACACTTGTCTCAAAGCGTCTCTGAGCCTTAGTAGAGACGGCTGGGCACAGTTTTTGTTGGATCCGAGCAGATGTTGTTTCGCGATAATTCGCTTGTTTAAAGCAATTCCACTCTAATTTTTAACATTCTCTGATTTGTGTAACACTTGTCTCAAAGCGTCTCTGAGGCTTAGCAGAGACGGCTGGGCTCAGTTTTTGTTGGATTCGAGCAGGTGTTGTTTCGCGATAATTCGCTTGTTTGAAGCAATTCCACTCTAATTTTTGACAATGCTCTGATATTTATAACACTTGTCTCAAAGCGTCTCTGAGGCTTAGTAGAGACGGCTGGTTAGAGTTTTTGTTGGATTCGAGCAGGTGTTGTTTCGCGATAATTCGCTTGTTTGAAGCAATTCCACTCTAATTTTTAACATTCTCTGAATTGTGTAACACTTGTCTCAAAGCGTCTCTGAGGCTTAGTAGAGACGGCTGGGCACAGTTTTTGTTGGATTCGAGCAGGTGTTGTTTCGCGATAATTCGCTTGTTTGAAGCAATTCCACTCTAATTTTTGATATTCTCTGATATTTGTAACACTTGTCTGAAAGCGCCTCTGATGCTTAGTAGACACGGCTGGTTAGAGTTTTTGTTGGATACGAGCAGGTGTTGTTTCGCGATAATTCGCTTGTTTGAAGCAATTCCACTCTAATTTTTGACATTCTCTGATATTTGTAACACTTGTCTCAAAGCGTCTCTGATGCTTAGTAGAGAAGGCTGGTTAGAGTTTTTGTTGGATTCGAGCAGGTGTTGTTTCGCGATAATTCGCTTGTTTGAAGCAATTCCACTCTAATTTTTAACATTCTCTGAATTGTGTAACACTTGTCTCAGAGCGTCTCTGAGTCTTAGTAGAGACGGCTGGTTAGAGTTTTTGTTGGATTCGAGCAGGTGTTGTTTGGCGATAATTCGCTTGTTTGAAGCAATTCCACTCTAATTTTTAACATTCTCTGAATTGTGTAACACTTGTCTCAAAGCGTCTCTGAGGCTTAGCAGAGACGGCTGGGCACAGTTTTTGTTGGATTCGAGCAGGTGTTGTTTCGCGATAATTCGCTTGTTTGAAGCAATTCCACTCTAATTTTTGACATTCTGTGATATTTGTAACACTTGTCTCAAAGCGTCTCTGAGGCTTAGTAGAGACGGCTGGTTAGAGTTTTTGTTGGATTCGAGCAGGTGTTGTTTCGCGATAATTCGCTTGTTTGATGCAATTCCACTCTAATTTTTGACATTCTCTGATATTTGTAACACTTGTCTCAAAGCGTCTCTGAGGCTTATTAGAGACGGCTGGGTACAGTTTTTGTTGGATCCGAGCAGGTGTTGTTTCGCGATAATTCGCTTGTTTAAAGCAATTTCACTCTAATTTTTAACATTCTCTGATTTGTGTAACACTTGTCTCAAAGCGTCTCTGATGCTTAGTAGAGACGGCTGGTTAGAGTCTTTCTTGGATTCGAGCAGGTGTTGTTTCGCGATAATTCGCTTGTTTGAAGCATTTCCACTCTAATTTTTGACATTCTCTGATATTTGCAACAGTTGTCTCAAAGCGTCTCTGATGCTTAGTAGAGACGGCTGGTTAGAGTTTTTGTTGGATACGAGCAGGTGTTGTTTCGCGATAATTCGCTTGTTTGAAGCAATTCCACACTAATTTTTAACATTCTCTGAATTGTGTAACACTTGTCTCAAAGCGTCTCTGAGCCTTAGTAGAGACGGCTGGGCACAGTTTTTGTTGGATCCGAGCAGATGTTGTTTCGCGATAATTCGCTTCTTTAAAGCAATTTCACTCTAATTTTTAACATTCTCTGATTTGTGTAACACTTGTCTCAAAGCGTCTCTGAGGCTTAGCAGAGACGGCTGGGCTCAGTTTTTGTTGGATTCGAGCAGGTGTTGTTTCGCGATAATTCGCTTGTTTGAAGCAATTCCACTCTAATTTTTAACATTCTCTGATTTGTGTAACACTTGTCTCAAAGCGTCTCTGAGGCTTAGCAGAGACGGCTGGGCTCAGTTTTTGTTGGATTCGAGCAGGTGTTGTTTCGCGATAATTCGCTTGTTTGAAGCAATTCCACTCTAATTTTTGACAATTCTCTGATATTTATAACACTTGTCTCAAAGCGTCTCTGAGGCTTAGTAGAGACGGCTGGTTAGAGTTTTTGTTGGATTCGAGCAGGTGTTGTTTGGCGATAACTCGCTTGTTTGAAGCAATTCCACTCTAACTTTTAACATTCTCTGAATTGTGTAACAGTTGTCTCAAAGCGTCTCTGATGCTTAGTAGAGACGGCTGGTTAGAGTTTTTGTTGGATACGAGCAGGTGTTGTTTCGCGATATTTCGCTTGTTTAAAGCAATTTCACTCTAATTTTTAACATTCTTTGAATTGTGTAACACTTGTCTCAAAGCGTCTCTGAGGCTTAGTAGAGACGGCTGGTTAGAGTTTTTGTTGGATTCGAGCCGGTGTTGTTTGGCGATAATTCGCTTGTTTGAAGCAATTCCACTCTAATTTTTAACATTCTCTGAATTGTGTAACACTTGTCTCAAAGCGTCTCTGAGCCTTAGTAGAGACGGCTGGGCACAGTTTTTGTTGGATCCGAGCAGATGTTGTTTCGCGATAATAGGCTTGTTTATAGCGATTTCACTCTAATTTTTAACATTCTCTGATTTGTGTAACACTTGTCTCAAAGCGTCTCTGAGGCTTAGCAGAGACGGCTGGGCTCAGTTTATGTTGGATTCGAGCAGGTGTTGTTTCGCGATAATTCGCTTGTTTGAAGCAATTCCACTCTAATTTTTGACAATTCTCTGATATTTATAACACTTGTCTCAAAGCGTCTCTGAGGCTTAGTAGAGACGGCCGGTTAGAGTTTTTGTTGGATTCGAGCAGGTGTTGTTTCGCGATAATTCGCTTGTTTGAAGCAATTCACTCTAATTTTTAACATTCTCTGAACTGTGTAACAGTTGTCTCAAAGCGTCTCTGATGCTTAGTAGAGACGGCTGGTTACAGTTTTTGTTGGATACGAGCAGTTGTTGTTTCGCGATAATTCGCTTGTTTAAAGCAATTTCACTCTAATTTTTAACATTCTCTGAATTGTGTAACACTTGTCTCAAAGCGTCTCTGAGGCTTAGTAGAGACGGCTGGTTAGAGTTTTTGTTGGATTCGAGCAGGTGTTGTTTGGCGATAATTCGCTTGTTTGAAGCAATTCCACTCTAATTTTTAACATTCTCTGAATTGTGTAACACTTGTCTCAAAGCGTCTCTGAGCCTTAGTAGAGACGGCTGGGCACAGTTTTTGTTGGATCCGAGCAGATGTTGTTTCGCGATAATTCGCTTGTTTAAAGCAATTCCACTCTAATTTTTAACATTCTCTGATTTGTGTAACACTTGTCTCAAAGCGTCTCTGAGGCTTAGCAGAGACGGCTGGGCTCAGATTTTGTTGGGTTCGAGCAGGTGTTGTTTCGCGATAATTCGCTTGTTTGAAGCAATTCCACTCTAATTTTTGACAATTCTCTGATATTTGTAACACTTGTCTCAAAGCGTCTCTGATGCTTAGTAGAGACGGCTGGTTAGAGTTTTTGTTGGATTCGAGCAGGTGTTGTTTGGCGATAATTCGCTTGTTTGAAGCAATTCCACTCTAATTTTTAACATTCTCTGAATTGTGTAACACTTGTCTCAAAGCGTCTCTGAGGCTTAGCAGAGACGGCTGGGCTCAGTTTTTGTTGGATTCGAGCAGGTGTTGTTTCGCGATAATTCGCTTGTTTGAAGCAATTCCACTCTAATTTTTGACAATTCTCTGATATTTATAACACTTGTCTCAAAGCGTCTCTGAGGCTTAGTAGAGACGGCTGGTTAGAGTTTTTGTTGGATTTGAGCAGGTGTTGTTTGGCGATAATTCGGTTGTTTGAAGCAATTCCACTCTAATTTTTAACATTCTCTGAATTGTGTAACAGTTGTCTCAAAGCGTCTCTGATGCTTAGTAGAGACGGCTGGTTAGAGTTTTTGTTGGATACGAGCAGGTGTTGTTTCGCGATATTTCGCTTGTTTAAAGCAATTTCACTCTAATGTTTAACATTCTTTGAATTGTGTAACACTTGTCTCAAAGCGTCTCTGAGGCTTAGTAGAGACGGCTGGTTAGAGTTTTTGTTGGATTCGAGCCGGTGTTGTTTGGCGATAATTCGCTTGTTTGAAGCAATTCCACTCTAATTTTTAACATTCTCTGAATTGTGTAACACTTGTCTCAAAGCGTCTCTGAGCCTTAGTAGAGACGGCTGGGCACAGTTTTTGTTGGATCCGAGCAGATGTTGTTTCGCGATAATAGGCTTGTTTATAGCGATTTCACTCTAATTTTTAACATTCTCTGATTTGTGTAACACTTGTCTCAAAGCGTCTCTGAGGCTTAGCAGAGACGGCTGGGCTCAGTTTTTGTTGGATTCGAGCAGGTGTTGTTTCGCGATAATTGGCTTGTTTGAAGCAATTCCACTCTAATTTTTGACAATTCTCTGATATTTATAACACTTGTCTCAAAGCGTCTCTGAGGCTTAGTAGAGACGGCCGGTTAGAGTTTTTGTTGGATTCGAGCAGGTGTTGTTTCGCGATAATTCGCTTGTTTGAAGCAATTCCACTCTAATTTTTAACATTCTCTGAATTGTGTAACACTTGTCTCAAAGCGTCTCTGAGGCTTAGTAGAGACGGCTGGTTAGAGTTTTTGTTGGATTCGAGCAGGTGTGGTTTCGCGATAATTCGCTTGTTTGAAGCAATTCCACTCTAATTTTTAACATTCTCTGAATTGTGTAACACTTGTCTCAAAGCGTCTCTGAGGCTTAGTAGAGACGGCTGGTTAGAGTTTTTGTGGGATTCGAGCAGGTGTTGTTTGGCGATAATTCGCTTGTTTGAAGCAATTCACTCTAATTTTTAACATTCTCTGAACTGTGTAACAGTTGTCTCAAAGCGTCTCTGATGCTTAGTAGAGACGGCTGGTTACAGTTTTTGTTGGATACGAGCAGGTGTTGTTTCGCGATAATTCGCTTGTTTAAAGCAATTTCACTCTAATTTTTAACATTCTCTGAATTGTGTAACACTTGTCTCAAAGCGTCTCTGAGGCTTAGTAGAGACGGCTGGTTAGAGTTTTTGTTGGATTCGAGCAGGTGTTGTTTGGCGATAATTCGCTTGTTTGAAGCAATTCCACTCTAATTTTTAACATTCTCTGAATTGTGTAACACTTGTCTCAAAGCGTCTCTGAGCCTTAGTAGAGACGGCTGGGCACAGTTTTTGTTGGATCCGAGCAGATGTTGTTTCGCGATAATTCGCTTGTTTAAAGCAATTCCACTCTAATTTTTAACATTCTCTGATTTGTGTAACACTTGTCTCAAAGCGTCTCTGAGGCTTAGCAGAGACGGCTGGGCTCAGATTTTGTTGGGTTCGAGCAGGTGTTGTTTCGCGATAATTCGCTTGTTTGAAGCAATTCCACTCTAATTTTTGACAATTCTCTGATATTTATAACACTTGTCTCAAAGCGTCTCTGAGGCTTAGTAGAGACGGCTGGTTAGAGTTTTTGTTGGATTCGAGCAGGTGTTGTTTCGCGATAATTCGCTTGTTTGAAGCAATTCCACTCTAATTTTTAACATTCTCTGAATTGTGTAACACTTGTCTCAAAGCGTCTCTGAGGCTTAGTAGAGACGGCTGGTTAGAGTTTTTGTTGGATTCGAGCAGGTGTTGTTTTGCGATAATTCGCTTGTTTGAAGCAATTCCACTCTAATTTTTAACATTCTCTGAATTGTGTAACACTTGTCTCAAAGCGTCTCTGAGGCTTAGTAGAGACGGCTGGGCACAGTTTTTGTTGGATTCGAGCAGGTGTTGTTTCGCGATAATTCGCTTGTTTGAAGCAATTCCACTCTAATTTTTGATATTCTCTGATATTTGTAACACTTGTCTGAAAGCGCCTCTGATGCTTAGTAGAGACGGCTGGTTAGAGTTTTTGTTGGATACGAGGAGGTGTTGTTTCGCGATAATTCGCTTGTTTGAAGCAATTCCACTCTAATTTTTGACATTCTCTGATATTTGTAACACTTGTCTCAAAGCGTCTCTGACGCTTAGTAGAGACGGCTGGTTAGAGTTTTTGTTGGATTCGAGCAGGTGTTGTTTCGCGATAATTCGCTTGTTTGAAGCAATTCCACTCTAATTTTTAACATTCTCTGAATTGTGTAACACTTGTCTCAGAGCGTCTCTGAGGCTTAGTAGAGACGGCTGGTTAGAGTTTTTGTTGGATTCGAGCAGGTGTTGTTTGGCGATAATTCGCTTGTTTGAAGCAATTCCACTCTAATTTTTAACATTCTCTGAATTGTGTAACACTTGTCTCAAAGCGTCTCTGAGGCTTAGCAGAGACGGCTGGGCACAGTTTTTGTTGGATTCGAGCAGGTGTTGTTTCGCGATAATTCGCTTGTTTGAAGCAATTCCACTCTAATTTTTGACATTCTCTGATATTTGTAACACTTGTATCAAAGCGTCTCTGAGGCTTAGTAGAGACGGCTGGTTAGAGTTTTTGTTGGATTCGAGAAGTGTTGTTTCGCGATAATTCGCTTGTTTGATGCAATTCCACTCTAATTTTTAACATTCTCTGAATTGTGTAACACTTGTCTCAAAGCGTCTCTGAGGCTTAGTAGAGACGGCTGGGTACAGTTTTTGTTGGATCCGAGCAGGTGTTGTTTCGCGATAATTCGCTTGTTTAAAGCAATTTCACTCTAATTTTTAACATTCTCTGATTTGTGTAACACTTGTCTCAAAGCGTCTCTGATGCTTAGTAGAGACGGCTGGTTAGAGTCTTTCTTGGATTCGAGCAGGTGTTGTTTGGCGATAATTCGCTTGTTTGAAGCATTTCCACTCTAATTTTTGACATTCTCTGACATTTGTAACAGTTGTCTCAAAGCGTCTCTGATGCTTAGTAGAGACGGCTGGTTAGAGTTTTTGTTGGATACGAGCAGGTGTTGTTTCGCGATAATTCGCTTGTTTGAAGCAATTCCACTCTAATTTTTGACATTCTCTGATATTTGTAACACTTGTCTCAAAGCGTCTCTGATGCTTAGTAGAGACGGCTGGTTAGAGTTTTTGTTGGATTCGAGCAGGTGTTGTTTCACGATAATTTGCTTGTTTGAAGCAATTCCACTCTAATTTTTAACATTCTCTGAATTGTGTAACACTTGTCTCAGAGCGTCTCTGAGGCTTAGTAGAGACGGCTGGTTAGAGTTTTTGTTGGATTCGAGCAGGTGTTGTTTCGCGATAATTCGCTTGTTTGAAGCAATTCCACTCTAATTTTTAACATTCTCTGGATTGTGTAACACTTGTCTCAAAGCGTCTCTGAGGCTTTATAGACACGGCTGGTTAGAGTTTTTGTTGGATTCGAGCAAGTGTTGTTTCGCGATAATTCGCTTGTTTGAAGCAATTCCACTCTAATTTTTGACATTCTCTGATATTTGTAACACTTGTCTCAAAGCGTCTCTGATGCTTAGTAGAGACGGCTGGTTAGAGTTTTTGTTGGATTCGAGCAGGTGTTGTTTCACGATAATTCGCTTGTTTGAAGCAATTCCACTCTAATTTTTAACATTCTCTGAATTGTGTAACACTTGTCTCAGAGCGTCTCTGAGGCTTAGTAGAGACGGCTGGTTAGAGTTTTTGTTGGATTCGAGCAGGTGTTGTTTCGCGATAATTCGCTTGTTTGAAGCAATTCCACTCTAATTTTTAACATTCTCTGGATTGTGTAACACTTGTCTCAAAGCGTCTCTGAGGCTTAGCAGAGACGGCTGGGCACAGTTTTTGTTGGATTCGAGCAGGTGTTGTTTCGCGATAATTCGCTTGTTTGAAGCAATTCCACTCTAATTTTTGACTTTCTCTGATATTTGTAACACTTGTCTCAAAGCGTCTCTGAGGCTTAGTAGAGACGGCTGGTTAGAGTTTTTGTTGGATTCGAGCAGGTGTTGTTTCGCGATAATTCGCTTGTTTGATGCAATTCCACTCTAATTTTTAACATTCTCTGAATTGTGTAACACTTGTCTCAAAGCGTCTCTGAGGCTTAGTAGAGACGGCTGGGTACAGTTTTTGTTGGATCCGAGCAGGTGTTGTTTCGCGATAATTCGCTTGTTTAAAGCAATTTCACTCTAATTTTTAACATTCTCTGATTTGTGTAACACTTGTCTCAAAGCGTCTCTGATGTTTAGTAGAGACGGCTGGTTAGAGTCTTTCTTGGACTCGAGCAGGTGTTGTTTCGCGATAATTCGCTTGTTTGAAGCATTTCCACTCTAATTTTTGACATTCTCTGATATTTGTAACAGTTGTCTCAAAGCGTCTCTGATGTTTAGTAGAGACGGCTGGTTAGAGTTTTTGTTGGATACGAGCAGGTGTTGTTTCGCGATAATTCGCTTGTTTGAAGCAATTCCACTCTAATTTTTAACATTCTCTGAATTGTGTAACACTTGTCTCAAAGCGTCTCTGAGCCTTAGTAGAGACGGCTGGGCACAGTTTTTGTTGGATCCGAGCAGATGTTGTTTCGCGATAATTCGCTTCTTTAAAGCAATTTCACTCTAATTTTTGACAATTCTCTGATATTTATAACACTTGTCTCAAAGCGTCTCTGAGGCTTAGTAGAGACGGCTGGTTAGAGTTTTTGTTGGATTCGAGCAGGTGTTGTTTCGCGATAATTCGCTTGTTTGAAGCAATTCCATTCTAATTTTTAACATTCTCTGAATTGTGTAACACTTGTCTCAAAGCGTCTCTGAGGCTTAGTAGAGACGGCTTAGAGTTTTTGTTGGATTCGAGCAGGTGTTGTTTTGCGATAATTCGCTTGTTTGAAGCAATTCCACTCTAATTTTTAACATTCTCTGAATTGTGTAACACTTGTCTCAAAGCGTCTCTGAGGCTTAGTAGAGACGGCTGGGCACAGTTTTTGTTGGATTCGAGCAGGTGTTGTTTCGCGATAATTCGCTTGTTGAAGCAATTCCACTCTAATTTTTGATATTCTCTGATATTTGTAACACTTGTCTGAAAGCGCCTCTGATGCTTAGTAGAGACGGCTGGTTAAGAGTTTTTGTTGGATACGAGCAGGTGTTGTTTCGCGATAATTCGCTTGTTTGAAGCAATTCCACTCTAATTTTTGACATTCTCTGATATTTGTAACACTTGTCTCAAAGCGTCTCTGATGCTTAGTAGAGACGGCTGGTTAGAGTTTTTGTTGGATTCGAGCAGGTGTTGTTTCGCGATAATTCGCTTGTTTGAAGCAATTCCGCTCTAATTTTTAACATTCTCTGAATTGTGTAACACTTGTCTCAGAGCGTCTCTGAGGCTTAGTAGAGACGGCTGGTTAGAGTTTTTGTTGGATTCGAGCAGGTGTTGTTTGGCGATAATTCGCTTGTTTGAAGCAATTCCACTCTAATTTTTAACATTCTCTGAATTGTGTAACACTTGTCTCAAAGCGTCTCTGAGGCTTAGCAGAGACGGCTGGGCACAGTTTTTGTTGGATTCGAGCAGGTGTTGTTTCGCGATAATTCGCTTGTTTGAAGCAATTCCACTCTAATTTTTGACTTTCTCTGATATTTGTAACACTTGTCTCAAAGCGTCTCTGAGGCTTAGTAGAGACGGCTGGATAGAGTTTTTGTTGGATTCGAGCAGGTGTTGTTTCGCGATAATTCGCTTGTTTGATGCAATTCCACTCTAATTTTTAACATTCTCTGAATTGTGTAACACTTGTCTCAAAGCGTCTCTGAGGCTTAGTAGAAACGGCTGGGTACAGTTTTTGTTGGATCCGAGCAGGGGTTGTTTCGCGATAATTCGCTTGTTTAAAGCAATTTCACTCTAATTTTCAACATTCTCTGATTTGTGTAACACTTGTCTCAAAGCGTCTCTGATGTTTAGTAGTGACGGCTGGTTAGAGTCTTTCTTGGATTCGAGCAGGTGTTGTTTCGCGATAATTCGCTGGTTTGAAGCATTTCCACTCTAATTTTTGACATTCTCTGATATTTGTAACAGTTGTCTCAAAGCGTCTCTGATGCTTAGTAGAGACGGCTGGTTAGAGTTTTTGTTGGATACGAGCAGGTGTTGTTTCGCGATAATTCGCTTGTTTGAAGCAATTTCACTCTAATTTTTAACATTCTCTGATTTGTGTAACACTTGTCTCAAAGCGTCTCTGAGTCTTAGCAGAGACGGCTGGGCTCAGTTTTTGTTGGATTCGAGCAGGTGTTGTTTCGCGATAATTCGCATGTTTGAAGCAATTCCACTCTAATTTTTGACAATTCTCTGATATTTATAACACTTGTCTCAAAGCGTCTCTTTGGCTTAGTAGAGACGGCTGGTTAGAGTTTTTGTTGGATTCGAGCAGGTGTTGTTTGGCGATAATTCGCTTATTGAAGCAATTCCACTCTAATTTTTAACATTCTCTGAATTGTGTAACAGTTGTCTCAAAGCGTCTCTGATGCTTAGTAGAGACGGCTGGTTAGAGTTTTTGTTGGATACGAGCAGGTGTTGTTTCGCGATATTTCGCTTGTTTAAAGCAATTTCACTCTAATTTTTAACATTCTCTGAATTGTGTAACACTTGTCTCAAAGCGTCTCCGAGCCTTAGTAGAGACGGCTGGGCACAGTTTTTGTTGGATCCGAGCAG
Source organism: Tenodera sinensis (assembly GCA_030765045.1). Classification (NCBI taxonomy): domain Eukaryota; kingdom Metazoa; phylum Arthropoda; class Insecta; order Mantodea; family Mantidae; genus Tenodera; species Tenodera sinensis. The sequence continues at coordinate 213,478,448 of CM060964.1, read as the reverse complement.
ATGTTGTTTCGCGATAATTCGCCTGTTTAAAGCAATTTCACTCTAATTTTTAACATTCTCGGATTTGTGTAACACTTGTCTCAAAGCGTCTCTGAGGCTTAGCAGAGACGGCTGGGCTCAGTTTTTGTTGGATTCGAGCAGGTGTTGTTTCGCGATAATTCGCTTGTTTGAAGCAATTCCACTCTAATTTTTGACAATTCTCTGATATTTATAACACTTGTCTCAAAGCGTCTCTGAGGCTTAGTAGAGACGGCTGGTTAGAGTTTTTGTTGGATTCGAGCAGGTGTTGTTTTGCGATAATTCGCTTGTTTGAAGCAATTCCACTCTAATTTTTAACATTCTCTGAATTGTGTAACACTTGTCTCAAAGCGTCTCTGAGGCTTAGTAGAGACGGCTGGGCACAGTTTTTGTTGGATTCGAGCAGGTGTTGTTTCGCGATAATTCGCTTGTTTGAAGCAATTCCACTCTAATTTTTGACATTCTCTGATATTTGTAACACTTGTCTCAAAGCGTCTCTGAGGCTTAGTAGAGACGGCTGGTTAGTTTTTGTTGGATTCGAGCAGGTGTTGTTTCGCGATAATTCGCTTGGTTGAAGCAATTCCACTCTAATTTATGACATTCTCTGATATTTGTCACACTTGTCTCAAAGCGTCTCTGAGGCTTAGTAGAGACGGCTGGTTAGAGTTTTTGTTGGATTCGAGCAGGTGTTGTTTCGCGATAATTCGCTTCTTTGATGCAATTCCACTCTAATTTTTAACATTCTCTGAATTGTGTAACACTTGTCTCAAAGCGTCTCTGAGGCTTAGTAGAGACGGCTGGGTACAGTTTTTGTTGGATCCGAGCAGGTGTTGTTTCGCGATAATTCGCTTGTTTAAAGCAATTTCACTCTAATTTTTGACAGTCTCTGATATTTGTAACACTTGTCTCAAAGCGTCTCTGAGGCTTAGTAGAGACGGCTGTTTAGAGTTTTTGTTGGATTCGAGCAGGTGTTGTTTCGCGATAATTCGCTTCTTTGATGCAATTCCACTCTAATTTTTAACATTCTCTGAATTGTGTAACACTTGTCTCAAAGCGTCTCTGAGGCTTAGTAGAGACGGCTGGGTACAGTTTTTGTTGGATTCGAGCAGGTGTTGTTTCGCGATAATTCGCTTGTTTGAAGCAATTCCACTCTAATTTTTGACAGTCTCTGATATTTGTAACACTTGTCTCAAAGCGTCTCTGAGGCTTAGTAGAGACGGCTGGTTAGAGTTTTTGTTGGATTCGAGCAGGTGTTGTTTTGCGATAATTCGCTTGTTTGAAGCAATTCCACTCTAATTTTTGACTTTCTCTGATATTTGTAACACTTGTCTCAAAGCGTCTCTGAGGCTTAGTAGAGACGGCTGGGCACAGTTTTTGTTGGATTCGAGCAGGTGTTGTTTCGCGATAATTCGCTTGTTTGAAGCAATTCCACTCTAATTTTTGACATTCTCTGATATTTGTAACACTTGTCTCAAAGCGTCTCTGAGGCTTAGTAGAGACGGCTGGTTAGTTTTTGTTGGATTCGAGCAGGTGTTGTTTCGCGATAATTCGCTTGGTTGAAGCAATTCCACTCTAATTTATGACATTCTCTGATATTTGTCACACTTGTCTCAAAGCGTCTCTGAGGCTTAGTAGAGACGGCTGGTTAGAGTTTTTGTTGGATTCGAGCAGGTGTTGTTTCGCGATAATTCGCTTCTTTGATGCAATTCCACTCTAATTTTTAACATTCTCTGAATTGTGTAACACTTGTCTCAAAGCGTCTCTGAGGCTTAGTAGAGACGGCTGGGTACAGTTTTTGTTGGATCCGAGCAGGTGTTGTTTCGCGATAATTCGCTTGTTTAAAGCAATTTCACTCTAATTGTTGACAGTCTCTGATATTTGTAACACTTGTCTCAAAGCGTCTCTGAGGCTTAGTAGAGACGGCTGTTTAGAGTTTTTGTTGGATTCGAGCAGGTGTTGTTTCGCGATAATTCGCTTCTTTGATGCAATTCCACTCTAATTTTTAACATTCTCTGAATTGTGTAACACTTGTCTCAAAGCGTCTCTGAGGCTTAGTAGAGACGGCTGGGTACAGTTTTTGTTGGATTCGAGCAGGTGTTGTTTCGCGATAATTCGCTTGTTTGAAGCAATTCCACTCTAATTTTTGACAGTCTCTGATATTTGTAACACTTGTCTCAAAGCGTCTCTGAGGCTTAGTAGAGACGGCTGTTTAGAGTTTTTGTTGGATTCGAGCAGGTGTTGTTTCGCGATAATTCGCTTCTTTGATGCAATTCCACTCTAATTTTTAACATTCTCTGAATTGTGTAACACTTGTCTCAAAGCGTCTCTGAGGCTTAGTAGAGACGGCTGGGTACAGTTTTTGTTGGATCCGAGCAGGTGTTGTTTCGCGAAAATTCGCTTGTTTAAAGCAATTTCACTCTAATTTTTAACATTCTCTGATTTGTGTAAGACTTGTCTCAAAGCGTCTCTGAGGCTTAGTAGAGACGGCTGGGCTCAGTTTTTGTTGGATTCGAGCAGGAGTTGTTACGCGATAATTCGCTTGTTTGAAGCAATTCCACTCTAATATTTGACATTCTCTGATATTTGTAACACTTGTCTCAAAGAGTCTCTGAGGCTTAGTAGAGACGGCTGGTTAGAGTTTTTGTTGGATTCGAGCAGGTGTTGTTTCGGGATAATTCGCTTGTTTGAAGCAATTCCACTCTAATTTTTGACACTCTCTGATATTTGTAACACTTGTCTCAAAACGTCTCTGATGCTTAGTAGAGACGGCTGGTTAGAGTTTTTGTTGGATTCGAGGAGGTGTTGTTTCGCGATAAATCGCTTGTTTGAAGCAATTCCACTCTAATTTTTGACATTCTCTGATATTTGTAACAGTTGTCTCAAAGCGTCTCTGATGCTTAGTAGAGACGGCTGGTTAGAGTTTTTGTTGGATACGAGAAGGTGTTGTTTCGCGATAATTCGCTTGTTTGAAGCAATTCCACTCTAATTTTTCACATTCTATGACATTTGTAAAATTGTCTCAAAGCGTCTCTGAGGCTAAGTAGAGACGGCTGGTTAGAGTTTTTGTTGGATTCGAGCAGGTGTTGTTTCGCGATAATTCGCTTGTTTAAAGCAATTTCACTCTAATTTTTAACATTCTCTGAATTGTGTAACACTTGTCTCAAAGCGTCTCTGAGGCTTAGTAGAGACGGCTGGGTACAGTTTTTGTTGGATTCGAGCAGGTGTTGTTTCGCGATAATTCGCTTGTTTGAAGCAATTCCACTCTAATTTTTGACACTCTCTGATATTTGTAACACTTGTCTCAAAACGTCTCTGATGCTTAGTAGAGACGGCTGGTTAGAGTTTTTGTTGGATTCGAGGAGGTGTTGTTTCGCGATAATTCGCTTGTTTGAAGCAATTCCACTCTAATTTTTGACATTCTCTGATATTTGTAACAGTTGTCTCAAAGCGTCTCTGATGCTTAGTAGAGACGGCTGGTTAGAGTTTTTGTTGGATTCGAGCAGGTGTTGTTTCGTGATAATTCGCTTGTTTGAAGCAATTCCACTCTAATTTTTGACATTCTCTGATATTTGTAACACTTGTCTCAAAGCGTCTCTGAGGCTTAGTAGAGACGGCTGGGTACAGTTTTTGTTGGATCCGAGCAGGTGTTGTTTCGCGATAATTCGCTTGTTTAAAGCAATTTCCCTCTAATTTTTAACATTCCCTGATTTGTGTAACACTTGTCTCAAAGCGTCTCTGAGGCTTAGTAGAGACGGCTGGGCTCAGTTTTTGTTGGATTCGAGCAGGTGTTGTTTCGCGATAATTCGCTTGTTTGAAGCAATTCCACTCTAATTTTTGACATTCTCTGATATTTGTAACACTTGTCTCAAAGCGTCTCTGAGGCTTAGTAGAGACGGCTGGTTAGAGTTTTTGTTGGATTCGAGCAGGTGTTGTTTCGCGATAATTCGCTTGTTTGAAGCAATTCCACTCTAATTTTTAACATTCTCTGAATTGTGTAACACTTGTCTCAGAGCGTCTCTGAGGCTTATTAGAGACGGCTGGTTAGAGTTTTTGTTGGATTCGAGCAGGTGTTGTTTCGCGATAATTCGCTTCTTTGATGCAATTCCACTCTAATTTTTAACATTCTCTGAATTGTGTAACACTTGTCTCAAAGCGTCTCTGAGGCTTAGTAGAGACGGCTGGGTACAGTTTTTGTTGGATTCGAGCAGGTGTTGTTTCGCGATAATTCGCTTGTTTGAAGCAATTCCACTCTAATTTTTGACAGTCTCTGATATTTGTAACACTTGTCTCAAAGCGTCTCTGAGGCTTAGTAGAGACGGCTGGTTAGAGTTTTTGTTGGATTCGAGCAGGTGTTGTTTTGCGATAATTCGCTTGTTTGAAGCAATTCCACTCTAATTTTTGACTTTCTCTGATATTTGTAACACTTGTCTCAAAGCGTCTCTGAGGCTTAGTAGAGACGGCTGGGCACAGTTTTTGTTGGATTCGAGCAGGTGTTGTTTCGCGATAATTCGCTTGTTTGAAGCAATTCCACTCTAATTTTTGACATTCTCTGATATTTGTAACACTTGTCTCAAAGCGTCTCTGAGGCTTAGTAGAGACGGCTGGTTAGTTTTTGTTGGATTCGAGCAGGTGTTGTTTCGCGATAATTCGCTTGGTTGAAGCAATTCCACTCTAATTTATGACATTCTCTGATATTTGTCACACTTGTCTCAAAGCGTCTCTGAGGCTTAGTAGAGACGGCTGGTTAGAGTTTTTGTTGGATTCGAGCAGGTGTTGTTTCGCGATAATTCGCTTCTTTGATGCAATTCCACTCTAATTTTTAACATTCTCTGAATTGTGTAACACTTGTCTCAAAGCATCTCTGAGGCTTAGTAGAGACGGCTGGGTACAGTTTTTGTTGGATCCGAGCAGGTGTTGTTTCGCGATAATTCGCTTGTTTAAAGCAATTTCACTCTAATTGTTGACAGTCTCTGATATTTGTAACACTTGTCTCAAAGCGTCTCTGAGGCTTAGTAGAGACGGCTGTTTAGAGTTTTTGTTGGATTCGAGCAGGTGTTGTTTCGCGATAATTCGCTTCTTTGATGCAATTCCACTCTAATTTTTAACATTCTCTGAATTGTGTAACACTTGTCTCAAAGCGTCTCTGAGGCTTAGTAGAGACGGCTGGGTACAGTTTTTGTTGGATTCGAGCAGGTGTTGTTTCGCGATAATTCGCTTGTTTGAAGCAATTCCACTCTAATTTTTGACAGTCTCTGATATTTGTAACACTTGTCTCAAAGCGTCTCTGAGGCTTAGTAGAGACGGCTGTTTAGAGTTTTTGTTGGATTCGAGCAGGTGTTGTTTCGCGATAATTCGCTTCTTTGATGCAATTCCACTCTAATTTTTAACATTCTCTGAATTGTGTAACACTTGTCTCAAAGCGTCTCTGAGGCTTAGTAGAGACGGCTGGGTACAGTTTTTGTTGGATCCGAGCAGGTGTTGTTTCGCGAAAATTCGCTTGTTTAAAGCAATTTCACTCTAATTTTTAACATTCTCTGATTTGTGTAAGACTTGTCTCAAAGCGTCTCTGAGGCTTAGTAGAGACGGCTGGGCTCAGTTTTTGTTGGATTCGAGCAGGAGTTGTTACGCGATAATTCGCTTGTTTGAAGCAATTCCACTCTAATATTTGACATTCTCTGATATTTGTAACACTTGTCTCAAAGAGTCTCTGAGGCTTAGTAGAGACGGCTGGTTAGAGTTTTTGTTGGATTCGAGCAGGTGTTGTTTCGGGATAATTCGCTTGTTTGAAGCAATTCCACTCTAATTTTTGACACTCTCTGATATTTGTAACACTTGTCTCAAAACGTCTCTGATGCTTAGTAGAGACGGCTGGTTAGAGTTTTTGTTGGATTCGAGGAGGTGTTGTTTCGCGATAAATCGCTTGTTTGAAGCAATTCCACTCTAATTTTTGACATTCTCTGATATTTGTAACAGTTGTCTCAAAGCGTCTCTGATGCTTAGTAGAGACGGCTGGTTAGAGTTTTTGTTGGATACGAGAAGGTGTTGTTTCGCGATAATTCGCTTGTTTGAAGCAATTCCACTCTAATTTTTCACATTCTATGACATTTGTAAAATTGTCTCAAAGCGTCTCTGAGGCTAAGTAGAGACGGCTGGTTAGAGTTTTTGTTGGATTCGAGCAGGTGTTGTTTCGCGATAATTCGCTTGTTTAAAGCAATTTCACTCTAATTTTTAACATTCTCTGAATTGTGTAACACTTGTCTCAAAGCGTCTCTGAGGCTAAGTAGAGACGGCTGGGTACAGTTTTTGTTGGATTCGAGCAGGTGTTGTTTCGCGATAATTCGCTTGTTTGAAGCAATTCCACTCTAATTTTTGACACTCTCTGATATTTGTAACAGTTGTCTCAAAGCGTCTCTGATGCTTAGTAGAGACGGCTGGTTAGAGTTTTTGTTGGATACGAGAAGGTGTTGTTTCGCGATAATTCGCTTGTTTGAAGCAATTCCACTCTAATTTTTCACATTCTATGACATTTGTAAAATTGTCTCAAAGCGTCTCTGAGGCTAAGTAGAGACGGCTGGTTAGAGTTTTTGTTGGATTCGAGCAGGTGTTGTTTCGCGATAATTCGCTTGTTTAAAGCAATTTCACTCTAATTTTTAACATTCTCTGAATTGTGTAACACTTGTCTCAAAGCGTCTCTGAGGCTTAGTAGAGACGGCTGGGTACAGTTTTTGTTGGATTCGAGCAGGTGTTGTTTCGCGATAATTCGCTTGTTTGAAGCAATTCCACTCTAATTTTTGACACTCTCTGATATTTGTAACACTTGTCTCAAAACGTCTCTGATGCTTAGTAGAGACGGCTGGTTAGAGTTTTTGTTGGATTCGAGGAGGTGTTGTTTCGCGATAATTCGCTTGTTTGAAGCAATTCCACTCTAATTTTTGACATTCTCTGATATTTGTAACAGTTGTCTCAAAGCGTCTCTGATGCTTAGTAGAGACGGCTGGTTAGAGTTTTTGTTGGATTCGAGCAGGTGTTGTTTCGTGATAATTCGCTTGTTTGAAGCAATTCCACTCTAATTTTTGACATTCTCTGATATTTGTAACACTTGTCTCAAAGCGTCTCTGAGGCTTAGTAGAGACGGCTGGGTACAGTTTTTGTTGGATCCGAGCAGGTGTTGTTTCGCGATAATTCGCTTGTTTAAAGCAATTTCCCTCTAATTTTTAACATTCCCTGATTTGTGTAACACTTGTCTCAAAGCGTCTCTGAGGCTTAGTAGAGACGGCTGGGCTCAGTTTTTGTTGGATTCGAGCAGGTGTTGTTTCGCGATAATTCGCTTGTTTGAAGCAATTCCACTCTAATTTTTGACATTCTCTGATATTTGTAACACTTGTCTCAAAGCGTCTCTGAGGCTTAGTAGAGACGGCTGGTTAGAGTTTTTGTTGGATTCGAGCAGGTGTTGTTTCGCGATAATTCGCTTGTTTAAAGCAATTCCACTCTAATTTTTAACATTCTCTGAATTGTGTAACACTTGTCTCAGAGCGTCTCTGAGGCTTATTAGAGACGGCTGGTTAGAGTTTTTGTTGGATTCGAGCAGGTGTTGTTTGGCGATAATTCGCTTGTTTGATGCAATTCCACTCTAATTTTTAACATTCTCTGAATTGTGTAACACTTGTCTCAAAGCGTCTCTGAGGCTTAGCAGAGACGGCTGGGCTCAGTTTTTGTTGGATTCGAGCAGGTGTTGTTTCGCGATAATTCGCTTGTTTGAAGCAATTCCACTCTAATTTTTGACAATTCTCTGATATTTATAACACTTGTCTCAAAGCGTCTCTGAGGCTTAGTAGAGACGGCTGGTTAGAGTTTTTGTTGGATTCGAGCAGGTGTTGTTTTGCGATAATTCGCTTGTTTGAAGCAATTCCACTCTAATTTTTAACATTCTCTGAATTGTGTAACACTTGTCTCAAAGCGTCTCTGAGGCTTAGTAGAGACGGCTGGGCACAGTTTTTGTTGGATTCGAGCAGGTGTTGTTTCGCGATAATTCGCTTGTTTGAAGCAATTCCACTCTAATTTTTGACATTCTCTGATATTTGTAACACTTGTCTCAAAGCGTCTCTGAGGCTTAGTAGAGACGGCTGGTTAGTTTTTGTTGGATTCGAGCAGGTGTTGTTTCGCGATAATTCGCTTGGTTGAAGCAATTCCACTCTAATTTATGACATTCTGTGATATTTGTCACACTTGTCTCAAAGCGTCTCTGAGGCTTAGTAGAGACGGCTGGTTAGAGTTTTTGTTGGATTCGAGCAGGTGTTGTTTCGCGATAATTCGCTTCTTTGATGCAATTCCACTCTAATTTTTAACATTCTCTGAATTGTGTAACACTTGTCTCAAAGCGTCTCTGAGGCTTAGTAGAGACGGCTGGGTACAGTTTTTGTTGGATCCGAGCAGGTGTTGTTTCGCGATAATTCGCTTGTTTAAAGCAATTTCACTCTAATTGTTGACAGTCTCTGATATTTGTAACACTTGTCTCAAAGCGTCTCTGAGGCTTAGTAGAGACGGCTGTTTAGAGTTTTTGTTGGATTCGAGCAGGTGTTGTTTCGCGATAATTCGCTTCTTTGATGCAATTCCACTCTAATTTTTAAAATTCTCTGAATTGTGTAACACTTGTCTCAAAGCGTCTCTGAGGCTTAGTAGAGACGGCTGGGTACAGTTTTTGTTGGATTCGAGCAGGTGTTGTTTCTCGATAATTCGCTTGTTTGAAGCAATTCCACTCTAATTTTTGACAGTCTCTGATATTTGTAACACTTGTCTCAAAGCGTCTCTGAGGCTTAGTAGAGACGGCTGTTTAGAGTTTTTGTTGGATTCGAGCAGGTGTTGTTTCGCGATAATTCGCTTCTTTGATGCAATTCCACTCTAATTTTTAACATTCTCTGAATTGTGTAACACTTGTCTCAAAGCGTCTCTGAGGCTTAGTAGAGACGGCTGGGTACAGTTTTTGTTGGATCCGAGCAGGTGTTGTTTCGCGAAAATTCGCTTGTTTAAAGCAATTTCACTCTAATTTTTAACATTCTCTGATTTGTGTAAGACTTGTCTCAAAGCGTCTCTGAGGCTTAGTAGAGACGGCTGGGCTCAGTTTTTGTTGGATTCGAGCAGGAGTTGTTACGCGATAATTCGCTTGTTTGAAGCAATTCCACTCTAATATTTGACATTCCCTGATATTTGTAACACTTGTCTCAAAGAGTCTCTGAGGCTTAGTAGAGACGGCTGGTTAGAGTTTTTGTTGGATTCGAGCAGGTGTTGTTTCGGGATAATTCGCTTGTTTGAAGCAATTCCACTCTAATTTTTGACACTCTCTGATATTTGTAACACTTGTCTCAAAACGTCTCTGATGCTTAGTAGAGACGGCTGGTTAGAGTTTTTGTTGGATTCGAGGAGGTGTTGTTTCGCGATAAATCGCTTGTTTGAAGCAATTCCACTCTAATTTTTGACATTCTCTGATATTTGTAACAGTTGTCTCAAAGCGTCTCTGATGCTTAGTAGAGACGGCTGGTTAGAGTTTTTGTTGGATACGAGAAGGTGTTGTTTCGCGATAATTCGCTTGTTTGAAGCAATTCCACTCTAATTTTTCACATTCTATGACATTTGTAAAATTGTCTCAAAGCGTCTCTGAGGCTAAGTAGAGACGGCTGGTTAGAGTTTTTGTTGGATTCGAGCAGGTGTTGTTTCGCGATAATTCGCTTGTTTAAAGCAATTTCACTCTAATTTTTAACATTCTCTGAATTGTGTAACACTTGTCTCAAAGCGTCTCTGAGGCTTAGTAGAGACGGCTGGGTACAGTTTTTGTTGGATTCGAGCAGGTGTTGTTTCGCGATAATTCGCTTGTTTGAAGCAATTCCACTCTAATTTTTGACACTCTCTGATATTTGTAACACTTGTCTCAAAACGTCTCTGATGCTTAGTAGAGACGGCTGGTTAGAGTTTTTGTTGGATTCGAGGAGGTGTTGTTTCGCGATAATTCGCTTGTTTGAAGCAATTCCACTCTAATTTTTGACATTCTCTGATATTTGTAACAGTTGTCTCAAAGCGTCTCTGATGCTTAGTAGAGACGGCTGGTTAGAGTTTTTGTTGGATTCGAGCAGGTGTTGTTTCGTGATAATTCGCTTGTTTGAAGCAATTCCACTCTAATTTTTGACATTCTCTGATATTTGTAACACTTGTCTCAAAGCGTCTCTGAGGCTTAGTAGAGACGGCTGGGTACAGTTTTTGTTGGATCCGAGCAGGTGTTGTTTCGCGATAATTCGCTTGTTTAAAGCAATTTCCCTCTAATTTTTAACATTCCCTGATTTGTGTAACACTTGTCTCAAAGCGTCTCTGAGGCTTAGTAGAGACGGCTGGGCTCAGTTTTTGTTGGATTCGAGCAGGTGTTGTTTCGCGATAATTCGCTTGTTTGAAGCAATTCCACTCTAATTTTTGACATTCTCTGATATTTGTAACACTTGTCTCAAAGCGTCTCTGAGGCTTAGTAGAGACGGCTGGTTAGAGTTTTTGTTGGATTCGAGCAGGTGTTGTTTCGCGATAATTCGCTTGTTTGAAGCAATTCCACTCTAATTTTTAACATTCTCTGAATTGTGTAACACTTGTCTCAGAGCGTCTCTGAGGCTTATTAGAGACGGCTGGTTAGAGTTTTTGTTGGATTCGAGCAGGTGTTGTTTGGCGATAATTCGCTTGTTTGATGCAATTCCACTCTAATTTTTAACATTCTCTGAATTGTGTAACACTTGTCTCAAAGCGTCTCTGAGGCTTAGCAGAGACGGCTGGGCTCAGTTTTTGTTGGATTCGAGCAGGTGTTGTTTCGCGATAATTCGCTTGTTTGAAGCAATTCCACTCTAATTTTTGACAATTCTCTGATATTTATAACACTTGTCTCAAAGCGTCTCTGAGGCTTAGTAGAGACGGCTGGTTAGAGTTTTTGTTGGATTCGAGCAGGTGTTGTTTTGCGATAATTCGCTTGTTTGAAGCAATTCCACTCTAATTTTTAACATTCTCTGAATTGTGTAACACTTGTCTCAAAGCGTCTCTGAGGCTTAGTAGAGACGGCTGGGCACAGCTTTTGTTGGATTCGAGCAGGTGTTGTTTCGCGATAATTCGCTTGTTTGAAGCAATTCCACTCTAATTTTTGACATTCTCTGATATTTGTAACACTTGTCTCAAAGCGTCTCTGAGGCTTAGTAGAGACGGCTGGTTAGTTTTTGTTGGATTCGAGCAGGTGTTGTTTCGCGATAATTCGCTTGGTTGAAGCAATTCCACTCTAATTTATGACATTCTGTGATATTTGTCACACTTGTCTCAAAGCGTCTCTGAGGCTTAGTAGAGACGGCTGGTTAGAGTTTTTGTTGGATTCGAGCAGGTGTTGTTTCGCGATAATTCGCTTCTTTGATGCAATTCCACTCTAATTTTTAACATTCTCTGAATTGTGTAACACTTGTCTCAAAGCGTCTCTGAGGCTTAGTAGAGACGGCTGGGTACAGTTTTTGTTGGATCCGAGCAGGTGTTGTTTCGCGATAATTCGCTTGTTTAAAGCAATTTCACTCTAATTTTTGACAGTCTCTGATATTTGTAACACTTGTCTCAAAGCGTCTCTGAGGCTTAGTAGAGACGGCTGTTTAGAGTTTTTGTTGGATTCGAGCAGGTGTTGTTTCGCGATAATTCGCTTCTTTGATGCAATTCCACTCTAATTTTTAACATTCTCTGAATTGTGTAACACTTGTCTCAAAGCGTCTCTGAGGCTTAGTAGAGACGGCTGGGTACAGTTTTTGTTGGATTCGAGCAGGTGTTGTTTCGCGATAATTCGCTTGTTTGAAGCAATTCCACTCTAATTTTTGACAGTCTCTGATATTTGTAACACCTGTCTCAAAGCGTCTCTGAGGCTTAGTAGAGACGGCTGTTTAGAGTTTTTGTTGGATTCGAGCAGGTGTTGTTTCGCGATAATTCGCTTCTTTGATGCAATTCCACTCTAATTTTTAACATTCTCTGAATTGTGTAACACTTGTCTCAAAGCGTCTCTGAGGCTTAGTAGAGACGGCTGGGTACAGTTTTTGTTGGATCCGAGCAGGTGTTGTTTCGCGATAATTCGCTTGTTTAAAGCAATTTCACTCTAATTTTTAACATTCTCTGATTTGTGTAACACTTGTCTCAAAGCGTCTCTGAGGCTTAGTAGAGACGGCTGGGCTCAGTTTTTGTTGGATTCGAGCAGGAGTTGTTACGCGATAATTCGCTTGTTTGAAGCAATTCCACTCTAATATTTGACATTCTCTGATATTTGTAACACTTGTCTCAAAGAGTCTCTGAGGCTTAGTAGAGACGGCTGGTTAGAGTTTTTGTTGGATTCGAGCAGGTGTTGTTTCGGGATAATTCGCTTGTTTGAAGCAATTCCACTCTAATTTTTGACACTCTCTGATATTTGTAACACTTGTCTCAAAACGTCTCTGATGCTTAGTAGAGACGGCTGGTTAGAGTTTTTGTTGGATTCGAGGAGGTGTTGTTTCGCGATAATTCGCTTGTTTGAAGCAATTCCACTCTAATTTTTGACATTCTCTGATATTTGTAACAGTTGTCTCAAAGCGTCTCTGATGCTTAGTAGAGACGGCTGGTTAGAGTTTTTGTTGGATACGAGAAGGTGTTGTTTCGCGATAATTCGCTTGTTTGAAGCAATTCCACTCTAATTTTTCACATTCTATGACATTTGTAAAATTGTCTCAAAGCGTCTCTGAGGCTAAGTAGAGACGGCTGGTTAGAGTTTTTGTTGGATTCGAGCAGGTGTTGTTTCGCGATAATTCGCTTGTTTAAAGCAATTTCACTCTAATTTTTAACATTCTCTGAATTGTGTAACACTTGTCTCAAAGCGTCTCTGAGGCTTAGTAGAGACGGCTGGGTACAGTTTTTGTTGGATTCGAGCAAGTGTTGTTTCGCGATAATTCGCTTGTTTGAAGCAATTCCACTCTAATTTTTGACACTCTCTGATATTTGTAACACTTGTCTCAAAACGTCTCTGATGCTTAGTAGAGACGGCTGGTTAGAGTTTTTGTTGGATTCGAGGAGGTGTTGTTTCGCGATAATTCGCTTGTTTGAAGCAATTCCACTCTAATTTTTGACATTCTCTGATATTTGTAACACTTGTCTCAAAGCGTCTCTGATGCTTAGTAGAGACGGCTGGTTAGAGTTTTTGTTGGATTCGAGCAGGTGTTGTTTCGTGATAATTCGCTTGTTTGAAGCAATTCCACTCTAATTTTTGACATTCTCTGATATTTGTAACACTTGTCTCAAAGCGTCTCTGAGGCTTAGTAGAGACGGCTGGGTACAGTTTTTGTTGGATCCGAGCAGGTGTTGTTTCGCGATAATTCGCTTGTTTAAAGCAATTTCACTCTAATTTTTAACATTCCCTGATTTGTGTAACACTTGTCTCAAAGCGTCTCTGAGGCTTAGTAGAGACGGCTGGGCTCAGTTTTTGTTGGATTCGAGCAGGTGTTGTTTCGCGATAATTCGCTTGTTTGAAGCAATTCCACTCTAATTTTTGACATTCTCTGATATTTGTAACACTTGTCTCAAAGCGTCTCTGAGGCTTAGTAGAGACGGCTGGTTAGAGTTTTTGTTGGATTCGAGCAGGTGTTGTTTCGCGATAATTCGCTTGTTTGAAGCAATTCCACTCTAATTTTTAACATTCTCTGAATTGTGTAACACTTGTCTCAGAGCGTCTCTGAGGCTTATTAGAGACGGCTGGTTAGAGTTTTTGTTGGATTCGAGCAGGTGTTGTTTGGCGATAATTCGCTTGTTTGAAGCAATTCCACTCTAATTTTTAACATTCTCTGAATTGTGTAACACTTGTCTCAATGCGTCTCTGAGGCTTAGTAGAGACGGCTGGGTACAGTTTTTGTTGGATCCGAGCAGGTGTTGTTTCGCGATAATTCGCTTGTTTAAAGCAATTTAACTCTAATTTTTAACATTCTCTGATTTGTGTAACACTTGTCTCAAAGCGTCTCTGATGCTTAGTAGAGACGGCTGGTTAGAGTTTTTGTTGGATTCGAGCAGGTGTTGTTTCGCGATAATTCGCTTGTTTAAAGCAATTTCACTCTAATTTTTGACAGTCTCTGATATTTGTAACACTTGTCTCAAAGCGTCTCTGAGGCTTAGTAGAGACGGCTGTTTAGAGTTTTTGTTGGATTCGAGCAGGTGTTGTTTCGCGATAATTCGCTTCTTTGATGCAATTCCACGCTAATTTTTAACATTCTCTGAATTGTGTAACACTTGTCTCAAAGCGTCTCTGAGGCTTAGTAGAGACGGCTGGGTACAGTTTTTGTTGGATTCGAGCAGGTGTTGTTTCGCGATAATTCGCTTGTTTGAAGCAATTCCACTCTAATTTTTGACAGTCTCTGATATTTGTAACACTTGTCTCAAAGCGTCTCTGAGGCTTAGTAGAGACGGCTGTTTAGAGTTTTTGTTGGATTCGAGCAGGTGTTGTTTCGCGATAATTCGCTTCTTTGATGCAATTCCACTCTAATTTTTAACATTCTCTGAATTGTGTAACACTTGTCTCAAAGCGTCTCTGAGGCATAGTAGAGACGGCTGGGTACAGTTTTTGTTGGATCCGAGCAGGTGTTGTTTCGCGATAATTCGCTTGTTTAAAGCAATTTCACTCTAATTTTTAACATTCTCTGATTTGTGTAACACTTGTCTCAAAGCGTCTCTGAGGCTTAGTAGAGACGGCTGGGCTCAGTTTTTGTTGGATTCGAGCAGGAGTTGTTACGCGATAATTCGCTTGTTTGAAGCAATTCCACTCTAATATTTGACATTCTCTGATATTTGTAACACTTGTCTCAAAGAGTCTCTGAGGCTTAATAGAGACGGCTGGTTAGAGTTTTTGTTGGATTCGAGCAGGTGTTGTTTCGGGATAATTCGCTTGTTTGAAGCAATTCCACTCTAATTTTTGACACTCTCTGATATTTGTAACACTTGTCTCAAAACGTCTCTGATGCTTAGTAGAGACGGCTGGTTAGAGTTTTTGTTGGATTCGAGGAGGTGTTGTTTCGCGATAATTCGCTTGTTTGAAGCAATTCCACTCTAATTTTTGACATTCTCTGATATTTGTAACAGTTGTCTCAAAGCGTCTCTGATGCTTAGTAGAGACGGCTGGTTAGAGTTTTTGTTGGATACGAGAAGGTGTTGTTTCGCGATAATTCGCTTGTTTGAAGCAATTCCACTCTAATTTTTCACATTCTATGACATTTGTAAAATTGTCTCAAAGCGTCTCTGAGGCTAAGTAGAGACGGCTGGTTAGAGTTTTTGTTGGATTCGAGCAGGTGTTGTTTCGCGATAATTCGCTTGTTTAAAGCAATTTCACTCTAATTTTTAACATTCTCTGAATTGTGTAACACTTGTCTCAAAGCGTCTCTGAGGCTTAGTAGAGACGGCTGGGTACAGTTTTTGTTGGATTCGAGCAGGTGTTGTTTCGCGATAATTCGCTTGTTTGAAGCAATTCCACTCTAATTTTTGACACTCTCTGATATTTGTAACACTTGTCTCAAAACGTCTCTGATGCTTAGTAGAGACGGCTGGTTAGAGTTTTTGTTGGATTCGAGGAGGTGTTGTTTCGCGATAATTCGCTTGTTTGAAGCAATTCCACTCTAATTTTTGACATTCTCTGATATTTGTAACACTTGTCTCAAAGCGTCTCTGATGCTTAGTAGAGACGGCTGGTTAGAGTTTTTGTTGGATTCGAGCAGGTGTTGTTTCGTGATAATTCGCTTGTTTGAAGCAATTCCACTCTAATTTTTGACATTCTCTGATATTTGTAACACTTGTCTCAAAGCGTCTCTGAGGCTTAGTAGAGACGGCTGGGTACAGTTTTTGTTGGATTCGAGCAGGTGTTGTTTCGCGATAATTCGCTTGTTTAAAGCAATTTCACTCTAATTTTTAACATTCCCTGATTTGTGTAACACTTGTCTCAAAGCGTCTCTGAGGCTTAGTAGAGACGGCTGGGCTCAGTTTTTGTTGGATTCGAGCAGGTGTTGTTTCGCGATAATTCGCTTGTTTGAAGCAATTCCACTCTAATTTTTGACATTCTCTGATATTTGTAAAACTTGTCTCAAAGCGTCTCTGAGGCTTAGTAGAGACGGCTGGTTAGAGTTTTTGTTGGATTCGAGCAGGTGTTGTTTCGCGATAATTCGCTTGTTTGAAGCAATTCCACTCTAATTTTTAACATTCTCTGAATTGTGTAACACTTGTCTCAGAGCGTCTCTGAGGCTTATTAGAGACGGCTGGTTAGAGTTTTTGTTGGATTCGAGCAGGTGTTGTTTGGCGATAATTCGCTTGTTTGAAGCAATTCCACTCTAATTTTTAACATTCTCTGAATTGTGTAACACTTGTCTCAAAGCGTCTCTGAGGCTTAGTAGAGACGGCTGGGTACAGTTTTTGTTGGATCCGAGCAGGTGTTGTTTCGTGATAATTCGCTTGTTTAAAGCAATTTAACTCTAATTTTTAACATTCTCTGATTTGTGTAACACTTGTCTCAAAGCGTCTCTGATGCTTAGTAGAGACGGCTGGTTAGAGTTTTTGTTGGATTCGAGCAGGTGTTGTTTCGCGATAATTCGCTTGTTTGAAGCATTTCCACTCTAATTTTTGACATTCTCTGATATTTGTAACAGTTGTCTCAAAGCGTCTCTGATGCTTAGTAGAGACGGCTGGTTAGAGTTTTTGTTGGATACGAGTAGGTGTTGTTTCGCGATAATTCGCTTGTTTGAAGCAATTACACTCTAATTTTTCACATTCTATGATATTTGTAAAATTGTCTCAAAGCGTCTCTGAGGCTAAGTAGAGACGGCTGGTTAGAGTTTTTGTTGGATTCGAGCAGGTGTTTTTTCATGATAATTCGCTTGTTTGAAGCAATTCCACTCTAATTTTTAACATTCTCTGAATTGTGTAACACTTGTCTCAGAGCGTCTCTGAGGCTTAGTAGAGACGGCTGGTTAGAGTTTTTGTTGGATTCGAGCAGGTGTTTTTTCGCGATAATTCGCTTGTTTGAAGCAATTCCACTCTAATTTTTGACATTCTCTGATATTTGTAACACTTGTCTCAAAGCGTCTCTGAGGCTTAGTAGAGACGGCTGGGTACAGTTGTTGTTGGATCCGAGCAGGTGTTGTTTCGCGATAATTCGCTTGTTTAAAGCAATTTCACTCTAATTTTTAACATTCCCTGATTTGTGTAACACTTGTCTCAAAGCGTCTCTGAGGCTTAGTAGAGACGGCTGGGCTCAGTATTTGTTGGATTCGAGCAGGTGTTGTTTCGCGATAATTCGCTTGTTTGAAGCAATTCCACTCTAATTTTTGACATTCTCTGATATTTGTAACACTTGTCTCAAAGCGTCTCTGAGGCTTAGTAGAGACGGCTGGTTAGAGTTTTTGTTGGATTCGAGCAGGTGTTGTTTCGCGATAATTCGCTTGTTTGAAGCAATTCCACTCTAATTTTTAACATTCTCTGAATTGTGTAACACTTGTCTCAGAGCGTCTCTGAGGCTTAGTAGAGACGGCTGCTTAGAGTTTTTGTTGGATTCGAGCAGGTGTTGTTTGGCGATAATTCGCTTGTTTGAAGCAATTCCACTCTAATTTTTAACATTCTCTTAATTGTGTAACACTTGTCTCATAGCGTCTCTGCGGCTTAGTAGAGACGGCTGGGCACAGTTTTTGTTGGATACGAGCAGGTGTTGTTTCGCGATAATTCGCTTGTTTGAAGCAATTCCACTCTAATTTTTGACATTCTCTGATATTTGTAACACTTGTCTCAAAGCGTCTCTAAGGCTTAGTAGAGACGGCTGGTTAGATTTTTTGTTGGATTCGAGCAGGTGTTGTTTCGCGATAATTCGCTTGTTTGATGCAATTCCACTCTAATTTTTAACATTCTCTGAATTGTGTAACACTTGTCTCAAAGCGTCTCTGAGGCTTAGTAGAGACGGCTGGGTACAGTTTTTGTTGGATCCGAGCAGGTGTTGTTTCGCGATAATTCGCTTGTTTAAAGCAATTTAACTCTAATTTTTAACATTCTCTGATTTGTGTAACACTTGTCTCAAAGCGTCTCTGATGCTTAGTAGAGACGGCTGGTTAGAGTTTTTGTTGGATTCGAGCAGGTGTTGTTTCGCGATAATTCGCTTGTTTGAAGCATTTCCACTCTAATTTTTGACATTCTCTGATATTTGTAACAGTTGTCTCAAAGCGTCTCTGATGCTTAGTAGAGACGGCTGGTTAGAGTTTTTGTTGGATACGAGTAGGTGTTGTTTCGCGATAATTCGCTTGTTTGAAGCAATTCCACTCTAATTTTTCACAATCTATGATATTTCTAAAATTGTCTCAAAGCGTCTCTGAGGCTAAGTAGAGACGGCTGGTTAGAGTTTTTGTTGGATTCGAGCAGGTGTTTTTTCGCGATAATTCGCTTGTTTAAGGCAATTTCACTCTAATTTTTAACATTCTCTGAATTGTGTAACACTTGTCTCAAAGCATTTGTGAGGCTTAATAGAGACGGCTGGGCACAGTTTTGTTGGATTCGAGCAGGTGTTGTTTCGCGATAATTCGCTTGTTTGAAGCAATTCCACTCTAATTTTTGACATTCTCTGATATTTGTAACACTTGTCTCAAAGCGTCTCTGAGGCTTAGTAGAGACGGCTGGTTAGTTTTTGTTGGATTCGAGCAGGTGTTGTTTCGCGATATTTCGCTTGGTTGAAGCAATTCCACTCTAATTTTTGACATTCTCTGATATTTGTCACACTTGTCTCAAAGCGTCTCTGAGGCTTAGTAGAGACGGCTGGTTAGAGTTTTTGTTGGATTCGAGCAGGTGTTGTTTCACGATAATTCGCTTGTTTGAAGCAATTCCACTCTAATTTTTGACAGTCTCTGATATTTGTAACACTTGTCTCAAAGCGTCTCTGAGGCTTAGTAGAGACGGCTGTTTAGAGTTTTTTTTGGAATCGAGCAGGTGTTGTTTCGCGATAATTCGCTTCTTTGGTGCAATTCCACTCTAATTTTTAACATTCTCTGAATTGTGTAACACTTGTCTCAAAGCGTCTCTGAGGCTTAGTAGAGACGGCTGGGTACAGTTTTTGTTGGATCCGAGCAGGTGTTGTTTCGCGATAATTCGCTTGTTTAAAGCAATTTCACTCTAATTTTTAACATTCTCTGATTTGTGTAACACTTGTCTCAAAGCGTCTCTGAGGCTTAGTAGAGACGGCTGGGCTCAGTTTTTGTTGGATTCGAGCAGGAGTTGTTACGCGATAATTCGCTTGTTTGAAGCAATTCCACTCTAATATTTGACATTCTCTGATATTTGTAACACTTGTCTCAAAGAGTCTCTGAGGCTTAGTAGAGACGGCTGGTTAGAGTTTTTGTTGGATTCGAGCAGGTGTTGTTTCAGGATAATTCGCTTGTTTGAAGCAATTCCACTCTAATTTTTGACACTCTCTGATATTTGTAACACTTGTCTCAAAACGTCTCTGATGCTTAGTAGAGACGGCTGGTTAGAGTTTTTGTTGGATTCGAGGAGGTGTTGTTTCGCGATAATTCGCTTGTTTGAAGCAATTCCACTCTAATTTTTGACATTCTCTGATATTTGTAACACTTGTCTCAAAGCGTCTCTGATGCTTAGTAGAGACGGCTGGTTAGAGTTTTTGTTGGATTCGAGCAGGTGTTTTTTCGCGATAATTCGCTTGTTTGAAGCAATTCCACTCTAATTTTTGACATTCTCTGATATTTGTAACACTTGTCTCAAAGCTAAGTAGAGACGGTTGGTTAGAGTTTTTGTTGGATTCGAGCAGGTGTTGTTTCGCGATAATTCGCTTGTTTAAAGCAATTTCACTCTAATTTTTAACATTCTCTGAATTGTGTAACACTTGTCTCAGACCGTCTCTGAGGCTTAGTAGAGACGGCTGGGCACAGTTTTTGTTGGATTCGAGCAGGTGTTGTTTCCCGATAATTCGCTTGTTTGAAGCAATTCCACTCTAATTTTTGACATTCTCTGATATTTGTAACACTTGTCTCAAAGCGTCTCTGAGGCTTAGTAGAGACGGCTGGTTAGAGTTTTTGTTGGATTCGCGCAGGTGTTGTTTCGCGATAATTCGCTTGTTTGGTGCAATTCCACTCTAATTTTTAACATTCTCTGAATTGTGTAACACTTGACTCAAAGCGTCTCTGAGGCTTAGTAGAGACGGCTGGGTACAGTTTTTGTTGGATCCGAGCAGGTGTTGTTTCGTGATAATTCGCTTGTTTAAAGCAATTTCACTCTAATTTTTAACATTCTCTGATTTGTGTAACACTTGTCTCAAAGCGTCTCTGATGCTTAGTAGAGACGCTGGTTAGTGTTTTTGTTGGATTCGAGCAGGTGTTGTTTCGCGATAATTCGCTTGTTTGAAGCAATTCCACTCTAATTTTTCACATTCTATGATATTTGTAAAATTGTCTCAAAGCGTCTCTGAGGCTTAGTGGAGACGGCTGGGCACAGTTTTTGTTGGATTCGAGCAGGTGTTGTTTCGGGATAATTCGCTTGTTTGAAGCAATTCCACTCTAATTTTTGACACTCTCTGATATTTGTAACACTTGTCTCAAAACGTCTCTGATGCTTAGTAGAGACGGCTGGTTAGAGTTTTTGTTGGATTCGAGGAGGTGTTGTTTCGCGATAATTCGCTTGTTTGAAGCAATTCCACTCTAATTTTTGACATTCTCTGATATTTGTAACACTTGTCTCAAAGCGTCTCTGATGCTTAGTAGAGACGGCTGGTTAGAGTTTTTGTTGGATTCGAGCAGGTGTTTTTTCGCGATAATTCGCTTGTTTGAAGCAATTCCACTCTAATTTTTGACATTCTCTGATATTTGTAACACTTGTCTCAAAGCTAAGTAGAGACGGCTGGTTAGAGTTTTTGTTGGATTCGAGCAGATGTTGTTTCGCGATAATTCGCTTGTTTAAAGCAATTTCACTCTAATTTTTAACATTCTCTGAATTGTGTAACACTTGTCTCAGACCGTCTCTGAGGCTTAGTAGAGACGGCTGGGCACAGTTTTTGTTGGATTCGAGCAGGTGTTGTTTCGCGATAATTCGCTTGTTTGAAGCAATTCCACTCTAATTTTTGACATTCTCTGATATTTGTAACACTTGACTCAAAGCGTCTCTGAGGCTTAGTAGAGACGGCTGGGTACAGTTTTTGTTGGATCCGAGCAGGTGTTGTTTCGTGATAATTCGCTTGTTTAAAGCAATTTCACTCTAATTTTTAACATTCTCTGATTTGTGTAACACTTGTCTCAAAGCGTCTCTGATGCTTAGTAGAGACGGCTGGTTAGTGTTTTTGTTGGATTCGAGCAGGTGTTGTTTCGCGATAATTCGCTTGTTTGAAGCAATTCCACTCTAATTTTTCACATTCTATGATATTTGTAAAATTGTCTCAAAGCGTCTCTGAGGCTTAGTGGAGACGGCTGGGCACAGTTTTTGTTGGATTCGAGCAGGTGTTGTTTCGTGCTAATTCGCTTGTTTGAAGCAATTCCACTCTAATTTTTGACATTCTCTGATATTTGTAACACTTGTCTCAAAGCGTCTCTGAGGCTTAGTAGAGACGGCTGGTTCGAGTTTTTGTTGGATTCGAGGAGGTGGTGTTTCGCGATAATTCGCTTGTTTGAAGCAATTCCACTCTAATTTTTGACATTCTCTGATATTTGTAACACTTGCCTCAAAGCGTCTCTGATGCTTAGTAGAGACGGCTGGTTAGAGTTTTTGTTGGATTCGAGCAGGTGTTGTTTCGCGATAATTCGCTTGTTTGATGCAATTCCACTCTAATTTTTGACATTCTCTGATATTTGTAACACTTGCCTCAAAGCGTCTCTGATGCTTAGTAGAGACGGCTGGTTAGAGTTTTTGTTGGATTCGAGCAGGTGTTGTTTCGCGATAATTCGCTTGTTTAAAGCAATTTCACTCTAATTTTTAACATTCTCTGAATTGTGTAACACTTGTCTCAAAGCGTCTCTGAGGCTTAGTAAAGACGGCTGGGCACAGTTTTTGTTGGATTCGAGCAGGTGCTGTTTCGCGATAATACGCCTGTTTGAAGCAATTCCACTCTAATTTTTGACATTCTCTGATATTTGTAACACTTGTCTCAAAGCGTCTCTGATGCTTAGTAGAGACGGCTGCTTAGAGTTTTTGTTGGATTCCAGCAGGTGTTGTTTCGCGATAATTCGCTTGTTTAAAGCAATTTCACTCTAATTTTTAACATTCTCTGAATTGTGTAACACTTGTCTCAAAGCGTCTCTGATGCTTAGTAGAGACGGCTGGTTAGTGTTTTTGTTGGATTCGAGCAGGTGTTGTTTCGCGATAATTTGCTTGTTTGAAGCCATTCCACTCTAATTTTTCACATTCTATGATATTTGTAAAATTGTCTCAAAGCGTCTCTAAGGCTTAGTAGAGACGGCTGGGCACAGTATTTGTTGGATTCGAGCAGGTGTTGTTTCGTGCTAATTCGCTTGTTTGAAGCAATTCCACTCTAATGTTTGACATTCTCTGATATTTGTAACACTTGTCTCAAAGCGTCTCTGAGGCTTAGTAGAGACGGCTGGTTCGAGTTTTTGTTGGATTCGAGCAGGTGTTGTTTCGCGATAATTCGCTTGGTTGAAGCAATTCCACTCTAATTTTTGACATTCTCTGATATTTGTCACACTTGTCTCAAAGCGTCTCTGAGGCTTAGTAGAGACGGCTGGTTAGAGTTTTTGTTGGATTCGAGCAGGTGTTGTTTCGCGATAATTCGCTTGTTTGAAGCAATTCCACTCTAATTTTTGACAGTCTCTGATATTTGTAACACTTGTCTCAAAGCGTCTCTGAGGCTTAGTAGAGACGGCTGGGTACAGTTTTTTTTGGATTCGAGCAGGTGTTGTTTCGCGATAATTCGCTTCTTTGATGCAATTCCACTCTAATTTTTAACATTCTCTGAATTGTGTAACACTTGTCTCAAAGCGTCTCTGAGGCTTAGTAGAGACGGCTGGGCTCAGTTTTTGTTGGATTCGAGCAGGAGTTGTTACGCGATAACTCGCTTGTTTGAAGCAATTCCACTCTAATATTTGACATTCTCTGATATTTGTAACACTTGTCTCAAAGAGTCTCTGAGGCTTAGTAGAGACGGCTGGTTAGAGTTTTTGTTGGATTCGAGTAGGTGTTGTTTCGGGATAATTCGCTTGTTTGAAGCAATTCCACTCTAATTTTTGACATTCTCTGATATTTGTAACACTTGTCTCAAAGCGTCTCTGATGCTTAGTAGAGACGGCTGGTTAGAGTTTTTGTTGGATTCGAGCAGGTGTTTTTTCGCGATAATTCGCTTGTTTGAAGCAATTCCACTCTAATTTTTGACATTCTCTGATATTTGTAACACTTGTCTCAAAGCTAAGTAGAGACGGCTGGTTAGAGTTTTTGTTGGATTCGAGCAGGTGTTGTTTCGCGATAATTCGCTTGTTTAAAGCAATTTCACTCTAAGTTTTAACATTGTCTGAATTGTGTAACACTTGTCTCAAACCGTCTCTGAGGCTTAGTAGAGACGGCTGGGCACAGTTTTTGTTGGATTCGAGCAGGTGTTGTTTCGCGATAATTCGCTTGTTTGAAGCAATTCCACTCTAATTTTTCACATTCTATGATATTTGTAAAATTGTCTCAAAGCGTCTCTGAGGCTTAGTGGAGAAGGCTGGGCACAGTTTTTGTTGGATTCGAGCAGGTGTTGTTTCGTGCTAATTCGCTTGTTTGAAGCAATTCCACTCTAATTTTTGACATTCTCTGATATTTGTAACACTTGTCTCAAAGCGTCTCTGAGGCTTAGTAGAGACGGCTGGTTCGAGTTTTTGTTGGATTCTAGGAGGTGGTGTTTTCGCGATAATTCGCTTGTTTTAAGCAATTCCACTCTAATTTTTGACATTCTCTGATATTTGTAACACTTGCCTCAAAGCTCCTCTGATGCTTAGTAGAGACGGCAGGTTAGAGTTTTTGTTGGATTCGAGCAGGTGTTGTTTCGCGATAATTCGCTTGTTTGATGCAATTCCACTCTAATTTTTGACATTCTCCTATATTTGTAACACTTGCCTCAAAGCGTCTCTGATGCTTAGTAGAGACGGCTGGTTAGAGTTTTTGTTGGATTCGAGCAGGTGTTGTTTCGCGATAATTCGCTTGTTTAAGGCAATTTCACTCTAATTTTTAACATTCTCTGAATTGTGTAACACTTGTCTCAAAGCGTCTCTGAGGCTTAGTAAAGACGGCTGGGCACAGTTTTTGTTGGATTCGAGCAGGTGCTGTTTCGCGATAATACGCTTGTTTGAAGCAATTCCACTCTAATTTTTGACATTCTCTGATATTTGTAACACTTGTCTCAAAGCGTCTCTGATGCTTAGTAGAGACGGCTGCTTAGAGTTTTTGTTGGATTCGAGCAGGTGTTGTTTCGCGATAATTCGCTTGTTTAAAGCAATTTCACTCTAATTTTTAACATTCTCTGAATTGTGTAACACTTGTCTCAAAGCGTCTCTGATGCTTAGTAGAGACGGCTGGTTAGTGTTTTTGTTGGATTCGAGCAGGTGTTGTTTGGCGATAATTCGCTTGTTTGAAGCCATTCCACTCTAATTTTTCACATTCTATGATATTTGTAAAATTGTCTCAAAGCGTCTCTGAGGCTTAGTAGAGACGGCTGGGCACAGTTTTTGTTGGATTCGAGCAGGGATTGTTTCGTGCTAATTTGCTTGTTTGAAGCAATTCCACTCTAATTTTTGACATTCTCTGATATTTGTAACACTTGTCTCAAAGCGTCTCTGAGGCTTAGTAGAGACGGCTGGTTCGAGTTTTTGTTGGATTCGAGGAGGTGTTGTTTCGCGATAATTCGCTTGTTTGAAGCAATTCCACTCTAATTTTTGACATTCTCTGATATTTGTAACACTTGCCTCAAAGCGTCTCTGATGCTTAGTAGAGACGGCTGGTTAGAGTTTTTGTTGGATTCGAGCAGGTGTTGTTTCGCGATAATCGCTTGTTTGATGCAATTCCACTCTAATTTTTGACATTCTCTGATATTTGTAACACTTGCCTCAAAGCGTCTCTGATGCTTAGTAGAGACGGCTGGTTAGAGTTTTTGTTGGATTCGAGCAGGTGTTGTTTCGCGATAATTCGCTTGTTGAAAGCAATTTCACTCCAATTTTTAACATTCTCTGAATTGTGTAACACTTGTCTCAAAGCGTCTCTGAGGCTTAGTAGAGACGGCTGGGCACAGTTTTTGTTGGATTCGAGCAGGTGTTGTTTCGCGATAATACGCTTGTTTGAAGCAATTCCACTCTAATTTTTGACATTCTCTGATATTTGTAACACTTGTCTCAAAGCGTCTCTGATGCTTAGTAGAGACGGCTGCTTAGAGTTTTTGTTGGATTCGAGCAGGTGTTGTTTCGCGATAATTCGCTTGTTTAAAGCAATTTCACTCTAATTTTTAACATTCTCTGAATTGTGTAACACTTGTCTCAAAGCGTCTCTGAGGCTTAGTAGAGACGGCTGGTTAGAGTTTTTGTTGGATTCGCGCAGGTGTTGTTTCGCGATAATTCGCTTGTTTAAAGCAATTTCACTCTAATTTTTAACATTCTCTGAATTGTGTAACACTTGTCTCAAAGCGTCTCTGAGGCTTTGTAGAGACGGCTGGGCTCAGTTTTTGTTGGATTCGAGCAGGTGTTGTTTCGCGATAATTCGCTTGTTTGAAGCAATTCCACTCTAATTTTTGACATTCTCTGATATTTGTAACACTTGTCTCAAAGCGTCTCTGAGGCTTAGTAGAGACGGCTGGGCTCAGTTTTTGTTGGATTCGAGCAGGTGTTGTTTCGCGATAATTCGCTTGTTTGAAGCAATTCCACTCTAATTTTTGACATTCTCTGATATTTGTAACACGTGTCTCAAAGCGTCTCTGAGGCTTAGTAGAGACGGCTGGTTAGAGTTTTTGTTGGATTCGAGCGGGTGTTGTTTCGCGATAATTCGCTTGTTTGAAGCAATTCCACTCTAATTTTTAACATTCTCTGAATTGTGTAACACTTGTCTCAAAGCGTCTCTGAGGCTTAGTAGAGACGGCTGGTTAGAGTTTTTGTTGGATTCGAGCAGGTGTTGTTTCGCGATAATTCGCATGTTTGAAGCAATTCCACTCTAATTTTTAACATTCTCTGATATTTGTAATACTTGTCTCAAAGCGTCTCTGAGGCTTAGTAGAGACGGCTGGTTAGAGTTTTTGTTGGATTCGAGCAGGTGTTGTTTCGCGATAATTCGCTTGTTTGATGCAATTCCGCTCTAATTTTTAACATTCTCTGAATTGTGTAACACTTGTCTCAAAGCGTCTCTGAGGCTTAGTAGAGACGGCTGGGTACAGTTTTTGTTGGATCCGAGCAGGTGTTGTTTCGCGATAATTCGCTTGTTTAAAGCAATTTCACTCTAATTTTTAACATTCTCTGATTTGTGTAACACTTGTCTCAAAGCGTCTCTGATGCTTAGTAGAGACGGCTGGTTAGTGTTTTTGTTGGATTCGAGCAGGTGTTGTTTCGCGATAATTCGCTTGTTTGAAGCAATTCCACTCTAATTTTTCACATTCTATGATATTTGTAAAATTGTCTCAAAGCGTCTCTGAGGCTAAGTAGAGACGGCTGGTTAGAGTTTTCGTTGGATTCGAGCAGGTGTTGTTTCGCGATAATTCGCTTGTTTAAAGCAATTTCACTCTAATTTTTAACATTCTCTGAATTGTGTAACACTTGTCTCAAAGCATCTCTGAGGCTTAGTAGAGACGGCTGGGCACAGTTTTTGTTGGATTCGAGCAGGTGTTGTTTCGCGCTAATTCGCTTGTTTGAAGCAATTCCACTCTAATTTTTGACACTCTCTGATATTTGTAACACTTGTCTCAGAGCGTCTCGGATGCTTAGTAGAGACGGCTGGTTAGAGTTTTTGTTGGATTCGAGGAGGTGTTGTTTCGCGATAATTCGCTTGTTTGAAGCAATTCCACTCTAATTTTTGACATTCTCTGATATTTGTAACACTTGCCTCAAAGCGTCTCTGATGCTTAGTAGAGACGGCTGGTTAGAGTTTTTGTTGGATTCAGCAGGTGTTGTTTCGCGATAATTCGCTTGTTTGAAGCAATTCCACTCTAATTTTTGACATACTCTGATATTTGTAACACTTGTCTCAAAGCGTCTCTGAGGCTTAGTAGAGACGGCTGGTTAGAGTTTTTGTTGGATTCGAGCAGGTGTTGTTTCGCGATAATTCGCTTGTTTGATGCAATTCCACTCTAATTTTTAACATTCTCTGAATTGTGTAACACTTGTCTCAAAGCGTCTCTGAGGCTTAGTAGAGACGGCTGGGTACAGTTTTTGTTGGATTCGAGCAGGTGTTGTTTCGCGATAATTCGCTTGTTTAAAGCAATTTCACTCTAATTTTTAACATTCTCTGATTTGTGTAACACTTGTCTCAAAGCGTCTCTGATGCTTAGTAGAGACGGTTGGTTAGAGTTTTTGTTGGATTCGAGCAGGTGTTGTTTCGCGATAATTCGCTTGTTTGAAGCAATTCCACTCTAGTTTTTGACATTCTCTGATATTTGTAACAGTTGTCTCAAAGCGTCTCTGATGCTTAGTAGAGACGGCTGGTTAGAGTTTTTGTTGGATACGAGCAGGTGTTGTTTCGCGATAATTCGCTTGTTTGAAGCAATTCCACTCTAATTTTTCATATTCTATGATATTTGTAAAATTGTCTCAAAGCGTCTCTGAGGCTAAGTAGAGACGGCTGGTTAGAGTTTTTGTTGGATTCGTGCGGGTGTTGTTTCGCGATAATTCGCTTGTTTAAAGCAATTTCACTCAAATTTTTAACATTCTCTGAATTGTGTAACACTTGTCTCAAAGCATCTCTGAGGCTTAGTAGAGACGGCTGGGCACAGTTTTTGTTGGATTAGAGCAGGTGCTGTTTCGCGATAATTCGCTTGTTTGAAGCAATTCCACTCTAATTTTTGACATTCTCTGATATTTGTAACACTTGTCTCAAAGCGTCTCTGAGGCTTAGTAGAGACGGCTGGTTAGAGTTTTTGTTGGATTCGAGCAGGTGTTGTTTCGCGATAATTCGCTTGTTTGAAGCAATTCCACTCTAATTTTTAACATTCTCTGAATTGTGTAACACTTGTCTCAGAGCGTCTCTGAGGCTTAGTAGAGACGGCTGGTTAAAGTTTTTGTTGGATTCGAGCAGGTGTTGTTTGGCGATAATTCGCTATTTTGAAGCAATTCCCCTCTAATTTTTAACATTCTCTGAAGTGTGTAACACTTGTCCCAAAGCGTCTCTGAGGCTTAGTAGAGACGGCTGGGCACAGTTTTTGTTGGATTCGAGCAGGTGTTGTTTCGCGATAATTCGCTTGTTTGAAGCAATTCCACTCTAATTTTTGACATTCTCTGATATTTGTAACACTTGTCTCAAAGCGTCTCTGAGGCTTAGTAGAGACGGCTGGGTACAGTTTTTGTTGGATCCGAGCAGGTGTTGTTTCGCGATAATTCGCTTGTGTAAAGCAATTTCACTCTAATTTTTAACATTCTCTGATTTGTGTAACACTTGTCTCAAAGCGTCTCTGATGCTTAGTAGAGACGGCTGGTTAGAGTCTTTGTTGGATTCGAGCAGGTGTTGTTTCGCGATAATTCGCTTGTTTGAAGCATTTCCACTCTAATTTTTGACATTCTCTGATATTTGTAACAGTTGTCTCAAAGCGTCTCTGATGCTTAGTAGAGACGGCTGGTTAGAGTTTTTGTTGGATACGAGCAGGTGTTGTTTCGCAATAATTCGCTTGTTTGAAGCAATTCCACTCTAATTTTTAACATTCTCTGAATTGTGTAACACTTGTCTCAAAGCGTCTCTGAGCCTTAGTAGAGACGGCTGGGCACAGTTTTTGTTGGATCCGAGCAGATGTTGTTTCGCGATAATTCGCTTCTTTAAAGCAATTTCACTCTAATTTTTAACATTCTCTGATTTGTGTAACACTTGTCTCAAAGCGTCTCTGAGGCTTAGCAGAGACGGCTGGGCTCAGTTTTTGTTGGATTTGAGCAGGTGTTGTTTCGCGATAATTCGCTTGTTTGAAGCAATTCCACTCTAATTTTTGACAATTCTCTGATATTTATAACACTTGTCTCAAAGCGTCTCTTAGGTTTAGTAGAGACGGCTGGTTAGAGTTTTTGTTGGATTCGAGCAGGTGTTGTTTCGCGATAATTCGCTTGTTTCAAGCAATTCCACTCTAATTTTTAACATTCTCTGAATTGTGTAACACTTGTCTCAAAGCGTCTCTGAGGCTTAGTAGAGACGGCTGGTTAGAGTGTTTGTTGGATTCGAGCAGGTGTTGTTTGGCGATAATTCGCTTGTTTGAAGCAATTCCACTCTAATTTTTAACATTCTCTGAATTGTGTAACACTTGTCTCAAAGCGTCTCTGAGCCTTAGTAGAGACGGCTGGGCACAGTTTTTGTTGGATCCGAGCAGATGTTGTTTCGCGATAATTCGCTTGTTTAAAGCAATTTCACTCTAATTTTTAACATTCTCTGCTTTGTGTAACACTTATCTCAAAGCATCTCTGAGGCTTAGCAGAGACGGCTGGGCTCAGTTTTTGTTGGATTCGAGCAGGTGTTGTTTCGCGATAATTCGCTTGTTTGAAGCAATTCCACTCTAATTTTTGACAATTCTCTTATATTTATAACACTTGTCTCAAAGCGTCTCTGAGGCTTAGTAGAGACGGCTGGTTAGAGTTTTTGTTGGATTCGAGCAGGTGTTGTTTCGCGATAATTCGCTTGTTTGAAGCAATTCCACTCTAATTTTTAACATTCTCTGAATTGTGTAACACTTGTCTCAAAGCGTCTCTGAGGCTTAGTAGAGACGGCTGGTTAGAGTTTTTGTTGGATTCGAGCAGGTGTTGTTTGGCGATAATTCGCTTGTTTGAAGCAATTCCACTCTAATTTTTAACATTCTCTGAATTGTGTAACAGTTGTCTCAGAGCGTCTCTGATGCTTAGTAGAGACGGCTGGTTAGAGTTTTTGTTGGATTCGAGCAGGTGTTGTTTCGCGATAATTCGCTTTTTTGAAGCAATTCCACTCTAATTTTTAACATTCTCTGAACTGTGTAACACTTGTCTCAAAGCGTCTCTGAGGCTTAGTAGAGACGGCGGGTTAGAGTTTTTGTTGGATTCGAGCAGGTGTTGTTTGGCGATAATTCGCTTGTTTGAAGCAATTCCACTCTAATTTTTAAAATTCTCTGAATTGTGTAACAGTTGTCTCACAGCGTCTCTGATGCTTAGTAGAGACGGCTGGTTAGAGTTTTTGTTGGATACGAGCAGGTGTTGTTTCGCGATAATTCGCTTGTTTAAAGCAATTTCACTCTAATTTTTAACATTCTCTGAATTGTGTAACACTTGTCTCAAAGCGTCTCTGAGGCTTAGTAGAGACGGCTGGGTACAGTTTTTGTTGGATCCGAGCAGGTGTTGT
The DNA here is from genome assembly GCA_030765045.1 of Tenodera sinensis. Classification (NCBI taxonomy): domain Eukaryota; kingdom Metazoa; phylum Arthropoda; class Insecta; order Mantodea; family Mantidae; genus Tenodera; species Tenodera sinensis. Next base: position 213,447,902 of record CM060964.1, on the reverse strand, counting down.
TTCGCGATAATTCGCTTGTTTAAAGCAATTTCACTCTAATTTTTAACATTCTCTGATTTGTGTAACACATGTCTCAAAGCGTCTCTGAGGCTTAGCAGAGACGGCTGGGCTCAGTTTTTGTTGGATTCGAGCAGGTGTTGTTTCGCGATAATTCGCTTGTTTGAAGCAATTCCACTCTAATTTTTGACAATTCTCTGATATTTATAACACTTGTCTCAAAGCGTCTCTTAGGTTTAGTAGAGACGGCTGGTTAGAGTTTTTGTTGGATTCGAGCAGGTGTTGTTTCGCGATAATTCGCTTGTTTCAAGCAATTCCACTCTAATTTTTAACATTCTCTGAATTGTGTAACACTTGTCTCAAAGCGTCTCTGAGGCTTAGTAGAGACGGCTGGTTAGAGTGTTTGTTGGATTCGAGCAGGTGTTGTTTGGCGATAATTCGCTTGTTTGAAGCAATTCCACTCTAATTTTTAACATTCTCTGAATTGTGTAACACTTGTCTCAAAGCGTCTCTGAGCCTTAGTAGAGACGGCTGGGCACAGTTTTTGTTGGATCCGAGCAGATGTTGTTTCGCGATAATTCGCTTGTTTAAAGCAATTTCACTCTAATTTTTAACATTCTCTGCTTTGTGTAACACTTATCTCAGAGCATCTCTGAGGCTTAGCAGAGACGGCTGGGCTCAGTTTTTGTTGGATTCGAGCAGGTGTTGTTTCGCGATAATTCGCTTGTTTGAAGCAATTCCACTCTAATTTTTGACAATTCTCTTATATTTATAACACTTGTCTCAAAGCGTCTCTGAGGCTTAGTAGAGACGGCTGGTTAGAGTTTTTGTTGGATTCGAGCAGGTGTTGTTTCGCGATAATTCGCTTGTTTGAAGCAATTCCACTCTAATTTTTAACATTCTCTGAATTGTGTAACACTTGTCTCAAAGCGTCTCTGAGGCTTAGTAGAGACGGCTGGTTAGAGTTTTTGTTGGATTCGAGCAGGTGTTGTTTGGCGATAATTCGCTTGTTTGAAGCAATTCCACTCTAATTTTTAACATTCTCTGAATTGTGTAACAGTTGTCTCAGAGCGTCTCTGATGCTTAGTAGAGACGGCTGGTTAGAGTTTTTGTTGGATTCGAGCAGGTGTTGTTTCGCGATAATTCGCTTTTTTGAAGCAATTCCACTCTAATTTTTAACATTCTCTGAACTGTGTAACACTTGTCTCAAAGCGTCTCTGAGGCTTAGTAGAGACGGCTGGTTAGAGTTTTTGTTGGATTCGAGCAGGTGTTGTTTCGCGATAATTCGCTTTTTTGAAGCAATTCCACTCTAATTTTTAACATTCTCTGAACTGTGTAACACTTGTCTCAAAGCGTCTCTGAGGCTTAGTAGAGACGGCGGGTTAGAGTTTTTGTTGGATTCGAGCAGGTGTTGTTTGGCGATAATTCGCTTGTTTGAAGCAATTCCACTCTAATTTTTAAAATTCTCTGAATTGTGTAACAGTTGTCTCACAGCGTCTCTGATGCTTAGTAGAGACGGCTGGTTAGAGTTTTTGTTGGATTCGAGCAGGTGTTGTTTCGCGATAATTCGCTTGTTTGAAGCAATTCCACTCTAATTTTTGACAATTCTCTGATATTTATAACACTTGTCTCAAAGCGTCTCTTAGGTTTAGTAGAGACGGCTGGTTAGAGTTTTTGTTGGATTCGAGCAGGTGTTGTTTCGCGATAATTCGCTTGTTTCAAGCAATTCCACTCTAATTTTTAACATTCTCTGAATTGTGTAACACTTGTCTCAAAGCGTCTCTGAGGCTTAGTAGAGACGGCTGGTTAGAGTGTTTGTTGGATTCGAGCAGGTGTTGTTTGGCGATAATTCGCTTGTTTGAAGCAATTCCACTCTAATTTTTAACATTCTCTGAATTGTGTAACACTTGTCTCAAAGCGTCTCTGAGCCTTAGTAGAGACGGCTGGGCACAGTTTTTGTTGGATCCGAGCAGATGTTGTTTCGCGATAATTCGCTTGTTTAAAGCAATTTCACTCTAATTTTTAACATTCTCTGCTTTGTGTAACACTTATCTCAAAGCATCTCTGAGGCTTAGCAGAGACGGCTGGGCTCAGTTTTTGTTGGATTCGAGCAGGTGTTGTTTCGCGATAATTCGCTTGTTTGAAGCAATTCCACTCTAATTTTTGACAATTCTCTTATATTTATAACACTTGTCTCAAAGCGTCTCTGAGGCTTAGTAGAGACGGCTGGTTAGAGTTTTTGTTGGATTCGAGCAGGTGTTGTTTCGCGATAATTCGCTTGTTTGAAGCAATTCCACTCTAATTTTTAACATTCTCTGAATTGTGTAACACTTGTCTCAAAGCGTCTCTGAGGCTTAGTAGAGACGGCTGGTTAGAGTTTTTGTTGGATTCGAGCAGGTGTTGTTTGGCGATAATTCGCTTGTTTGAAGCAATTCCACTCTAATTTTTAACATTCTCTGAATTGTGTAACAGTTGTCTCAGAGCGTCTCTGATGCTTAGTAGAGACGGCTGGTTAGAGTTTTTGTTGGATTCGAGCAGGTGTTGTTTCGCGATAATTCGCTTTTTTGAAGCAATTCCACTCTAATTTTTAACATTCTCTGAACTGTGTAACACTTGTCTCAAAGCGTCTCTGAGGCTTAGTAGAGACGGCGGGTTAGAGTTTTTGTTGGATTCGAGCAGGTGTTGTTTGGCGATAATTCGCTTGTTTGAAGCAATTCCACTCTAATTTTTAAAATTCTCTGAATTGTGTAACAGTTGTCTCACAGCGTCTCTGATGCTTAGTAGAGACGGCTGGTTAGAGTTTTTGTTGGATACGAGCAGGTGTTGTTTCGCGATAATTCGCTAGTTTAAAGCAATTTCACTCTAATTTTTAACATTCTCTGAATTGTGTAACACTTGTCTCAAAGCGTCTCTGAGGCTTAGTAGAGACGGCTGGGTACAGTTTTTGTTGGATCCGAGCAGGTGTTGTTTCGCGATAATTCGCTTGTTTAAAGCAATTTCACTCTAATTTTTAACATTCTCTGATTTGTGTAACACATGTCTCAAAGCGTCTCTGAGGCTTAGTAGAGACGGCTGGGCTCAGTTTTTGTTGGATTCGAGCAGGAGTTGTTACGCGATAATTCGCTTGTTTGAAGCAATTCCACTCTAATTTTTGACATTCTCTGATATTTGTAACACTTGTCTCAAAGCGTCTCTGAGGCTTAGTAGAGACGGCTGGTTAGAGTTTTTGTTGGATTCGAGCAGGTGTTGTTTCGCGATAATTCGCTTGTTTGAAGCAATTCCACTCTAATTTTTCACACTCTCTGATATTTGTAACACTTGTCTCAAAGCGTCTCTTAGGTTTAGTAGAGACGGCTGGTTAGAGTTTTTGTTGGATTCGAGCAGGTGTTGTTTCGCGATAATTCGCTTGTTTGAAGCAATTCCACTCTAATTTTTGACATTCTTTGATATTTGTAACACTTGTCTCAAAGGGTCTCAGATGCTTAGTAGAGACGGCTGGTTAGAGTTTTTGTTGGATTTGAGCAGGTGTTGTTTCGCGATAATTCGCTTGTTTGAAGCAATTCCACTCTAATTTTTCACACTCTCTGATATTTGTAACACTTGTCTCAAAACGTCTCTGATGCTTAGTAGAGACGGCTGGTTAGAGTTTTTGTTGGATTCGAGGAGGTGTTGTTTCGCGATAATTCGCTTGTTTGAAGCAATTCCACTCTAATTTTTGACATTATCTGATATTTGTAACACTTGTCTCAAGGCGTCTCTGATGCTTAGTAGAGACGGCTGGCCACAGTTTTTGTTGGATTCGAGCAGGTGTTGTTTCGCGATAATTCGCTTGTTTGAAGCAATTCCACTCTAATTTTTGACAATTCTCTTATATTTATAACACTTGTCTCAAAGCGTCTCTGAGGCTTAGTAGAGACGGCTGGTTAGAGTTTTTGTTGGATTCGAGCAGGTGTTGTTTCGCGATAATTCGCTTGTTTGAAGCAATTCCACTCTAATTTTTAACATTCTCTGAATTGTGTAACACTTGTCTCAAAGCGTCTCTGAGGCTTAGTAGAGACGGCTGGTTAGAGTTTTTGTTGGATTCGAGCAGGTGTTGTTTGGCGATAATTCGCTTGTTTGAAGCAATTCCACTCTAATTTTTAACATTCTCTGAATTGTGTAACAGTTGTCTCAGAGCGTCTCTGATGCTTAGTAGAGACGGCTGGTTAGAGTTTTTGTTGGATTCGAGCAGGTGTTGTTTCGCGATAATTCGCTTTTTTGAAGCAATTCCACTCTAATTTTTAACATTCTCTGAACTGTGTAACACTTGTCTCAAAGCGTCTCTGAGGCTTAGTAGAGACGGCGGGTTAGAGTTTTTGTTGGATTCGAGCAGGTGTTGTTTGGCGATAATTCGCTTGTTTGAAGCAATTCCACTCTAATTTTTAAAATTCTCTGAATTGTGTAACAGTTGTCTCACAGCGTCTCTGATGCTTAGTAGAGACGGCTGGTTAGAGTTTTTGTTGGATACGAGCAGGTGTTGTTTCGCGATAATTCGCTAGTTTAAAGCAATTTCACTCTAATTTTTAACATTCTCTGAATTGTGTAACACTTGTCTCAAAGCGTCTCTGAGGCTTAGTAGAGACGGCTGGGTACAGTTTTTGTTGGATCCGAGCAGGTGTTGTTTCGCGATAATTCGCTTGTTTAAAGCAATTTCACTCTAATTTTTAACATTCTCTGATTTGTGTAACACATGTCTCAAAGCGTCTCTGAGGCTTAGTAGAGACGGCTGGGCTCAGTTTTTGTTGGATTCGAGCAGGAGTTGTTACGCGATAATTCGCTTGTTTGAAGCAATTCCACTCTAATTTTTGACATTCTCTGATATTTGTAACACTTGTCTCAAAGCGTCTCTGAGGCTTAGTAGAGACGGCTGGTTAGAGTTTTTGTTGGATTCGAGCAGGTGTTGTTTCGCGATAATTCGCTTGTTTGAAGCAATTCCACTCTAATTTTTCACACTCTCTGATATTTGTAACACTTGTCTCAAAACGTCTCTGATGCTTAGTAGAGACGGCTGGTTAGAGTTTTTGTTGGATTCGAGGAGGTGTTGTTTCGCGATAATTCGCTTGTTTGAAGCAATTCCACTCTAATTTTTGACATTCTCTGATATTTGTAACACTTGTCTCAAGGCGTCTCTGATGCTTAGTAGAGACGGCTGGTTAGAGTTTTTGTTGGATTCGAGCAGGTGTTGTTTCGCGATAATTCGCTTGTTTGAAGCAATTCCACTCTAATTTTTGACATTCTTTGATATTTGTAACACTTGTCTCAAAGGGTCTCAGATGCTTAGTAGAGACGGCTGGTTAGAGTTTTTGTTGGATTCGAGCAGGTGTTGTTTCGCGATAATTCGCTTGTTTAAAGCAATTTCACTCTAATTTTTAACATTCTCTGAATTGTGTAACACTTGTCTCAAACCGTCTCTGAGGCTTAGTAGAGACGGCTGGGCACAGTTTTTGTTGGATTCGAGCAGGTGTTGTTTCGCGATAATTCGCTTGTTTGAAGCAATTCCGCTCTAATTTTTGACATTCTCTGATATTTGTAACACTTGTCTCAAAGCGTCTCTGAGGCTTAGTAGAGACGGCTGGTTAGAGTTTTTGTTGGATTCGCGCAGGTGTTGTTTCGAATTAATGCCCTTGTTTGATGGTATTCCACTCTAATTTTTAACATTCTCTGAATTGTGTAACACTTGTCTCAAAGCGTCTCTGAGGCTTAGTAGAGACGGCTGGGTACAGTTTTTGTTGGATCCGAGCAGGTGTTGTTTCGCGATAATTCGCTTCTTTAAAGCAATTTCACTCTAATTTTTAACATTCTCTGATTTGTGTAACACTTGTCTCAAAGCGTCTCTGAGGCTTAGTAGAGACGGCTGGGCTCAGTTTTTGTTGGATTCGAGCAGGTGTTGTTTCGCGATAATTCGCTTGTTTGAAGCAATTCCACTCTAATTTTTGACATTCTCTGATATTTGTAACACTTGTCTCAAAGCGTCTCTGAGGCTTAGTAGAGACGGCTGGTTAGAGTTTTTGTTGGATTCGAGCAGGTGTTGTTTGGCGATAATTCGCTTGTTTGAAGCAATTCCACTCTAATTTTTAACATTCTCTGAATTGTGTAACACTTGTCTCAGAGCGTCTCTGAGGCTTAGTAGAGACGGCTGGTTAAAGTTCTTGTTGGATTCGAGCAGGTGTTGTTTGGCGATAATTCGCTTGTTTGAAGCAATTCCACTCTAATTTTTAACATTCTCTGAATTGTGTAACAGTTGTCTCAGAGCGTCTCTGATGCTTAGTAGAGACGGCTGGTTAGAGTTTTTGTTGGATTCGAGCAGGTGTTGTTTCGCGATAATTCGCTTTTTTGAAGCAATTCCAGTCTAATTTTTAACATTCTCTGAACTGTGTAACACTTGTCTCAAAGCGTCTCTGAGGCTTAGTAGAGACGGCGGGTTAGAGTTTTTGTTGGATTCGAGCAGGTGTTGTTTGGCGATAATTCGCTTGTTTGAAGCAATTCCACTCTAATTTTTAACATTCTCTGAATTGTGTAACAGTTGTCTCAAAGCGTCTCTGATGCTTAGTAGAGACGGCTGGTTAGAGTTTTTGTTGGATACGAGCAGGTGTTGTTTCGCGATAATTCGCTTGTTTAAAGCAATTTCACTCTAATTTTTAACATTCTCTGATTTGTGTAACACATGTCTCAAAGCGTCTCTGAGGCTTAGTAGAGACGGCTGGGCTCAGTTTTTGTTGGATTCGAGCAGGAGTTGTTACGCGATAATTCGCTTGTTTGAAGCAATTCCACTCTAATTTTTGACATTCTCTGATATTTGTAACACTTGTCTCAAAGCGTCTCTGAGGCTTAGTAGAGACGGCTGGTTAGAGTTTTTGTTGGATTTGAGCAGGTGTTGTTTCGCGATAATTCGCTTGTTTGAAGCAATTCCACTCTAATTTTTCACACTCTCTGATATTTGTAACACTTGTCTCAAAACGTCTCTGATGCTTAGTAGAGACGGCTGGTTAGAGTTTTTGTTGGATTCGAGGAGGTGTTGTTTCGCGATAATTCGCTTGTTTGAAGCAATTCCACTCTAATTTTTGACATTATCTGATATTTGTAACACTTGTCTCAAGGCGTCTCTGATGCTTAGTAGAGACGGCTGGCCACAGTTTTTGTTGGATTCGAGCAGGTGTTGTTTCGCGATAATTCGCTTGTTTGAAGCAATTCCACTCTAATTTTTGACATTCTTTGATATTTGTAACACTTGTCTCAAAGGGTCTCTGATGCTTAGTAGAGACGGCTGGTTAGAGTTTTTGTTGGATTCGAGCAGGTGTTGTTTGGCGATAATTCGCTTGTTTAAAGCAATTTCACTCTAATTTTTAACATTCTCTGAATTGTGTAACACTTGTCTCAAACCGTCTCTGAGGCTTAGTAGAGACGGCTGGGCACAGTTTTTGTTGGATTCGAGCAGGTGTTGTTTCGCGATAATTCGCTCGTTTGAAGCAATTCCGCTCTAATTTTTGACATTCTCTGATATTTGTAACACTTGTCTCAAAGCGTCTCTGAGGCTTAGTAGAGACGGCTGGTTAGAGTTTTTGTTGGATTCGCGCAGGTGTTGTTTCGAATTAATGCCCTTGTTTGATGCTATTCCACTCTAATTTTTAACATTCTCTGAATTGTGTAACACTTGTCTCAAAGCGTCTCTGAGGCTTAGTAGAGACGGCTGGGTACAGTTTTTGTTGGATCCGAGCAGGTGTTGTTTCGCGATAATTCGCTTCTTTAAAGCAATTTCACTCTAATTTTTAACATTCTCTGATTTGTGTAACACTTGTCTCAAAGCGTCTCTGAGGCTTAGTAGAGACGGCTGGGCTCAGTTTTTGTTGGATTCGAGCAGGTGTTGTTTCGCGATAATTCGCTTGTTTGAAGCAATTCCACTCTAATTTTTGACATTCTCTGATATTTGTAACACTTGTCTCAAAGCGTCTCTGAGGCTTAGTAGAGACGGCTGGTTAGAGTTTTTGTTGGATTCGAGCAGGTGTTGTTTCGCGATAATTTGCTTGTTTGAAGCAATTCCACTCTAATTTTTAACATTCTCTGAATTGTGTAACACTTGTCTCAGAGCGTCTCTGAGGCTTAGTAGAGACGGCTGGTTAAAGTTTTTGTTGGATTCGAGCAGGTGTTGTTTCGCGATAATTCGCTTGTTTGAAGCAATTCCACTCTAATTTTCAACATTCTCTGAATTGTGTAACACTTGTCCCAAAGCGTCTCTGAGGCTTAGTAGAGACGGCTGGGCACAGTTTTTGTTGGATTCGAGCAGGTGTTGTTTCGCGATAATTCGCTTGTTTGAAGCAATTCCACTCTAATTTTTGACATTCTCTGATATTTGTAACACTTGTCTCAAAGCGTCTCTGAGGCTTAGTAGAGACGGCTGGGTACAGTTTTTGTTGGATCCGAGCAGGTGTTGTTTCGCGATAATTCGCTTGTTTAAAGCAATTTCACTCTAATTTTTAACATTCTCTGATTTGTGTAACACTTGTCTCAAAGCGTCTCTGATGCTTAGTAGAGACGGCTGGTTAGAGTCTTTTTTGGATTCGAGCAGGTGTTGTTTCGCGATAATTCGCTTGTTTGAAGCATTTCCACTCTAATTTTTGACATTCTCTGATATTTGTAACAGTTGTCTCAAGGCGTCTCTGATGCTTAGTAGAGACGGCTGGTTAGAGTTTTTGTTGGATACGAGCAGGTGTTGTTTCGAGATAATTCGCTTGTTTGAAGCAATTCCACTCTAATTTTTAACATTCTCTGAATTGTGTAACACTTGTCTCAAAGCGTCTCTGAGCCTTAGTAGAGACGGCTGGGCACAGTTTTTGTTGGATCCGAGCAGATGTTGTTTCGCGATAATTCGCTTCTTTAAAGCAATTTCACTCTAATTTTTAACATTCTCTGATTTGTGTAACACTTGTCTCAAAGCGTCTCTGAGGCTTAGCAGAGACGGCTGGGCTCAGTTTTTGTTGGATTCGAGCAGGTGTTGTTTCGCGATAATTCGCTTGTTTGAAGCAATTCCACTCTAATTTTTGACAATTCTCTGATATTTATAACACTTGTCTCAAAGCGTCTCTGAGGCTTAGTAGAGACGGCTGGTTAGAGTTTTTGTTGGATTCGAGCAGGTGTTGTTTCGCGATAATTCGCTTGTTTCAAGCAATTCCACTCTAATTTTTAACATTCTCTGAATTGTGTAACACTTGTCTCAAAGCGTCTCTGAGGCTTAGTAGAGACGGCTGGTTAGAGTGTTTGTTGGATTCGAGCAGGTGTTGTTTGGCGATAATTCGCTTGTTTGAAGCAATTCCACTCTAATTTTTAACATTCTCTGAATTGTGTAACACTTGTCTCAAAGCGTCTCTGAGGCTTAGTAGAGACGGCTGGTTAGAGTGTTTGTTGGATTCGAGCAGGTGTTGTTTGGCGATAATTCGCTTGTTTGAAGCAATTCCACTCTAATTTTTAACATTCTCTGAATTGTGTAACACTTGTCTCAAAGCGTCTCTGAGCCTTAGTAGAGACGGCTGGGCACAGTTTTTGTTGGATCCGAGCAGATGTTGTTTCGCGATAATTCGCTTGTTTAAAGCAATTTCACTCTAATTTTTAACATTCTCTGCTTTGTGTAACACTTATCTCAAAGCATCTCTGAGGCTTAGCAGAGACGGCTGGGCTCAGTTTTTGTTGGATTCGAGCAGGTGTTGTTTCGCGATAATTCGCTTGTTTGAAGCAATTCCACTCTAATTTTTGACAATTCTCTTATATTTATAACACTTGTCTCAAAGCGTCTCTGAGGCTTAGTAGAGACGGCTGGTTAGAGTTTTTGTTGGATTCGAGCAGGTGTTGTTTCGCGATAATTCGCTTGTTTGAAGCAATTCCACTCTAATTTTTAACATTCTCTGAATTGTGTAACACTTGTCTCAAAGCGTCTCTGAGGCTTAGTAGAGACGGCTGGTTAGAGTTTTTGTTGGATTCGAGCAGGTGTTGTTTGGCGATAATTCGCTTGTTTGAAGCAATTCCACTCTAATTTTTAACATTCTCTGAACTGTGTAACACTTGTCTCAAAGCGTCTCTGAGGCTTAGTAGAGACGGCGGGTTAGAGTTTTTGTTGGATTCGAGCAGGTGTTGTTTGGCGATAATTCGCTTGTTTGAAGCAATTCCACTCTAATTTTTAAAATTCTCTGAATTGTGTAACAGTTGTCTCACAGCGTCTCTGATGCTTAGTAGAGACGGCTGGTTAGAGTTTTTGTTGGATACGAGCAGGTGTTGTTTCGCGATAATTCGCTTGTTTAAAGCAATTTCACTCTAATTTTTAACATTCTCTGAATTGTGTAACACTTGTCTCAAAGCGTCTCTGAGGCTTAGTAGAGACGGCTGGGTACAGTTTTTGTTGGATCCGAGCAGGTGTTGTTTCGCGATAATTCGCTTGTTTAAAGCAATTTCACTCTAATTTTTAACATTCTCTGATTTGTGTAACACATGTCTCAAAGCGTCTCTGAGGCTTAGCAGAGACGGCTGGGCTCAGTTTTTGTTGGATTCGAGCAGGTGTTGTTTCGCGATAATTCGCTTGTTTGAAGCAATTCCACTCTAATTTTTGACAATTCTCTGATATTTATAACACTTGTCTCAAAGCGTCTCTTAGGTTTAGTAGAGACGGCTGGTTAGAGTTTTTGTTGGATTCGAGCAGGTGTTGTTTCGCGATAATTCGCTTGTTTCAAGCAATTCCACTCTAATTTTTAACATTCTCTGAATTGTGTAACACTTGTCTCAAAGCGTCTCTGAGGCTTAGTAGAGACGGCTGGTTAGAGTGTTTGTTGGATTCGAGCAGGTGTTGTTTGGCGATAATTCGCTTGTTTGAAGCAATTCCACTCTAATTTTTAACATTCTCTGAATTGTGTAACACTTGTCTCAAAGCGTCTCTGAGCCTTAGTAGAGACGGCTGGGCACAGTTTTTGTTGGATCCGAGCAGATGTTGTTTCGCGATAATTCGCTTGTTTAAAGCAATTTCACTCTAATTTTTAACATTCTCTGCTTTGTGTAACACTTATCTCAAAGCATCTCTGAGGCTTAGCAGAGACGGCTGGGCTCAGTTTTTGTTGGATTCGAGCAGGTGTTGTTTCGCGATAATTCGCTTGTTTGAAGCAATTCCACTCTAATTTTTGACAATTCTCTTATATTTATAACACTTGTCTCAAAGCGTCTCTGAGGCTTAGTAGAGACGGCTGGTTAGAGTTTTTGTTGGATTCGAGCAGGTGTTGTTTCGCGATAATTCGCTTGTTTGAAGCAATTCCACTCTAATTTTTAACATTCTCTGAATTGTGTAACACTTGTCTCAAAGCGTCTCTGAGGCTTAGTAGAGACGGCTGGTTAGAGTTTTTGTTGGATTCGAGCAGGTGTTGTTTGGCGATAATTCGCTTGTTTGAAGCAATTCCACTCTAATTTTTAACATTCTCTGAATTGTGTAACAGTTGTCTCAGAGCGTCTCTGATGCTTAGTAGAGACGGCTGGTTAGAGTTTTTGTTGGATTCGAGCAGGTGTTGTTTCGCGATAATTCGCTTTTTTGAAGCAATTCCACTCTAATTTTTAACATTCTCTGAACTGTGTAACACTTGTCTCAAAGCGTCTCTGAGGCTTAGTAGAGACGGCTGGTTAGAGTTTTTGTTGGATTCGAGCAGGTGTTGTTTCGCGATAATTCGCTTTTTTGAAGCAATTCCACTCTAATTTTTAACATTCTCTGAACTGTGTAACACTTGTCTCAAAGCGTCTCTGAGGCTTAGTAGAGACGGCGGGTTAGAGTTTTTGTTGGATTCGAGCAGGTGTTGTTTGGCGATAATTCGCTTGTTTGAAGCAATTCCACTCTAATTTTTAAAATTCTCTGAATTGTGTAACAGTTGTCTCACAGCGTCTCTGATGCTTAGTAGAGACGGCTGGTTAGAGTTTTTGTTGGATTCGAGCAGGTGTTGTTTCGCGATAATTCGCTTGTTTGAAGCAATTCCACTCTAATTTTTGACAATTCTCTGATATTTATAACACTTGTCTCAAAGCGTCTCTTAGGTTTAGTAGAGACGGCTGGTTAGAGTTTTTGTTGGATTCGAGCAGGTGTTGTTTCGCGATAATTCGCTTGTTTCAAGCAATTCCACTCTAATTTTTAACATTCTCTGAATTGTGTAACACTTGTCTCAAAGCGTCTCTGAGGCTTAGTAGAGACGGCTGGTTAGAGTGTTTGTTGGATTCGAGCAGGTGTTGTTTGGCGATAATTCGCTTGTTTGAAGCAATTCCACTCTAATTTTTAACATTCTCTGAATTGTGTAACACTTGTCTCAAAGCGTCTCTGAGCCTTAGTAGAGACGGCTGGGCACAGTTTTTGTTGGATCCGAGCAGATGTTGTTTCGCGATAATTCGCTTCTTTAAAGCAATTTCACTCTAATTTTTAACATTCTCTGCTTTGTGTAACACTTATCTCAAAGCATCTCTGAGGCTTAGCAGAGACGGCTGGGCTCAGTTTTTGTTGGATTCGAGCAGGTGTTGTTTCGCGATAATTCGCTTGTTTGAAGCAATTCCACTCTAATTTTTGACAATTCTCTTATATTTATAACACTTGTCTCAAAGCGTCTCTGAGGCTTAGTAGAGACGGCTGGTTAGAGTTTTTGTTGGATTCGAGCAGGTGTTGTTTCGCGATAATTCGCTTGTTTGAAGCAATTCCACTCTAATTTTTAACATTCTCTGAATTGTGTAACACTTGTCTCAAAGCGTCTCTGAGGCTTAGTAGAGACGGCTGGTTAGAGTTTTTGTTGGATTCGAGCAGGTGTTGTTTGGCGATAATTCGCTTGTTTGAAGCAATTCCACTCTAATTTTTAACATTCTCTGAATTGTGTAACAGTTGTCTCAGAGCGTCTCTGATGCTTAGTAGAGACGGCTGGTTAGAGTTTTTGTTGGATTCGAGCAGGTGTTGTTTCGCGATAATTCGCTTTTTTGAAGCAATTCCACTCTAATTTTTAACATTCTCTGAACTGTGTAACACTTGTCTCAAAGCGTCTCTGAGGCTTAGTAGAGACGGCGGGTTAGAGTTTTTGTTGGATTCGAGCAGGTGTTGTTTGGCGATAATTCGCTTGTTTGAAGCAATTCCACTCTAATTTTTAAAATTCTCTGAATTGTGTAACAGTTGTCTCACAGCGTCTCTGATGCTTAGTAGAGACGGCTGGTTAGAGTTTTTGTTGGATACGAGCAGGTGTTGTTTCGCGATAATTCGCTAGTTTAAAGCAATTTCACTCTAATTTTTAACATTCTCTGAATTGTGTAACACTTGTCTCAAAGCGTCTCTGAGGCTTAGTAGAGACGGCTGGGTACAGTTTTTGTTGGATCCGAGCAGGTGTTGTTTCGCGATAATTCGCTTGTTTAAAGCAATTTCACTCTAATTTTTAACATTCTCTGATTTGTGTAACACATGTCTCAAAGCGTCTCTGAGGCTTAGTAGAGACGGCTGGGCTCAGTTTTTGTTGGATTCGAGCAGGAGTTGTTACGCGATAATTCGCTTGTTTGAAGCAATTCCACTCTAATTTTTGACATTCTCTGATATTTGTAACACTTGTCTCAAAGCGTCTCTGAGGCTTAGTAGAGACGGCTGGTTAGAGTTTTTGTTGGATTCGAGCAGGTGTTGTTTCGCGATAATTCGCTTGTTTGAAGCAATTCCACTCTAATTTTTCACACTCTCTGATATTTGTAACACTTGTCTCAAAACGTCTCTGATGCTTAGTAGAGACGGCTGGTTAGAGTTTTTGTTGGATTCGAGGAGGTGTTGTTTCGCGATAATTCGCTTGTTTGAAGCAATTCCACTCTAATTTTTGACATTCTCTGATATTTGTAACACTTGTCTCAAGGCGTCTCTGATGCTTAGTAGAGACGGCTGGTTAGAGTTTTTGTTGGATTCGAGCAGGTGTTGTTTCGCGATAATTCGCTTGTTTGAAGCAATTCCACTCTAATTTTTGACATTCTTTGATATTTGTAACACTTGTCTCAAAGGGTCTCAGATGCTTAGTAGAGACGGCTGGTTAGAGTTTTTGTTGGATTCGAGCAGGTGTTGTTTCGCGATAATTCGCTTGTTTAAAGCAATTTCACTCTAATTTTTAACATTCTCTGAATTGTGTAACACTTGTCTCAAACCGTCTCTGAGGCTTAGTAGAGACGGCTGGGCACAGTTTTTGTTGGATTCGAGCAGGTGTTGTTTCGCGATAATTCGCTTGTTTGAAGCAATTCCGCTCTAATTTTTGACATTCTCTGATATTTGTAACACTTGTCTCAAAGCGTCTCTGAGGCTTAGTAGAGACGGCTGGTTAGAGTTTTTGTTGGATTCGCGCAGGTGTTGTTTCGAATTAATGCCCTTGTTTGATGGTATTCCACTCTAATTTTTAACATTCTCTGAATTGTGTAACACTTGTTTCAAAGCGTCTCTGAGGCTTAGTAGAGACGGCTGGGTACAGTTTTTGTTGGATCCGAGCAGGTGTTGTTTCGCGATAATTCGCTTCTTTAAAGCAATTTCACTCTAATTTTTAACATTCTCTGATTTGTGTAACACTTGTCTCAAAGCGTCTCTGAGGCTTAGTAGAGACGGCTGGGCTCAGTTTTTGTTGGATTCGAGCAGGTGTTGTTTCGCGATAATTCGCTTGTTTGAAGCAATTCCACTCTAATTTTTGACATTCTCTGATATTTGTAACACTTGTCTCAAAGCGTCTCTGAGGCTTAGTAGAGACGGCTGGTTAGAGTTTTTGTTGGATTCGAGCAGGTGTTGTTTGGCGATAATTCGCTTGTTTGAAGCAATTCCACTCTAATTTTTAACATTCTCTGAATTGTGTAACACTTGTCTCAGAGCGTCTCTGAGGCTTAGTAGAGACGGCTGGTTAAAGTTCTTGTTGGATTCGAGCAGGTGTTGTTTGGCGATAATTCGCTTGTTTGAAGCAATTCCACTCTAATTTTTAACATTCTCTGAATTGTGTAACAGTTGTCTCAGAGCGTCTCTGATGCTTAGTAGAGACGGCTGGTTAGAGTTTTTGTTGGATTCGAGCAGGTGTTGTTTCGCGATAATTCGCTTTTTTGAAGCAATTCCAGTCTAATTTTTAACATTCTCTGAACTGTGTAACACTTGTCTCAAAGCGTCTCTGAGGCTTAGTAGAGACGGCGGGTTAGAGTTTTTGTTGGATTCGAGCAGGTGTTGTTTGGCGATAATTCGCTTGTTTGAAGCAATTCCACTCTAATTTTTAACATTCTCTGAATTGTGTAACAGTTGTCTCAAAGCGTCTCTGATGCTTAGTAGAGACGGCTGGTTAGAGTTTTTGTTGGATACGAGCAGGTGTTGTTTCGCGATAATTCGCTTGTTTAAAGCAATTTCACTCTAATTTTTAACATTCTCTGATTTGTGTAACACATGTCTCAAAGCGTCTCTGAGGCTTAGTAGAGACGGCTGGGCTCAGTTTTTGTTGGATTCGAGCAGGAGTTGTTACGCGATAATTCGCTTGTTTGAAGCAATTCCACTCTAATTTTTGACATTCTCTGATATTTGTAACACTTGTCTCAAAGCGTCTCTGAGGCTTAGTAGAGACGGCTGGTTAGAGTTTTTGTTGGATTTGAGCAGGTGTTGTTTCGCGATAATTCGCTTGTTTGAAGCAATTCCACTCTAATTTTTCACACTCTCTGATATTTGTAACACTTGTCTCAAAACGTCTCTGATGCTTAGTAGAGACGGCTGGTTAGAGTTTTTGTTGGATTCGAGGAGGTGTTGTTTCGCGATAATTCGCTTGTTTGAAGCAATTCCACTCTAATTTTTGACATTATCTGATATTTGTAACACTTGTCTCAAGGCGTCTCTGATGCTTAGTAGAGACGGCTGGCCACAGTTTTTGTTGGATTCGAGCAGGTGTTGTTTCGCGATAATTCGCTTGTTTGAAGCAATTCCACTCTAATTTTTGACATTCTTTGATATTTGTAACACTTGTCTCAAAGGGTCTCTGATGCTTAGTAGAGACGGCTGGTTAGAGTTTTTGTTGGATTCGAGCAGGTGTTGTTTGGCGATAATTCGCTTGTTTAAAGCAATTTCACTCTAATTTTTAACATTCTCTGAATTGTGTAACACTTGTCTCAAACCGTCTCTGAGGCTTAGTAGAGACGGCTGGGCACAGTTTTTGTTGGATTCGAGCAGGTGTTGTTTCGCGATAATTCGCTCGTTTGAAGCAATTCCGCTCTAATTTTTGACATTCTCTGATATTTGTAACACTTGTCTCAAAGCGTCTCTGAGGCTTAGTAGAGACGGCTGGTTAGAGTTTTTGTTGGATTCGCGCAGGTGTTGTTTCGAATTAATGCCCTTGTTTGATGCTATTCCACTCTAATTTTTAACATTCTCTGAATTGTGTAACACTTGTCTCAAAGCGTCTCTGAGGCTTAGTAGAGACGGCTGGGTACAGTTTTTGTTGGATCCGAGCAGGTGTTGTTTCGCGATAATTCGCTTCTTTAAAGCAATTTCACTCTAATTTTTAACATTCTCTGATTTGTGTAACACTTGTCTCAAAGCGTCTCTGAGGCTTAGTAGAGACGGCTGGGCTCAGTTTTTGTTGGATTCGAGCAGGTGTTGTTTCGCGATAATTCGCTTGTTTGAAGCAATTCCACTCTAATTTTTGACATTCTCTGATATTTGTAACACTTGTCTCAAAGCGTCTCTGAGGCTTAGTAGAGACGGCTGGTTAGAGTTTTTGTTGGATTCGAGCAGGTGTTGTTTCGCGATAATTTGCTTGTTTGAAGCAATTCCACTCTAATTTTTAACATTCTCTGAATTGTGTAACACTTGTCTCAGAGCGTCTCTGAGGCTTAGTAGAGACGGCTGGTTAAAGTTTTTGTTGGATTCGAGCAGGTGTTGTTTCGCGATAATTCGCTTGTTTGAAGCAATTCCACTCTAATTTTCAACATTCTCTGAATTGTGTAACACTTGTCCCAAAGCGTCTCTGAGGCTTAGTAGAGACGGCTGGGCACAGTTTTTGTTGGATTCGAGCAGGTGTTGTTTCGCGATAATTCGCTTGTTTGAAGCAATTCCACTCTAATTTTTGACATTCTCTGATATTTGTAACACTTGTCTCAAAGCGTCTCTGAGGCTTAGTAGAGACGGCTGGGTACAGTTTTTGTTGGATCCGAGCAGGTGTTGTTTCGCGATAATTCGCTTGTTTAAAGCAATTTCACTCTAATTTTTAACATTCTCTGATTTGTGTAACACTTGTCTCAAAGCGTCTCTGATGCTTAGTAGAGACGGCTGGTTAGAGTCTTTTTTGGATTCGAGCAGGTGTTGTTTCGCGATAATTCGCTTGTTTGAAGCATTTCCACTCTAATTTTTGACATTCTCTGATATTTGTAACAGTTGTCTCAAAGCGTCTCTGATGCTTAGTAGAGACGGCTGGTTAGAGTTTTTGTTGGATACGAGCAGGTGTTGTTTCGAGATAATTCGCTTGTTTGAAGCAATTCCACTCTAATTTTTAACATTCTCTGAATTGTGTAACACTTGTCTCAAAGCGTCTCTGAGCCTTAGTAGAGACGGCTGGGCACAGTTTTTGTTGGATCCGAGCAGATGTTGTTTCGCGATAATTCGCTTCTTTAAAGCAATTTCACTCTAATTTTTAACATTCTCTGATTTGTGTAACACTTGTCTCAAAGCGTCTCTGAGGCTTAGCAGAGACGGCTGGGCTCAGTTTTTGTTGGATTCGAGCAGGTGTTGTTTCGCGATAATTCGCTTGTTTGAAGCAATTCCACTCTAATTTTTGACAATTCTCTGATATTTATAACACTTGTCTCAAAGCGTCTCTGAGGCTTAGTAGAGACGGCTGGTTAGAGTTTTTGTTGGATTCGAGCAGGTGTTGTTTCGCGATAATTCGCTTGTTTCAAGCAATTCCACTCTAATTTTTAACATTCTCTGAATTGTGTAACACTTGTCTCAAAGCGTCTCTGAGGCTTAGTAGAGACGGCTGGTTAGAGTGTTTGTTGGATTCGAGCAGGTGTTGTTTGGCGATAATTCGCTTGTTTGAAGCAATTCCACTCTAATTTTTAACATTCTCTGAATTGTGTAACAGTTGTCTCAAAGCGTCTCTGATGCTTAGTAGAGACGGCTGGTTAGAGTTTTATTTGGATTCGAGCAGGTGTTGTTTCGCGATAATTCGCTTTTTTGAAGCAATTCCACTCTAATTTTTAACATTCTCTGAATAATGTAACACTTGTCTCAAGGCGTCTCTGATGCTTAGTAGAGACGGCTGGTTAGAGTTTTTGTTGGATTCGAGCAGGTGTTGTTTCGCGATAATTCGCTTGTTTGAAGCAATTCCACTCTAATTTTTGACATTCTTTGATATTTGTAACACTTGTCTCAAAGGGTCTCTGATGCTTAGTAGAGACGGCTGGTTAGAGTTTTTGTTGGATTCGAGCAGGTGTTGTTTCGCGATAATTCGCTTGTTTAAAGCAATTTCACTCTAATTTTTAACATTCTCTGAATTGTGTAACACTTGTCTCAAACCGTCTCTGAGGCTTAGTAGAGACGGCTGGGCACAGTTTTTGTTGGATTCGAGCAGGTGTTGTTTCGCGATAATTCGCTTGTTTGAAGCAATTCCGCTCTAATTTTTGACATTCTCTGATATTTGTAACACTTGTCTCAAAGCGTCTCTGAGGCTTAGTAGAGACGGCTGGTTAGAGTTTTTGTTGGATTCGCGCAGGTGTTGTTTCGAATTAATGCCCTTGTTTGATGCTATTCCACTCTAATTTTTAACATTCTCTGAATTGTGTAACACTTGTCTCAAAGCGTCTCTGAGGCTTAGTAGAGACGGCTGGGTACAGTTTTTGTTGGATCCGAGCAGGTGTTGTTTCGCGATAATTCGCTTCTTTAAAGCAATTTCACTCTAATTTTTAACATTCTCTGATTTGTGTAACACTTGTCTCAAAGCGTCTCTGAGGCTTAGTAGAGACGGCTGGGCTCAGTTTTTGTTGGATTCGAGCAGGTGTTGTTTCGCGATAATTCGCTTGTTTGAAGCAATTCCACTCTAATTTTTGACATTCTCTGATATTTGTAACACTTGTCTCAAAGCGTCTCTGAGGCTTAGTAGAGACGGCTGGTTAGAGTTTTTGTTGGATTCGAGCAGGTGTTGTTTGGCGATAATTCGCTTGTTTGAAGCAATTCCACTCTAATTTTTAACATTCTCTGAATTGTGTAACACTTGTCTCAGAGCGTCTCTGAGGCTTAGTAGAGACGGCTGGTTAAAGTTTTTGTTGGATTCGAGCAGGTGTTGTTTGGCGATAATTCGCTTGTTTGAAGCAATTCCACTCTAATTTTTAACATTCTCTGAATTGTGTAACAGTTGTCTCAGAGCGTCTCTGATGCTTAGTAGAGACGGCTGGTTAGAGTTTTTGTTGGATTCGAGCAGGTGTTGTTTCGCGATAATTCGCTTTTTTGAAGCAATTCCAGTCTAATTTTTAACATTCTCTGAACTGTGTAACACTTGTCTCAAAGCGTCTCTGAGGCTTAGTAGAGACGGCGGGTTAGAGTTTTTGTTGGATTCGAGCAGGTGTTGTTTGGCGATAATTCGCTTGTTTGAAGCAATTCCACTCTAATTTTTAACATTCTCTGAATTGTGTAACAGTTGTCTCAAAGCGTCTCTGATGCTTAGTAGAGACGGCTGGTTAGAGTTTTTGTTGGATACGAGCAGGTGTTGTTTCGCGATAATTCGCTTGTTTAAAGCAATTTCACTCTAATTTTTAACATTCTCTGATTTGTGTAACACATGTCTCAAAGCGTCTCTGAGGCTTAGTAGAGACGGCTGGGCTCAGTTTTTGTTGGATTCGAGCAGGAGTTGTTACGCGATAATTCGCTTGTTTGAAGCAATTCCACTCTAATTTTTGACATTCTCTGATATTTGTAACACTTGTCTCAAAGCGTCTCTGAGGCTTAGTAGAGACGGCTGGTTAGAGTTTTTGTTGGATTTGAGCAGGTGTTGTTTCGCGATAATTCGCTTGTTTGAAGCAATTCCACTCTAATTTTTCACACTCTCTGATATTTGTAACACTTGTCTCAAAACGTCTCTGATGCTTAGTAGAGACGGCTGGTTAGAGTTTTTGTTGGATTCGAGGAGGTGTTGTTTCGCGATAATTCGCTTGTTTGAAGCAATTCCACTCTAATTTTTGACATTCTCTGATATTTGTAACACTTGTCTCAAGGCGTCTCTGATGCTTAGTAGAGACGGCTGGTTAGAGTTTTTGTTGGATTCGAGCAGGTGTTGTTTGGCGATAATTCGCTTGTTTGAAGCAATTCCACTCTAATTTTTAACATTCTCTGAATTGTGTAACAGTTGTCTCAGAGCGTCTCTGATGCTTAGTAGAGACGGCTGGTTAGAGTTTTTGTTGGATTCGAGCAGGTGTTGTTTCGCGATAATTCGCTTTTTTGAAGCAATTCCACTCTAATTTTTAACATTCTCTGAACTGTGTAACACTTGTCTCAAAGCGTCTCTGAGGCTTAGTAGAGACGGCGGGTTAGAGTTTTTGTTGGATTCGAGCAGGTGTTGTTTGGCGATAATTCGCTTGTTTGAAGCAATTCCACTCTAATTTTTAAAATTCTCTGAATTGTGTAACAGTTGTCTCACAGCGTCTCTGATGCTTAGTAGAGACGGCTGGTTAGAGTTTTTGTTGGATACGAGCAGGTGTTGTTTCGCGATAATTCGCTTGTTTAAAGCAATTTCACTCTAATTTTTAACATTCTCTGAATTGTGTAACACTTGTCTCAAAGCGTCTCTGAGGCTTAGTAGAGACGGCTGGGTACAGTTTTTGTTGGATCCGAGCAGGTGTTGTTTCGCGATAATTCGCTTGTTTAAAGCAATTTCACTCTAATTTTTAACATTCTCTGATTTGTGTAACACATGTCTCAAAGCGTCTCTGAGGCTTAGCAGAGACGGCTGGGCTCAGTTTTTGTTGGATTCGAGCAGGTGTTGTTTCGCGATAATTCGCTTGTTTGAAGCAATTCCACTCTAATTTTTGACAATTCTCTGATATTTATAACACTTGTCTCAAAGCGTCTCTTAGGTTTAGTAGAGACGGCTGGTTAGAGTTTTTGTTGGATTCGAGCAGGTGTTGTTTCGCGATAATTCGCTTGTTTCAAGCAATTCCACTCTAATTTTTAACATTCTCTGAATTGTGTAACACTTGTCTCAAAGCGTCTCTGAGGCTTAGTAGAGACGGCTGGTTAGAGTGTTTGTTGGATTCGAGCAGGTGTTGTTTGGCGATAATTCGCTTGTTTGAAGCAATTCCACTCTAATTTTTAACATTCTCTGAATTGTGTAACACTTGTCTCAAAGCGTCTCTGAGCCTTAGTAGAGACGGCTGGGCACAGTTTTTGTTGGATCCGAGCAGATGTTGTTTCGCGATAATTCGCTTGTTTAAAGCAATTTCACTCTAATTTTTAACATTCTCTGCTTTGTGTAACACTTATCTCAAAGCATCTCTGAGGCTTAGCAGAGACGGCTGGGCTCAGTTTTTGTTGGATTCGAGCAGGTGTTGTTTCGCGATAATTCGCTTGTTTGAAGCAATTCCACTCTAATTTTTGACAATTCTCTTATATTTATAACACTTGTCTCAAAGCGTCTCTGAGGCTTAGTAGAGACGGCTGGTTAGAGTTTTTGTTGGATTCGAGCAGGTGTTGTTTCGCGATAATTCGCTTGTTTGAAGCAATTCCACTCTAATTTTTAACATTCTCTGAATTGTGTAACACTTGTCTCAAAGCGTCTCTGAGGCTTAGTAGAGACGGCTGGTTAGAGTTTTTGTTGGATTCGAGCAGGTGTTGTTTGGCGATAATTCGCTTGTTTGAAGCAATTCCACTCTAATTTTTAACATTCTCTGAATTGTGTAACAGTTGTCTCAGAGCGTCTCTGATGCTTAGTAGAGACGGCTGGTTAGAGTTTTTGTTGGATTCGAGCAGGTGTTGTTTCGCGATAATTCGCTTTTTTGAAGCAATTCCACTCTAATTTTTAACATTCTCTGAACTGTGTAACACTTGTCTCAAAGCGTCTCTGAGGCTTAGTAGAGACGGCTGGTTAGAGTTTTTGTTGGATTCGAGCAGGTGTTGTTTCGCGATAATTCGCTTTTTTGAAGCAATTCCACTCTAATTTTTAACATTCTCTGAACTGTGTAACACTTGTCTCAAAGCGTCTCTGAGGCTTAGTAGAGACGGCGGGTTAGAGTTTTTGTTGGATTCGAGCAGGTGTTGTTTGGCGATAATTCGCTTGTTTGAAGCAATTCCACTCTAATTTTTAAAATTCTCTGAATTGTGTAACAGTTGTCTCACAGCGTCTCTGATGCTTAGTAGAGACGGCTGGTTAGAGTTTTTGTTGGATTCGAGCAGGTGTTGTTTCGCGATAATTCGCTTGTTTGAAGCAATTCCACTCTAATTTTTGACAATTCTCTGATATTTATAACACTTGTCTCAAAGCGTCTCTTAGGTTTAGTAGAGACGGCTGGTTAGAGTTTTTGTTGGATTCGAGCAGGTGTTGTTTCGCGATAATTCGCTTGTTTCAAGCAATTCCACTCTAATTTTTAACATTCTCTGAATTGTGTAACACTTGTCTCAAAGCGTCTCTGAGGCTTAGTAGAGACGGCTGGTTAGAGTGTTTGTTGGATTCAAGCAGGTGTTGTTTGGCGATAATTCGCTTGTTTGAAGCAATTCCACTCTAATTTTTAACATTCTCTGAATTGTGTAACACTTGTCTCAAAGCGTCTCTGAGCCTTAGTAGAGACGGCTGGGCACAGTTTTTGTTGGATCCGAGCAGATGTTGTTTCGCGATAATTCGCTTGTTTAAAGCAATTTCACTCTAATTTTTAACATTCTCTGCTTTGTGTAACACTTATCTCAAAGCATCTCTGAGGCTTAGCAGAGACGGCTGGGCTCAGTTTTTGTTGGATTCGAGCAGGTGTTGTTTCGCGATAATTCGCTTGTTTGAAGCAATTCCACTCTAATTTTTGACAATTCTCTTATATTTATAACACTTGTCTCAAAGCGTCTCTGAGGCTTAGTAGAGACGGCTGGTTAGAGTTTTTGTTGGATTCGAGCAGGTGTTGTTTCGCGATAATTCGCTTGTTTGAAGCAATTCCACTCTAATTTTTAACATTCTCTGAATTGTGTAACACTTGTCTCAAAGCGTCTCTGAGGCTTAGTAGAGACGGCTGGTTAGAGTTTTTGTTGGATTCGAGCAGGTGTTGTTTGGCGATAATTCGCTTGTTTGAAGCAATTCCACTCTAATTTTTAACATTCTCTGAATTGTGTAACAGTTGTCTCAGAGCGTCTCTGATGCTTAGTAGAGACGGCTGGTTAGAGTTTTTGTTGGATTCGAGCAGGTGTTGTTTCGCGATAATTCGCTTTTTTGAAGCAATTCCACTCTAATTTTTAACATTCTCTGAACTGTGTAACACTTGTCTCAAAGCGTCTCTGAGGCTTAGTAGAGACGGCGGGTTAGAGTTTTTGTTGGATTCGAGCAGGTGTTGTTTGGCGATAATTCGCTTGTTTGAAGCAATTCCACTCTAATTTTTAAAATTCTCTGAATTGTGTAACAGTTGTCTCACAGCGTCTCTGATGCTTAGTAGAGACGGCTGGTTAGAGTTTTTGTTGGATACGAGCAGGTGTTGTTTCGCGATAATTCGCTTGTTTAAAGCAATTTCACTCTAATTTTTAACATTCTCTGAATTGTGTAACACTTGTCTCAAAGCGTCTCTGAGGCTTAGTAGAGACGGCTGGGTACAGTTTTTGTTGGATCCGAGCAGGTGTTGTTTCGCGATAATTCGCTTGTTTAAAGCAATTTCACTCTAATTTTTAACATTCTCTGATTTGTGTAACACATGTCTCAAAGCGTCTCTGAGGCTTAGTAGAGACGGCTGGGCTCAGTTTTTGTTGGATTCGAGCAGGAGTTGTTACGCGATAATTCGCTTGTTTGAAGCAATTCCACTCTAATTTTTGACATTCTCTGATATTTGTAACACTTGTCTCAAAGCGTCTCTGAGGCTTAGTAGAGACGGCTGGTTAGAGTTTTTGTTGGATTCGAGCAGGTGTTGTTTCGCGATAATTCGCTTGTTTGAAGCAATTCCACTCTAATTTTTCACACTCTCTGATATTTGTAACACTTGTCTCAAAACGTCTCTGATGCTTAGTAGAGACGGCTGGTTAGAGTTTTTGTTGGATTCGAGGAGGTGTTGTTTCGCGATAATTCGCTTGTTTGAAGCAATTCCACTCTAATTTTTGACATTCTCTGATATTTGTAACACTTGTCTCAAGGCGTCTCTGATGCTTAGTAGAGACGGCTGGTTAGAGTTTTTGTTGGATTCGAGCAGGTGTTGTTTCGCGATAATTCGCTTGTTTGAAGCAATTCCACTCTAATTTTTGACATTCTTTGATATTTGTAACACTTGTCTCAAAGGGTCTCAGATGCTTAGTAGAGACGGCTGGTTAGAGTTTTTGTTGGATTCGAGCAGGTGTTGTTTCGCGATAATTCGCTTGTTTAAA
Source organism: Tenodera sinensis (assembly GCA_030765045.1). Lineage (NCBI taxonomy): Eukaryota > Metazoa > Arthropoda > Insecta > Mantodea > Mantidae > Tenodera > Tenodera sinensis. The sequence goes on along the minus strand of CM060964.1, from coordinate 213,423,328 downwards.
GCAATTTCACTCTAATTTTTAACATTCTCTGAATTGTGTAACACTTGTCTCAAACCGTCTCTGAGGCTTAGTAGAGACGGCTGGGCACAGTTTTTGTTGGATTCGAGCAGGTGTTGTTTCGCGATAATTCGCTTGTTTGAAGCAATTCCGCTCTAATTTTTGACATTCTCTGATATTTGTAACACTTGTCTCAAAGCGTCTCTGAGGCTTAGTAGAGACGGCTGGTTAGAGTTTTTGTTGGATTCGCGCAGGTGTTGTTTCGAATTAATGCCCTTGTTTGATGGTATTCCACTCTAATTTTTAACATTCTCTGAATTGTGTAACACTTGTCTCAAAGCGTCTCTGAGGCTTAGTAGAGACGGCTGGGTACAGTTTTTGTTGGATCCGAGCAGGTGTTGTTTCGCGATAATTCGCTTCTTTAAAGCAATTTCACTCTAATTTTTAACATTCTCTGATTTGTGTAACACTTGTCTCAAAGCGTCTCTGAGGCTTAGTAGAGACGGCTGGGCTCAGTTTTTGTTGGATTCGAGCAGGTGTTGTTTCGCGATAATTCGCTTGTTTGAAGCAATTCCACTCTAATTTTTGACATTCTCTGATATTTGTAACACTTGTCTCAAAGCGTCTCTGAGGCTTAGTAGAGACGGCTGGTTAGAGTTTTTGTTGGATTCGAGCAGGTGTTGTTTGGCGATAATTCGCTTGTTTGAAGCAATTCCACTCTAATTTTTAACATTCTCTGAATTGTGTAACACTTGTCTCAGAGCGTCTCTGAGGCTTAGTAGAGACGGCTGGTTAAAGTTCTTGTTGGATTCGAGCAGGTGTTGTTTGGCGATAATTCGCTTGTTTGAAGCAATTCCACTCTAATTTTTAACATTCTCTGAATTGTGTAACAGTTGTCTCAGAGCGTCTCTGATGCTTAGTAGAGACGGCTGGTTAGAGTTTTTGTTGGATTCGAGCAGGTGTTGTTTCGCGATAATTCGCTTTTTTGAAGCAATTCCAGTCTAATTTTTAACATTCTCTGAACTGTGTAACACTTGTCTCAGAGCGTCTCTGAGGCTTAGTAGAGACGGCGGGTTAGAGTTTTTGTTGGATTCGAGCAGGTGTTGTTTGGCGATAATTCGCTTGTTTGAAGCAATTCCACTCTAATTTTTAACATTCTCTGAATTGTGTAACAGTTGTCTCAAAGCGTCTCTGATGCTTAGTAGAGACGGCTGGTTAGAGTTTTTGTTGGATACGAGCAGGTGTTGTTTCGCGATAATTCGCTTGTTTAAAGCAATTTCACTCTAATTTTTAACATTCTCTGATTTGTGTAACACATGTCTCAAAGCGTCTCTGAGGCTTAGTAGAGACGGCTGGGCTCAGTTTTTGTTGGATTCGAGCAGGAGTTGTTACGCGATAATTCGCTTGTTTGAAGCAATTCCACTCTAATTTTTGACATTCTCTGATATTTGTAACACTTGTCTCAAAGCGTCTCTGAGGCTTAGTAGAGACGGCTGGTTAGAGTTTTTGTTGGATTTGAGCAGGTGTTGTTTCGCGATAATTCGCTTGTTTGAAGCAATTCCACTCTAATTTTTCACACTCTCTGATATTTGTAACACTTGTGTCAAAACGTCTCTGATGCTTAGTAGAGACGGCTGGTTAGAGTTTTTGTTGGATTCGAGGAGGTGTTGTTTCGCGATAATTCGCTTGTTTGAAGCAATTCCACTCTAATTTTTGACATTCTCTGATATTTGTAACACTTGTCTCAAGGCGTCTCTGATGCTTAGTAGAGACGGCTGGGCACAGTTTTTGTTCGATTCGAGCAGGTGTTGTTTCGCGATAATTCGCTTGTTTGAAGCAATTCCACTCTAATTTTTGACATTCTTTGATATTTGTAACACTTGTCTCAAAGCGTCTCTGAGGCTTAGTAGAGACGGCTGGTTAGAGTTTTTGTTGGATTCGCGCAGGTGTTGTTTCGAATTAATGCCCTTGTTTGATGCTATTCCACTCTAATGTTTAACATTCTCTGAATTGTGTAACACTTGTCTCAAAGCGTCTCTGAGGCTTAGTAGAGACGGCTGGGTACAGTTTTTGTTGGATCCGAGCAGGTGTTGTTTCGCGATAATTCGCTTCTTTAAAGCAATTTCACTCTAATTTTTAACATTCTCTGATTTGTGTAACACTTGTCTCAAAGCGTCTCTGAGGCTTAGTAGAGACGGCTGGGCTCAGTTTTTGTTGGATTCGAGCAGGTGTTGTTTCGCGATAATTCGCTTGTTTGAAGCAATTCCACTCTAATTTTTGACATTCTCTGATATTTGTAACACTTGTCTCAAAGCGTCTCTGAGGCTTAGTAGAGACGGCTGGTTAGAGTTTTTGTTGGATTCGAGCAGGTGTTGTTTCGCGATAATTCGCTTGTTTGAAGCAATTCCACCCTAATTTTTAACATTCTCTGAATTGTGTAACACTTGTCTCAGAGCGTCTCTGAGGCTTAGTAGAGACGGCTGGTTAAAGTTTTTGTTGGATTCGAGCAGGTGTTGTTTCGCGATAATTCGCTTGTTTGAAGCAATTCCACTCTAATTTTCAACATTCTCTGAATTGTGTAACACTTGTCCCAAAGCGTCTCTGAGGCTTAGTAGAGACGGCTGGGCACAGTTTTTGTTGGATTCGAGCAGGTGTTGTTTCGCGATAATTCGCTTGTTTGAAGCAATTCCACTCTAATTTTTGACATTCTCTGATATTTGTAACACTTGTCTCAAAGCGTCTCTGAGGCTTAGTAGAGACGGCTGGGTACAGTTTTTGTTGGATCCGAGCAGGTGTTGTTTCGCGATAATTCGCTTGTTTAAAGCAATTTCACTCTAATTTTTAACATTCTCTGATTTGTGTAACACTTGTCTCAAAGCGTCTCTGATGCTTAGTAGAGACGGCTGGTTAGAGTCTTTTTTGGATTCGAGCAGGTGTTGTTTCGCGATAATTCGCTTGTTTGAAGCATTTCCACTCTAATATTTGACATTCTCTGATATTTGTAACAGTTGTCTCAAAGCGTCTCTGATGCTTAGTAGAGACGGCTGGTTAGAGTTTTTGTTGGATACGAGCAGGTGTTGTTTCGAGATAATTCGCTTGTTTGAAGCAATTCCACTCTAATTTTTAACATTCTCTGAATTGTGTAACACTTGTCTCAAAGCGTCTCTGAGCCTTAGTAGAGACGGCTGGGCACAGTTTTTGTTGGATCCGAGCAGATGTTGTTTCGCGATAATTCGCTTCTTTAAAGCAATTTCACTCTAATTTTTAACATTCTCTGATTTGTGTAACACTTGTCTCAAAGCGTCTCTGAGGCTTAGCAGAGACGGCTGGGCTCAGTTTTTGTTGGATTCGAGCAGGTGTTGTTTCGCGATAATTCGCTTGTTTGAAGCAATTCCACTCTAATTTTTGACAATTCTCTGATATTTATAACACTTGTCTCAAAGCGTCTCTGAGGCTTAGTAGAGACGGCTGGTTAGAGTTTTTGTTGGATTCGAGCAGGTGTTGTTTCGCGATAATTCGCTTGTTTCAAGCAATTCCACTCTAATTTTTAACATTCTCTGAATTGTGTAACACTTGTCTCAAAGCGTCTCTGAGGCTTAGTAGAGACGGCTGGTTAGAGTGTTTGTTGGATTCGAGCAGGTGTTGTTTGGCGATAATTCGCTTGTTTGAAGCAATTCCACTCTAATTTTTAACATTCTCTGAATTGTGTAACAGTTGTCTCAAAGCGTCTCTGATGCTTAGTAGAGACGGCTGGTTAGAGTTTTATTTGGATTCGAGCAGGTGTTGTTTCGCGATAATTCGCTTTTTTGAAGCATTCCACTCTAATTTTTAACATTCTCTGAATTGTGTAACACTTGTCTCAAGGCGTCTCTGATGCTTAGTAGAGACGGCTGGTTAGAGTTTTTGTTGGATTCGAGCAGGTGTTGTTTCGCGATAATTCGCTTGTTTGAAGCAATTCCACTCTAATTTTTGACATTCTTTGATATTTGTAACACTTGTCTCAAAGGGTCTCTGATGCTTAGTAGAGACGGCTGGTTAGAGTTTTTGTTGGATTCGAGCAGGTGTTGTTTCGCGATAATTCGCTTGTTTAAAGCAATTTCACTCTAATTTTTAACATTCTCTGAATTGTGTAACACTTGTCTCAAACCGTCTCTGAGGCTTAGTAGAGACGGCTGGGCACAGTTTTTGTTGGATTCGAGCAGGTGTTGTTTCGCGATAATTCGCTTGTTTGAAGCAATTCCGCTCTAATTTTTGACATTCTCTGATATTTGTAACACTTGTCTCAAAGCGTCTCTGAGGCTTAGTAGAGACGGCTGGTTAGAGTTTTTGTTGGATTCGCGCAGGTGTTGTTTCGAATTAATGCCCTTGTTTGATGCTATTCCACTCTAATTTTTAACATTCTCTGAATTGTGTAACACTTGTCTCAAAGCGTCTCTGAGGCTTAGTAGAGACGGCTGGGTACAGTTTTTGTTGGATCCGAGCAGGTGTTGTTTCGCGATAATTCGCTTCTTTAAAGCAATTTCACTCTAATTTTTAACATTCTCTGATTTGTGTAACACTTGTCTCAAAGCGTCTCTGAGGCTTAGTAGAGACGGCTGGGCTCAGTTTTTGTTGGATTCGAGCAGGTGTTGTTTCGCGATAATTCGCTTGTTTGAAGCAATTCCACTCTAATTTTTGACATTCTCTGATATTTGTAACACTTGTCTCAAAGCGTCTCTGAGGCTTAGTAGAGACGGCTGGTTAGAGTTTTTGTTGGATTCGAGCAGGTGTTGTTTCGCGATAATTCGCTTGTTTGAAGCAATTCCACTCTAATTTTTAACATTCTCTGAATTGTGTAACACTTGTCTCAGAGCGTCTCTGAGGCTTAGTAGAGACGGCTGGTTAAAGTTTTTGTTGGATTCGAGCAGGTGTTGTTTGGCGATAATTCGCTTGTTTGAAGCAATTCCACTCTAATTTTTAACATTCTCTGAATTGTGTAACAGTTGTCTCAGAGCGTCTCTGATGCTTAGTAGAGACGGCTGGTTAGAGTTTTTGTTGGATTCGAGCAGGTGTTGTTTCGCGATAATTCGCTTTTTTGAAGCAATTCCAGTCTAATTTTTAACATTCTCTGAACTGTGTAACACTTGTCTCAAAGCGTCTCTGAGGCTTAGTAGAGACGGCGGGTTAGAGTTTTTGTTGGATTCGAGCAGGTGTTGTTTGGCGATAATTCGCTTGTTTGAAGCAATTCCACTCTAATTTTTAACATTCTCTGAATTGTGTAACAGTTGTCTCAAAGCGTCTCTGATGCTTAGTAGAGACGGCTGGTTAGAGTTTTTGTTGGATACGAGCAGGTGTTGTTTCGCGATAATTCGCTTGTTTAAAGCAATTTCACTCTAATTTTTAACATTCTCTGATTTGTGTAACACATGTCTCAAAGCGTCTCTGAGGCTTAGTAGAGACGGCTGGGCTCAGTTTTTGTTGGATTCGAGCAGGAGTTGTTACGCGATAATTCGCTTGTTTGAAGCAATTCCACTCTAATTTTTGACATTCTCTGATATTTGTAACACTTGTCTCAAAGCGTCTCTGAGGCTTAGTAGAGACGGCTGGTTAGAGTTTTTGTTGGATTTGAGCAGGTGTTGTTTCGCGATAATTCGCTTGTTTGAAGCAATTCCACTCTAATTTTTCACACTCTCTGATATTTGTAACACTTGTCTCAAAACGTCTCTGATGCTTAGTAGAGACGGCTGGTTAGAGTTTTTGTTGGATTCGAGGAGGTGTTGTTTCGCGATAATTCGCTTGTTTGAAGCAATTCCACTCTAATTTTTGACATTCTCTGATATTTGTAACACTTGTCTCAAGGCGTCTCTGATGCTTAGTAGAGACGGCTGGGCACAGTTTTTGTTGGATTCGAGCAGGTGTTGTTTCGCGATAATTCGCTTGTTTGAAGCAATTCCACTCTAATTTTTGACATTCTTTGATATTTGTAACACTTGTCTCAAAGGGTCTCTGATGCTTAGTAGAGACGGCTGGTTAGAGTTTTTGTTGGATTCGAGCAGGTGTTGTTTCGCGATAATTCGCTTGTTTCAAGCAATTCCACTCTAATTTTTAACATTCTCTGAATTGTGTAACACTTGTCTCAAAGCGTCTCTGAGGCTTAGTAGAGACGGCTGGTTAGAGTGTTTGTTGGATTCGAGCAGGTGTTGTTTGGCGATAATTCGCTTGTTTGAAGCAATTCCACTCTAATTTTTAACATTCTCTGAATTGTGTAACAGTTGTCTCAAAGCGTCTCTGATGCTTAGTAGAGACGGCTGGTTAGAGTTTTATTTGGATTCGAGCAGGTGTTGTTTCGCGATAATTCGCTTTTTTGAAGCAATTCCACTCTAATTTTTAACATTCTCTGAATTGTGTAACACTTGTCTCAAGGCGTCTCTGATGCTTAGTAGAGACGGCTGGTTAGAGTTTTTGTTGGATTCGAGCAGGTGTTGTTTCGCGATAATTCGCTTGTTTGAAGCAATTCCACTCTAATTTTTGACATTCTTTGATATTTGTAACACTTGTCTCAAAGGGTCTCTGATGCTTAGTAGAGACGGCTGGTTAGAGTTTTTGTTGGATTCGAGCAGGTGTTGTTTCGCGATAATTCGCTTGTTTAAAGCAATTTCACTCTAATTTTTAACATTCTCTGAATTGTGTAACACTTGTCTCAAACCGTCTCTGAGGCTTAGTAGAGACGGCTGGGCACAGTTTTTGTTGGATTCGAGCAGGTGTTGTTTCGCGATAATTCGCTTGTTTGAAGCAATTCCGCTCTAATTTTTGACATTCTCTGATATTTGTAACACTTGTCTCAAAGCGTCTCTGAGGCTTAGTAGAGACGGCTGGTTAGAGTTTTTGTTGGATTCGCGCAGGTGTTGTTTCGAATTAATGCCCTTGTTTGATGCTATTCCACTCTAATTTTTAACATTCTCTGAATTGTGTAACACTTGTCTCAAAGCGTCTCTGAGGCTTAGTAGAGACGGCTGGGTACAGTTTTTGTTGGATCCGAGCAGGTGTTGTTTCGCGATAATTCGCTTCTTTAAAGCAATTTCACTCTAATTTTTAACATTCTCTGATTTGTGTAACACTTGTCTCAAAGCGTCTCTGAGGCTTAGTAGAGACGGCTGGGCTCAGTTTTTGTTGGATTCGAGCAGGTGTTGTTTCGCGATAATTCGCTTGTTTGAAGCAATTCCACTCTAATTTTTGACATTCTCTGATATTTGTAACACTTGTCTCAAAGCGTCTCTGAGGCTTAGTAGAGACGGCTGGTTAGAGTTTTTGTTGGATTCGAGCAGGTGTTGTTTCGCGATAATTCGCTTGTTTGAAGCAATTCCACTCTAATTTTTAACATTCTCTGAATTGTGTAACACTTGTCTCAGAGCGTCTCTGAGGCTTAGTAGAGACGGCTGGTTAAAGTTTTTGTTGGATTCGAGCAGGTGTTGTTTGGCGATAATTCGCTTGTTTGAAGCAATTCCACTCTAATTTTTAACATTCTCTGAATTGTGTAACAGTTGTCTCAGAGCGTCTCTGATGCTTAGTAGAGACGGCTGGTTAGAGTTTTTGTTGGATTCGAGCAGGTGTTGTTTCGCGATAATTCGCTTTTTTGAAGCAATTCCAGTCTAATTTTTAACATTCTCTGAACTGTGTAACACTTGTCTCAAAGCGTCTCTGAGGCTTAGTAGAGACGGCGGGTTAGAGTTTTTGTTGGATTCGAGCAGGTGTTGTTTGGCGATAATTCGCTTGTTTGAAGCAATTCCACTCTAATTTTTAACATTCTCTGAATTGTGTAACAGTTGTCTCAAAGCGTCTCTGATGCTTAGTAGAGACGGCTGGTTAGAGTTTTTGTTGGATACGAGCAGGTGTTGTTTCGCGATAATTCGCTTGTTTAAAGCAATTTCACTCTAATTTTTAACATTCTCTGATTTGTGTAACACATGTCTCAAAGCGTCTCTGAGGCTTAGTAGAGACGGCTGGGCTCAGTTTTTGTTGGATTCGAGCAGGAGTTGTTACGCGATAATTCGCTTGTTTGAAGCAATTCCACTCTAATTTTTGACATTCTCTGATATTTGTAACACTTGTCTCAAAGCGTCTCTGAGGCTTAGTAGAGACGGCTGGTTAGAGTTTTTGTTGGATTTGAGCAGGTGTTGTTTCGCGATAATTCGCTTGTTTGAAGCAATTCCACTCTAATTTTTCACACTCTCTGATATTTGTAACACTTGTCTCAAAACGTCTCTGATGCTTAGTAGAGACGGCTGGTTAGAGTTTTTGTTGGATTCGAGGAGGTGTTGTTTCGCGATAATTCGCTTGTTTGAAGCAATTCCACTCTAATTTTTGACATTCTCTGATATTTGTAACACTTGTCTCAAGGCGTCTCTGATGCTTAGTAGAGACGGCTGGGCACAGTTTTTGTTGGATTCGAGCAGGTGTTGTTTCGCGATAATTCGCTTGTTTGAAGCAATTCCACTCTAATTTTTGACATTCTTTGATATTTGTAACACTTGTCTCAAAGGGTCTCTGATGCTTAGTAGAGACGGCTGGTTAGAGTTTTTGTTGGATTCGAGCAGGTGTTGTTTGGCGATAATTCGCTTGTTTAAAGCAATTTCACTCTAATTTTTAACATTCTCTGAATTGTGTAACACTTGTCTCAAACCGTCTCTGAGGCTTAGTAGAGACGGCTGGGCACAGTTTTTGTTGGATTCGAGCAGGTGTTGTTTCGCGATAATTCGCTCGTTTGAAGCAATTCCGCTCTAATTTTTGACATTCTCTGATATTTGTAACACTTGTCTCAAAGCGTCTCTGAGGCTTAGTAGAGACGGCTGGTTAGAGTTTTTGTTGGATTCGTGCAGGTGTTGTTTCGAATTAATGCCCTTGTTTGATGCTATTCCACTCTAATTTTTAACATTCTCTGAATTGTGTAACACTTGTCTCAAAGCGTCTCTGAGGCTTAGTAGAGACGGCTGGGTACAGTTTTTGTTGGATCCGAGCAGGTGTTGTTTCGCGATAATTCGCTTCTTTAAAGCAATTTCACTCTAATTTTTAACATTCTCTGATTTGTGTAACACTTGTCTCAAAGCGTCTCTGAGGCTTAGTAGAGACGGCTGGGCTCAGTTTTTGTTGGATTCGAGCAGGTGTTGTTTCGCGATAATTCGCTTGTTTGAAGCAATTCCACTCTAATTTTTGACATTCTCTGATATTTGTAACGCTTGTCTCAAAGCGTCTCTGAGGCTTAGTAGAGACGGCTGGTTAGAGTTTTTGTTGGATTCGAGCAGGTGTTGTTTCGCGATAATTCGCTTGTTTGAAGCAATTCCACTCTAATTTTTAACATTCTCTGAATTGTGTAACACTTGTCTCAGAGCGTCTCTGAGGCTTAGTAGAGACGGCTGGTTAAAGTTTTTGTTGGATTCGAGCAGGTGTTGTTTCGCGATAATTCGCTTGTTTGAAGCAATTCCACTCTAATTTTCAACATTCTCTGAATTGTGTAACACTTGTCCCAAAGCGTCTCTGAGGCTTAGTAGAGACGGCTGGGCACAGTTTTTGTTGGATTCGAGCAGGTGTTGTTTCGCGATAATTCGCTTGTTTGAAGCAATTCCACTCTAATTTTTGACATTCTCTGATATTTGTAACACTTGTCTCAAAGCGTCTCTGAGGCTTAGTAGAGACGGCTGGGTACAGTTTTTGTTGGATCCGAGCAGGTGTTGTTTCGCGATAATTCGCTTGTTTAAAGCAATTTCACTCTAATTTTTAACATTCTCTGATTTGTGTAACACTTGTCTCAAAGCGTCTCTGATGCTTAGTAGAGACGGCTGGTTAGAGTCTTTTTTGGATTCGAGCAGGTGTTGTTTCGCGATAATTCGCTTGTTTGAAGCATTTCCACTCTAATTTTTGACATTCTCTGATATTTGTAACAGTTGTCTCAAAGCGTCTCTGATGCTTAGTAGAGACGGCTGGTTAGAGTTTTTGTTGGATACGAGCAGGTGTTGTTTCGAGATAATTCGCTTGTTTGAAGCAATTCCACTCTAATTTTTAACATTCTCTGAATTGTGTAACACTTGTCTCAAAGCGTCTCTGAGCCTTAGTAGAGACGGCTGGGCACAGTTTTTGTTGGATCCGAGCAGATGTTGTTTCGCGATAATTCGCTTCTTTAAAGCAATTTCACTCTAATTTTTAACATTCTCTGATTTGTGTAACACTTGTCTCAAAGCGTCTCTGAGGCTTAGCAGAGACGGCTGGGCTCAGTTTTTGTTGGATTCGAGCAGGTGTTGTTTCGCGATAATTCGCTTGTTTGAAGCAATTCCACTCTAATTTTTGACAATTCTCTGATATTTATAACACTTGTCTCAAAGCGTCTCTGAGGTTTAGTAGAGACGGCTGGTTAGAGTTTTGTTGGATTCGAGCAGGTGTTGTTTCGCGATAATTCGCTTGTTTCAAGGAATTCCACTCTAATTTTTAACATTCTCTGAATTGTGTAACACTTGTCTCAAAGCGTCTCTGAGGCTTAGTAGAGACGGCTGGTTAGAGTGTTTGTTGGATTCGAGCAGGTGTTGTTTGGCGATAATTCGCTTGTTTGAAGCAATTCCACTCTAATTTTTAACATTCTCTGAATTGTGTAACAGTTGTCTCAAAGCGTCTCTGATGCTTAGTAGAGACGGCTGGTTAGAGTTTTATTTGGATTCGAGCAGGTGTTGTTTCGCGATAATTCGCTTTTTTGAAGCAATTCCACTCTAATTTTTAACATTCTCTGAATTGTGTAACACTTGTCTCAAAGCGTCTCTGAGGCTTAGTAGAGACGGCTGGTTAGAGTTTTTGTTGGATTCGAGCAGGTGTTGTTTGGCGATAATTCGCTAGTTTGAAGCAATTCCACTCTAATTTTTAACATTCTCTGAACTGTGTAACACTTGTCTCAAAGCGTCTCTGAGCCTTAGTAGAGACGGCTGGGCACAGTTTTTGTTGGATTCGACCAGATGTTGTTTCGCGATAATTCGCTTGTTTAAAGCAATTTCACTCTAATTTTTAACGTTCTCTGATTTGTGTAACACTTGTCTCAAAGCGTCTCTGAGGCTTAGCAGAGACGGCTGGGCTCAGTTTTTGTTGGATCCGAGCACGTGTTGTTTCGCGATAATTCGCTTGTTTGAAGCAATTCCACTCTAATTTTTGACAATTCTCTGATATTTATAACACTTGTCTCAAAGCGTCTCTGAGGCTTAGTAGAGACGGCTGGTTAGAGTTTTTGTTGGATTCGAGCAGGTGTTGTTTCGCGATAATTCGCTTGTTTGAAGCAATTCCACTCTAATTTTTAACATTCTCTGAATTGTGTAACACTTGTCTCAAAGCGTCTCTGAGGCTTAGTAGAGACGGCTGGTTAGAGTTTTTGTTGGATTCGAGCAGGTGTTGTTTGGCGATAATTCGCTTCATTGAAGCAATTCCACTCTAATTTTTAACATTCTCTGAATTGTGTAACAGTTGTCTCAAAGCGTCTCTGATGCTTAGTAGAGACGGCTGGTTAGAGTTTTTGTTGGATTCGAGCAGGTGTTGTTTCGCGATAATTCGCTTGTTTGAAGCAATTCCACTCTAATTTTTAACATTCTCTGAATTGTGTAACACTTGTCTCAAAGCGTCTCTGAGGCTTAGTAGAGACGGCTGGTTAGAGTTTTTGTTGGATTCGAGCAGGTGTTGTTTGGCGATAATTCGCTTGTTTGAAGCAATTCCACTCTAATTTTTAACATTCTCTGAATTGTGTAACAGTTGTCTCAAAGCGTCTCTAATGCTTAGTAGAGACGGCTGGTTAGAGTTTTTGTTGGATACGAGCAGGTGTTGTTTCGCGATAATTCGCTTGTTTAAAGCAATTTCACTATAATTTTTAACATTCTCTGAATTGTGTAACACTTGTCTCAAAGCGTCTCTGAGGCTTAGTAGAGACGGCTGGTTAGAGTTTTTGTTGGATTCGAGCAGGTGTTGTTTGGCGATAATTCGCTTGTTTGAAGCAATTCCACTCTAATTTTTAACATTCTCTGAATTGTGTAACACTTGTCTCAAAGCGTCTCTGAGGCTTAGTAGAGACGGCTGGGCACAGTTTTTGTTGGATTCAAGCAGGTGTTGTTTCGCGATAATTCGCTTGTTTGAAGCAATTCCACTCTAATTTTTGATATTCTCTGATATTTGTAACACTTGTCTGAAAGCGCCTCTGATGCTTAGTAGAGACGGCTGGTTAGAGTTTTTGTTGGATACGAGCAGGTGTTGTTTCGCGATAATTCGCTTGTTTGAAGCAATTCCACTCTAATTTTTGACATTCTCTGATATTTGTAACACTTGTCTCAAAGCGTCTCTGATGCTTAGTAGAGACGGCTGGTTAGAGTTTTTGTTGGATTCGAGCAGGTGTTGTTCCGCGATAATTCGCTTGTTTGAAGCAATTCCACTCTAATTTTTAACATTCTCTGAATTGTGTAACACTTGTCTCAAAGCGTCTCTGAGGCTTAGTAGAGACGGCTGGGCACAGTTTTTGTTGGATGCGAGCAGGTGTTGTTTCGCGATAATTCGCTTGTTTGAAGCAATTCCACTCTAATTTTTGACATTCTCTGATATTTGTAACACCTGTCTGAAAGCGTCTCTAATGCTCAGTAGAGACGGCTGGTTAGGGTTTTTGTTGGATACGAGCAGGTGTTGTTTCCCGATAATTCGCTTGTTTGAAGCAATTCCACTCTAATTTTTGACATTCACTGATATTTGTAACGCTTGTCTCAAAGCGTCTCTGAGGCTTAGTAGAGACGGCTGGTTAGAGTTTTTGTTGGATTCGAGCAGGTGTTGTTTGGCGATAATTCGCTTGTTTGAAGCAATTCCACTCTAATTTTTAACATTCTCTGAGTTGTGTAACACTTGTCTCAAAGCGTCTCTGAGCCTTAGTAGAGACGGCTGGGCACAGTTTTTGTTGGATCCGAGCAGATGTTGTTTCTAGATAATTCGCTTGTTTAAAGCAATTTCACTCTAATTTTTAACATTCTCTGATTTGTGTAACACTTGTCTCAAAGCGTCTCTGAGGCTTAGCAGAGACGGCTGGGCTCAGTTTTTGTTGGATTCGAGCAGGTGTTGTTTCGCGATAATTCGCTTGTTTGAAGCAATTCCACTCTAATTTTTAACATTCTCTGAATTGTGTAACACTTGTCTCAAAGCGTCTCTGAGGCTTAGTAGAGACGACTGGTTAGAGTTTTTGTTGGATTCGAGCAGGTGTTGTTTTGCGATAATTCGCTTGTTTGAAGCAATTCCACTCTAATTTTTAACATTCTCTGAATTGTGTAACACTTGTCTCAAAGCGTCTCTGAGGCTTAGTAGAGACGGCTGGGCACAGTTTTTGTTGGATTCAAGCAGGTGTTGTTTCGCGATAATTCGCTTGTTTGAAGCAATTCCACTCTAATTTTTGATATTCTCTGATATTTGTAACACTTGTCTGAAAGCGCCTCTGATGCTTAGTAGAGACGGCTGGTTAGAGTTTTTGTTGGATTTGAGCAGGTGTTGTTCCGCGATAATTCGCTTGTTTGAAGCAATTCCACTCTAATTTTTGACATTCTCTGATATTTGTAACAGTTGTCTCAAAGCGTCTCTGATGCTTAGTAGAGACGGCTGGTTAGAGTTTTTGTTGGATTCGAGCAGGTGTTGTTTCGCGATAATTCGCTTGTTTGAAGCAATTCCACTCTAATTTTTAACATTCTCTGAATTGTGTAACACTTGTCTCAAAGCGTCTCTGAGGCTTAGTAGAGACGGCTGGTTAGAGTTTTTGTTGGATTCGAGCAGGTGTTGTTTGGCGATTATTCGCTTGTTTGAAGCAATTCCACTCTAATTTTTAACATTCTCTGAATTGTGTAACACTTGTCTCAAAGCGTCTCTGAGGCTTAGTAGAGACGGCTGGGCACAGTTTTTGTTCGATTCGGGCAGGTGTTGTTTCGCGATAATTCGCTTGTTTGAAGCAATTCCACTCTAATTTTTGACATTCTCTGATATTTGTAACACTTGTCTGAAAGCGTCTCTAATGCTTAGTAGAGACGGCTGGTTAGGGTTTTTGTTGGATACGGGCAGGTGTTGTTTCCCGATAATTCGCTTGTTTGAAGCAATTCCACTCTAATTTTTGACATTCACTGATATTTGTAACACTTGTCTCAAAGCGTCTCTGAGGCTTAGTAGAGACGGCTGGTTAGAGTTTTTGTTGGATTCGAGCAGGTGTTGTTTCGCGATAATTCGCTTGTTTGATGCAATTCCACTCTAATTTTTAACATTCTCTGATTTGTGTAACACTTGTCTCAAAGCGTCTCTGATGCTTAGTAGAGACGGCTGGTTAGAGTTTTTGTTGGATTCGAGCAGGTGTTGTTTCGCGATAATTCGCTTGTTTGAAGCAATTCCACTCTAATTTTTGACATTCTCTGATATTTGTAACAGTTGTCTCAAAGCGTCTCTGATGCTTATTAGAGACGGCTGGTTAGAGTTTTTGTTGGATACGAGCAGGTGTTGTTTCGCGATAATTCGCTTGTTTGAAGCAATTCCACTCTAATTTTTCACATTCTATGATATTTGTAAAATTGTCTCAAAGCGTCTCTGAGGCTAAGTAGAGACGGCTGGTTAGAGTTTTTGTTGGATTCGAGCAGGTGTTGTTTCGCGATAATTCGCTTGTTTAAAGCAATTACACTATAATTTTTAACATTCTCTGAATTGTGTAACACTTGTCTCAAAGCATCTCTGAGGCTTAGTAGAGACGGCTGGGCACAGTTTTTGTTGGATTCGAGCAGGTTTTGTTTCGCGATAATTCGCTTGTTTAAAGCAATTTCACTCTAATTTTTAACATTCTCTGATTTGTGTAACACTTGTCTCAAAGCGTCTCTGAGGCTTAGTAGAGACGGCTGGGCACAGTTTTTGTTGGATTCGAGCAGGTGTTGTTTCGCGATAATTCGCTTGTTTGAAGCAATTCCACTCTAATTTTTGACATTCTCTGATATTTGTAACACCTGTCTGAAAGCGTCTCTAATGCTTAGTAGAGACGGCTGGTTAGGGTTTTTGTTGGATACGAGCAGGTGTTGTTTCCCGATAATTCGCTTGTTTGAAGCAATTCCACTCTAATTTTTGACATTCACTGATATTTGTAACACTTGTCTCAAAGCGTCTCTGAGGCTTAGTAGAGACGGCTGGTTAGAGTTTTTGTTGGATTCGAGCAGGTGTTGTTTGGCGATAATTCGCTTGTTTGAAGCAATTCCACTCTAATTTTTAACATTCTCTGAATTGTGTAACACTTGTCTCAAAGCGTCTCTGAGCCTTAGTAGAGACGGCTGGGCACAGTTTTTGTTGGATCCGAGCAGATGTTGTTTCTAGATAATTCGCTTGTTTAAAGCAATTTCACTCTAATTTTTAACATTCTCTGATTTGTGTAACACTTGTCTCAAAGCGTCTCTGAGGCTTAGCAGAGACGGCTGGGCTCAGTTTTTGTTGGATTCGAGCAGGTGTTGTTTCGCGATAATTCGCTTGTTTGAAGCAATTCCACTCTAATTTTTAACATTCTCTGAATTGTGTAACACTTGTCTCAAAGCGTCTCTGAGGCTTAGTAGAGACGACTGGTTAGAGTTTTTGTTGGATTCGAGCAGGTGTTGTTTTGCGATAATTCGCTTGTTTGAAGCAATTCCACTCTAATTTTTAACATTCTCTGAATTGTGTAACACTTGTCTCAAAGCGTCTCTGAGGCTTAGTAGAGACGGCTGGGCACAGTTTTTGTTGGATTCAAGCAGGTGTTGTTTCGCGATAATTCGCTTGTTTGAAGCAATTCCACTCTAATTTTTGATATTCTCTGATATTTGTAACACTTGTCTGAAAGCGCCTCTGATGCTTAGTAGAGACGGCTGGTTAGAGTTTTTGTTGGATACGAGCAGGTGTTGTTTCGCGATAATTCGCTTGTTTGAAGCAATTCCACTCTAATTTTTGACATTCTCTGATATTTGTAACACTTGTCTCAAAGCGTCTCTGATGCTTAGTAGAGACGGCTGGTTAGAGTTTTTGTTGGATTTGAGCAGGTGTTGTTCCGCGATAATTCGCTTGTTTGAAGCAATTCCACTCTAATTTTTGACATTCTCTGATATTTGTAACAGTTGTCTCAAAGCGTCTCTGATGCTTAGTAGAGACGGCTGGTTAGAGTTTTTGTTGGTTTCGAGCAGGTGTTGTTTCGCGATAATTCGCTTGTTTGAAGCAATTCCACTCTAATTTTTAACATTCTCTGAATTGTGTAACACTTGTCTCAAAGCGTCTCTGAGGCTTAGTAGAGACGGCTGGTTAGAGTTTTTGTTGGATTCGAGCAGGTGTTGTTTAGCGATTATTCGCTTGTTTGAAGCAATTCCACTCTAATTTTTAACATTCTCTGAATTGTGTAACACTTGTCTCAAAGCGTCTCTGAGGCTTAGTAGAGACGGCTGGGCACAGTTTTTGTTGGATTCGAGCAGGTGTTGTTTCGCGATAATTCGCTTGTTTGAAGCAATTCCACTCTAATTTTTGACATTCTCTGATATTTGTAACACTTGTCTGAAAGCGTCTCTAATGCTTAGTAGAGACGGCTGGTTAGGGTTTTTGTTGGATACGGGCAGGTGTTGTTTCCCGATAATTCGCTTGTTTGAAGCAATTCCACTCTAATTTTTGACATTCACTGATATTTGTAACACTTGTCTCAAAGCGTCTCTGAGGCTTAGTAGAGACGGCTGGTTAGAGTTTTTGTTGGATTCGAGCAGGTGTTGTTTCGCGATAATTCGCTTGTTTGATGCAATTCCACTCTAATTTTTAACATTCTCTGATTTGTGTAACACTTGTCTCAAAGCGTCTCTGATGCTTAGTAGAGACGGCTGGTTAGAGTTTTTGTTGGATTCGAGCAGGTGTTGTTTCGCGATAATTCGCTTGTTTGAAGCAATTCCACTCTAATTTTTGACATTCTCTGATATTTGTAACAGTTGTCTCAAAGCGTCTCTGATGCTTATTAGAGACGGCTGGTTAGAGTTT
Organism: Tenodera sinensis; assembly: GCA_030765045.1. Classification (NCBI taxonomy): domain Eukaryota; kingdom Metazoa; phylum Arthropoda; class Insecta; order Mantodea; family Mantidae; genus Tenodera; species Tenodera sinensis. The sequence goes on along the minus strand of CM060964.1, from coordinate 213,406,315 downwards.
TTGTTGGATACGAGCAGGTGTTGTTTCGCGATAATTCGCTTGTTTGAAGCAATTCCACTCTAATTTTTCACATTCTATGATATTTGTAAAATTGTCTCAAAGCGTCTCTGAGGCTAAGTAGAGACGGCTGGTTAGAGTTTTTGTTGGATTCGAGCAGGTGTTGTTTCGCGATAATTCGCTTGTTTAAAGCAATTACACTCTAATTTTTAACATTCTCTGAATTGTGTAACACTTGTCTCAAAGCATCTCTGAGGCTTAGTAGAGACGGCTGGGCACAGTTTTTGTTGGATTCGAGCAGGTTTTGTTTCCCGATAATTCGCTTGTTTAAAGCAATTTCACTCTAATTTTTAACATTCTCTGATTTGTGTAACCCTTGTCTCAAAGCGTCTCTGAGGCTTAGCAGAGACGGCTGGTTAGAGTTTTTGTTGGATTCGAGCAGGTGTTGTTTCGCGATAATTCGCTTGTTTGAAGCAATTCCACTCTAATTTTTGACATTCTCTGATATTTGTAACAGTTGTCTCAAAGCGTCTCTGATGCTTAGTAGAGACGGCTGGTTAGAGTTTTTGTTGGATTCGAGCAGGTGTTGTTTCGCGATAATTCGCTTGTTTGAAGCAATTCCACTCTAATTTTTAACATTCTCTGAATTGTGTAACACTTGTCTCAAAGCGTCTCTGAGGCTTAGTAGAGACGGCTGGTTAGAGTTTTTGTTGGATTCGAGCAGGTGTTGTTTGGCGATAATTCGCTTGTTTGAAGCAATTCCACTCTAATTTTTAACATTCTCTGAATTGTGTAACACTTGTCTCAAAGCGTCTCTGAGCCTTAGTAGAGACGGCTGGGCACAGTTTTTGTTGGATCCGAGCAGATGTTGTTTCTAGATAATTCGCTTGTTTAAAGCAATTTCACTCTAATTTTTAACATTCTCTGATTTGTGTAACACTTGTCTCAAAGCGTCTCTGAGGCTTAGCAGAGACGGCTGGGCTCAGTTTTTGTTGGATTCGAGCAGGTGTTGTTTCGCGATAATTCGCTTGTTTGAAGCAATTCCACTCTAATTTTTAACATTCTCTGAATTGTGTAACACTTGTCTCAAAGCGTCTCTGAGGCTTAGTAGAGACGACTGGTTAGAGTTTTTGTTGGATTCGAGCAGGTGTTGTTTTGCGATAATTCGCTTGTTTGAAGCAATTCCACTCTAATTTTTAACTTTCTCTGAATTGTGTAACACTTGTCTCAAAGCGTCTCTGAGGCTTAGTAGAGACGGCTGGGCACAGTTTTTGTTGGATTCAAGCAGGTGTTGTTTCGCGATAATTCGCTTGTTTGAAGCAATTCCACTCTAATTTTTGATATTCTCTGATATTTGTAACACTTGTCTGAAAGCGCCTCTGATGCTTAGTAGAGACGGCTGGTTAGAGTTTTTGTTGGATACGAGCAGGTGTTGTTTCGCGATAATTCGCTTGTTTGAAGCAATTCCACTCTAATTTTTGACATTCTCTGATATTTGTAACAGTTGTCTCAAAGCGTCTCTGATGCTTAGTAGAGACGGCTGGTTAGAGTTTTTGTTGGATTCGAGCAGGTGTTGTTTCGCGATAATTCGCTTGTTTGAAGCAATTCCACTCTAATTTTTAACATTCTCTGAATTGTGTAACACTTGTCTCAAAGCGTCTCTGAGGCTTAGTAGAGACGGCTGGTTAGAGTTTTTGTTGGATTCGAGCAGGTGTTGTTTGGCGATTATTCGCTTGTTTGAAGCAATTCCACTCTAATTTTTAACATTCTCTGAATTGTGTAACACTTGTCTCAAAGCGTCTCTGATGCTTAGTAGAGACGGCTGGGCACAGTTTTTGTTGGATTCGAGCAGGTGTTGTTTCGCGATAATTCGCTTGTTTGAAGCAATTCCACTCTAATTTTTGACATTCTCTGATATTTGTAACACTTGTCTGAAAGCGTCTCTAATGCTTAGTAGAGACGGCTGGTTAGGGTTTTTGTTGGATACGGGCAGGTGTTGTTTCCCGATAATTCGCTTGTTTGAAGCAATTCCACTCTAATTTTTGACATTCACTGATATTTGTAACACTTGTCTCAAAGCGTCTCTGAGGCTTAGTAGAGACGGCTGGTTAGAGTTTTTGTTGGATTCGAGCCGGTGTTGTTTCGCGATAATTCGCTTGTTTGATGCAATTCCACTCTAATTTTTAACATTCTCTGATTTGTGTAACACTTGTCTCAAAGCGTCTCTGATGCTTAGTAGAGACGGCTGGTTAGAGTTTTTGTTGGATTCGAGCAGGTGTTGTTTCGCGATAATTCGCTTGTTTGAAGCAATTCCACTCTAATTTTTGACATTCTCTGATATTTGTAAGAAGTTGTCTCAAAGCGTCTCTGATGCTTATTAGAGACGGCTGGTTAGAGTTTTTGTTGGATACGAGCAGGTGTTGTTTCGCGATAATTCGCTTGTTTGAAGCAATTCCACTCTAATTTTTCACATTCTATGATATTTGTAAAATTGTCTCAAAGCGTCTCTGAGGCTAAGTAGAGACGGCTGGTTAGAGTTTTTGTTGGATTCGAGCAGGTGTTGTTTCGCGATAATTCGCTTGTTTAAAGCAATTACACTCTAATTTTTAACATTCTCTGAATTGTGTAACACTTGTCTCAAAGCATCTCTGAGGCTTAGTAGAGACGGCTGGGCACAGTTTTTGTTGGATTCGAGCAGGTTTTGTTTCGCGATAATTCGCTTGTTTAAAGCAATTTCACTCTAATTTTTAACATTCTCTGATTTGTGTAACACTTGTCTCAAAGCGTCTCTGAGGCTTAGCAGAGACGGCTGGGCTCAGTTTTTGTTGGATTCGAGCAGGTGTTGTTTCGCGATAATTCGCTTGTTTGAAGCAATTCCACTCTAATTTTTGACAATTCTCTGATATTTATAACACTTGTCTCAAAGCGTCTCTGAGGCTTAGTAGAGACGGCTGGTTAGAGTTTTTGTTGGATTCGAGCAGGTGTTGTTTCGCGATAATTCGCTTGTTTGAAGCAATTCCACTCTAATTTTTAACATTCTCTGAATTGTGTAACACTTGTCTCAAAGCGTCTCTGAGGCTTAGTAGAGACGGCTGGTTAGAGTTTTTGTTGGATTCGAGCAGGTGTTGTTTTGCGATAATTCGCTTGTTTGAAGCAATTCCACTCAAATTTTTAACATTCTCTGAATTGTGTAACACTTGTCTCAAAGTGTCTCTGAGGCTTAGCAGAGACGGCTGGGCACAGTTTTTGTTGGATTCAAGCAGGTGTTGTTTCGCGATAATTCGCTTGTTTGAAGCAATTCCACTCTAATTTTTGATATTCTCTGATATTTGTAACACTTGTCTGAAAGCGCCTCTGATGCTTAGTAGAGACGGCTGGTTAGAGTTTTTGTTGGATACGAGCAGGTGTTGCTTCGCGATAATTCGCTTGTTTGAAGCAATTCCACTCTAATTTTTGACATTCTCTGATATTTGTAACACTTGTCTCAAAGCGTATCTGATGCTTAGTAGAGACGGCTGGTTAGAGTTTTTGTTGGATTCGAGCAGGTGTTGTTCCGCGATAATTCGCTTGTTTGAAGCAATTCCACTCTAATTTTTGACATTCTCTGATATTTGTAACAGTTGTCTCAAAGCGTCTCTGATGCTTAGTAGAGACGGCTGGTTACAGTTTTTGTTGGATTCGAGCAGGTGTTGTTTCGCGATAATTCGCTTGTTTGAAGCAATTCCACTCTAATTTTTAACATTCTCTGAATTGTGTAACACTTGTCTCAAAGCGTCTCTGAGGCTTAGTAGAGACGGCTGGGCACAGTTTTTGTTGGATTCGAGCAGGTGTTGTTTCGCGATAATTCGCTTGTTTGAAGCAATTCCACTCTAATTTTTGACATTCTCTGATATTTGTAACACTTGTCTGAAAGCGTCTCTAATGCTTAGTAGAGACGGCTGGTTAGGGTTTTTGTTGGATACGAGCAGGTGTTGTTTCCCGATAATTCGCTTGTTTGAAGCAATTCCACTCTAAATTTTGACATTCACTGATATTTGTAACACTTGTCTCAAAGCGTCTCTGAGGCTTAGTAGAGACGGCTGGTTAGAGTTTTTGTTGGATTCGAGCAGGTGTTGTTTAACGATAATTCGCTTGTTTGATGCAATTCCACTCTAATTTTTAACATTCTCTGAATTGTGTAACACTTGTCTCAAAGCGTCTCTGAGGCTTAGTAGAGACGGCTGGGTACAGTTTTTGTTGGATTCGAGCAGGTGTTGTTTCGCGATAATTCGCTTGTTTAAAGCAATTTCACTCTAATTTTTAACATTGTCTGATTTGTGTAACACTTGTCTCAAAGCGTCTCTGATGCTTAGTAGAGACCGCTGGTTAGAGTTTTTGTTGGATTCGAGCAGGTGTTGTTTCGCGATAATTCGCTTGTTTGAAGCAATTCCACTCTAATTTTTGACATTCTCTGATATTTGTAACAGTTGTCTCAAAGCGTCTCTGATGCTTAGTAGAGACGGCTGGTTAGAGTTTTTGTTGGATACGAGCAGGTGTTGTTTCGCGATAATTCGCTTGTTTGAAGCAATTCCACTCTAATTTTTCACATTCTATGATATTTGTAAAATTGTCTCAAAGCGTCTCTGAGGCTAAGTAGAGACGGCTGGTTAGAGTTTTTGTTGGATTCGAGCAGGTGTTGTTTCGCGATAATTCGCTTGTTTAAAGCAATCTCACTCTAATTTTTAACATTCTCTGAATTGTGTAACACTTGTCTCAAAGCGTCTCTGAGGCTTAGTAGAGACGGCTGGGTACAGTTTTTGTTGGATTCGAGCAGGTGTTGTTTCGCGATAATTCGCTTGTTTAAAGCAATTTCACTCTAATTTTTAACATTCTCTGATTTGTGTAACACTTGTCTCAAAGCGTCTCTGATGCTTAGTAGAGACGGCTGGTTAGAGTTTTTGTTGGATTCGAGCAGGTGTTGTTTCGCGATAATTCGCTTGTTTGAAGCAATTCCACTCTAATTTTTAACATTCTCTGAATTGTGTAACACTTGTCTCAAAGCGTCTCTGAGGCTAAGTAGAGACGGCTGGTTAGAGTTTTTGTTGGATTCGAGCAGGTGTTGTTTCGCGATAATTCACTTGTTTGAAGCAATTCCACTCTAATTTTTGACATTCTCTGATATTTGAGAAGCGTCTCTGAGGCTTAGTAGAGACGGCTGGGTACAGTTTTTGTTGGATTCGAGCAGGTGTTGTTTCGCGATAATTCGCTTGTTTAAAGCAATTTCACTCTAATTTTTAACATTCTCTGAATTGTGTAACACTTGTCTCAAACCGTCTCTGAGGCTTAGTAGAGACGGCTGGGCACAGTTTTTGTTGGATTCGAGCAGGTGTTGTTTCGCGATAATTCGCTTGTTTGAAGCAATTCCACTCTAATTTTTGACATTCTCTGATATTTGTAACACTTGTCTCAAAGCGTCTCTGAGGCTTAGTAGAGACGGCTGGTTAGAGTTTTTGTTGGATTCGCGCAGGTGTTGTTTCGCGATAATTCGCTTGTTTGATGCAATTCCACTCTAATTTTTAACATTCTCTGAATTGTGTAACACTTGTCTCAAAGCGTCTCTGAGGCTTAGTAGAGACGGCTGGGTACAGTTTTTGTTGGATCCGAGCAGGTGTTGTTTCGCGATAATTCGCTTGTTTAAAGCAATTTCACTCTAATTTTTAACATTCTCTGATTTGTGTAACACTTGTCTCAAAGCGTCTCTGAGGCTTAGTAGAGACGGCTGGGCTCAGTTTTTGTTGGATTCGAGCAGGTGTTGTTTCGCGATAATTCGCTTGTTTGAAGCAATTCCACTCTAATTTTTGACATTCTCTGATATTTGTAACACTTGTCTCAAAGCGTCTCTGAGGCTTAGTAGAGACGGCTGGTGAGAGTTTTTGTTGGATTCGAGCAGGTGTTGTTTCGCGATAATTCGCTTGTTTGAAGCAATTCCACTCTAATTTTTAACATTCTCTGAATTGTGTAACACTTGTCTCAGAGCGTCTCTGAGGCTTAGTAGAGACGGCTGGTTAGAGGTTTTGTTGGATTCGAGCAGGTGTTGTTTCGCGATAATTCGCTTGTTTGAAGCAATTCCACTCTAATTTTTGACATTCTCTGATTTGTGTAACACTTGTCTCAAAGCGTCTCTGAGGCTTAGTAGAGACGGCTGGGTACAGTTTTTGTTGGATCCGAGCAGGTGTTCTTTCGCGATAATTCGCTTGTTTAAAGCAATTTCACTCTAATTTTTAACATTCTCTGATTTGTGTAACACTTGTCTCAAAGCCTCTCTGATGCTTAGTAGAGACGGCTGGTTAGAGTTTTTGTTGGATTCGAGCAGGTGTTGTTTCGCGATAATTCGCTTGTTTGAAGCAATTCCACTCTAATTTTTGACATTCTCTGATATTTGTAACAGTTGTCTCAAAGCGTCTCTGATGCTTAGTAGAGACGGCTGGTTAGAGTTTTTGTAGGACACGAGCAGGTGTTGTTTCGCGATAATTCGCTTGTTTGAAGCAATTCCACTCTAATTTTTCACATTCTATGATATTTGTAAAATTGTCTCAAAGCGTCTCTGAGGCTAAGTAGAGACGGCTGGTTAGAGTTTTTGTTGTGTTCGAGCAGGTGTTGTTTCGCGACAATTCACTTGTTTGAAGCAATTCCACTCTAATTTTTGACATTCTCTGATATTTGGGAAGCGTCTCTGAGGCTTAGTAGAGACGGCTGGGTACAGTTTTTGTTGGATTCGAGCAGGTGTTGTTTCGCGATAATTCGCTTGTTTGAAGCAATTCCACTCTAATTTTTGACATTCTCTGATATTTGTAACACTTGTCTCAAAGCGTCTCTGATGCTTAGTAGAGACGGCTGGTTAGTGTTTTTGTTGGATTCGAGCAGGTGTTGTTTCGCGATAAGTCGCTTGTTTAAAGCAATTTCACTCTAATTTTTAACATTCTCTGAATTGTGTAACACTTGTCTCAAACCGTCTCTGAGGCTTAGTAGAGACGGCTGGGCACAGTTTTTGTTGGATTCGAGCAGGTGTTGTTTCGCGATAATTCGCTTGTTTGAAGCAATTCCACTCTAATTTTTGACATTCTCTGATATTTGTAACACTTGTCTCAAAGCGTCTCTGAGGCTTAGTAGAGACGGCTGGTTAGAGTTTTTGTTGGATTCGCGCAGGTGTTGTTTCGCGATAATTCGCTTGTTTGATGCAATTCCACTCTAATTTTTAACATTCTCTGAATTGTGTAACACTTGTCTCAAAGCGTCTCTGAGGCTTAGTAGAGACGGCTGGGTACAGTTTTTGTTGGATCCGAGCAGGTGTTGTTTCGCGATAATTCGCTTGTTTAAAGCAATTTCACTCTAATTTTTAACATTCTCTGATTTGTGTAACACTTGTCTCAAAGCGTCTCTGAGGCTTAGTAGAGACGGCTGGGCTCAGTTTTTGTTGGATTCGAGCAGGTGTTGTTTCGCGATAATTCGCTTGTTTGAAGCAATTCCACTCTAATTTTTGACATTCTCTGATATTTGTAACACTTGTCTCAAAGCGTCTCTGAGGCTTAGTAGAGACGGCTGGTGAGAGTTTTTGTTGGATTCGAGCAGGTGCTGTTTCGCGATAATTCGCTTGTGTGAAGCAATTCCACTCTAATTTTTAACCTTCTCTGAATTGTGTAACACTTGTCTCAGAGCGTCTCTGAGGCTTAGTAGAGACGGCTGGTTAGAGGTTTTGTTGGATTCGAGCAGGTGTTGTTTCGCGATAATTCGCTTGTTTGAAGCAATTCCACTCTAATTTTTGACATTCTCTGATTTGTGTAACACTTGTCTCAAAGCGTCTCTGAGGCTTAGTAGAGACGTCTGGGTACAGTTTTTGTTGGATCCGAGCAGGTGTTCTTTCGCGATAATTCGCTTGTTTAAAGCAATTCCACTCTAATTTTTGACATTCTCTGATATTTGTAACAGTTGTCTCAAAGCGTCTCTGATGCTTAGTAGAGACGGCTGGCTAGAGTTTTTGTAGGATACGAGCACGTGTTGTTTCGCGATAATTCGCTTGTTTGAAGCAATTCCACTCTAATTTTTCACATTCTATGATATTTGTAAAATTGTCTCAAAGCGTCTCTGAGGCTAAGTAGAGACGGCTGGTTAGAGTTTTTGTTGGATTCGAGCAGGTGTTGTTTCGCGATAATTCACTTGTTTGAAGCAATTCCACTCTAATTTTTGACATTCTCTGATATTTGGGAAGCGTCTCTGAGGCTTAGTAGAGACGGCTGGGTACAGTTTTTGTTGGATTCGAGCAGGTGTTGTTTCGCGATAATTCGCTTGTTTGAAGCAATTCCACTCTAATTTTTGACACTCTCTGATATTTGTAACACTTGTCTCAAAACGTCTCTGATGCTTAGTAGAGACGGCTGGTTAGAGTTCTTGTTGGATTCGAGGAGGTGTTGTTTCGCGATAATTCGCTTGTTTGAAGCAATTCCACTCTAATTTTTGACATTCTCTGATATTTGTAACACTTGTCTCAAAGCGTCTCTGATGCTTAGTAGAGACGGCTGGTTAGAGTTTTTGTTGGATTCGAGCAGGTGTTGTTTCACGATAATTCGCTTGTTCGAAGCAATTCCACTCTAATTTTTGACATTCTCTGATATTTGTAACACTTGTCCCAAAGCGTCTCTGATGCTTAGTAGAGACGGCTGGTTAGAGTTTTTGTTGGATTCGAGCAGGTGTTGTTTCGCGATAAGTCGCTTGTTTAAAGCAATTTCACTCTAATTTTTAACATTCTCTGAATTGTGTAACACTTGTCTCAAACCGTCTCTGAGGCTTAGTAGAGACGGCTGGGCACAGTTTTTGTTGGATTCGAGCAGGTGTTGTTTCGCGATAATTCGCTTGTTTGAAGCAATTCCACTCTAATTTTTGACATTCTCTGATATTTGTAACACTTGTCTCAAAGCGTCTCTGAGGCTTAGTAGAGACGGCTGGTTAGAGTTTTTGTTGGATTCGCGCAGGTGTTGTTTCGCGATAATTCGCTTGTTTGATGCAATTCCACTCTAATTTTTAACATTCTCTGAATTGGGTAACACTTGTCTCAAAGCGTCTCTGAGGCTTAGTAGAGACGGCTGGGTACAGATTTTGTTGGATCCGAGCAGGTGTTGTTTCGCGATAATTCGCTTGTTTAAAGCAATTTCACTCTAATTTTTAACATTCTCTGATTTGTGTAACACTTGTCTCAAAGCGTCTCTGAGGCTTAGTAGAGACGGCTGGGCTCAGTTTTTGTTGGATTCGAGCAGGTGTTGTTTCGCGATAATTCGCTTGTTTGAAGCAATTCCACTCTAATTTTTGACATTCTCTAATATTTGTAACACTTGTCTCAAAGCGTCTCTGAGGCTTAGTAGAGACGGCTGGTGAGAGTTTTTGTTGGATTCGAGCAGGTGTTGTTTCGCGATAATTCGCTTGTTTAAGCAATTCCACTCTAATTTTTAACATTCTCTGAATTGTGTAACACTTGTCTCAGAGCGTCTCTGAGGCTTAGTAGAGACGGCTGGTTAGAGGTTTTGTTGGATTCGAGCAGGTGTTGTTTGGCGATAATTCGCTTGTTTGAGGCAATTCCACTCTAATTTTTGACATTCTCTAATATTTGTAACAGTTGTCTCAAAGTGTCTCTGATGCTTAGTAGAGACGGCTGGTTAGAGCTTTTGTTGGATTCGAGCAGGTGTTGCTTCGCGATAATTCGCTTGTTTGAAGCATTTCCACTCTAATTTTTGACATTCTCTAATATTTGTAACAGTTGTCTCAAAGCGTCTCTGATGCTTAGTAGAGACGGCTGGTTAGAGTTTTTGTTGGATACGAGCAGGTGTTGTTTTGCGATAATTCGCTTGTTTGAAGCAATTCCACTCTAATTTTTCACATCTTATGATATTTGTAAAATTGTCTCAACGCGTCTCTGAGGCTAAGTAGAGACGGCTGGTTAGAGTTTTTGTTGGATTCGAGCAGGTGTTTTTTCGCGATAATTCGCTTGTTTAAAGCAATTTCACTCTAATTTTTAACATTCTCTGAATTTGTAACACTTGTCTCAAAGCATCTGTGAGGCTTAGTAGAGACGGCTGGTGAGAGTTTTTGTTGGATTCGAGCAGGTGCTGTTTCGCGATAATTCGCTTGTGTGAAGCAATTCCACTCTAATTTTTAACCTTCTCTGAATTGTGTAACACTTGTCTCAGAGCGTCTCTGAGGCTTAGTAGAGACGGCTGGTTAGAGGTTTTGTTGGATTCGAGCAGGTGTTGTTTCGCGATAATTCGCTTGTTTGAAGCAATTCCACTCTAATTTTTGACATTCTCTGATTTGTGTAACACTTGTCTCAAAGCGTCTCTGAGGCTTAGTAGAGACGTCTGGGTACAGTTTTTGTTGGATCCGAGCAGGTGTTCTTTCGCGATAATTCGCTTGTTTAAAGCAATTCCACTCTAATTTTTGACATTCTCTGATATTTGTAACAGTTGTCTCAAAGCGTCTCTGATGCTTAGTAGAGACGGCTGGCTAGAGTTTTTGTAGGATACGAGCACGTGTTGTTTCGCGATAATTCGCTTGTTTGAAGCAATTCCACTCTAATTTTTCACATTCTATGATATTTGTAAAATTGTCTCAAAGCGTCTCTGAGGCTAAGTAGAGACGGCTGGTTAGAGTTTTTGTTGGATTCGAGCAGGTGTTGTTTCGCGATAATTCACTTGTTTGAAGCAATTCCACTCTAATTTTTGACATTCTCTGATATTTGGGAAGCGTCTCTGAGGCTTAGTAGAGACGGCTGGGTACAGTTTTTGTTGGATTCGAGCAGGTGTTGTTTCGCGATAATTCGCTTGTTTGAAGCAATTCCACTCTAATTTTTGACACTCTCTGATATTTGTAACACTTGTCTCAAAACGTCTCTGATGCTTAGTAGAGACGGCTGGTTAGAGTTCTTGTTGGATTCGAGGAGGTGTTGTTTCGCGATAATTCGCTTGTTTGAAGCAATTCCACTCTAATTTTTGACATTCTCTGATATTTGTAACACTTGTCTCAAAGCGTCTCTGATGCTTAGTAGAGACGGCTGGTTAGAGTTTTTGTTGGATTCGAGCAGGTGTTGTTTCACGATAATTCGCTTGTTCGAAGCAATTCCACTCTAATTTTTGACATTCTCTGATATTTGTAACACTTGTCCCAAAGCGTCTCTGATGCTTAGTAGAGACGGCTGGTTAGAGTTTTTGTTGGATTCGAGCAGGTGTTGTTTCGCGATAAGTCGCTTGTTTAAAGCAATTTCACTCTAATTTTTAACATTCTCTGAATTGTGTAACACTTGTCTCAAACCGTCTCTGAGGCTTAGTAGAGACGGCTGGGCACAGTTTTTGTTGGATTCGAGCAGGTGTTGTTTCGCGATAATTCGCTTGTTTGAAGCAATTCCACTCTAATTTTTGACATTCTCTGATATTTGTAACACTTGTCTCAAAGCGTCTCTGAGGCTTAGTAGAGACGGCTGGTTAGAGTTTTTGTTGGATTCGCGCAGGTGTTGTTTCGCGATAATTCGCTTGTTTGATGCAATTCCACTCTAATTTTTAACATTCTCTGAATTGGGTAACACTTGTCTCAAAGCGTCTCTGAGGCTTAGTAGAGACGGCTGGGTACAGATTTTGTTGGATCCGAGCAGGTGTTGTTTCGCGATAATTCGCTTGTTTAAAGCAATTTCACTCTAATTTTTAACATTCTCTGATTTGTGTAACACTTGTCTCAAAGCGTCTCTGAGGCTTAGTAGAGACGGCTGGGCTCAGTTTTTGTTGGATTCGAGCAGGTGTTGTTTCGCGATAATTCGCTTGTTTGAAGCAATTCCACTCTAATTTTTGACATTCTCTAATATTTGTAACACTTGTCTCAAAGCGTCTCTGAGGCTTAGTAGAGACGGCTGGTGAGAGTTTTTGTTGGATTCGAGCAGGTGTTGTTTCGCGATAATTCGCTTGTTTAAGCAATTCCACTCTAATTTTTAACATTCTCTGAATTGTGTAACACTTGTCTCAGAGCGTCTCTGAGGCTTAGTAGAGACGGCTGGTTAGAGGTTTTGTTGGATTCGAGCAGGTGTTGTTTGGCGATAATTCGCTTGTTTGAGGCAATTCCACTCTAATTTTTGACATTCTCTAATATTTGTAACAGTTGTCTCAAAGTGTCTCTGATGCTTAGTAGAGACGGCTGGTTAGAGCTTTTGTTGGATTCGAGCAGGTGTTGCTTCGCGATAATTCGCTTGTTTGAAGCATTTCCACTCTAATTTTTGACATTCTCTAATATTTGTAACAGTTGTCTCAAAGCGTCTCTGATGCTTAGTAGAGACGGCTGGTTAGAGTTTTTGTTGGATACGAGCAGGTGTTGTTTTGCGATAATTCGCTTGTTTGAAGCAATTCCACTCTAATTTTTCACATCTTATGATATTTGTAAAATTGTCTCAACGCGTCTCTGAGGCTAAGTAGAGACGGCTGGTTAGAGTTTTTGTTGGATTCGAGCAGGTGTTTTTTCGCGATAATTCGCTTGTTTAAAGCAATTTCACTCTAATTTTTAACATTCTCTGAATTGTGTAACACTTGTCTCAAAGCATCTGTGAGGCTTAGTAGAGACGGCTGGGCACAGTTTTTGTTGGTTTCGAGCAGGTGTTGTTTCACGATAATTCGCTTGTTTGAAGCAATTCCATTCTAATTTTTGACATTCTCTGATATTTGTAACACTTGTATCAAAGCGTCTCTGAGGCTTAGTAGAGAGGGCTGGTTAGTTTTTGTTGGATTTGAGCAGGTGTTGTTTCGCGATAATTCGCTTGTTTGAAGCAATTCCACTCTAATTTTTGACATTCTCTGATATTTGTAACACTTGTCTCAAAGCGTCTCTGAGGCTTAGTAGAGACGGCTGGTTAGAGTTTTTGTTGGATTCGAGCAGGTGTTGTTTCGCGATAATTCGCTTGTTTGAAGCAATTCCACTCTAATTTTTGACATTCTCTGATATTTGTAACACTTGTCTCAAAGCGTCTCTGAGGCTTAGTAGAGACGGCTGGTTAGAGTTTTTGTTGGATTCGAGCAGGTGTTGTTTCGGGATAATTCGCATGTTTGAAGCAATTCCACTCTAATTTTTGACACTCTCTGATATTTGTAACACTTGTCTCAAAGCGTCTCTGATGCTTAGTAAAGACGGCTGGTTAGAGTTTTTGTTGGATTCGAGCAGGTGTTTTTTCGCGATAATTCGCTTGTCTGAAGCAATTCCACTCTAATTTTTGACATTCTCTGATATTTGTAACACTTGTCTCAAAGCGTCTCTTATGCTTAGTAGAGACGGCTGGTTAGAGTTTTTGTTGGATTCGAGCAGGTGTTGTTTCGCGATAATTCGCTTGTTTAAGCAATTTCACTCTAATTTTTAACATTCTCTGAATTGTGTAACACTTGTCTCAAACCGTCTCTGAGGCTTAGTAGAGACGGCTGGGCACAGTTTTTGTTGGATTCGAGCAGGTGTTGTTTCGCGATAATTCGCTTGTTTGAAGCAATTCCACTCTAATTTTTGACATTCTCTGATATTTGTAACACTTGTCTCAAAGCGTCTCTGAGGCTTAGTAGAGACGGCTGGTTAGAGTTTTTGTTGGATTCGCGCAGGTGTTGTTTCGCGATAATTCGCTTGTTTGTTGCAATTCCACTCTAATTTTTAACATTCTCTGAATTGTGTAACACTTGACTCAAAGCGTCTCTGAGGCTTAGTAGAGACGGCTGGGTACAGTTTTTGTTGGATCCGAGCAGGTGTTGTTTCGCGATAATTCGCTGGTTTAAAGCAATTTCACTCTAATTTTTAACATTCTCTGATTTGTGTAACACTTGTCTCAAAGCGTCTCTGAGGCTCAGTAGAGACGGCTGGGCTCAGTTTTTGTTGGATTCGAGCAGGTGTTGTTTCGCGATAATTCGCTTGTTTGAAGCAATTCCACTCTAATTTTTGACATTCTCTGATATTTGTAACACTTGTCTCAAAGCGTCTCTGAGGCTTAGTAGAGACGGCTGGGCTCAGTTTTAGTTGGATTCGAGCAGGTGTTGTTTCGCGATAATTCGCTTGTTTGAAGCAATTCCACTCTAATTTTTGACATTCTCTGATATTTGTAACACTTGTCTCAAAGCGTCTCTGAGGCTTAGTAGAGACGGCTGGTTAGAGTTTTTGTTGGATTCGAGCGGGTGTTGTTTCGCGATAATTCGCTTGTTCGAAGCAATTCCACTCTAATTTTTGACATTCTCTGATATTTGTAACACTTGTCTCAAAGCGTCTCTGATGCTTAGTAAAGACGGCTGGTTAGAGTTTTTGTTGGATTCGAGTGGGTGTTGCTTCGCGATAATTCGCTTGTTTGAAGCAATTCCACTCTAATTTTTGACATTCTCTGATATTTGTAACACTTGTCTCAAAGCGTCTCTGAGGCTTAGTAGAGACGGCTGGTTAGAGTTTTTGTTGGATTCGCGCAGGTGTTGTTTCGCGATAATTCGCTTGTTTGATGCAATTCCACTCTAATTTTTAACATTCTCTGAATTGGGTAACACTTGTCTCAAAGCGTCTCTGAGGCTTAGTAGAGACGGCTGGGTACAGATTTTGTTGGATCCGAGCAGGTGTTGTTTCGCGATAATTCGCTTGTTTAAAGCAATTTCACTCTAATTTTTAACATTCTCTGATTTGTGTAACACTTGTCTCAAAGCGTCTCTGAGGCTTAGTAGAGACGGCTGGGCTCAGTTTTTGTTGGATTCGAGCAGGTGTTGTTTCGCGATAATTCGCTTGTTTGAAGCAATTCCACTCTAATTTTTGACATTCTCTAATATTTGTAACACTTGTCTCAAAGCGTCTCTGAGGCTTAGTAGAGACGGCTGGTGAGAGTTTTTGTTGGATTCGAGCAGGTGTTGTTTCGCGATAATTCGCTTGTTTAAGCAATTCCACTCTAATTTTTAACATTCTCTGAATTGTGTAACACTTGTCTCAGAGCGTCTCTGAGGCTTAGTAGGGACGGCTGGTTAGAGGTTTTGTTGGATTCGAGCAGGTGTTGTTTGGCGATAATTCGCTTGTTTGAGGCAATTCCACTCTAATTTTTAACATTCTCTGAATTGTGTAACACTTGTCTCAAAGCGTCTCTGAGGCTTAGTAGAGACGGCTGGGTACAGTTTTTGTTGGATCCGAGCAGGTGTTCTTTCGCGATAATTCGCTTGTTTAAAGCAATTTCACTCTACTTTTTAACATTCTCTGATTTGTGTAACACTTGTCTCAAAGTGTCTCTGATGCTTAGTAGAGACGGCTGGTTAGAGCTTTTGTTGGATTCGAGCAGGTGTTGCTTCGCGATAATTCGCTTGTTTGAAGCATTTCCACTCTAATTTTTGACATTCTCTAATATTTGTAACAGTTGTCTCAAAGCGTCTCTGATGCTTAGTAGAGACGGCTGGTTAGAGTTTTTGTTGGATACGAGCAGGTGTTGTTTTGCGATAATTCGCTTGTTTGAAGCAATTCCACTCTAATTTTTCACATCTTATGATATTTGTAAAATTGTCTCAAAGCGTCTCTGAGGCTAAGTAGAGACGGCTGGTTAGAGTTTTTGTTGGATTCGAGCAGGTGTTTTTTCGCGATAATTCGCTTGTTTAAAGCAATTTCACTCTAATTTTTAACATTCTCTGAATTGTGTAACACTTGTCTCAAAGCATCTGTGAGGCTTAGTAGAGACGGCTGGGCACAGTTTTTGTTGGTTTTGAGCAGGTGTTGTTTCACGATAATTCGCTTGTTTGAAGCAATTCCATTCTAATTTTTGACATTCTCTGATATTTGTAACACTTGTATCAAAGCGTCTCTGAGGCTTAGTAGAGAGGGCTGGTTAGTTTTTGTTGGATTCGAGCAGGTGTTGTTTCGCGATAATTCGCTTGTTTGAAGCAATTCCACTCTAATTTTTGACATTCTCTGATATTTGTAACACTTGTCTCAAAGCGTCTCTGAGGCTTAGTAGAGACGGCTGGTTAGAGTTTTTGTTGGATTCGAGCAGGTGTTGTTTCGCGATAATTCGCTTGTTTGAAGCAATTCCACTCTAATTTTTGACATTCTCTGATATTTGTAACACTTGTCTCAAAGCGTCTCTGAGGCTTAGTAGAGACGGCTGGTTAGAGTTTTTGTTGGATTCGAGCAGGTGTTGTTTCGGGATAATTCGCATGTTTGAAGCAATTCCACTCTAATTTTTGACACTCTCTGATATTTGTAACACTTGTCTCAAAGCGTCTCTGATGCTTAGTAAAGACGGCTGGTTAGAGTTTTTGTTGGATTCGAGCAGGTGTTTTTTCGCGATAATTCGCTTGTCTGAAGCAATTCCACTCTAATTTTTGACATTCTCTGATATTTGTAACACTTGTCTCAAAGCGTCTCTTATGCTTAGTAGAGACGGCTGGTTAGAGTTTTTGTTGGATTCGAGCAGGTGTTGTTTCGCGATAATTCGCTTGTTTAAGCAATTTCACTCTAATTTTTAACATTCTCTGAATTGTGTAACACTTGTCTCAAACCGTCTCTGAGGCTTAGTAGAGACGGCTGGGCACAGTTTTTGTTGGATTCGAGCAGGTGTTGTTTCGCGATAATTCGCTTGTTTGAAGCAATTCCACTCTAATTTTTGACATTCTCTGATATTTGTAACACTTGTCTCAAAGCGTCTCTGAGGCTTAGTAGAGACGGCTGGTTAGAGTTTTTGTTGGATTCGCGCAGGTGTTGTTTCGCGATAATTCGCTTGTTTGTTGCAATTCCACTCTAATTTTTAACATTCTCTGAATTGTGTAACACTTGACTCAAAGCGTCTCTGAGGCTTAGTAGAGACGGCTGGGTACAGTTTTTGTTGGATCCGAGCAGGTGTTGTTTCGCGATAATTCGCTGGTTTAAAGCAATTTCACTCTAATTTTTAACATTCTCTGATTTGTGTAACACTTGTCTCAAAGCGTCTCTGAGGCTCAGTAGAGACGGCTGGGCTCAGTTTTTGTTGGATTCGAGCAGGTGTTGTTTCGCGATAATTCGCTTGTTTGAAGCAATTCCACTCTAATTTTTGACATTCTCTGATATTTGTAACACTTGTCTCAAAGCGTCTCTGAGGCTTAGTAGAGACGGCTGGGCTCAGTTTTAGTTGGATTCGAGCAGGTGTTGTTTCGCGATAATTCGCTTGTTTGAAGCAATTCCACTCTAATTTTTGACATTCTCTGATATTTGTAACACTTGTCTCAAAGCGTCTCTGAGGCTTAGTAGAGACGGCTGGTTAGAGTTTTTGTTGGATTCGAGCGGGTGTTGTTTCGCGATAATTCGCTTGTTTGAAGCAATTCCACTCTAATTTTTGACATTCTCTGATATTTGTAACACTTGTCTCAAAGCGTCTCTGATGCTTAGTAAAGACGGCTGGTTAGAGTTTTTGTTGGATTCGAGTGGGTGTTGCTTCGCGATAATTCGCTTGTTTGAAGCAATTCCACTCTAATTTTTGACATTCTCTGATATTTGTAACACTTGTCTCAAAGCGTCTCTGAGGCTTAGTAGAGACGGCTGGTTAGAGTTTTTGTTGGATTCGCGCAGGTGTTGTTTCGCGATAATTCGCTTGTTTGATGCAATTCCACTCTAATTTTTAACATTCTCTGAATTGTGTAACACTTGTCTCAAAGCGTCTCTGAGGCTTAGTTGAGACGGCTGGGTACAGATTTTGTTGGATCCGAGCAGGTGTTGTTTCGCGATAATTCGCTTGTTTAAAGCAATTTCACTCTAATTTTTAACATTCTCTGATTTGTGTAACACTTGTCTCAAAGCGTCTCTGAGGCTTAGTAGAGACGGCTGGGCTCAGTTTTTGTTGGATTCGAGCAGGTGTTGTTTCGCGATAATTCGCTTGTTTGAAGCAATTCCACTCTAATTTTTGACATTCTCTAATATTTGTAACACTTGTCTCAAAGCGTCTCTGAGGCTTAGTAGAGACGGCTGGTGAGAGTTTTTGTTGGATTCGAGCAGGTGTTGTTTCGCGATAATTCGCTTGTTTAAGCAATTCCACTCTAATTTTTAACATTCTCTGAATTGTGTAACACTTGTCTCAGAGCGTCTCTGAGGCTTAGTAGAGACGGCTGGTTAGAGGTTTTGTTGGATTCGAGCAGGTGTTGTTTGGCGATAATTCGCTTGTTTGAGGCAATTCCACTCTAATTTTTAACATTCTCTGAATTGTCTAACACTTGTCTCAAAGCGTCTCTGAGGCTTAGTAGAGACGGCTGGGTACAGTTTTTGTTGGATCCGAGCAGGTGTTCTTTCGCGATAATTCGCTTGTTTAAAGCAATTTCACTCTACTTTTTAACATTCTCTGATTTGTGTAACACTTGTCTCATAGTGTCTCTGATGCTTAGTAGAGACGGCTGGTTAGAGTTTTTGTTGGATTCGAGCAGGTGTTGTTTCGCGATAATTCGCTTGTTTGAAGCATTTCCACTCTAATTTTTGACATTCTCTGATATTTGTAACAGTTGTCTCAAAGCGTCTCTTATGCTTAGTAGAGACGGCTGGTTAGAGTTTTTGTTGGATACGAGCAGGTGTTGTTTTGCGATAATTCGCTTGTTTGAAGCAATTCCACTCTAATTTTTCACATCTTATGATATTTGTAAAATTGTCTCAAAGCGTCTCTGAGGCTAAGTAGAGACGGCTGGTTAGAGTTTTTGTTGGATTCGAGCAGGTGTTTTTTCGCGATAATTCGCTTGTTTAAAGCAATTTCACTCTAATTTTTAACATTCTCTGAATTGTGTAACACTTGTCTCAAAGCATCTGTGAGGCTTAGTAGAGACGGCTGGGCACAGTTTTTGTTGGTTTCGAGCAGGTGTTGTTTCACGATAATTCGCTTGTTTGAAGCAATTCCATTCTAATTTTTGACATTCTCTGATATTTGTAACACTTGTCTCAAACCGTCTCTGAGGCTTAGTAGAGACGGCTGGGCACAGTTTTTGTTGGATTCGAGCAGGTGTTGTTTCGCGATAATTCGCTTGTTTGAAGCAATTCCACTCTAATTTTTGACATTCTCTGATATTTGTAACACTTGTCTCAAAGCGTCTCTGAGGCTTAGTAGAGACGGCTGGTTAGAGTTTTTGTTGGATTCGCGCAGGTGTTGTTTCGCGATAATTCGCTTGTTTGTTGCAATTCCACTCTAATTTTTAACATTCTCTGAATTGTGTAACACTTGACTCAAAGCGTCTCTGAGGCTTAGTAGAGACGGCTGGGTACAGTTTTTGTTGGATCCGAGCAGGTGTTGTTTCGCGATAATTCGCTGGTTTAAAGCAATTTCACTCTAATTTTTAACATTCTCTGATTTGTGTAACACTTGTCTCAAAGCGTCTCTGAGGCTCATTAGAGACGGCTGGGCTCAGTTTTTGTTGGATTCGAGCAGGTGTTGTTTCGCGATAATTCGCTTGTTTGAAGCAATTCCACTCTAATTTTTGACATTCTCTGATATTTGTAACACTTGTCTCAAAGCGTCTCTGAGGCTTAGTAGAGACGGCTGGGCTCAGTTTTAGTTGGATTCGAGCAGGTGTTGTTTCGCGATAATTCGCTTGTTTGAAGCAATTCCACTCTAATTTTTGACATTCTCTGATATTTGTAACACTTGACTCAAAGCGTCTCTGAGGCTTAGTAGAGACGGCTGGTTAGAGTTTTTGTTGGATTCGAGCGGGTGTTGTTTCGCGATAATTCGCTTGTTTGAAGCAATTCCACTCTAATTTTTGACATTCTCTGATATTTGTAACACTTGTCTCAAAGCGTCTCTGATGCTTAGTAAAGACGGCTGGTTAGAGTTTTTGTTGGATTCGAGTGGGTGTTGCTTCGCGATAATTCGCTTGTTTGAAGCAATTCCACTCTAATTTTTGACATTCTCTGATATTTGTAACACTTGTCTCAAAGCGTCTCTGAGGCTTAGTAGAGACGGCTGGTTAGAGTTTTTGTTGGATTCGCGCAGGTGTTGTTTCGCGATAATTCGCTTGTTTGATGCAATTCCACTCTAATTTTTAACATTCTCTGAATTGTGTAACACTTGTCTCAAAGCGTCTCTGAGGCTTAGTTGAGACGGCTGGGTACAGATTTTGTTGGATCCGAGCAGGTGTTGTTTCGCGATAATTCGCTTGTTTAAAGCAATTTCACTCTAATTTTTAACATTCTCTGATTTGTGTAACACTTGTCTCAAAGCGTCTCTGAGGCTTAGTAGAGACGGCTGGGCTCAGTTTTTGTTGGATTCGAGCAGGTGTTGTTTCGCGATAATTCGCTTGTTTGAAGCAATTCCACTCTAATTTTTGACATTCTCTAATATTTGTAACACTTGTCTCAAAGCGTCTCTGAGGCTTAGTAGAGACGGCTGGTGAGAGTTTTTGTTGGATTCGAGCAGGTGTTGTTTCGCGATAATTCGCTTGTTTAAGCAATTCCACTCTAATTTTTAACATTCTCTGAATTGTGTAACACTTGTCTCAGAGCGTCTCTGAGGCTTAGTAGAGACGGCTGGTTAGAGGTTTTGTTGGATTCGAGCAGGTGTTGTTTGGCGATAATTCGCTTGTTTGAGGCAATTCCACTCTAATTTTTAACATTCTCTGAATTGTGTAACACTTGTCTCAAAGCGTCTCTGAGGCTTAGTAGAGACGGCTGGGTACAGTTTTTGTTGGATCCGAGCAGGTGTTCTTTCGCGATAATTCGCTTGTTTAAAGCAATTTCACTCTACTTTTTAACATTCTCTGATTTGTGTAACACTTGTCTCAAAGTGTCTCTGATGCTTAGTAGAGACGGCTGGTTAGAGTTTTTGTTGGATTCGAGCAGGTGTTGTTTCGCGATAATTCGCTTGTTTGAAGCATTTCCACCCTAATTTTTGACATTCTCTGATATTTGTAACAGTTGTCTCAAAGCGTCTCTGATGCTTAGTAGAGACGGCTGGTTAGAGTTTTTGTTGGATACGAGCAGGTGTTGTTTTGCGATAATTCGCTTGTTTGAAGCAATTCCACTCTAATTTTTCACATCTTATGATATTTGTAAAATTGTCTCAAAGCGTCTCTGAGGCTAAGTAGAGACGGCTGGTTAGAGTTTTTGTTGGATTCGAGTAGGTGTTTTTTCGCGATAATTCGCTTGTTTAAAGCAATTTCACTCTAATTTTTAACATTCTCTGAATTGTGTAACACTTGTCTCAAAGCATCTGTGAGGCTTAGTAGAGACGGCTGGGCACAGTTTTTGTTGGTTTCGAGCAGGTGTTGTTTCACGATAATTCGCTTGTTTGAAGCAATTCCATTCTAATTTTTGACATTCTCTGATATTTGTAACACTTGTATCAAAGCGTCTCTGAGGCTTAGTAGAGACGGCTGGTTAGTTTTTGTTGGATTCGAGCAGGTGTTGTTTCGCGATAATTCGCTTGTTTGAAGCAATTCCACTCTAATTTTTGACATTCTCTGATATTTGTAACACTTGTCTCAAAGCGTCTCTGAGGCTTAGTAGAGACGGCTGGTTAGAGTTTTTGTTGGATTCGAGCAGGTGTTGTTTCGGGATAATTCGCATGTTTGAAGCAATTCCACTCTAATTTTTGACACTCTCTGATATTTGTAACACTTGTCTCAAAACGTCTCTGATGCTTAGTAGAGACGGCTGGTTAGAGTTTTTGTTGGATTCGAGGAGGTGTTGTTTCGCGATAATTCGCTTGTTTGAAGCAATTCCACTCTAATTTGTGGCATTCTCTGATATTTGTAACACTTGTCTCAAAGCGTCTCTGATGCTTAGTAAAGACGGCTGGTTAGAGTTTTTGTTGGATTCGAGCAGGTGTTTTTTCGCGATAATTCGCTTGTTTGAAGCAATTCCACTCTAATTTTTGACATTCTCTGATATTTGTAACACTTGTCTCAAAGCGTCTCTTATGCTTAGTAGAGACGGCTGGTTAGAGTTTTTGTTGGATTCGAGCAGGTGTTGTTTCGCGATAATTCGCTTGTTTAAAGCAATTTCACTCTAATTTTTAACATTCTCTGAATTGTGTAACACTTGTCTCAAACCGTCTCTGAGGCTTAGTAGAGACGGCTGGGCACAGTTTTTGTTGGATTCGAGCAGGTGTTGTTTCGCGATAATTCGCTTGTTTGAAGCAATTCCACTCTAATTTTTGACATTCTCTGATATTTGTAACACTTGTCTCAAAGCGTCTCTGAGGCTTAGTAGAGACGGCTGGTTAGAGTTTTTGTTGGATTCGCGCAGGTGTTGTTTCGCGATAATTCGCTTGTTTGTTGCAATTCCACTCTAATTTTTAACATTCTCTGAATTGTGTAACACTTGACTCAAAGCGTCTCTGAGGCTTAGTAGAGACGGCTGGGTACAGTTTTTGTTGGATCCGAGCAGGTGTTGTTTCGCGATAATTCGCTGGTTTAAAGCAATTTCACTCTAATTTTTAACGTTCTTTGATTTGTGTAACACTTGTCTCAAAGCGTCTCTGAGGCTCAGTAGAGACGGCTGGGCTCAGTTTTTGTTGAATTCGAGCAGGTGTTGTTTCGCGATAATTCGCTTGTTTGAAGCAATTCCACTCTAATTTTTGACATTCTCTGATATTTGTAACACTTGTCTCAAAGCGTCTCTGAGGCTTAGTAGAGACGGCTGGGCTCAGTTTTAGTTGGATTCGAGCAGGTGTTGTTTCGCGATAATTCGCTTGTTTGAAGCAATTCCACTCTAATTTTTGACATTCTCTGATATTTGTAACACTTGTCTCAAAGCGTCTCTGAGGCTTAGTAGAGACGGCTGGTTAGAGTTTTTGTTGGATTCGAGCGGGTGTTGTTTCGCGATAATTCGCTTGTTTGAAGCAATTCCACTCTAATTTTTGACTTTCTCTGATATTTGTAACACTTGTCTCAAAGCGTCTCTGATGCTTAGTAAAGACGGCTGGTTAGAGTTTTTGTTGGATTCGAGTGGGTGTTGTTTCGCGATAATTCGCTTGTTTGAAGCAATTCCACTCTAATTTTTGACATTCTCTGATATTTGTAACACTTGTCTCAAAGCGTCTCTGAGGCTTAGTAGAGACGGCTGGTTAGAGTTTTTGTTGGATTCGAGCGGGTGTTGTTTCGCGATAATTCGCTTGTTTGAAGCAATTCCACTCTAATTTTTGACATTCTCTGATATTTGTAACACTTGTCTCAAAGCGTCTCTGAGGCTTAGTAGAGACGGCTGGTTAGAGTTTTGTTGGATTCGAGCAGGTGTTGATTCGCGATAATTCGCTTGTTTGATGCAATTCCACTCTAATTTTTAACATTCTCTGAATTGTGTAACACTTGTCTCAAAGCGTCTCTGAGGCTTAGTAGAGACGGCTGGGTACAGTTTTTGTTGGATCCGAGCAGGTGTTGTTTCGCGATAATTCGCTTGTCTAAAGCAATTTCACTCTAATTTTTAACATTCTCTGATTTGTGTAACACTTGTCTCAAAGCGTCTCTGATGCTTAGTAGAGACGGCTGGTTAGTGTTTTTGTTGGATTCGAGCAGGTGTTGTTTCGCGATAATTCGCTTCTTTGAGGCAATTCCACTCTAATTTTTCACATTCTATGATATTTGTAAAATTGTCTCAAAGCGTCTCTGAGGCTAAGTAGAGAGGGCTGGTTAGAGTTTTCGTTGGATTCGAGCAGGTGTTGTTTCGCGATAATTCGCTTGTTTAAAGCAATTTCACTCTAATTTTTAACATTCTCTGAATTGTGTAACACTTGTCTCAAAGCATCTCTGAGGCTTAGTATAGACGGCTGGGCACAGTTTTTGTTGGATTCGAGGAGGTGTTGTTTCGCGCTAATTCGCTTGTTTGAAGCAATTCCACTCTAATTTTTGACATTCTCTGATATTTGTAACACTTGTCTCAAAGCGTCTCTGAGGCTTAGTAGAGACGGCTGGTTAGAGTTTTTGTTGGATTCGAGCAGGTGTTGTTTCGCGATAATTCGCTTGTTTGAAGCAATTCCACTCTAATTTTTGACATTCTCTGATATTTGTAACACTTGTCTCAAAGCGTCTCTGAGGCTTAGTAGAGACGGCTGGTTAGAGTTTTTGTTGGATTCGAGCAGGTGTTGTTTCGCGATAATTCGCTTCTTTGATGCAATTCCACTCTAATTTTTAACATTCTCTGAATTGTGTAACACTTGTCTCAAAGCGTCTCTGAGGCTTAGTAGAGACGGCTGGGTACAGTTTTTGTTGGATCCGAGCAGGTGTTGTTTCGCGATAATTCGCTTGTTTAAAGCAATTTCACTCTAATTTTTAACATTCTCTGATTTGTGTAACACTTGTCTCAAAGCGTCTCTGAGGCTTAGTAGAGACGGCTGGGCTCAGTTTTTGTTGGATTCGAGCAGGAGTTATTACGCGATAATTCGCTTGTTTGAAGCAATTCCACTCTAATATTTGACATTCTCTGATATTTGTAACACTTGTCTCAAAGCGTCTCTAAGGCTTAGTAGAGACGGCTGGTTAGAGTTTTTGTTGGATTCGAGCAGGTGTTTTTTCGCGATAATTCGCTTGTTTGAAGCAATTCCACTCTAATTTTTGACATTCTCTGATATTTGTAACACTTGTCTCAAAGCGTCTCTGATGCTTAGTAAAGACGGCTGGTTAGAGTTTTTGTTGGATTCGAGCAGGTGTTTTTTCGCGATAATTCGCTTGTTTGAAGCAATTCCACTCTAATTTTTGACATTCTCTGATATTTGTAACACTTGTCTCAAAGCGTCTCTGATGCTTAGTAGGGACGGCTGGTTAGAGTTTTTGTTGGATTCGAGCAGGTGTTGTTTCGCGATAATTCGCTTGTTTAAAGCAATTTCACTCTAATTTTTAACATTCTCTGAACTGTGTAACACTTGTCTCAAACCGTCTCTGAGGCTTAGTAGAGACGGCTGGGCACAGTTTTTGTTGGATTCGAGCAGGTGTTGTTTCGCGATAATTCGCTTGTTTGAAGCAATTCCACTCTAATTTTTGACATTCTCTGATATTTGTAACACTTGTTTCAAAGCGTCTCTGAGGCTTAGTAGAGACGGCTGGTTAGAGTTTTTGTTGGATTCGAGCAGGTGTTGTTTCGCGATAATTCGCTTGTTTGTTGCAATTCCACTCTAATTTTTAACATTCTCTGAATTGTGTAACACTTGACTCAAAGCGTCTCTGAGGCTTAGTAGAGACGGCTGGGTACAGTTTCTGTTGGATCCGAGCAGGTGTTGTTTCGCGATAATTCGCTGGTTTAAAGCAATTTCACTCTAATTTTTAACATTCTCTGATTTGTGTAACACTTGTCTCAAAGCGTCTCTGAGGCTCAGTAGAGACGGCTGGGCTCAGTTTTTGTTGGATTCGAGCAGGTGTTGTTTCGCGATAATTCGCTTGTTTGTAGCAATTCCACTCTAATTTTTGACATTCTCTGATATTTGTAACACTTGTCTCAAAGCGTCTCTGAGGCTTAGTAGAGACGGCTGGGCTCAGTTTTAGTTGGATTCGAGCAGGTGTTGTTTCGCGATAATTCGCTTGTTTGAAGCAATTCCACTCTAATTTTTGACATTCTCTGATATTTGTAACACTTGTCTCAAAGCGTCTCTGAGGCTTAGTAGAGACGGCTGGTTAGAGTTTTGTTGGATTCGAGCAGGTGTTGATTCGCGATAATTCGCTTGTTTGATGCAATTCCACTCTAATTTTTAACATTCTCTGAATTGTGTAACACTTGTCTCAAAGCGTCTCTGAGGCTTAGTAGAGACGGCTGGGTACAGTTTTTGTTAAATCCGAGCAGGTGTTGTTTCGCGATAATTCGCTTGTTTAAAGCAATTTCACTCTAATTTTTAACATTCTCTGATTTGTGTAACACTTGTCTCAAAGCGTCTCTGATGCTTAGTAGAGACGGCTGGTTAGTGTTTTTGTTGGATTCGAGCAGGTGTTGTTTCGCGATAATTCGCTTCTTTGAAGCAATTCCACTCTAATTTTTCTCATTCTATGATATTTGTAAAATTGTCTCAAAGCGTCTCTTATGCTTAGTAGAGACGGCTGGTTAGAGTTTTTGTTGGATTCGAGCAGGTGTTGTTTCGCGATAATTCGCTTGTTTAAAGCAATTTCACTCTAATTTTTAACATTCTCTGAATTGTGTAACACTTGTCTCAAACCGTCTCTGAGGCTTAGTAGAGACGGCTGGGCACAGTTTTTGTTGGATTCGAGCAGGTGTTGTTTCGCGATAATTCGCTTGTTTGAAGCAATTCCACTCTAATTTTTGACATTCTCTGATATTTGTAACACTTGTCTCAAAGCGTCTCTGAGGCTTAGTAGAGACGGCTGGTTAGAGTTTTTGTTGGATTCGCGCAGGTGTTGTTTCGCGATAATTCGCTTGTTTGTTGCAATTCCACTCTAATTTTTAACATTCTCTGAATTGTGTAACACTTGACTCAAAGCGTCTCTGAGGCTTAGTAGAGACGGCTGGGTACAGTTTTTGTTGGATCCGAGCAGGTGTTGTTTCGCGATAATTCGCTGGTTTAAAGCAATTTCACTCTAATTTTTAACATTCTCTGATTTGTGTAACACTTGTCTCAAAGCGTCTCTGAGGCTCAGTAGAGACGGCTGGGCTCAGTTTTTGTTGGATTCGAGCAGGTGTTGTTTCGCGATAATTCGCTTGTTTGAAGCAATTCCACTCTAATTTTTGACATTCTCTGATATTTGTAACACTTGTCTCAAAGCGTCTCTGAGGCTTAGTAGAGACGGCTGGGCTCAGTTTTAGTTGGATTCGAGCAGGTGTTGTTTCGCGATAATTCGCTTGTTTGAAGCAATTCCACTCTAATTTTTGACATTCTCTGATATTTGTAACACTTGTCACAAAGCGTCTCTGAGGCTTAGTAGAGACGGCTGGTTAGAGTTTTTGTTGGATTCGAGCGGGTGTTGTTTCGCGATAATTCGCTTGTTTGAAGCAATTCCACTCTAATTTTTGACATTCTCTGATATTTGTAACACTTGTCTCAAAGCGTCTCTGATGCTTAGTAAAGGCGGCTGGTTAGAGTTTTTGTTGGATTCGAGTGGGTGTTGTTTCGCGATAATTCGCTTGTTTGAAGCAATTCCACTCTAATTTTTGACATTCTCTGATATTTGTAACACTTGTCTCAAAGCGTCTCTGAGGCTTAGTAGAGACGGCTGGTTAGAGTTTTTGTTGGATTCGAGCGGGTGTTGTTTCGCGATAATTCGCTTGTTTGAAGCAATTCCACTCTAATTTTTGACATTCTCTGATATTTGTAACACTTGTCTCAAAGCGTCTCTGAGGCTTAGTAGAGACGGCTGGTTAGAGTTTTGTTGGATTCGAGCAGGTGTTGATTCGCGATAATTCGCTTGTTTGATGCAATTCCACTCTAATTTTTAACATTCTCTGAATTGTGTAACACTTGTCTCAAAGCGTCTCTGAGGCTTAGTAGAGACGGCTGGGTACAGTTTTTGTTGGATCCGAGCAGGTGTTGTTTCGCGATAATTCGCTTGTCTAAAGCAATTTCACTCTAATTTTTAACATTCTCTGATTTGTGTAACACATGTCTCAAAGCGTCTCTGATGCTTAGTAGAGACGGCTGGTTAGTGTTTTTGTTGGATTCGAGCAGGTGTTGTTTCGCGATAATTCGCTTCTTTGAAGCAATTCCACTCTAATTTTTCACATTCTATGATATTTGTAAAATTGTCTCAAAGCGTCTCTGAGGCTAAGTAGAGAGGGCTGGTTAGAGTTTTCGTTGGATTCGAGCAGGTGTTGTTTCGCGATAATTCGCTTGTTTAAAGCAATTTCACTCTAATTTTTAACATTCTCTGAATTGTGTAACACTTGTCTCAAAGCATCTCTGAGGCTTAGTATAGACGGCTGGGCACAGTTTTTGTTGGATTCGAGGAGGTGTTGTTTCGCGCTAATTCGCTTGTTTGAAGCAATTCCACTCTAATTTTTGACATTCTCTGATATTTGTAACACTTGTCTCAAAGCGTCTCTGAGGCTTAGTAGAGACGGCTGGTTAGAGTTTTTGTTGGATTCGAGCAGGTGTTGTTTCGCGATAATTCGCTTGTTTGAAGCAATTCCACTCTAATTTTTGACATTCTCTGATATTTGTAACACTTGTCTCAAAGCGTCTCTGAGGCTTAGTAGAGACGGCTGGTTAGAGTTTTTGTTGGATTCGAGCAGGTGTTGTTTCGCGATAATTCGCTTCTTTGATGCAATTCCACTCTAATTTTTAACATTCTCTGAATTGTGTAACACTTGTCTCAAAGCGTCTCTGAGGCTTAGTAGAGACGGCTGGGTACAGTTTTTGTTGGATCCGAGCAGGTGTTGTTTCGCGATAATTCGCTTGTTTAAAGCAATTTTACTCTAATTTTTAACATTCTCTGATTTGTGTAACACTTGTCTCAAAGCGTCTCTGAGGCTTAGTAGAGACGGCTGGGCTCAGTTTTTGTTGGATTCGAGCAGGAGTTATTACGCGATAATTCGCTTGTTTGAAGCAATTCCACTCTAATATTTGACATTCTCTGATATTTGTAACACTTGTCTCAAAGCGTCTCTAAGGCTTAGTAGAGACGGCTGGTTAGAGTTTTTGTTGGATTCGAGCAGGTGTTGTTTCGGGATAATTCGCTTGTTTGAAGCAATTCCACTCTAATTTTTGACACTCTCTGATATTTGTAACACTTGTCTCAAAACGTCTCTGATGCTTAGTAGAGACGGCTGGTTAGAGTTTTTGTTGGATTCGAAGAGGTGTTGTTTCGCGATAATTCGCTTGTTTGAAGCAATTCCACTCTAATTTTTGACATTCTCTGATATTTGTAACACTTGTCTCAAAGCGTCTCTGATGCTTAGTAGAGACGGCTGGTTAGAGTTTTTGTTGGATTCGAGCAGGTGTTTTTTCGCGATAATTCGCTTGTTTGAAGCAATTCCACTCTAATTTTTGACATTCTCTGATATTTGTAACACTTGTCTCAAAGCGTCTCTGATGCTTAGTAAAGACGGCTGGTTAGAGTTTTTGTTGGATTCGAGCAGGTGTTTTTTCGCGATAATTCGCTTGTTTGAAGCAATTCCACTCTAATTTTTGACATTCTCTGATATTTGTAACACTTGTCTCAAAGCGTCTCTGATGCTTAGTAGAGACGGCTGGTTAGAGTTTTTGTTGGATTCGAGCAGGTGTTGTTTCGCGATAATTCGCTTGTTTAAAGCAATTTCACTCTAATTTTTAACATTCTCTGAACTGTGTAACACTTGTCTCAAACCGTCTCTGAGGCTTAGTAGAGACGGCTGGGCACAGTTTTTGTTGGATTCGAGCAGGTGTTGTTTCGCGATAATTCGCTTGTTTGAAGCAATTCCACTCTAATTTTTGACATTCTCTGATATTTGTAACACTTGTCTCAAAGCGTCTCTGAGGCTTAGTAGAGACGGCTGGTTAGAGTTTTTGTTGGATTCGCGCAGGTGTTGTTTCGCGATAATTCGCTTGTTTGTTGCAATTCCACTCTAATTTTTAACATTCTCTGAATTGTGTAACACTTGACTCAAAGCGTCTCTGAGGCTTAGTAGAGACGGCTGGGTACAGTTTTTGTTGGATCCGAGCAGGTGCTGTTTCGCGATAATTCGCTGGTTTAAAGCAATTTCACTCTAATTTTTAACATTCTCTGATTTGTGTAACACTTGTCTCAAAGCGTCTCTGAGGCTCAGTAGAGACGGCTGGGCTCAGTTTTTGTTGGATTCGAGCAGGTGTTGTTTCGCGATAATTCGCTTGTTTGAAGCAATTCCACTCTAATTTTTGACATTCTCTGATATTTGTAACACTTGTCTCAAAGCGTCTCTGAGGCTTAGTAGAGACGGCTGGTTAGAGTTTTTGTTGGATTCGAGCAGGTGTTGTTTCGCGATAATTCGCTTGTTTGAAGCAATTCCACTCTAATTATTGACATTCTCTGATATTTGTAACACTTGTCCCAAAGCGTCTCTGAGGCTTAGTAGAGACGGCTGGTTAGAGTTTTTGTTGGATTCGAGCAGGTGTTGTTTCGCGATAATTCGCTTCTTTGATGCAATTCCACTCTAATTTTTAACATTCTCTGAATTGTGTAACACTTGTCTCAAAGCGTCTCTGAGGCTTAGTAGAGACGGCTGGGTACAGTTTTTGTTGGATCCGAGCAGGTGTTGTTTCGCGATAATTCGCTTGTTTAAAGCAATTTTACTCTAATTTTTAACATTCTCTGATTTGTGTAACACTTGTCTCAAAGCGTCTCTGAGGCTTAGTAGAGACGGCTGGGCTCAGTTTTTGTTGGATTCGAGCAGGAGTTATTACGCGATAATTCGCTTGTTTGAAGCAATTCCACTCTAATATTTGACATTCTCTGATATTTGTAACACTTGTCTCAAAGCGTCTCTAAGGCTTAGTAGAGACGGCTGGTTAGAGTTTTTGTTGGATTCGAGCAGGTGTTGTTTCGGGATAATTCGCTTGTTTGAAGCAATTCCACTCTAATTTTTGACACTCTCTGATATTTGTAACACTTGTCTCAAAACGTCTCTGATGCTTAGTAGAGACGGCTGGTTAGAGTTTTTGTTGGATTCGAGGAGGTGTTGTTTCGCGATAATTCGCTTGTTTGAAGCAATTCCACTCTAATTTTTGACATTCTCTGATATTTGTAACACTTGTCTCAAAGCGTCTCTGATGCTTAGTAGAGACGGCTGGTTAGAGTTTTTGTTGGATTCGAGCAGGTGTTTTTTCGCGATAATTCGCTTGTTTGAAGCAATTCCACTCTAATTTTTGACATTCTCTGATATTTGTAACACTTGTCTCAAAGCGTCTCTGATGCTTAGTAAAGACGGCTGGTTAGAGTTTTTGTTGGATTCGAGCAGGTGTTTTTTCGCGATAATTCGCTTGTTTGAAGCAATTCCACTCTAATTTTTGACATTCTCTGATATTTGTAACACTTGTCTCAAAGCGTCTCTGATGCTTAGTAGAGACGGCTGGTTAGAGTTTTTGTTGGATTCGAGCAGGTGTTGTTTCGCGATAATTCGCTTGTTTAAAGCAATTTCACTCTAATTTTTAACATTCTCTGAACTGTGTAACACTTGTCTCAAACCGTCTCTGAGGCTTAGTAGAGACGGCTGGGCACAGTTTTTGTTGGATTCGAGCAGGTGTTGTTTCGCGATAATTCGCTTGTTTGAAGCAATTCCACTCTAATTTTTGACATTCTCTGATATTTGTAACACTTGTCTCAAAGCGTCTCTGAGGCTTAGTAGAGACGGCTGGTTAGAGTTTTTGTTGGATTCGCGCAGGTGTTGTTTCGCGATAATTCGCTTGTTTGTTGCAATTCCACTCTAATTTTTAACATTCTCTGAATTGTGTAACACTTGACTCAAAGCGTCTCTGAGGCTTAGTAGAGACGGCTGGGTACAGTTTTTGTTGGATCCGAGCAGGTGTTGTTTCGCGATAATTCGCTGGTTTAAAGCAATTTCACTCTAATTTTTAACATTCTCTGATTTGTGTAACACTTGTCTCAAAGCGTCTCTGAGGCTCAGTAGAGACGGCTGGGCTCAGTTTTTGTTGGATTCGAACAGGTGTTGTTTCGCGATAATTCGCTTGTTTGAAGCAATTCCACTCTAATTTTTGACATTCTCTGATATTTGTAACACTTGTCTCAAAGCGTCTCTGAGGCTTAGTAGAGACGGCTGGGCTCAGTTTTAGTTGGATTCGAGCAGGTGTTGTTTCGCGATAATTCGCTTGTTTGAAGCAATTCCACTCTAATTTTTAACATTCTCTGATATTTGTAACACTTGTCTCAAAGCGTCTCTGAGGCTTAGTAGAGACGGCTGGTTAGAGTTTTGTTGGATTCGAGCAGGTGTTGATTCGCGATAATTCGCTTGTTTGATGCAATTCCACTCTAATTTTTAACATTCTCTGAATTGTGTAACACTTGTCTCAAAGCGTCTCTGAGGCTTAGTAGAGACGGCTGGGTACAGTTTTTGTTGGATCCGAGCAGGTGTTGTTTCGCGATAATTCGCTTGTTTAAAGCAATTTCACTCTAATTTTTAACATTCTCTGATTTGTGTAACACTTGTCTCAAAGCGTCTCTGATGCTTAGTAGAGACGGCTGGTTAGTGTTTTTGTTGGATTCGAGCAGGTGTTGTTTCGCGATAATTCGCTTCTTTGAAGCAATTCCACTCTAATTTTTCTCATTCTATGATATTTGTAAAATTGTCTCAAAGCGTCTCTGAGGCTAAGTAGAGACGGCTGGTTAGAGTTTTCGTTGGATTCGAGCAGGTGTTGTTTCGCGATAATTCGCTTGTTTAAAGCAATTTCACTCTAATTTTTAACATTCTCTGAATTGTGTAACACTTGTCTCAAAGCATCTCTAAGGCTTAGTAGAGACGGCTGGGCACAGTTTTTGTTGGATTCGAGCAGGTGTTGTTTCGCGCTAATTCGCTTGTTTGAAGCAATTCCACTCTAATTTTTGACATTCTCTGATATTTGTAACACTTGTCTCAAAGCGTCTCTGAGGCTTAGTAGAGACGGCTGGTTCGAGTTTTTGTTGGATTCGAGCAGGTGTTGTTTCGCGATAATTCGCTTGTTTGAAGCAATTCCACTCTAATTTTTGACACTCTCTGATATTTGTAACACTTGTCTCAAAGCGTCTCTGATGCTTAGTAGAGACGGCTGGTTAGCAGTGGCGGCTCGCAGTCAAAATTTTAGGGTAGGCAAAGTGTAACAGTAACAACAACAAACAACAATAACAATAACAATAACAATAACAATAATAATAATAATAATAATAATAATAATAATAATAATAATAATAATAATAATAATAATAATAATAATAATAATAATAATAATAATAATAATAATAATAATAATAATAATAATAATAATAATAATAATAATAATAATAATAATAATAATAATAATAATAATAATAATAATAATAATAATAATAATAATAATAATAAACCCCGTTTATCCGAAATATAGGGGGCGAAGTCATTGCGGATAACGCAAACAATATATTGTTTGGTTGTTTAATAAGAGCAGAGTGAATGAGTGTGACTTTACGGACGAACTACCGCCAAAACTAAAATCACGAGTGTCGACCAGGGGGGGGGACACATGTTGGAAATTTGCAATCATATAATATTAAATCATTATTTTGCTGTCAAAATTTATAGTATTTGTTGCAGATAACCGTATTAACTTGTGCTAAACAAAAATTGTTCTTTACATCAAAATTAAAATAATAGTTTAGAAGTCAGTAACTGACTGCACATTAAGTTCACCAACTTCCAAGGGGGGGCCGTGGCCCCCCTTGCTCCCGTTTCGCGACGCCCATGACTAAAATAGATTAAGAAATTAAAAAATTGTCTGACTGCAGCTTTGTGTTAAATAGCTAAAACACTCCTCTTTTCATTGTCAGTGCGCCGCGAAAGCGAAATTTGTAATAGTTCACTAATTAAGTCGGTCATACTGGTATTACACAGAGATAACGACAGATGCAGATCTCTGAGATCTTCGTCCGTGGAGTATGGCTGTTCGGAAAATGTCGCATAAATTCGGATTTGGGCCGGCAAGTGCTCGGACTGCTGGCAGACGCGTCTACGCATGCTTGGAGTGCATATACTGACCGAATGTTTCCTTATCCCTGTTCAAGGGCCTCGTACTGAGGAAATGGGGCCGGGCAGGCAGA
This sequence comes from Tenodera sinensis, assembly GCA_030765045.1. Classification (NCBI taxonomy): domain Eukaryota; kingdom Metazoa; phylum Arthropoda; class Insecta; order Mantodea; family Mantidae; genus Tenodera; species Tenodera sinensis. The sequence goes on along the minus strand of CM060964.1, from coordinate 213,372,671 downwards.
GGTTAAGCTAGCCTGCTCTCCACTACCCAGGTTCCATGCGTATCATTTCTGCCGCGCATTTCAAACACGCAGCGCAGTTTTGATGAATCGGAATTGAGATTAAAGGATTTGACCATGCGCTGGTCATTATAACCGAGAAAACTTATCTTGAACTGTAATTTAGGGGAAAATGACGGTTCAAATGATAAAATGCAGAATCATAGTTAAACATTATTTGTTGATGTATTACGATAGGGTAGGCAATGCCTACCCTGCCTACCCTGAGGAGCCGCGCCTGCTGGTTAGAGTTTTTGTTGGATTCGAGCAGGTGTTGTTTCGCGATAATTCGCTTGTTTGATGCAATTCCACTCTAATTTTTGACATTCTCTGATATTTGTAACACTTGCCTCAAAGCGTCTCTGATGCTTAGTAGAGACGGCTGGTTCGAGTTTTTGTTGGATTCGAGCAGGTGTTGTTTCGCGATAATTCGCTTGTTTGAAGCAATTCCACTCTGATTTTTGACACTCTCTGAATTGTGTAACACTTGTCTCAAAGCGTCTCTGAGGCTTAGTAGAGACGGCTGGGCACAGTTTTTGTTGGATTCGAGCAGGTGTTGTTTCGCGATAATACGCTTGTTTGAAGCAATTCCACTCTAATTTTTGACATTCTCTGATATTTGTAACACTTGTCTCAAAGCGTCTCTGATGCTTAGTAGAGACGGCTGCTTAGAGTTTTTGTTGGATTCGAGCAGGTTATTTTTCGCGATAATTCGCTTGTTTAAAGCAATTTCACTCTAATTTTTAACATTCTCTGAATTGTGTAACACTTGTCTCAAAGCGTCTCTGAGGCTTAGTAGAGACGGCTGGTTAGAGTTTTTGTTGGATTCGCGCAGGTGTTGTTTCGCGATATTTCGCCTGTTTGATGCAATTCCACTCTAATTTTTAACATTCTCTGAATTGTGTAACACTTGTCTCAAAGCGTCTCTGAGGCTTAGTAGAGACGGCTGGGTACAGTTTTTGTTGGATCCGAGCAGGTGTTGTTTCGCGATAATTCGCTTGTTTAAAGCAATTTCACTCTAATTTTTAACATTCTCTGATTTGTGTAGCACTTGTCTCAAAGCGTCTCTGAGGCTTAGTAGAGACGGCTGGGCTCAGTTTTTGTTGGATTCGAGCAGGTGTTGTTTCGCGATAATTCGCTTGTTTGAAGCAATTCCACTCTAATTTTTGACATTCTCTGATATTTGTAACACTTGTCTCAAAGCGTCTCTGAGGCTTAGTAGAGACGGCTGGGTACAGTTTTTGTTGGATCCGAGCAGGTGTTGTTTCGCGATAATTCGCTTGTTTAAAGCAATTTCACTCTAATTTTTAACATTCTCTGATTTGTATAACACTTGTCTCAAAGCGTCTCTGAGGCATAGTAGAGACGGCTGGGCTCAGTTTTTGTTGGATTCGAGCAGGTGTTGTTTCGCGATAATTCGCTTGTTTGAAGCAATTCCACTCTAATTTTTGACATTCTCTGATATTTGTAACACTTGTCTCAAACCGTCTCTGAGGCTTAGTAGAGACGGCTGGGCTCAGTTTTTGTTGGATTCGAGCAGGTGTTGTTTCGCGATAATTCGCTTGTTTGAAGCAATTCCACTCTAATTTTTGACATTCTCTGATATTTGTAACACTTGTCTCAAAGCGTCTCTGAGGCTTAGTAGAGACGGCTGGTTAGAGTTTTTGTTGGATTCGAGCGGGTGTTGTTTCGCGATAATTCGCTTGTTTGAAGCAATTCCACTCTAATTTTTAACATTCTCTGAATTGTGTAACACTTGTCTCAAAGCGTCTCTGAGGCTTAGTAGAGACGGCTGGTTAGAGTTTTTGTTGGATTCGAGCAGGTGTTGTTTGGCGATAATTCGCTTGTTTGAAGCAATTCCACTCTAATTTTTAACATTCTCTGATATTTGTAACACTTGTCTCAAAGCGTCTCTGACGCTTAGTAGAGACGGCTGGTTAGAGTTTTTGTTGGATTCGAGCAGGTGTTGTTTCGCGATAATTCGCTTGTTTGATGCAATTCCACTCTAATTTTTAACATTCTCTGAAATGTGTAACACTTGTCTCAAAGGGTCTCTGAGGCTTAGTAGAGACGGCTGGGTACAGTTTTTGTTGGATCCGAGCAGGTGTTGTTTCGCGATAATTCGCTTGTTTAAAGCAATTTCACTCTAATTTTTAACATTCTCTGATTTGTGTAACACTTGTCTCAAAGCGTCTCTGATGCTTAGTATAGACGGCTGGTTAGTGTTTTTGTTGGATTCGAGCAGGTGTTGTTTCGCGATAATTCGCTTGTTTGAAGCAATTCCACTCTAATTTTTCACATTCTATGATATTTGTAAAATTGTCTCAAAGCGTCTCTGAGGCTAAGTAGAGACGGCTGGTTAGAGTTTTTGTTGGATTCGAGCAGGTGTTGTTCCGCGATAATTCGCTTGTTTGAAGCAATTCCACTGTAATTTTTGACACTCTCTGATATTTGTAACACTTGTCTCAAAGCGTCTCTGATGCTTAGTAGAGACGGCTGGTTAGAGTTTTTGTTGGATTCGAGGAGGTGTTGTTTCGCGATAATTCGCTTGTTTGAAGCAATTCCACTCTAATTTTTGACATTCTCCGATATTTGTAACACTTGCCTCAAAGCGTCTCTGATGCTTAGTAGAGACGGCTGGTTAGAGTTTTTGTTGGATTCAACAGGTGTTGTTTCGCGATAATTCGCTTGTTTGATGCAATTCCACTCTAATTTTTGACATTCTCTGATATTTGTAACACTTGCCTCAAAGCGTCTCTGCTGCTTAGTAGAGACGGCTGGTTAGAGTTTTTGTTGGCTTCGAGCAGGTGTTGTTTCGCGATAATTCGCTTGTTTAAAGCAATTTCACTCTAATTTTTAACATTCTCTGAATTGTGTAACACTTGTCTCAAAGCGTCTCTGAGGCTTAGTAGAGACGGCTGGGCTCAGTTTTTGTTGGATTCGAGCAGGTGTTGTTTCGCGATAATTCGCTTGTTTGAAGCAATTCCACTCTAATTTTTGACATTCTCTGATATTTGTAACACTTGTCTCAAAGCGTCTCTGAGGCTTAGTAGAGACGGCTGGGCTCAGTTTTTGTTGGATTCGAGCAGGTGTTGTTTCGCGATAATTCGCTTGTTTGAAGCAATTCCACTCTAATTTTTGACATTCTCTGATATTTGTAACACTTGTCTCAAAGCGTCTCTGAGGGTTAGTAGAGACGGCTGGTTAGAGTTTTTGTTGGATTCGAGCGGGTGTTGTTTCGCGATAATTCGCTTGTTTAAAGCAATTCCAATCTAATTTTTAACATTCTCTGAATTGTGTAACACTTGTCCCAAAGCGTCTCTGAGGCTTAGTAGAGACGGCTGGTTAGAGTTTTTGTTGGATTCGAGCAGGTGTTGTTTGGCGATAATTCGCTTGTTTGAAGCAATTCCACTCTAATTTTTGACATTCTCTGATATTTGTAACACTTGCCTCAAAGCGTCTCTGATGCTTAGTAGAGACGGCTGGTTAGTGTTTTTGTTGGATTCGAGCAGGTGTTGTTTCGCGATAATTCGCTTGTTTAAAGCAATTTCACTCTAATTTTTAACATTCTCTGAATTGTGTAACACTTGTCTCAAAGCGTCTCTGAGGCTCAGTAGAGACGGCTGGTTAGAGTTTTTGTTGGATTCGAGCAGGTGTTGTTTGGCGATAATTCGCTTGTTTGAAGCAATTCCACACTAATTTTTAACATTCTCTGATATTTGTAACACTTGTCTCAAAGCGTCTCTGAGGCTTAGTAGAGACGGCTGGTTAGAGTTTTTGTTGGATTCGAGCAGGTGTTGTTTCGCGATAATTCGCTTGTTTGATGCAATTCCACTCTAATTTTTAACATTCTCTGAATTTTGTAACACTTGTCTCAAAGCGTCTCTGAGGCTTAGCAGAGACGGCTGGGTACAGTTTTTGTTGGATCCGAGCAGGTGTTGTTTCGCGATAATTCGCTTGTTTAAAGCAATTTCACTCTAATTTTTAACATTCTCTGATTTGTGTAACACTTGTCTCAAAGCGTCTCTGATGCTTAGTAGACACGGCTGGTTAGTGTTTTTGTTGGATTCGAGCAGGTGTTGTTTCGCGATAATTCGCTTGTTTGATGCAATTCCACTCTAATTTTTAACATTCTCTGAATTGCGTAACACTTGTCTCAAAGCGTCTCTGAGGCTTAGTAGAGACGGCTGGGTACAGTTTTTGTTGGATCCGAGCAGGTGTTGTTTCGCGATAATTCGCTTGTTTAAAGCAATTTCACTCTAATTTTTAACATTCTCTGATTTGTGTAATACTTGTTTCAAAGCGTCTCTGATGCTTAGTAGAGACGGCTGGTTAGTGTTTTTGTTGGATTCGAGCAGGTGTTGTTTCGCGATAATTCGCTTGTTTGAAGCAATTCCACTCTAATTTTTGACACTCTCTGATATTTGTAACACTTGTCTCAAAGCGTCTCTGATGCTTAGTAGAGACGGCTGGTTAGAGTTTTTGTTGGATTCGAGGAGGTGTTGTTTCGCGATAATTCGCTTGTTTGAAGCAATTCCACTCTAATTTTTGACATTCTCTGATATTTGTAACACTTGCCTCAAAGCGTCTCTGATGCTTAGTAGAGACGGCTGGTTAGAGTTTTTGTTGGATTCGAGCAGGTGTTGTTTCGCGATAATTCGCTTGTTTAAAGCAATTTCACTCTAATTTTTAACATTCTCTGAATTGTGTAACACTTGTCTCAAAGCGTCTCTGAGGCTTAGTAGAGACGGCTGGTTAGAGTTTATTGTTGGATCCGAGCAGGTGTTGTTTGGCGATAATTCGCTTGTTTGAAGCAATTCCACTCTAATTTTTAACATTCTCTGATATTTGTAACACTTGTCTCAAAGCGTCTCTGAGACTTAGTAGAGACGGCTGGTTAGAGTTTTTGTTGGATTCGAGCAGGTGTTGTTTCGCGATAATTCGCTTGTTTAAAGCAATTTCACTCTAATTTTTAACATTCTCTGATTTGTGTAACACTTGTCTGAAAGCGTCTCTGATGCTTAGTAGAGACGGCTGGTTAGTGTTTTTGTTGGATGCGAGCAGGTGTTGTTTCGCGATAATTCGCTTGTTTGAAGCAATTCCACTCTAATTTTTCACATTCTATGATATTTGTAAAATTGTCTCAAAGCGTCACTGAGGCTAAGTAGAGACGGCTGGTTAGAGTTTTCGTTGGATTCGAGCAGGTGTTGTTTCGCGATAATTCGCTTGTTTAAAGCAATTTCACTCTCATTTTTAACATTCTCTGAATTGTGTAACAATCAACATTGTGAGACAATCAACATTGTGAGACAATCAAAGCATCTCTGAGGCTTAGTAGAGACGGCTGGGCACAGTTTTTGTTGGATTCGAGCAGGTGTTGTTTCGCGCTAATTCGCTTGTTTGAAGCAATTCCACTCTAATTTTTGAAATTCTCTGATATTTGTAACACTTGTCTCAAAGCGTCTCTGAGGCTTAGTAGAGACGGCTGGTTCGAGTTTTTGTTGGATTCGAGCAGGTGTTGTTTCGCGATAATTCGCTTGTTTGAAGCAACTCCACTCTAATTTTTGACACTCTCTGATATTTGTAACACTTGTCTCAAAGCGTCTCTGATGCTTAGTAGAGACGGCAGGTTAGAGTTTTTGTTGGATTCGAGGAGGTGTTGTTTCGCAATAATTCGCTTGTTTGAAGCAATTCCGCTCTAATTTTTGACATTCTCTGATATTTGTAACACTTGCCTCATAGCGTCTCTGATGCTTAGTAGAGACGGCTGGTTAGTTTTTGTTGGATTCGAGCAGGTGTTGTTTCGCGATAATTCGCTTGTTTGATGCAATTCCACTCTAATTTTTGACATTTTCTGATATTTGTAACACTTGCCTCAAAGCGTCTCTGATGCTTAGTAGAGACGGCTGGTTAGAGTTTTTGTTGGATTCGAGCAGGTGTTGTTTCGCGATAATTCGCTTGTTTAAAGCAATTTCACTCTAATTTTTAACATTCTCTGAATTATGTAACACTTGTCTCAAAGCGTCTCTGAGGCTTAGTAGAGACGGCTGGGCATAGTTTTTGTAGGATTCGAGCAGGTGTTGTTTCGCGATAATTCGCTTGTTTGAAGCAATTCCACTCTAATTTTTGACATTCTCTGATATTTCTAACACTTGTCTCAAAGCGTCTCTGATGCTTAGTAGAGACGGCTGGTTAGAGTTTTTGTTGGATTCGAGCAGGTGTTGTTTCGCGATAATTCGCTTGTTTAAAGCAATTTCACTCTAATTTTTAACATTCTCTGAATTGTGTAACACTTGTCTCAAAGCGTCTCTGAGGCTTAGTAGAGACGGCTGGGCACAGTTTTTGTTGGATTCGAGCAGGTGTTGTTTCGCGATAATTCGCTTGTTTGAAGCAATTCCACTCTAATTTTTCACATTCTATGATATTCGTAAAATTGTCTCTAAGCGTCTCTGAGGCTAAGTAGAGACGGCTGGTTAGAGTTTTCGTTGGATTCGAGCAGGTGTTGTTTCGCGATAATTCGCTTGTTTAAAGCCATTTCACTCTAATTTTTAACATTCTCTGATATTTGTAACACTTGTCTCAAAGCATCTCTGAGGCTTAGTAGAGACGGCTTGGCACAGTCTTTGTTGGATTCGAGCAGGTGTTGTTTCGCGATAATTCGCTTGTTTGAAGCAATTCCACTCTAGTTTTTGACACTCTCTGATATTTGTAACACTTGTCTCAAAGCGTCTCTGATGCTTAGTAGAGACGGCTGGTTAGAGTTTTTGTTGGATTCGAGGAGGTGTTGTTTCGCGATAATTCGCTTGTTTGAAGCAATTCCACTCTAATTTTTGACATTCTCTGATATTTGTAACACTTGCCTCAAAGCGTCTCTGATGCTTAGTAGAGACGGCTGGTTAGAGTTTTTGTTGGATTCGAGCAGGTGTTGTTTCGCGATAATTCGCTTGTTTAAAGCAACTTCACTCTAATTTTTAACATTCTCTGAATTGTGTAACACTTGTCTCAAAGCGTCTCTGAGGCTTAGTAGAGACGGCTGGGCACAGTTTTTGTTGGATTCGAGCAGGTGTTGTTTCGCGATAATTCGCTTGTTTGAAGCAATTCCACTCTAATTTTTCACATTCTATGATATTCGTAAAATTGTCTCTAAGCGTCTCTGAGGCTAAGTAGAGACGGCTGGTTAGAGTTTTCGTTGGATTCGAGCAGGTGTTGTTTCGCGATAATTCGCTTGTTTAAAGCCATTTCACTCTAATTTTTAACATTCTCTGAATTGTGTAACAATCAACATTGTGAGACAATCAACATTGTGAGACAATCAAAGCATCTCTGAGGCTTAGTAGAGACGGCTGGGCACAGTTTTTGTTGGATTCGAGCAGGTGTTGTTTCGCGCTAATTCGCTTGTTTGAAGCAATTCCACTCTAATTTTTGAAATTCTCTGATATTTGTAACACTTGTCTCAAAGCGTCTCTGAGGCTTAGTAGAGACGGCTGGTTCGAGTTTTTGTTGGATTCGAGCAGGTGTTGTTTCGCGATAATTCGCTTGTTTGAAGCAACTCCACTCTAATTTTTGACACTCTCTGATATTTGTAACACTTGTCTCAAAGCGTCTCTGATGCTTAGTAGAGACGGCAGGTTAGAGTTTTTGTTGGATTCGAGGAGGTGTTGTTTCGCAATAATTCGCTTGTTTGAAGCAATTCCACTCTAATTTTTGACATTCTCTGATATTTGTAACACTTGCCTCATAGCGTCTCTGATGCTTAGTAGAGACGGCTGGTTAGTTTTTGTTGGATTCGAGCAGGTGTTGTTTCGCGATAATTCGCTTGTTTGATGCAATTCCACTCTAATTTTTGACATTTTCTGATATTTGTAACACTTGCCTCAAAGCGTCTCTGATGCTTAGTAGAGACGGCTGGTTAGAGTTTTTGTTGGATTCGAGCAGGTGTTGTTTCGCGATAATTCGCTTGTTTAAAGCAATTTCACTCTAATTTTTAACATTCTCTGAATTGTGTAACACTTGTCTCAAAGCGTCTCTGAGGCTTAGTAGAGACGGCTGGGCATAGTTTTTGTAGGATTCGAGCAGGTGTTGTTTCGCGATAATTCGCTTGTTTGAAGCAATTCCACTCTAATTTTTGACATTCTCTGATATTTCTAACACTTGTCTCAAAGCGTCTCTGATGCTTAGTAGAGACGGCTGGTTAGAGTTTTTGTTGGATTCGAGCAGGTGTTGTTTCGCGATAATTCGCTTGTTTAAAGCAATTTCACTCTAATTTTTAACATTCTCTGAATTGTGTAACACTTGTCTCAAAGCGTCTCTGAGGCTTAGTAGAGACGGCTGGGCACAGTTTTTGTTGGATTCGAGCAGGTGTTGTTTCGCGATAATTCGCTTGTTTGAAGCAATTCCACTCTAATTTTTCACATTCTATGATATTCGTAAAATTGTCTCTAAGCGTCTCTGAGGCTAAGTAGAGACGGCTGGTTAGAGTTTTCGTTGGATTCGAGCAGGTGTTGTTTCGCGATAATTCGCTTGTTTAAAGCCATTTCACTCTAATTTTTAACATTCTCTGATATTTGTAACACTTGTCTCAAAGCATCTCTGAGGCTTAGTAGAGACGGCTTGGCACAGTCTTTGTTGGATTCGAGCAGGTGTTGTTTCGCGATAATTCGCTTGTTTGAAGCAATTCCACTCTAGTTTTTGACACTCTCTGATATTTGTAACACTTGTCTCAAAGCGTCTCTGATGCTTAGTAGAGACGGCTGGTTAGAGTTTTTGTTGGATTCGAGGAGGTGTTGTTTCGCGATAATTCGCTTGTTTGAAGCAATTCCACTCTAATTTTTGACATTCTCTGATATTTGTAACACTTGCCTCAAAGCGTCTCTGATGCTTAGTAGAGACGGCTGGTTAGAGTTTTTGTTGGATTCGAGCAGGTGTTGTTTCGCGATAATTCGCTTGTTTAAAGCAACTTCACTCTAATTTTTAACATTCTCTGAATTGTGTAACACTTGTCTCAAAGCGTCTCTGAGGCTTAGTAGAGACGGCTGGGCACAGTTTTTGTTGGATTCGAGCAGGTGTTGTTTCGCGATAATTCGCTTGTTTGAAGCAATTCCACTCTAATTTTTGACATTCTCTGATATTTGTAACACTTGTCTCAAAGCGTCTCTGAGGCTTAGTAGAGACGGCTGGTTAGAGTTTTTGTTGGATTCGAGCAGGTGTTGTTTCGCGATAATTCGCTTGTTTGAAGCAATTCCACTCTAATTTTTAACATTCTCTGAATTGTGTAACACTTGTCTCAAAACGTCTCTGATGCTTAGTAGAGACGGCTGGTTAGAGTTTTTGTTGGATTCGAGCAGGTGTTGTTTCGCGATTATTCGCTTGTTTATAGCAATTTCACTCTAATTTTTAACATTCTGTGAATTGTGTAACACTTGTCTTAAGGCGTCTCTGAGGCTTAGTAGAGACGGCTGGTTAGAGTTTTTGTTGGAATCGAGCAGGTGTTGTTTCGCGATTATTCGCTTGTTTATAGCAATTTCATTCTAATTTTTAACATTTTCTGACTTTTGTAACAATTGTCTCAAAGCGTCTCTGAGGCTCAGTAGAGACGGCGGGGCAGAGTTTTTGTTGGATTCGAGCAGGTGTTGTTTTGCGATAATTCGCTTGTTTAGAGATATTTCACTCAAATTTTCGACATTCTCTTATTTTTGTAACACTTGTCTGAAAGCGTCTCTGAGGCTCATTAGAGACGGCAGGGCAAAGTTTTTGTTGGATTCGAGCAGGTGATGTTTCGCGATAATTCGCTTGTTTAAAGCAATACCACTCTAATTTTTAACATTCTCTGAATTGTGTAACACTTGTCTCAAACCGTCTCTGAGGCTTAGAAAAGACGGCTGGGCACATTTTTTGTTGGATTCGAGCAGGTGTTGTTTCGCGATAATTCGCTTGTTTGAAGCAATTCCACTCTAATTTTGGACATTCTCTGATATTTGTAACACTTGTCTCAAAGCGTCGCTGAGCCTTAGTAGAGACGGCTGGGCTCAGTTTTTGTTGGATTCAAGCAGGTGTTGTTTCGCGATAATTCGCTTGTTTGAAGCAATTCCACTCTAATTTTTGACAATTCTCTGATATTTATAACACTTGTTTCAAAGCGTCTCTGAGGCTTAGTAGAGACGGCTGGTTAGAGTTTTTGTTGGATTCGAGCAGGTGTTGTTTCGCGATAATTCGCTTGTTTGAAGCAATTCCACTCTAATTTTTAACATTCTCTGAATTGTGTAACACTTGTCTCAAAGCGTTTCTGAGGCTTAGTAGAGACGGCTGGTTAGAGTTTTTGTTGGATTCGAGCAGGTGTTGTTTTGCGATAATTCGCTTGTTTGAAGCAATTCCACTCTAATTTTTACAATTCTCTGAATTGTGTAACACTTGTCTGAAAGCGTCTCTGAGGCTTAGTAGAGAGGGCTGGGCACAGTTTTTGTTGGATTCGAACAGGTGTTGTTTCGCGATAATTCGCTAGTTTGAAGCAATTCCACTCTAATTTTTGAAATTCTCTGATATTTGTAACACTTGTCTGAAAGCGTCTCTGATGCTTAGTAGAGACGGCTGGTTAGAGTTTTTGTTGGATACGAGCAGGTGTTGTTTCGCGATAATTCGCTTGTTTGAAGCAATTCCACTCTAATTTTTGACATTCTCTGATATTTGTAATACTTGTCTCAAAGCGTCTCTGATGCTTAGTAGAGACGGCTGGTTAGAGTTTTTGTTGGATTCGAGCAGGTGTTGTTTCGCGATAATTCGCTTGTTTGAAGCAATTCCACTCTAATTTTTGACATTCTCTGATATTTGTAACAGTTGTCTCAAAGCGTCTCTGAGGCTAAGTAGAGACGGCTGGTTAGAGTTTTTGTTGGATTCGAGCAGGTGTTGTTTCGCGATAATTCGCTTGTTTAAAGCAATTTCACTCTAATTTTTAACATTCTCTGAATTGTGTAACACTTGTCTCAAAGCGTCTCTGAGGCTTAGTAGAGACGGCTGGGCACAGTGTTTGTTGGATTCGAGCAGGTGTTGTTTCGCGATAATTCGCTTGTTTGAAGCAATTAAACTCTAATTTTTGACATTCTCTGACTTGTGCAACACTTGTCTCAAAGCGTCTCTGAGGCTTAGTAGAGACGGCTGGGTACAGTTTTTGTTGGATCCGAGCAGGTGTTGTTTCGCGATAATTCGCTTGTTTAAAGCAATTTCACTCTAATTTTTAACATTCTGTGATTTGTGTAACACTTGTCTCAAAGCGTCTCTGAGGCTTAGTAGAGACGGCTGGGCTCAGTTTTTGTTGGATTCGAGCAGGTGTTGTTTCGCGATAATTCGCTTGTTTAAAGCAATACCACTCTAATTTTTAACATTCTCTGAATTGTGTAACACTTGTCTCAAAGCGTCTCTGAGGCTAAGTAGAGACTGCTGGTTAGAGTTTTTGTTGGATTCGAGCAGGTGTTGTTTCGCGATAGTTCGCTTGTTTAAAGCAATTTCACTCTAATTTTTAACATTCTCTGAATTGTGTAACACTTGTCTCAAACCGTCTCTGAGGCTTAGAAAAGACGGCTGGGCACATTTTTTGTTGGATTCGAGCAGGTGTTGTTTCGCGATAATTCGCTTGTTTGAAGCAATTCCACTCTAATTTTGGACATTCTCTGATATTTGTAACACTTGTCTCAAAGCGTCGCTGAGCCTTAGTAGAGACGGCTGGGCTCAGTTTTTGTTGGATTCAAGCAGGTGTTGTTTCGCGATAATTCGCTTGTTTGAAGCAATTCCACTCTAATTTTTGACAATTCTCTGATATTTATAACACTTGTTTCAAAGCGTCTCTGAGGCTTAGTAGAGACGGCTGGTTAGAGTTTTTGTTGGATTCGAGCAGGTGTTGTTTCGCGATAATTCGCTTGTTTGAAGCAATTCCACTCTAATTTTTAACATTCTCTGAATTGTGTAACACTTGTCTCAAAGCGTCTCTGAGGCTTAGTAGAGACGGCTGGTTAGAGTTTTTGTTGGATTCGAGCAGGTGTTGTTTTGCGATAATTCGCTTGTTTGAAGCAATTCCACTCTAATTTTTAACATTCTCTGAATTGTGTAACACTTGTCTGAAAGCGTCTCTGAGGCTTAGTAGAGAGGGCTGGGCACAGTTTTTGTTGGATTCGAACAGGTGTTGTTTCGCGATAATTCGCTTGTTTGAAGCAATTCCACTCTAATTTTTGACATTCTCTGATATTTGTAACACTTGTCTGAAAGCGTCTCTGATGCTTATTAGAGACGGCTGGTTAGAGTTTTTGTTGGATACGAGCAGGTGTTGTTTCGCGATAATTCGCTTGTTTGAAGCAATTCCACTCTAATTTTTGACATTCTCTGATATTTGTAATACTTGTCTCAAAGCGTCTCTGATGCTTAGTAGAGACGGCTGGTTAGAGTTTTTGTTGGATTCGAGCAGGTGTTGTTTCGCGATAATTCGCTTGTTTGAAGAAATTCCACTCTAATTTTTGACATTCTCTGATATTTGTAACAGTTGTCTCAAAGCGTCTCTGAGGCTAAGTAGAGACGGCTGGTTAGAGTTTTTGTTGGATTCGAGCAGGTGTTGTTTCGCGATAATTCGCTTGTTTAAAGCAATTTCACTCTAATTTTTAACATTCTCTGAATTGTGTAACACTTGTCTCAAAGCGTCTCTGAGGCTTAGTAGAGACAGCTGGGCACAGTGTTTGTTGGATTCGAGCAGGTGTTGTTTCGCGATAATTCGCTTGTTTGAAGCAATTAAACTCTAATTTTTGACATTCTCTGACTTGTGCAACACTTGTCTCAAAGCGTCTCTGAGGCTTAGTAGAGACGGCTGGGTACAGTTTTTGTTGGATCCGAGCAGGTGTTGTTTCGCGATAATTCGCTTGTTTAAAGCAATTTCACTCTAATTTTTAACATTCTGTGATTTGTGTAACACTTGTCTCAAAGCGTCTCTGAGGCTTAGTAGAGACGGCTGGGCTCAGTTTTTGTTGGATTCGAGCAGGTGTTGTTTCGCGATAATTCGCTTGTTTGAAGCAATTCCACTCTAATTTTTAACATTCTCTGAATTGTGTGACACTTGTCTCAAAGCGTCTCTGAGGCTTAGTAGAGACGGCTGGTTAGAGTTTTTGTTGGACTCGAGCAGGTGTTGTTTGGCGATAATTCTCTTGTTTGAAGCAATTCCACTCTAATTTGTAACATTCTCTGAATTGTGTAACACTTGTCTCAAAGCGTCTCTGAGGCACAGACGGTTGGGCACAGTTTTTGTTGGATTCGAGCAGGTGTTGTTTCGCGATAATTCGCTTGTTTAAAGCAATTTCACTCTAATTTTTGACTTTCTCTGATATTTGTAACACTTGTCTCAAAGCGTCTCTGATGCTTATTAGAGACGGCTGGTTAGAGTTTTTGTTGGATTCGAGCAGGTGTTGTTTCGCGATAATTCGCTTTTTTAAAGCAATTTCACTCTAATTTTTAACATTCTCTGAATTGTGTAACACTTGTGTCAAAGCGTCTCTGAGGCTTATAGAGACGGCTGGGTACAGTTTTTGTTGGATCCGAGCAGGTGTTGTTTCGCGATAATTCGCTTGTTTAAAGCAATTTCACTCTAATTTTTAACATTCTCTGATTTGTGTAACACTTGTCTCAAAGCGTCTCTGAGGCTTAGTAGAGACGGCTGGGCTCAGTTTTTGTTGGATTCGAGCTGGTGTTGTTTCGCGATAATTCGCTTGTTTGGAGCAATTTCACTCTAATTTTTGACATTCTCTGATATTTGTAACACTTGTCTCTAAGCGTCTCTGAGGCTTAGTAGAGACGGCTGGTTAGCGTTTTTGTTGGATTCGAGCAGGTGTTGTTTCGCGCTAATTCGCTTGTTTGAAGCAATTCCACTCTAATTTTTGAAATTCTCTGATATTTGTAACACTTGTCTCAAAGCGTCTCTGAGGCTTAGTAGAGACGGCTGGTTCGAGTTTTTGTTGGATTCGAGCAGGTGTTGTTTCGCGATAATTCGCTTGTTTGAAGCAACTCCACTCTAATTTTTGACACTCTCTGATATTTGTAACACTTGTCTCAAAGCGTCTCTGATGCTTAGTAGAGACGGCAGGTTAGAGTTTTTGTTGGATTCGAGGAGGTGTTGTTTCGCAATAATTCGCTTGTTTGAAGCAATTCCACTCTAATTTTTGACATTCTCTGATATTTGTAACACTTGCCTCATAGCGTCTCTGATGCTTAGTAGAGACGGCTGGTTAGTTTTTGTTGGATTCGAGCAGGTGTTGTTTCGCGATAATTCGCTTGTTTGATGCAATTCCACTCTAATTTTTGACATTTTCTGATATTTGTAACACTTGCCTCAAAGCGTCTCTGATGCTTAGTAGAGACGGCTGGTTAGAGTTTTTGTTGGATTCGAGCAGGTGTTGTTTCGCGATAATTCGCTTGTTTAAAGCAATTTCACTCTAATTTTTAACATTCTCTGAAATGTGTAACACTTGTCTCAAAGCGTCTCTGAGGCTTAGTAGAGACGGCTGGGCATAGTTTTTGTTGGATTCGAGCAGGTGTTGTTTCGCGATAATTCGCTTGTTTGAAGCAATTCCACTCTAATTTTTGACATTCTCTGATATTTGTAACACTTGTCTCAAAGCGTCTCTGATGCTTAGTAGAGACGGCTGGTTAGAGTTTTTGTTGGATTCGAGCAGGTGTTGTTTCGCGATAATTCGCTTGTTTAAAGCAATTTCACTCTAATTTTTAACATTCTCGGAATTGTGTAACACTTGTCTCAAAGCGTCTCTGAGGCTTAGTAGAGACGGCTGGGCACAGTTTTTGTTGGATTCGAGCAGGTGTTGTTTCGCGATAATTCGCTTGTTTGAAGCAATTCCACTCTAATTTTTCACATTCTATGATATTCGTAAAATTGTCTCAAAGCGTCTCTGAGGCTAAGTAGAGACGGCTGGTTAGAGTTTTCGTTGGATTCGAGCAGGTGTTGTTTCGCGATAATTCGCTTGTTTAAAGCCATTTCACTCTAATTTTTAACATTCTCTGATATTTGTAACACTTGTCTCAAAGCATCTCTGAGGCTTAGTAGAGACGGCTGGGCACAGTCTTTGTTGGATTCGAGCAGGTGTTGTTTCGCGATAATTCGCTTGTTTGAAGCAATTCCACTCTAGTTTTTGACACTCTCTGATATTTGTAACACTTGTCTCAAAGCGTCTCTGATGCTTAGTAGAGACGGCTGGTTAGAGTTTTTGTTGGATTCGAGGAGGTGTTGTTTCGCGATAATTCGCTTGTTTGAAGCAATTCCACTCTAATTTTTGACATTCTCTGATATTTGTAACACTTGCCTCAAAGCGTCTCTGATGCTTAGTAGAGACGGCTGGTTAGAGTTTTTGTTGGATTCGAGCAGGTGTTGTTTCGCGATAATTCGCTTGTTTAAAGCAACTTCACTCTAATTTTTAACATTCTCTGAATTGTGTAACACTTGTCTCAAAGCGTCTCTGAGGCTTAGTAGAGACGGCTGGGCACAGTTTTTGTTGGATTCGAGCAGGTGTTGTTTCGCGATAATTCGCTTGTTTGAAGCAATTCCACTCTAATTTTTGACATTCTCTGATATTTGTAACACTTGTCTCAAAGCGTCTCTGAGGCTTAGTAGAGACGGCTGGTTAGAGTTTTTGTTGGATTCGAGCAGGTGTTGTTTCGCGATAATTCGCTTGTTTGAAGCAATTCCACTCTAATTTTTAACATTCTCTGAATTGTGTAACACTTGTCTCAAAACGTCTCTGATGCTTAGTAGAGACGGCTGGTTAGAGTTTTTGTTGGATTCGAGCAGGTGTTGTTTCGCGATTATTCGCTTGTTTATAGCAATTTCACTCTAATTTTTAACATTCTGTGAATTGTGTAACACTTGTCTTAAGGCGTCTCTGAGGCTTAGTAGAGACGGCTGGTTAGAGTTTTTGTTGGAATCGAGCAGGTGTTGTTTCGCGATTATTCGCTTGTTTATAGCAATTTCATTCTAATTTTTAACATTTTCTGACTTTTGTAACAATTGTCTCAATGCGTCTCTGAGGCTCAGTAGAGACGGCGGGGCAGAGTTTTTGTTGGATTCGAGCAGGTGTTGTTTTGCGATAATTCGCTTGTTTAGAGATATTTCACTCAAATTTTCGACATTCTCTTATTTTTGTAACACTTGTCTGAAAGCGTCTCTGAGGCTCATTAGAGACGGCAGGGCAAAGTTTTTGTTGGATTCGAGCAGGTGATGTTTCGCGATAATTCGCTTGTTTAAAGCAATTTCACTCTAATTTTTAACATTCTCTGAATTGTGTAACACTTGTCTCAAAGCGTCTCTGATGCTTAGTAGAGGCGGCTGGTTAGAGTTTTTGTTGGATTCGAGCAGGTGTTGTTTCGCGATAATTCGCTTGTTTAAAGCAATACCACTCTAATTTTTAACATTCTCTGAATTGTGTAACACTTGTCTCAAAGCGTCTCTGAGGCTAAGTAGAGACTGCTGGTTAGAGTTTTTGTTGGATTCGAGCAGGTGTTGTTTCGCGATAGTTCGCTTGTTTAAAGCAATTTCACTCTAATTTTTAACATTCTCTGAATTGTGTAACACTTGTCTCAAACCGTCTCTGAGGCTTAGAAAAGACGGCTGGGCACATTTTTTGTTGGATTCGAGCAGGTGTTGTTTCGCGATAATTCGCTTGTTTGAAGCAATTCCACTCTAATTTTGGACATTCTCTGATATTTGTAACACTTGTCTCAAAGCGTCGCTGAGCCTTAGTAGAGACGGCTGGGCTCAGTTTTTGTTGGATTCAAGCAGGTGTTGTTTCGCGATAATTCGCTTGTTTGAAGCAATTCCACTCTAATTTTTGACAATTCTCTGATATTTATAACACTTGTTTCAAAGCGTCTCTGAGGCTTAGTAGAGACGGCTGGTTAGAGTTTTTGTTGGATTCGAGCAGGTGTTGTTTCGCGATAATTCGCTTGTTTGAAGCAATTCCACTCTAATTTTTAACATTCTCTGAATTGTGTAACACTTGTCTCAAAGCGTCTCTGAGGCTTAGTAGAGACGGCTGGTTAGAGTTTTTGTTGGATTCGAGCAGGTGTTGTTTTGCGATAATTCGCTTGTTTGAAGCAATTCCACTCTAATTTTTAACATTCTCTGAATTGTGTAACACTTGTCTGAAAGCGTCTCTGAGGCTTAGTAGAGAGGGCTGGGCACAGTTTTTGTTGGATTCGAACAGGTGTTGTTTCGCGATAATTCGCTTGTTTGAAGCAATTCCACTCTAATTTTTGACATTCTCTGATATTTGTAACACTTGTCTGAAAGCGTCTCTGATGCTTAGTAGAGACGGCTGGTTAGAGTTTTTGTTGGATACGAGCAGGTGTTGTTTCGCGATAATTCGCTTGTTTGAAGCAATTCCACTCTAATTTTTGACATTCTCTGATATTTGTAATACTTGTCTCAAAGCGTCTCTGATGCTTAGTAGAGACGGCTGGTTAGAGTTTTTGTTGGATTCGAGCAGGTGTTGTTTCGCGATAATTCGCTTGTTTGAAGCAATTCCACTCTAATTTTTGACATTCTCTGATATTTGTAACAGTTGTCTCAAAGCGTCTCTGAGGCTAAGTAGAGACGGCTGGTTAGAGTTTTTGTTGGATTCGAGCAGGTGTTGTTTCGCGATAATTCGCTTGTTTAAAGCAATTTCACTCTAATTTTTAACATTCTCTGAATTGTGTAACACTTGTCTCAAAGCGTCTCTGAGGCTTAGTAGAGACGGCTGCGCACAGTGTTTGTTGGATTCGAGCAGGTGTTGTTTCGCGATAATTCGCTTGTTTGAAGCAGTTAAACTCTAATTTTTGACATTCTCTGACTTGTGCAACACTTGTCTCAAAGCGTCTCTGAGGCTTAGTAGAGACGGCTGGGTACAGTTTTTGTTGGATCCGAGCAGGTGTTGTTTCGCGATAATTCGCTTGTTTAAAGCAATTTCACTCTAATTTTTAACATTCTGTGATTTGTGTAACACTTGTCTCAAAGCGTCTCTGAGGCTTAGTAGAGACGGCTGGGCTCAGTTTTTGTTGGATTCGAGCAGGTGTTGTTTCGCGATAATTCGCTTGTTTAAAGCAATACCACTCTAATTTTTAACATTCTCTGAATTGTGTAACACTTGTCTCAAAGCGTCTCTGAGGCTAAGTAGAGACTGCTGGTTAGAGTTTTTGTTGGATTCGAGCAGGTGTTGTTTCGCGATAGTTCGCTTGTTTAAAGCAATTTCACTCTAATTTTTAACATTCTCTGAATTGTGTAACACTTGTCTCAAACCGTCTCTGAGGCTTAGAAAAGACGGCTGGGCACATTTTTTGTTGGATTCGAGCAGGTGTTGTTTCGCGATAATTCGCTTGTTTGAAGCAATTCCACTCTAATTTTGGACATTCTCTGATATTTGTAACACTTGTCTCAAAGCGTCGCTGAGCCTTAGTAGAGACGGCTGGGCTCAGTTTTTGTTGGATTCAAGCAGGTGTTGTTTCGCGATAATTCGCTTGTTTGAAGCAATTCCACTCTAATTTTTGACAATTCTCTGATATTTATAACACTTGTTTCAAAGCGTCTCTGAGGCTTAGTAGAGACGGCTGGTTAGAGTTTTTGTTGGATTCGAGCAGGTGTTGTTTCGCGATAATTCGCTTGTTTGAAGCAATTCCACTCTAATTTTTAACATTCTCTGAATTGTGTAACACTTGTCTCAAAGCGTCTCTGAGGCTTAGTAGAGACGGCTGGTTAGAGTTTTTGTTGGATTCGAGCAGGTGTTGTTTTGCGATAATTCGCTTGTTTGAAGCAATTCCACTCTAATTTTTAACATTCTCTGAATTGTGTAACACTTGTCTGAAAGCGTCTCTGAGGCTTAGTAGAGAGGGCTGGGCACAGTTTTTGTTGGATTCGAACAGGTGTTGTTTCGCGATAATTCGCTTGTTTGAAGCAATTCCACTCTAATTTTTGACATTCTCTGATATTTGTAACACTTGTCTGAAAGCGTCTCTGATGCTTAGTAGAGACGGCTGGTTAGAGTTTTTGTTGGATACGAGCAGGTGTTGTTTCGCGATAATTCGCTTGTTTGAAGCAATTCCACTCTAATTTTTGACATTCTCTGATATTTGTAATACTTGTCTCAAAGCGTCTCTGATGCTTAGTAGAGACGGCTGGTTAGAGTTTTTGTTGGATTCGAGCAGGTGTTGTTTCGCGATAATTCGCTTGTTTGAAGCAATTCCACTCTAATTTTTGACATTCTCTGATATTTGTAACAGTTGTCTCAAAGCGTCTCTGAGGCTAAGTAGAGACGGCTGGTTAGAGTTTTTGTTGGATTCGAGCAGGTGTTGTTTCGCGATAATTCGCTTGTTTAAAGCAATTTCACTCTAATTTTTAACATTCTCTGAATTGTGTAACACTTGTCTCAAAGCGTCTCTGAGGCTTAGTAGAGACGGCTGGGCACAGTGTTTGTTGGATTCGAGCAGGTGTTGTTTCGCGATAATTCGCTTGTTTGAAGCAATTAAACTCTAATTTTTGACATTCTCTGACTTGTGCAACACTTGTCTCAAAGCGTCTCTGAGGCTTAGTAGAGACGGCTGGGTACAGTTTTTGTTGGATCCGAGCAGGTGTTGTTTCGCGATAATTCGCTTGTTTAAAGCAATTTCACTCTAATTTTTAACATTCTGTGATTTGTGTAACACTTGTCTCAAAGCGTCTCTGAGGCTTAGTAGAGACGGCTGGGCTCAGTTTTTGTTGGATTCGAGCAGGTGTTGTTTCGCGATAATTCGCTTGTTTGAAGCAATTCCACTCTAATTTTTAACATTCTCTGAATTGTGTGACACTTGTCTCAAAGCGTCTCTGAGGCTTAGTAGAGACGGCTGGTTAGAGTTTTTGTTGGACTCGAGCAGGTGTTGTTTGGCGATAATTCGCTTGTTTGAAGCAATTCCACTCTAATTTGTAACATTCTCTGAATTGTGTAACACTTGTCTCAAAGCGGCTCTGAGGCACAGACGGTTGGGCACAGTTTTTGTTGGATTCGAGCAGGTGTTGTTTCGCGATAATTCGCTTGTTTAAAGCAATTTCACTCTAATTTTTGACATTCTCTGATATTTGTAACACTTGTCTCAAAGCGTCTCTGATGCTTATTAGAGACGGCTGGTTAGAGTTTTTGTTGGATTCTAGCAGGTGTTGTTTCGCGATAATTCGCTTTTTTAAAGCAATTTCACTCTAATTTTTAACATTCTCTGAATTGTGTAACACTTGTGTCAAAGCGTCTCTGAGGCTTATAGAGACGGCTGGGTACAGTTTTTGTTGGATCCGAGCAGGTGTTGTTTCGCGATAATTCGCTTGTTTAAAGCAATTTCACTCTAATTTTTAACATTCTCTGATTTGTGTAACACTTGTCTCAAAGCGTCTCTGAGGCTTAGTAGAGACGGCTGTGCTCAGCTTTTGTTGGATTCGAGCTGGTGTTGTTTCGCGATAATTCGCTTGTTTGGAGCAATTTCACTCTAATTTTTGACATTCTCTGATATTTGTAACACTTGTCTCAAAGCGTCTCTGAGGCTTAGTAGAGACGGCTGGTTAGCGTTTTTGTTGGATTCGAGCAGGTGTTGTTTCGCGATAATTCGCTTGTTTGATGCAATTCCACTCTAATTTTTAACATTCTCTGAATTGTGTAACACTTGTCTCAAAGCGTCTCTGAGGCTTAGTAGAGACGGCTGGGTACAGTTTTTGTTGGATCCTAGCAGGTGTTGTTTCGCGATAATTCGCTTGTTTAAAGCAATTTCACTCTAATATTTGACATTCTCTGATATTTGTAACACTTGTCTCAAAGCGTCTCTGAGGCTTATTAGAGACGGCTGGTTAGTGTTTTTGTTGGATTCGAGCAGGTGTTGGTTCGCGATAATTCGCTTGTTTGAAGCAATTCCACTCTAATTTTTCACATTCTATGATATTTGTAAAATTGTCTCAAAGCGTCTCTGAGGCTAAGTAGAGACGGCTGGTTAGAGTTCTCGTTGGATTCGAGCAGGTGTTGTTTCGCGATAATTCGCTTGTTTAAAGCCATTTCACTCTAATTTTTAACATTCTCTGATATTTGTAACACTTGTCTCAAAGCATCTCTGAGGCTTAGTAGAGACGGCTGGGCACAGTTTTTGTTGGATTCGAGCAGGTGTTGTTTCGCGCTAATTCGCTTGTTTGAAGCAATTCCACTCTAATTTTTGACATTCTCTGATATTTGTAACACTTGTCTCAAAGCGTCTGTGAGGCTTAGTAGAGACGGCTGGTTAGAGTTTTTGTTGGATACGAGCAGGTGTTGTTTCGCGATAATTCGCTTGTTGGAAGCAATTCCACTCTAATTTTTGACACTCTCTGATATTTGTAACACTTGTCTCAAAGCGTCTCTGATGCTTAGTAGAGACGGCTGGTTAGAGTTTTTGTTGGATTCAGCAGGTGTTGTTTCGCGATAATTCGCTTGTTTGAAGCAACTTCACTCTAATTTTTAACATTCTCTGAATTGTGTAACACTTGTCTCAAAGCGTCTCTGAGGCTTAGTAGAGACGGCTGGGCACAGTTTTTGTTGGATTCGAGCAGGTGTTGTTTCGCGATAATTCGCTTGTTTGAAGCAATTCCACTCTAATTTTTGACATTCTCTGATATTTGTAACACTTGTCTCAAAGCGTCTCTGAGGCTTAGTAGAGACGGCTGGTTAGAGTTTTTGTTGGATTCGAGCAGGTGTTGTTTCGCGATAATTCGCTTGTTTGAAGCAATTCCACTCTAATTTTTAACATTCTCTGAATTGTGTAACACTTGTCTCAAAACGTCTCTGATGCTTAGTAGAGACGGCTGGTTAGAGTTTTTGTTGGATTCGAGCAGGTGTTGTTTCGCGATTATTCGCTTGTTTATAGCAATTTCACTCTAATTTTTAACATTCTGTGAATTGTGTAACACTTGTCTTAAGGCGTCTCTGAGGCTTAGTAGAGACGGCTGGTTAGAGTTTTTGTTGGAATCGAGTAGGTGTTGTTTCGCGATTATTCGCTTGTTTATAGCAATTTCATTCTAATTTTTAACATTTTCTGACTTTTGTAACAATTGTCTCAAAGCGTCTCTGAGGCTCAGTAGAGACGGCGGGGCAGAGTTTTTGTTGGATTCGAGCAGGTGTTGTTTCGCGATAATTCGCTTGTTGAGAGATATTTCACTCAAATTTTCGACATTCTCTTATTTTTGTAACACTTGTCTGAAAGCGTCTCTGAGGCTCATTAGAGACGGCAGGGCAAAGTTTTTGTTGGATTCGAGCAGGTGATGTTTCGCGATAATTCGCTTGTTTAAAGCAATTTCACTCTAATTTTTAACATTCTCTGAATTGTGTAACACTTGTCTCAAAGCGTCTCTGATGCTTAGTAGAGACGGCTGGTTAGAGTTTTTGTTGGATTCGAGCAGGTGTTGTTTCGCGATAATTCGCTTGCTTAAAGCAATACCACTCTAATTTTTAACATTCTCTGAATTGTGTAACACTTGTCTCAAAGCGTCTCTGAGGCTAAGTAGAGACTGCTGGTTAGAGTTTTTGTTGGATTCGAGCAGGTGTTGTTTCGCGATAATTCGCTTGTTTAAAGCAATTTCACTCTAATTTTTAACATTCTCTGAATTGTGTAACACTTGTCTCAAACCGTCTCTGAGGCTTAGAAAAGACGGCTGGGCACATTTTTTGTTGGATTCGAGCAGGTGTTGTTTCGCGATAATTCGCTTGTTTGAAGCAATTCCACTCTAATTTTGGACATTCTCTGATATTTGTAACACTTGTCTCAAAGCGTCTCTGAGCCTTAGTAGAGACGGCTGGGCTCAGTTTTTGTTGGATTCGAGCAGGTGTTGTTTCGCGATAATTCGCTTGTTTGAAGCAATTCCACTCTAATTTTTGACAATTCTCTGATATTTATAACACTTGTTTCAAAGCGTCTCTGAGGCTTAGTAGAGACGGCTGGTTAGAGTTTTTGTTGGATTCGAGCAGGTGTTGTTTCGCGATAATTCGCTTGTTTGAAGCAATTCCACTCTAATTTTTAACATTCTCTGAATTGTGTAACACTTGTCTCAAAACGTCTCTGATGCTTAGTAGAGACGGCTGGTTAGAGTTTTTGTTGGATTCGAGCAGGTGTTGTTTCGCGATTATTCGCTTGTTTATAGCAATTTCACTCTAATTTTTAACATTCTGTGAATTGTGTAACACTTGTCTTAAGGCGTCTCTGAGGCTTAGTAGAGACGGCTGGTTAGAGTTTTTGTTGGAATCGAGTAGGTGTTGTTTCGCGATTATTCGCTTGTTTATAGCAATTTCATTCTAATTTTTAACATTTTCTGACTTTTGTAACAATTGTCTCAAAGCGTCTCTGAGGCTCAGTAGAGACGGCGGGGCAGAGTTTTTGTTGGATTCGAGCAGGTGTTGTTTCGCGATAATTCGCTTGTTTAGAGATATTTCACTCAAATTTTCGACATTCTCTTATTTTTGTAACACTTGTCTGAAAGCGTCTCTGAGGCTCATTAGAGACGGCAGGGCAAAGTTTTTGTTGGATTCGAGCAGGTGATGTTTCGCGATAATTCGCTTGTTTAAAGCAATTTCACTCTAATTTTTAACATTCTCTGAATTGTGTAACACTTGTCTCAAAGCGTCTCTGATGCTTAGTAGAGACGGCTGGTTAGAGTTTTTGTTGGATTCGAGCAGGTGTTGTTTCGCGATAATTCGCTTGTTTAAAGCAATACCACTCTAATTTTTAACATTCTCTGAATTGTGTAACACTTGTCTCAAAGCGTCTCTGAGGCTAAGTAGAGACTGCTGGTTACAGTTTTTGTTGGATTCGAGCAGGTGTTGTTTCGCGATAATTCGCTTGTTTAAAGCAATTTCACTCTAATTTTTAACATTCTCTGAATTGTGTAACACTTGTCTCAAACCGTCTCTGAGGCTTAGAAAAGACGGCTGGGCACATTTTTTGTTGGATTCGAGCAGGTGTTGTTTCGCGATAATTCGCTTGTTTGAAGCAATTCCACTCTAATTTTGGACATTCTCTGATATTTGTAACACTTGTCTCAAAGCGTCTCTGAGCCTTAGTAGAGACGGCCGGGCTCAGTTTTTGTTGGATTCGAGCAGGTGTTGTTTCGCGATAATTCGCTTGTTTGAAGCAATTCCACTCTAATTTTTGACAATTCTCTGACATTTATAACACTTGTTTCAAAGCGTCTCTGAGGCTTAGTAGAGACGGCTGGTTAGAGTTTTTGTTGGATTCGAGCAGGTGTTGTTTCGCGATAATGCGCTTGTTTGAAGCAATTTCACTCTAATTTTTAACATTCTCTGAATTGTGTAACACTTGTCTCAAAGCGTCTCTGAGGCTTAGTAGAGACGGCTGGTTAGAGTTTTTGTTGGATTCGAGCAGGTGTTGTTTTGCGATAATTCGCTTGTTTGAAGCAATTCCACTCTAATTTTTAACATTCTCTGAATTGTGTAACACTTGTCTGAAAGCGTCTCTGAGGCTTAGTAGAGAGGGCTGGGCACAGTTTTTGTTGGATTCGAACAGGTGTTGTTTCGCGAAAATTCGCTTGTTTGAAGCAATTCCACTCTAATTTTTGACATTCTCTGATATTTGCAACACTTGTCTGAAAGCGTCTCTGATGCTTAGTAGAGACGGCTGGTTAGAGTTTTTGTTGGATACGAGCAGGTGTTGTTTCGCGATAATTCGCTTGTTTGAAGCAATTCCACTCTAATTTTTGACATTCTCTGATATTTGTAATACTTGTCTCAAAGCGTCTCTGATGCTTAGTAGAGACGGCTGGTTACAGTTTCTGTTGGATTCGAGCAGGTGTTGTTTCGCGATAATTCGCTTGTTTGAAGCAATTCCACTCTAATTTTTGACATTCTCTGATATTTGTAACAGTTGTCTCAAAGCGTCTCTGAGGCTAAGTAGAGACGGCTGGTTAGAGTTTTTGTTGGATTCGAGCAGGTGTGGTTTCGCGATAATTCGCTTGTTTAAAGCAATTTCAGTCTAATTTTTAACATTCTCTGAATTGTGTAACACTTGTCTCAAAGCGTCTCTGAGGCTTAGTAGAGACGGCTGGGCACAGTTTTTGTTGGATTCGAGCAGGTGTTGTTTCGCCATAATTCGCTTGTTTGAAGCAATTAAACTCTAATTTTTGACATTCTCTGAATTGTGCAACACTTGTCTCAAAGCGTCTCTGAGGCTTAGTAGAGACGGCTGGGTACTGTTTTTGTTGGATCCGAGCAGGTGTTGTTTCGCGATAATTCGCTTGTTTAAAGCAATTTCACTCTAATTTTTAACATTCTGTTATTTGTGTAACACTTGTCTCAAAGCGTCTCTGAGGCTTAGTAGAGACGGCTGGGCTCAGTTTTTGTTGGATTCGAGCAGGTGTTGTTTCGCGATAATTCGCTTGTTTGAAGCAATTCCACTCTAATTTTTGACATTCTCTGATATTTGTAACACTTGTCTCAAAGCGTCTCTGAGGCTTAGTAGAGACGGCTGGTTAGCGTTTTTGTTGGATTCGAGCAGGTGTTGTTTCGCGATAATTCGCTTGTTTGATGCAATTCCACTCTAATTTTTAACATTCTCTGAATTGTGTAACACTTGTCTCAAAGCGTCTCTGAGGCTTAGTAGAGACGGCTGGGTACAGTTTTTGTTGGATCCTAGCAGGTGTTATTTCGCGATAATTCGCTTTTTTAAAGCAATTTCACTCTAATATTTGACATTCTCTGATATTTGTAACACTTGTCTCAAAGCGTCTCTGAGGCTTATTAGAGACGGCTGGTTAGTGTTTTTGTTGGATTCGAGCAGGTGTTGTTTCGCGATAATTCGCTTGTTTGAAGCAATTCCACTCTAATTTTTCACATTCTATGATATTTGTAAAATTGTCTCAAAGCGTCTCTGAGGCTAAGTAGAGACGGCTGGTTAGAGTTCTCGTTGGATTCGAGCAGGTGTTGTTTCGCGATAATTCGCTTGTTTAAAGCCATTTCACTCTAATTTTTAACATTCTCTGATATTTGTAACACTTGTCTCAAAGCATCTCTGAGGCTTAGTAGAGACGGCTGGGCACAGTTTTTGTTGGATTCGAGCAGGTGTTGTTTCGCGCTAATTCGCTTGTTTGAAGCAATTCCACTCTAATTTTTGACATTCTCTGATATTTGTAACACTTGTCTCAAAGCGTCTGTGTGGCTTAGTAGAGACGGCTGGTTAGAGTTTTTGTTGGATACGAGCAGGTGTTGTTTCGCGATAATTCGCTTGTTTGAAGCAATTCCACTCTAATTTTTGACACTCTCTGATATTTGTAACACTTGTCTCAAAGCGTCTCTGATGCTTAGTAGAGACGGCTGGTTAGAGTTTTTGTTGGATTCGAGGAGGTGTTGTTTCGCGATAATTCGCTTGTTTGATGCAATTCCACTCTAATTTGTAACATTCTCTGAATTGTGTAACACTTGTCTCAAAGCGTCTCAGAGGCACAGACGGTTGGGCACAGTTTTTGTTGGACTCGAGCAGGTGTTGTTTGGCGATAATTCGCTTGTTTGAAGCAATTCCACTCTAATTTTTGACATTCTCTGATATTTGTAACACTTGTCTCAAAGCGTCTCTGATGCTTAGTAGAGACGGCTGGTTAGAGTTTTTGTTGGATTCGAGCAGGTGTTGTTTCGCGATAATTCGCTTGTTTGAAGCAATTCCACTCTAATTTTTGACATTCTCTGATATTTGTAACACTTGTCTCAAAGCGTCTCTGAGGCTTAGTAGAGACGGCTGGGCTCAGTTTTTGTTGGATTCGAGCAGGTGTTGTTTCGCGATAATTCGCTTGTTTGAAGCAATTCCACTCTAATTTTTAACATTCTCTGAATTGTGTAACACTTGTCTCAAAGCGTCTCTGAGGCTTAGTAGAGACGGCTGTTAGAGTTTTTGTTGGATTCGAGCAGGTGTTGTTTCGCGATAATTCGCTTGCTTGAAGCAATTCCACTCTAATTTTTGACACTCTCTGATATTTGTAACACTTGTCTCAAAGCGTCTCTGATGCTTAGTAGAGACCGCTGGTTAGAGTTTTTGTTGGATTCGAGCAGGTGTTGTTTCGCGATGATTCGCTTGTTTGAAGCAATTCCACTCTAATTTTTGACATTCTCTGATATTTGTAACACTTGTCTCAAAGCGTCTCTGATGCTTAGTAGAGACGGCTGGTTAGAGTTTTTGTTGGATTCGAGCAGGTGTTGTTTCGCGATAATTCGCTTGTTTGAAGCAATTCCACTCTAATTTTTGACATTCTCTGATATTTGTAACACTTGTCTCAAAGCGTCTCTGAGGCTTAGTAGAGACGGCTGGGCTCAGTTTTTGTTGGATTCGAGCAGGTGTTGTTTCGCGATAATTCGCTTGTTTGAAGCAATTCCACTCTAATTTTTAACATTCTCTGAATTGTGTAACACTTGTCTCAAAGCGTCTCTGAGGCTTAGTAGAGACGGCTGTTAGAGTTTTTGTTGGATTCGAGCAGGTGTTGTTTCGCGATAATTCGCTTGCTTGAAGCAATTCCACTCTAATTTTTGACACTCTCTGATATTTGTAACACTTGTCTCAAAGCGTCTCTGATGCTTAGTAGAGACCGCTGGTTAGAGTTTTTGTTGGATTCGAGCAGGTGTTGTTTCGCGATGATTCGCTTGTTTGAAGCAATTCCACTCTAATTTTTGACATTCTCTGATATTTGTAACTCTTGTCTCAAAGCGTCTCTGATGCTTAGTAGAGACGGCTGGTTAGAGTTTTTGTTGGATTCGAGCAGGTGTTGTTTCTCGATAATTCGCTTGTTTAAAGCAATTTCACTATATTTTTTAACATTCTCTGAATTGTGTAACACTTGTCTCAAACCGTCTCTGAGGCTTAGTAGAGACGGCTGGGCACAGTTTTTGTTGGATCCGAGCAGGTGTTGTTTCGCGATAATTCGCTTGTTTAAAGCAATTTCACTCTAATTTTTAACATTCTCTGATTTGTGTAACACTTGTCTCAAAGCGTCTCTGAGGCTTAGTAGAGACGGCTGGGCTCAGTTTTTCTTGGATTCTAGCAGGTGTTGTTTCGCGATAATTCGCTTGTTTGAAGCAATTCCACTCTAATTTTTTACATTCTCTGATATTTGTAACACTTGTCTCAAAGCGTCTCTAAGGCTTAGTAGAGACGGCTGGTTAGAGTTTTTGTTGGATTCGAGCAGGTGTTGTTTCGCGATAATTCGCTTGTTTGAAGCAATTCCACTCTAATTTTTGACACTCTCTGATAATTGTAACACTTGTCTCAAAGCGTCTCTGATGCTTAGTAGAGACGGCTGGTTAGAGTTTTTGTTGGATTCGAGCAGGTGATGTTTCGCGATAATTCGCTTGTTTGAAGCAATTCCACTCTAATTTTTGACATTCTCTGATATTTGTAACACTTGTCTCAAAGCGTCTCTGATGCTTAGTAGAGACGGCTGGTTAGAGTTTTTGTTGGATTCGAGCAGGTGTTGTTTCTCGATAATTCGCTTGTTTAAAGCAATTTCACTCTATTTTTTAACATTCTCTGAATTGTGTAACACTTGTCTCATACCGTCTCTGAGGCTTAGTAGAGACGGCTGGGCACAGTTTTTGTGGGATTCGAGCAGGTGTTGTTTCGCGATAATTCGCTTGTTTGAAGCAATTCCACTCTAATTTTTGACATTCTCTGATATTTGTAACACTTGTCTCAAAGCGTCTCTGAGGCTTAGTAGAGACGGCTGGTTAGAGCTTTTGTTGGATTCGAGCAGGTGTTGTTTCGCGATAATTCGCTTGTTTGATGCAATTCCACTCTAATTTTTAACATTCTCTGAATTGTGTAACACTTGTCTCAAAGCGTCTCTGAGGCTTAGTAGAGACGGCTGGGTACAGTTTTTGTTGGATCCGAGCAGGTGTTGTTTCGCGATAATTCGCTTGTTTAAAGCAATTTCACTCTAATTTTTAACATTCTCTGATTTGTGTAACACTTGTCTCAAAGCGTCTCTGAGGCTTAGTAGAGACGGCTGGGCTCAGTTTTTGTTGGATTCGAGCAGGTGTTGTTTCGCGATAATTCGCTTGTTTGAAGCAATTCCACTCTAATTTTTGACATTCTCTGATATTTGTAACACTTGTCTCAAAGCGTCTCTAAGGCGTAGTAGAGACGGCTGGTTAGAGTTTTTGTTGGATTCGAGCAGGTGTTGTTTCGCGATAATTCGCTTGTTTGAAGCAATTCCACTCTAATTTTTAACATTCTCTGAATTGTGTAACACTTGTCTCAAAGCGTCTCTGAGGCTTAGTAGAGACGGCTGGTTAGTGTTTTTGTTGGATTCGAGCAGGTGTTGTTTCGCGATAATTCGCTTGTTTGAAGCAATTCCACTCTAATTTTTGACATTCTCTGATATTTGTAACACTTGTCTCAAAGCGTCTCTAAGGCTTAGTAGAGACGGCTGGTTAGAATTTTTGTTGGATTCGAGCAGGTGTTGTTTCGCGATAATTCGCTTGTTTGAAGCAATTCCACTCTAATTTGTAACATTCTCTGAATTGTGTAACACTTGTCTCAAAGCGTCTCTGAGGCTTAGTAGAGACGGCTGGGCACAGTTTTTGTTGGATTCGAGCAGGTGATGTTTCGCGATAATTCGCTTGTTTGAAGCAATTCCACTCTAATTTTTGACATTCTCTGATATTTGTAACACTTGTCTCAAAGCGTCTCTGAGGCTTAGTAGAGACGGCTGGTTAGAGTTTTTGTTGGATTCGAGCAGGTGTTGTTTCGCGATAATTCGCTTGTTTGAAGCAATTCCACTCTAATTTTTAACATTCTCTGAATTGTGTAACACTTGTCTCAAAGCGTCTCTGAGGCTTATTAGAGACGGCTGGTTAGAGTTTTTGTTGGATTCGAGCAGGTGTTGTTTGGCGATAATTCGCTTGTTTGAAGCAATTCCACTCTAATTTTTAACATTCTCTGAATTGTGTAACACTTGTCTCAAAGCGTCTCTGAGGCTTAGTAGAGACGGCTGGTTAGAGTTTTTGTTGGATTCGAGCAGGTGTTGTTTCGCGATAATTCGCTTGTTTGAAGCAATTCCACTCTAATTTGTACATTCTCCGAATTGTGTAACACTTGTCTCAAAGCGTCTCTGAGGCTTAGTAGAGACGGCTGGGCACAGTTTTTGTTGGATTCGAGCAGGTGTTGTTTCGCGATAATTCGCTTGTTTAAAGCAATTTCACTCTAATTTTTAACATTCTCTGATTTGTGTAACACTTGTCTCAAAGCGTCTCTGAGGCTTAGTAGAGATGGCTGTTTGAGTTTTTGTTGGATTCGAGCAGGTGTTGTTTCGCGATAATTCGCTAGTTTGAAGCAATTCCACTCTAATTTTTGACACTCTCTGATAATTGTAACACTTGTCTCAAAGCGTCTCTGATGCTTAGTAGAGACGGCTGGTTAGAGTTTTTGTTGGATTCGAGCAGGTGTTGTTTGGCGATAATTCGCTTGTTTGAAGGAATTCCACTCTAATTTGTAACATTCTCTGAATTGTGTCACACTTGTCTCAAAGCGTCTCTGAGGCTTAGTAGAGACGGCTGGGCACAGTTTTTGTGGGATTCGAGCAGGTGTTGTTTCGCGATAATTCGCTTGTTTGAAGCAATTCCACTCTAATTTTTGACATTCTCTGATATTTGTAACAGTTGTCTCAAAGCGTCTCTGATGCTTAGTAGAGACGGCTGGTTAGAGTTTTTGTTGGATTCGAGCAGGTGTTGTTTGGCGATAATTCGCTTGTTTGAAGGAATTCCACTCTAATTTGTAACATTCTCTGAATTGTGTCACACTTGTCTAAAAGCGTCTCTGAGGCTTAGTAGAGACGGCTGGGCACAGTTTTTGTGGGATTCGAGCAGGTGTTGTTTCGCGATAATTCGCTTGTTTGAAGCAATTCCACTCTAATTTTTGACACTCTCTGATAATTGTAACACTTGTCTCAAAGCGTCTCTGATGCTTAGTAGAGACGGCTGGTTAGAGTTTTTGTTGGATTCGAGCAGGTGTTGTTTCGCGATAATTCGCTTGTTTGAAGGAATTCCACTCTAATTTGTAACATTCTCTGAATTGTGTCACACTTGTCTCAAAGCGTCTCTGAGGCTTAGTAGAGACGGCTGGGCACAGTTTTTGTGGGATTCGAGCAGGTGTTGTTTCGCGATAATTCGCTTGTTTGAAGCAATTCCACTCTAATTTTTGACATTCTCTGATATTTGTAACACTTGTCTCAAAGCGTCTCTGAGGCTTAGTAGAGGCGGCTGGTTAGAGCTTTTGTTGGATTCGAGCAGTTGTTGTTTCGCGATAATTCGCTTGTTTGATGCAATTCCACTCTAATTTTTAACATTCTCTGAATTGTGTAACACTTGTCTCAAAGCGTCTCTGAGGCTTAGTAGAGACGGCTGGGTACAGTTTTGGTTGGATCCGAGCAGGTGTTGTTTCGCGATAATTCGCTTGTTTAAAGCAATTTCACTCTAATTTTTAACATTCTCTGATTTGTGTAACACTTGTCTCAAAGCGTCTCTGAGGCTTAGTAGAGACGGCTGGGCTCAGTTTTTGTTGGATTCGAGCAGGTGTTGTTTCGCGATAATTCGCTTGTTTGAAGCAATTCCACTCTAATTTTTAACATTCTCTGAATTGTGTAACACTTGTCTCAAAGCGTCTCTGAGGCTTAGTAGAGACGGCTGGTTAGAGTTTTCGTTGGATTCGAGCAGGTGTTGTTTCGCGATAATTCGCTTGTTTAAAGCCATTTCACTCTAATTTTTAACATTCTCTGATATTTGTAACACTTGTCTCAAAGCATCTCTGAGGCTTAGTAGAGACGGCTGGGCACAGTCTTTGTTGGATTCGAGCAGGTGTTGTTTCGCGATAATTCGCTTGTTTGAAGCAATTCCACTCTAGTTTTTGACACTCTCTGATATTTGTAACACTTGTCTCAAAGCGTCTCTGATGCTTAGTAGAGACGGCTGGTTAGAGTTTTTGTTGGATTCGAGGAGGTGTTGTTTCGCGATAATTCGCTTGTTTGAAGCAATTCCACTCTAATTTTTGACATTCTCTGATATTTGTAACACTTGCCTCAAAGCGTCTCTGATGCTTAGTAGAGACGGCTGGTTAGAGTTTTTGTTGGATTCGAGCAGGTGTTGTTTCGCGATAATTCGCTTGTTTAAAGCAACTTCACTCTAATTTTTAACATTCTCTGAATTGTGTAACACTTGTCTCAAAGCGTCTCTGAGGCTTAGTAGAGACGGCTGGGCACAGTTTTTGTTGGATTCGAGCAGGTGTTGTTTCGCGATAATTCGCTTGTTTGAAGCAATTCCACTCTAATTTTTGACATTCTCTGATATTTGTAACACTTGTCTCAAAGCGTCTCTGAGGCTTAGTAGAGACGGCTGGTTAGAGTTTTTGTTGGATTCGAGCAGGTGTTGTTTCGCGATAATTCGCTTGTTTGAAGCAATTCCACTCTAATTTTTAACATTCTCTGAATTGTGTAACACTTGTCTCAAAACGTCTCTGATGCTTAGTAGAGACGGCTGGTTAGAGTTTTTGTTGGATTCGAGCAGGTGTTGTTTCGCGATTATTCGCTTGTTTATAGCAATTTCACTCTAATTTTTAACATTCTGTGAATTGTGTAACACTTGTCTTAAGGCGTCTCTGAGGCTTAGTAGAGACGGCTGGTTAGAGTTTTTGTTGGAATCGAGCAGGTGTTGTTTCGCGATTATTCGCTTGTTTATAGCAATTTCATTCTAATTTTTAACATTTTCTGACTTTTGTAACAATTGTCTCAATGCGTCTCTGAGGCTCAGTAGAGACGGCGGGGCAGAGTTTTTGTTGGATTCGAGCAGGTGTTGTTTTGCGATAATTCGCTTGTTTAGAGATATTTCACTCAAATTTTCGACATTCTCTTATTTTTGTAACACTTGTCTGAAAGCGTCTCTGAGGCTCATTAGAGACGGCAGGGCAAAGTTTTTGTTGGATTCGAGCAGGTGATGTTTCGCGATAATTCGCTTGTTTAAAGCAATTTCACTCTAATTTTTAACATTCTCTGAATTGTGTAACACTTGTCTCAAAGCGTCTCTGATGCTTAGTAGAGGCGGCTGGTTAGAGTTTTTGTTGGATTCGAGCAGGTGTTGTTTCGCGATAATTCGCTTGTTTAAAGCAATACCACTCTAATTTTTAACATTCTCTGAATTGTGTAACACTTGTCTCAAAGCGTCTCTGAGGCTAAGTAGAGACTGCTGGTTAGAGTTTTTGTTGGATTCGAGCAGGTGTTGTTTCGCGATAGTTCGCTTGTTTAAAGCAATTTCACTCTAATTTTTAACATTCTCTGAATTGTGTAACACTTGTCTCAAACCGTCTCTGAGGCTTAGAAAAGACGGCTGGGCACATTTTTTGTTGGATTCGAGCAGGTGTTGTTTCGCGATAATTCGCTTGTTTGAAGCAATTCCACTCTAATTTTGGACATTCTCTGATATTTGTAACACTTGTCTCAAAGCGTCGCTGAGCCTTAGTAGAGACGGCTGGGCTCAGTTTTTGTTGGATTCAAGCAGGTGTTGTTTCGCGATAATTCGCTTGTTTGAAGCAATTCCACTCTAATTTTTGACAATTCTCTGATATTTATAACACTTGTTTCAAAGCGTCTCTGAGGCTTAGTAGAGACGGCTGGTTAGAGTTTTTGTTGGATTCGAGCAGGTGTTGTTTCGCGATAATTCGCTTGTTTGAAGCAATTCCACTCTAATTTTTAACATTCTCTGAATTGTGTAACACTTGTCTCAAAGCGTCTCTGATGCTTAGTAGAGACGGCTGGTTAGAGTTTTTGTTGGATTCGAGCAGGTGTTGTTTTGCGATAATTCGCTTGTTTGAAGCAATTCCACTCTAATTTTTAACATTCTCTGAATTATGTAACACTTGTCTGAAAGCGTCTCTGAGGCTTAGTAGAGAGGGCTGGGCACAGTTTTTGTTGGATTCGAACAGGTGTTGTTTCGCGATAATTCGCTTGTTTGAAGCAATTCCACTCTAATTTTTGACATTCTCTGATATTTGTAACACTTGTCTGAAAGCGTCTCTGATGCTTAGTAGAGACGGCTGGTTAGAGTTTTTGTTGGATACGAGCAGGTGTTGTTTCGCGATAATTCGCTTGTTTGAAGCAATTCCACTCTAATTTTTGACATTCTCTGATATTTGTAATACTTGTCTCAAAGCGTCTCTGATGCTTAGTAGAGACGGCTGGTTAGAGTTTTTGTTGGATTCGAGCAGGTGTTGTTTCGCGATAATTCGCTTGTTTGAAGCAATTCCACTCTAATTTTTGACATTCTCTGATATTTGTAACAGTTGTCTCAAAGCGTCTCTGAGGCTAAGTAGAGACGGCTGGTTAGAGTTTTTGTTGGATTCGAGCAGGTGTTGTTTCGCGATAATTCGCTTGTTTAAAGCAATTTCACTCTAATTTTTAACATTCTCTGAATTGTGTAACACTTGTCTCAAAGCGTCTCTGAGGCTTAGTAGAGACGGCTGCGCACAGTGTTTGTTGGATTCGAGCAGGTGTTGTTTCGCGATAATTCGCTTGTTTGAAGCAGTTAAACTCTAATTTTTGACATTCTCTGACTTGTGCAACACTTGTCTCAAAGCGTCTCTGAGGCTTAGTAGAGACGGCTGGGTACAGTTTTTGTTGGATCCGAGCAGGTGTTGTTTCGCGATAATTCGCTTGTTTAAAGCAATTTCACTCTAATTTTTAACATTCTGTGATTTGTGTAACACTTGTCTCAAAGCGTCTCTGAGGCTTAGTAGAGACGGCTGGGCTCAGTTTTTGTTGGATTCGAGCAGGTGTTGTTTCGCGATAATTCGCTTGTTTAAAGCAATACCACTCTAATTTTTAACATTCTCTGAATTGTGTAACACTTGTCTCAAAGCGTCTCTGAGGCTAAGTAGAGACTGCTGGTTAGAGTTTTTGTTGGATTCGAGCAGGTGTTGTTTCGCGATAGTTCGCTTGTTTAAAGCAATTTCACTCTAATTTTTAACATTCTCTGAATTGTGTAACACTTGTCTCAAACCGTCTCTGAGGCTTAGAAAAGACGGCTGGGCACATTTTTTGTTGGATTCGAGCAGGTGTTGTTTCGCGATAATTCGCTTGTTTGAAGCAATTCCACTCTAATTTTGGACATTCTCTGATATTTGTAACACTTGTCTCAAAGCGTCGCTGAGCCTTAGTAGAGACGGCTGGGCTCAGTTTTTGTTGGATTCAAGCAGGTGTTGTTTCGCGATAATTCGCTTGTTTGAAGCAATTCCACTCTAATTTTTGACAATTCTCTGATATTTATAACACTTGTTTCAAAGCGTCTCTGAGGCTTAGTAGAGACGGCTGGTTAGAGTTTTTGTTGGATTCGAGCAGGTGTTGTTTCGCGATAATTCGCTTGTTTGAAGCAATTCCACTCTAATTTTTAACATTCTCTGAATTGTGTAACACTTGTCTCAAAGCGTCTCTGAGGCTTAGTAGAGACGGCTGGTTAGAGTTTTTGTTGGATTCGAGCAGGTGTTGTTTTGCGATAATTCGCTTGTTTGAAGCAATTCCACTCTAATTTTTAACATTCTCTGAATTGTGTAACACTTGTCTGAAAGCGTCTCTGAGGCTTAGTAGAGAGGGCTGGGCACAGTTTTTGTTGGATTCGAACAGGTGTTGTTTCGCGATAATTCGCTTGTTTGAAGCAATTCCACTCTAATTTTTGACATTCTCTGATATTTGTAACACTTGTCTGAAAGCGTCTCTGATGCTTAGTAGAGACGGCTGGTTAGAGTTTTTGTTGGATACGAGCAGGTGTTGTTTCGCGATAATTCGCTTGTTTGAAGCAATTCCACTCTAATTTTTGACATTCTCTGATATTTGTAATACTTGTCTCAAAGCGTCTCTGATGCTTAGTAGAGACGGCTGGTTAGAGTTTTTGTTGGATTCGAGCAGGTGTTGTTTCGCGATAATTCGCTTGTTTGAAGCAATTCCACTCTAATTTTTGACATTCTCTGATATTTGTAACAGTTGTCTCAAAGCGTCTCTGAGGCTAAGTAGAGACGGCTGGTTAGAGTTTTTGTTGGATTCGAGCAGGTGTTGTTTCGCGATAATTCGCTTGTTTAAAGCAATTTCACTCTAATTTTTAACATTCTCTGAATTGTGTAACACTTGTCTCAAAGCGTCTCTGAGGCTTAGTAGAGACGGCTGGGCACAGTGTTTGTTGGATTCGAGCAGGTGTTGTTTCGCGATAATTCGCTTGTTTGAAGCAATTAAACTCTAATTTTTGACATTCTCTGACTTGTGCAACACTTGTCTCAAAGCGTCTCTGAGGCTTAGTAGAGACGGCTGGGTACAGTTTTTGTTGGATCCGAGCAGGTGTTGTTTCGCGATAATTCGCTTGTTTAAAGCAATTTCACTCTAATTTTTAACATTCTGTGATTTGTGTAACACTTGTCTCAAAGCGTCTCTGAGGCTTAGTAGAGACGGCTGGGCTCAGTTTTTGTTGGATTCGAGCAGGTGTTGTTTCGCGATAATTCGCTTGTTTGAAGCAATTCCACTCTAATTTTTAACATTCTCTGAATTGTGTGACACTTGTCTCAAAGCGTCTCTGAGGCTTAGTAGAGACGGCTGGTTAGAGTTTTTGTTGGACTCGAGCAGGTGTTGTTTGGCGATAATTCGCTTGTTTGAAGCAATTCCACTCTAATTTGTAACATTCTCTGAATTGTGTAACACTTGTCTCAAAGCGGCTCTGAGGCACAGACGGTTGGGCACAGTTTTTGTTGGATTCGAGCAGGTGTTGTTTCGCGATAATTCGCTTGTTTAAAGCAATTTCACTCTAATTTTTGACATTCTCTGATATTTGTAACACTTGTCTCAAAGCGTCTCTGATGCTTATTAGAGACGGCTGGTTAGAGTTTTTGTTGGATTCTAGCAGGTGTTGTTTCGCGATAATTCGCTTTTTTAAAGCAATTTCACTCTAATTTTTAACATTCTCTGAATTGTGTAACACTTGTGTCAAAGCGTCTCTGAGGCTTATAGAGACGGCTGGGTACAGTTTTTGTTGGATCCGAGCAGGTGTTGTTTCGCGATAATTCGCTTGTTTAAAGCAATTTCACTCTAATTTTTAACATTCTCTGATTTGTGTAACACTTGTCTCAAAGCGTCTCTGAGGCTTAGTAGAGACGGCTGGGCTCAGCTTTTGTTGGATTCGAGCTGGTGTTGTTTCGCGATAATTCGCTTGTTTGGAGCAATTTCACTCTAATTTTTGACATTCTCTGATATTTGTAACACTTGTCTCAAAGCGTCTCTGAGGCTTAGTAGAGACGGCTGGTTAGCGTTTTTGTTGGATTCGAGCAGGTGTTGTTTCGCGATAATTCGCTTGTTTGATGCAATTCCACTCTAATTTTTAACATTCTCTGAATTGTGTAACACTTGTCTCAAAGCGTCTCTGAGGCTTAGTAGAGACGGCTGGGTACAGTTTTTGTTGGATCCTAGCAGGTGTTGTTTCGCGATAATTCGCTTGTTTAAAGCAATTTCACTCTAATATTTGACATTCTCTGATATTTGTAACACTTGTCTCAAAGCGTCTCTGAGGCTTATTAGAGACGGCTGGTTAGTGTTTTTGTTGGATTCGAGCAGGTGTTGGTTCGCGATAATTCGCTTGTTTGAAGCAATTCCACTCTAATTTTTCACATTCTATGATATTTGTAAAATTGTCTCAAAGCGTCTCTGAGGCTAAGTAGAGACGGCTGGTTAGAGTTCTCGTTGGATTCGAGCAGGTGTTGTTTCGCGATAATTCGCTTGTTTAAAGCCATTTCACTCTAATTTTTAACATTCTCTGATATTTGTAACACTTGTCTCAAAGCATCTCTGAGGCTTAGTAGAGACGGCTGGGCACAGTTTTTGTTGGATTCGAGCAGGTGTTGTTTCGCGCTAATTCGCTTGTTTGAAGCAATTCCACTCTAATTTTTGACATTCTCTGATATTTGTAACACTTGTCTCAAAGCGTCTGTGAGGCTTAGTAGAGACGGCTGGTTAGAGTTTTTGTTGGATACGAGCAGGTGTTGTTTCGCGATAATTCGCTTGTTGGAAGCAATTCCACTCTAATTTTTGACACTCTCTGATATTTGTAACACTTGTCTCAAAGCGTCTCTGATGCTTAGTAGAGACGGCTGGTTAGAGTTTTTGTTGGATTCAGCAGGTGTTGTTTCGCGATAATTCGCTTGTTTGAAGCAACTTCACTCTAATTTTTAACATTCTCTGAATTGTGTAACACTTGTCTCAAAGCGTCTCTGAGGCTTAGTAGAGACGGCTGGGCACAGTTTTTGTTGGATTCGAGCAGGTGTTGTTTCGCGATAATTCGCTTGTTTGAAGCAATTCCACTCTAATTTTTGACATTCTCTGATATTTGTAACACTTGTCTCAAAGCGTCTCTGAGGCTTAGTAGAGACGGCTGGTTAGAGTTTTTGTTGGATTCGAGCAGGTGTTGTTTCGCGATAATTCGCTTGTTTGAAGCAATTCCACTCTAATTTTTAACATTCTCTGAATTGTGTAACACTTGTCTCAAAACGTCTCTGATGCTTAGTAGAGACGGCTGGTTAGAGTTTTTGTTGGATTC
Organism: Tenodera sinensis; assembly: GCA_030765045.1. NCBI lineage: Eukaryota > Metazoa > Arthropoda > Insecta > Mantodea > Mantidae > Tenodera > Tenodera sinensis. The sequence continues at coordinate 213,333,996 of CM060964.1, read as the reverse complement.
GAGCAGGTGTTGTTTCGCGATTATTCGCTTGTTTATAGCAATTTCACTCTAATTTTTAACATTCTGTGAATTGTGTAACACTTGTCTTAAGGCGTCTCTGAGGCTTAGTAGAGACGGCTGGTTAGAGTTTTTGTTGGAATCGAGTAGGTGTTGTTTCGCGATTATTCGCTTGTTTATAGCAATTTCATTCTAATTTTTAACATTTTCTGACTTTTGTAACAATTGTCTCAAAGCGTCTCTGAGGCTCAGTAGAGACGGCGGGGCAGAGTTTTTGTTGGATTCGAGCAGGTGTTGTTTCGCGATAATTCGCTTGTTGAGAGATATTTCACTCAAATTTTCGACATTCTCTTATTTTTGTAACACTTGTCTGAAAGCGTCTCTGAGGCTCATTAGAGACGGCAGGGCAAAGTTTTTGTTGGATTCGAGCAGGTGATGTTTCGCGATAATTCGCTTGTTTAAAGCAATTTCACTCTAATTTTTAACATTCTCTGAATTGTGTAACACTTGTCTCAAAGCGTCTCTGATGCTTAGTAGAGACGGCTGGTTAGAGTTTTTGTTGGATTCGAGCAGGTGTTGTTTCGCGATAATTCGCTTGCTTAAAGCAATACCACTCTAATTTTTAACATTCTCTGAATTGTGTAACACTTGTCTCAAAGCGTCTCTGAGGCTAAGTAGAGACTGCTGGTTAGAGTTTTTGTTGGATTCGAGCAGGTGTTGTTTCGCGATAATTCGCTTGTTTAAAGCAATTTCACTCTAATTTTTAACATTCTCTGAATTGTGTAACACTTGTCTCAAACCGTCTCTGAGGCTTAGAAAAGACGGCTGGGCACATTTTTTGTTGGATTCGAGCAGGTGTTGTTTCGCGATAATTCGCTTGTTTGAAGCAATTCCACTCTAATTTTGGACATTCTCTGATATTTGTAACACTTGTCTCAAAGCGTCTCTGAGCCTTAGTAGAGACGGCTGGGCTCAGTTTTTGTTGGATTCGAGCAGGTGTTGTTTCGCGATAATTCGCTTGTTTGAAGCAATTCCACTCTAATTTTTGACAATTCTCTGATATTTATAACACTTGTTTCAAAGCGTCTCTGAGGCTTAGTAGAGACGGCTGGTTAGAGTTTTTGTTGGATTCGAGCAGGTGTTGTTTCGCGATAATTCGCTTGTTTGAAGCAATTCCACTCTAATTTTTAACATTCTCTGAATTGTGTAACACTTGTCTCAAAACGTCTCTGATGCTTAGTAGAGACGGCTGGTTAGAGTTTTTGTTGGATTCGAGCAGGTGTTGTTTCGCGATTATTCGCTTGTTTATAGCAATTTCACTCTAATTTTTAACATTCTGTGAATTGTGTAACACTTGTCTTAAGGCGTCTCTGAGGCTTAGTAGAGACGGCTGGTTAGAGTTTTTGTTGGAATCGAGTAGGTGTTGTTTCGCGATTATTCGCTTGTTTATAGCAATTTCATTCTAATTTTTAACATTTTCTGACTTTTGTAACAATTGTCTCAAAGCGTCTCTGAGGCTCAGTAGAGACGGCGGGGCAGAGTTTTTGTTGGATTCGAGCAGGTGTTGTTTCGCGATAATTCGCTTGTTTAGAGATATTTCACTCAAATTTTCGACATTCTCTTATTTTTGTAACACTTGTCTGAAAGCGTCTCTGAGGCTCATTAGAGACGGCAGGGCAAAGTTTTTGTTGGATTCGAGCAGGTGATGTTTCGCGATAATTCGCTTGTTTAAAGCAATTTCACTCTAATTTTTAACATTCTCTGAATTGTGTAACACTTGTCTCAAAGCGTCTCTGATGCTTAGTAGAGACGGCTGGTTAGAGTTTTTGTTGGATTCGAGCAGGTGTTGTTTCGCGATAATTCGCTTGTTTAAAGCAATACCACTCTAATTTTTAACATTCTCTGAATTGTGTAACACTTGTCTCAAAGCGTCTCTGAGGCTAAGTAGAGACTGCTGGTTACAGTTTTTGTTGGATTCGAGCAGGTGTTGTTTCGCGATAATTCGCTTGTTTAAAGCAATTTCACTCTAATTTTTAACATTCTCTGAATTGTGTAACACTTGTCTCAAACCGTCTCTGAGGCTTAGAAAAGACGGCTGGGCACATTTTTTGTTGGATTCGAGCAGGTGTTGTTTCGCGATAATTCGCTTGTTTGAAGCAATTCCACTCTAATTTTGGACATTCTCTGATATTTGTAACACTTGTCTCAAAGCGTCTCTGAGCCTTAGTAGAGACGGCCGGGCTCAGTTTTTGTTGGATTCGAGCAGGTGTTGTTTCGCGATAATTCGCTTGTTTGAAGCAATTCCACTCTAATTTTTGACAATTCTCTGACATTTATAACACTTGTTTCAAAGCGTCTCTGAGGCTTAGTAGAGACGGCTGGTTAGAGTTTTTGTTGGATTCGAGCAGGTGTTGTTTCGCGATAATGCGCTTGTTTGAAGCAATTTCACTCTAATTTTTAACATTCTCTGAATTGTGTAACACTTGTCTCAAAGCGTCTCTGAGGCTTAGTAGAGACGGCTGGTTAGAGTTTTTGTTGGATTCGAGCAGGTGTTGTTTTGCGATAATTCGCTTGTTTGAAGCAATTCCACTCTAATTTTTAACATTCTCTGAATTGTGTAACTCTTGTCTGAAAGCGTCTCTGAGGCTTAGTAGAGAGGGCTGGGCACAGTTTTTGTTGGATTCGAACAGGTGTTGTTTCGCGAAAATTCGCTTGTTTGAAGCAATTCCACTCTAATTTTTGACATTCTCTGATATTTGCAACACTTGTCTGAAAGCGTCTCTGATGCTTAGTAGAGACGGCTGGTTAGAGTTTTTGTTGGATACGAGCAGGTGTTGTTTCGCGATAATTCGCTTGTTTGAAGCAATTCCACTCTAATTTTTGACATTCTCTGATATTTGTAATACTTGTCTCAAAGCGTCTCTGATGCTTAGTAGAGACGGCTGGTTACAGTTTCTGTTGGATTCGAGCAGGTGTTGTTTCGCGATAATTCGCTTGTTTGAAGCAATTCCACTCTAATTTTTGACATTCTCTGATATTTGTAACAGTTGTCTCAAAGCGTCTCTGAGGCTAAGTAGAGACGGCTGGTTAGAGTTTTTGTTGGATTCGAGCAGGTGTGGTTTCGCGATAATTCGCTTGTTTAAAGCAATTTCAGTCTAATTTTTAACATTCTCTGAATTGTGTAACACTTGTCTCAAAGCGTCTCTGAGGCTTAGTAGAGACGGCTGGGCACAGTTTTTGTTGGATTCGAGCAGGTGTTGTTTCGCCATAATTCGCTTGTTTGAAGCAATTAAACTCTAATTTTTGACATTCTCTGAATTGTGCAACACTTGTCTCAAAGCGTCTCTGAGGCTTAGTAGAGACGGCTGGGTACTGTTTTTGTTGGATCCGAGCAGGTGTTGTTTCGCGATAATTCGCTTGTTTAAAGCAATTTCACTCTAATTTTTAACATTCTGTTATTTGTGTAACACTTGTCTCAAAGCGTCTCTGAGGCTTAGTAGAGACGGCTGGGCTCAGTTTTTGTTGGATTCGAGCAGGTGTTGTTTCGCGATAATTCGCTTGTTTGAAGCAATTCCACTCTAATTTTTGACATTCTCTGATATTTGTAACACTTGTCTCAAAGCGTCTCTGAGGCTTAGTAGAGACGGCTGGTTAGCGTTTTTGTTGGATTCGAGCAGGTGTTGTTTCGCGATAATTCGCTTGTTTGATGCAATTCCACTCTAATTTTTAACATTCTCTGAATTGTGTAACACTTGTCTCAAAGCGTCTCTGAGGCTTAGTAGAGACGGCTGGGTACAGTTTTTGTTGGATCCTAGCAGGTGTTATTTCGCGATAATTCGCTTTTTTAAAGCAATTTCACTCTAATATTTGACATTCTCTGATATTTGTAACACTTGTCTCAAAGCGTCTCTGAGGCTTATTAGAGACGGCTGGTTAGTGTTTTTGTTGGATTCGAGCAGGTGTTGTTTCGCGATAATTCGCTTGTTTGAAGCAATTCCACTCTAATTTTTCACATTCTATGATATTTGTAAAATTGTCTCAAAGCGTCTCTGAGGCTAAGTAGAGACGGCTGGTTAGAGTTCTCGTTGGATTCGAGCAGGTGTTGTTTCGCGATAATTCGCTTGTTTAAAGCCATTTCACTCTAATTTTTAACATTCTCTGATATTTGTAACACTTGTCTCAAAGCATCTCTGAGGCTTAGTAGAGACGGCTGGGCACAGTTTTTGTTGGATTCGAGCAGGTGTTGTTTCGCGCTAATTCGCTTGTTTGAAGCAATTCCACTCTAATTTTTGACATTCTCTGATATTTGTAACACTTGTCTCAAAGCGTCTGTGTGGCTTAGTAGAGACGGCTGGTTAGAGTTTTTGTTGGATACGAGCAGGTGTTGTTTCGCGATAATTCGCTTGTTTGAAGCAATTCCACTCTAATTTTTGACACTCTCTGATATTTGTAACACTTGTCTCAAAGCGTCTCTGATGCTTAGTAGAGACGGCTGGTTAGAGTTTTTGTTGGATTCGAGGAGGTGTTGTTTCGCGATAATTCGCTTGTTTGATGCAATTCCACTCTAATTTGTAACATTCTCTGAATTGTGTAACACTTGTCTCAAAGCGTCTCAGAGGCACAGACGGTTGGGCACAGTTTTTGTTGGACTCGAGCAGGTGTTGTTTGGCGATAATTCGCTTGTTTGAAGCAATTCCACTCTAATTTTTGACATTCTCTGATATTTGTAACACTTGTCTCAAAGCGTCTCTGATGCTTAGTAGAGACGGCTGGTTAGAGTTTTTGTTGGATTCGAGCAGGTGTTGTTTCGCGATAATTCGCTTGTTTGAAGCAATTCCACTCTAATTTTTGACATTCTCTGATATTTGTAACACTTGTCTCAAAGCGTCTCTGAGGCTTAGTAGAGACGGCTGGGCTCAGTTTTTGTTGGATTCGAGCAGGTGTTGTTTCGCGATAATTCGCTTGTTTGAAGCAATTCCACTCTAATTTTTAACATTCTCTGAATTGTGTAACACTTGTCTCAAAGCGTCTCTGAGGCTTAGTAGAGACGGCTGTTAGAGTTTTTGTTGGATTCGAGCAGGTGTTGTTTCGCGATAATTCGCTTGCTTGAAGCAATTCCACTCTAATTTTTGACACTCTCTGATATTTGTAACACTTGTCTCAAAGCGTCTCTGATGCTTAGTAGAGACCGCTGGTTAGAGTTTTTGTTGGATTCGAGCAGGTGTTGTTTCGCGATGATTCGCTTGTTTGAAGCAATTCCACTCTAATTTTTGACATTCTCTGATATTTGTAACACTTGTCTCAAAGCGTCTCTGATGCTTAGTAGAGACGGCTGGTTAGAGTTTTTGTTGGATTCGAGCAGGTGTTGTTTCGCGATAATTCGCTTGTTTGAAGCAATTCCACTCTAATTTTTGACATTCTCTGATATTTGTAACACTTGTCTCAAAGCGTCTCTGAGGCTTAGTAGAGACGGCTGGGCTCAGTTTTTGTTGGATTCGAGCAGGTGTTGTTTCGCGATAATTCGCTTGTTTGAAGCAATTCCACTCTAATTTTTAACATTCTCTGAATTGTGTAACACTTGTCTCAAAGCGTCTCTGAGGCTTAGTAGAGACGGCTGTTAGAGTTTTTGTTGGATTCGAGCAGGTGTTGTTTCGCGATAATTCGCTTGCTTGAAGCAATTCCACTCTAATTTTTGACACTCTCTGATATTTGTAACACTTGTCTCAAAGCGTCTCTGATGCTTAGTAGAGACCGCTGGTTAGAGTTTTTGTTGGATTCGAGCAGGTGTTGTTTCGCGATGATTCGCTTGTTTGAAGCAATTCCACTCTAATTTTTGACATTCTCTGATATTTGTAACTCTTGTCTCAAAGCGTCTCTGATGCTTAGTAGAGACGGCTGGTTAGAGTTTTTGTTGGATTCGAGCAGGTGTTGTTTCTCGATAATTCGCTTGTTTAAAGCAATTTCACTATATTTTTTAACATTCTCTGAATTGTGTAACACTTGTCTCGAACCGTCTCTGAGGCTTAGTAGAGACGGCTGGGCACAGTTTTTGTTGGATCCGAGCAGGTGTTGTTTCGCGATAATTCGCTTGTTTAAAGCAATTTCACTCTAATTTTTAACATTCTCTGATTTGTGTAACACTTGTCTCAAAGCGTCTCTGAGGCTTAGTAGAGACGGCTGGGCTCAGTTTTTCTTGGATTCTAGCAGGTGTTGTTTCGCGATAATTCGCTTGTTTGAAGCAATTCCACTCTAATTTTTTACATTCTCTGATATTTGTAACACTTGTCTCAAAGCGTCTCTAAGGCTTAGTAGAGACGGCTGGTTAGAGTTTTTGTTGGATTCGAGCAGGTGTTGTTTCGCGATAATTCGCTTGTTTGAAGCAATTCCACTCTAATTTTTGACACTCTCTGATAATTGTAACACTTGTCTCAAAGCGTCTCTGATGCTTAGTAGAGACGGCTGGTTAGAGTTTTTGTTGGATTCGAGCAGGTGATGTTTCGCGATAATTCGCTTGTTTGAAGCAATTCCACTCTAATTTTTGACATTCTCTGATATTTGTAACACCTGTCTCAAAGCGTCTCTGATGCTTAGTAGAGACGGCTGGTTAGAGTTTTTGTTGGATTCGAGCAGGTGTTGTTTCTCGATAATTCGCTTGTTTAAAGCAATTTCACTCTATTTTTTAACATTCTCTGAATTGTGTAACACTTGTCTCATACCGTCTCTGAGGCTTAGTAGAGACGGCTGGGCACAGTTTTTGTGGGATTCGAGCAGGTGTTGTTTCGCGATAATTCGCTTGTTTGAAGCAATTCCACTCTAATTTTTGACATTCTCTGATATTTGTAACACTTGTCTCAAAGCGTCTCTGAGGCTTAGTAGAGACGGCTGGTTAGAGCTTTTGTTGGATTCGAGCAGGTGTTGTTTCGCGATAATTCGCTTGTTTGATGCAATTCCACTCTAATTTTTAACATTCTCTGAATTGTGTAACACTTGTCTCAAAGCGTCTCTGAGGCTTAGTAGAGACGGCTGGGTACAGTTTTTGTTGGATCCGAGCAGGTGTTGTTTCGCGATAATTCGCTTGTTTAAAGCAATTTCACTCTAATTTTTAACATTCTCTGATTTGTGTAACACTTGTCTCAAAGCGTCTCTGAGGCTTAGTAGAGACGGCTGGGCTCAGTTTTTGTTGGATTCGAGCAGGTGTTGTTTCGCGATAATTCGCTTGTTTGAAGCAATTCCACTCTAATTTTTGACATTCTCTGATATTTGTAACACTTGTCTCAAAGCGTCTCTAAGGCGTAGTAGAGACGGCTGGTTAGAGTTTTTGTTGGATTCGAGCAGGTGTTGTTTCGCGATAATTCGCTTGTTTGAAGCAATTCCACTCTAATTTTTAACATTCTCTGAATTGTGTAACACTTGTCTCAAAGCGTCTCTGAGGCTTAGTAGAGACGGCTGGTTAGTGTTTTTGTTGGATTCGAGCAGGTGTTGTTTCGCGATAATTCGCTTGTTTGAAGCAATTCCACTCTAATTTTTGACATTCTCTGATATTTGTAACACTTGTCTCAAAGCGTCTCTAAGGCTTAGTAGAGACGGCTGGTTAGAATTTTTGTTGGATTCGAGCAGGTGTTGTTTCGCGATAATTCGCTTGTTTGAAGCAATTCCACTCTAATTTGTAACATTCTCTGAATTGTGTAACACTTGTCTCAAAGCGTCTCTGAGGCTTAGTAGAGACGGCTGGGCACAGTTTTTGTTGGATTCGAGCAGGTGATGTTTCGCGATAATTCGCTTGTTTGAAGCAATTCCACTCTAATTTTTGACATTCTCTGATATTTGTAACACTTGTCTCAAAGCGTCTCTGAGGCTTAGTAGAGACGGCTGGTTAGAGTTTTTGTTGGATTCGAGCAGGTGTTGTTTCGCGATAATTCGCTTGTTTGAAGCAATTCCACTCTAATTTTTAACATTCTCTGAATTGTGTAACACTTGTCTCAAAGCGTCTCTGAGGCTTATTAGAGACGGCTGGTTAGAGTTTTTGTTGGATTCGAGCAGGTGTTGTTTGGCGATAATTCGCTTGTTTGAAGCAATTCCACTCTAATTTTTAACATTCTCTGAATTGTGTAACACTTGTCTCAAAGCGTCTCTGAGGCTTAGTAGAGACGGCTGGTTAGAGTTTTTGTTGGATTCGAGCAGGTGTTGTTTCGCGATAATTCGCTTGTTTGAAGCAATTCCACTCTAATTTGTACATTCTCCGAATTGTGTAACACTTGTCTCAAAGCGTCTCTGAGGCTTAGTAGAGACGGCTGGGCACAGTTTTTGTTGGATTCGAGCAGGTGTTGTTTCGCGATAATTCGCTTGTTTAAAGCAATTTCACTCTAATTTTTAACATTCTCTGATTTGTGTAACACTTGTCTCAAAGCGTCTCTGAGGCTTAGTAGAGATGGCTGTTTGAGTTTTTGTTGGATTCGAGCAGGTGTTGTTTCGCGATAATTCGCTAGTTTGAAGCAATTCCACTCTAATTTTTGACACTCTCTGATAATTGTAACACTTGTCTCAAAGCGTCTCTGATGCTTAGTAGAGACGGCTGGTTAGAGTTTTTGTTGGATTCGAGCAGGTGTTGTTTGGCGATAATTCGCTTGTTTGAAGGAATTCCACTCTAATTTGTAACATTCTCTGAATTGTGTCACACTTGTCTCAAAGCGTCTCTGAGGCTTAGTAGAGACGGCTGGGCACAGTTTTTGTGGGATTCGAGCAGGTGTTGTTTCGCGATAATTCGCTTGTTTGAAGCAATTCCACTCTAATTTTTGACATTCTCTGATATTTGTAACAGTTGTCTCAAAGCGTCTCTGATGCTTAGTAGAGACGGCTGGTTAGAGTTTTTGTTGGATTCGAGCAGGTGTTGTTTGGCGATAATTCGCTTGTTTGAAGGAATTCCACTCTAATTTGTAACATTCTCTGAATTGTGTCACACTTGTCTAAAAGCGTCTCTGAGGCTTAGTAGAGACGGCTGGGCACAGTTTTTGTGGGATTCGAGCAGGTGTTGTTTCGCGATAATTCGCTTGTTTGAAGCAATTCCACTCTAATTTTTGACACTCTCTGATAATTGTAACACTTGTCTCAAAGCGTCTCTGATGCTTAGTAGAGACGGCTGGTTAGAGTTTTTGTTGGATTCGAGCAGGTGTTGTTTCGCGATAATTCGCTTGTTTGAAGGAATTCCACTCTAATTTGTAACATTCTCTGAATTGTGTCACACTTGTCTCAAAGCGTCTCTGAGGCTTAGTAGAGACGGCTGGGCACAGTTTTTGTGGGATTCGAGCAGGTGTTGTTTCGCGATAATTCGCTTGTTTGAAGCAATTCCACTCTAATTTTTGACATTCTCTGATATTTGTAACACTTGTCTCAAAGCGTCTCTGAGGCTTAGTAGAGGCGGCTGGTTAGAGCTTTTGTTGGATTCGAGCAGTTGTTGTTTCGCGATAATTCGCTTGTTTGATGCAATTCCACTCTAATTTTTAACATTCTCTGAATTGTGTAACACTTGTCTCAAAGCGTCTCTGAGGCTTAGTAGAGACGGCTGGGTACAGTTTTGGTTGGATCCGAGCAGGTGTTGTTTCGCGATAATTCGCTTGTTTAAAGCAATTTCACTCTAATTTTTAACATTCTCTGATTTGTGTAACACTTGTCTCAAAGCGTCTCTGAGGCTTAGTAGAGACGGCTGGGCTCAGTTTTTGTTGGATTCGAGCAGGTGTTGTTTCGCGATAATTCGCTTGTTTGAAGCAATTCCACTCTAATTTTTAACATTCTCTGAATTGTGTAACACTTGTCTCAAAGCGTCTCTGAGGCTTAGTAGAGACGGCTGGTTAGAGTTTTTGTTGGATTCGAGCAGGTGTTGTTTCGCGATAATTCGCTTGTTTGAAGCAATTCCACTCTAATTTTTAACATTCTCTGAATTGTGTAACACTTGTCTCAAAGCGTCTCTGAGGCTTAGTAGAGACGGCTGGTTAGTGTTTTTGTTGGATTCGAGCAGGTGTTGTTTCGCGATAATTCGCTTGTTTGAAGCAATTCCACTCTAATTTTTGACATTCTCTGATATTTGTAACACTTGTCTCAAAGCGTCTCTAAGGCTTAGTAGAGACGGCTGGTTAGAATTTTTGTTGGATTCGAGCAGGTGTTGTTTCGCGATAATTCGCTTGTTTGAAGCAATTCCACTCTAATTTGTAACATTCTCTGAATTGTGTAACACTTGTCTCAAAGCGTCTCTGAGGCTTAGTAGAGACGGCTGGGCACAGTTTTTGTTGGATTCGAGCAGGTGATGTTTCGCGATAATTCGCTTGTTTGAAGCAATTCCACTCTAATTTTTGACATTCTCTGATATTTGTAACACTTGTCTCAAAGCGTCTCTGAGGCTTAGTAGAGACGGCTGGTTAGAGTTTTTGTTGGATTCGAGCAGGTGTTGTTTCGCGATAATTCGCTTGTTTGAAGCAATTCCACTCTAATTTTTAACATTCTCTGAATTGTGTAACACTTGTCTCAAAGCGTCTCTGAGGCTTATTAGAGACGGCTGGTTAGAGTTTTTGTTGGATTCGAGCAGGTGTTGTTTGGCGATAATTCGCTTGTTTGAAGCAATTCCACTCTAATTTTTAACATTCTCTGAATTGTGTAACACTTGTCTCAAAGCGTCTCTGAGGCTTAGTAGAGACGGCTGGTTAGAGTTTTTGTTGGATTCGAGCAGGTGTTGTTTCGCGATAATTCGCTTGTTTGAAGCAATTCCACTCTAATTTGTACATTCTCCGAATTGTGTAACACTTGTCTCAAAGCGTCTCTGAGGCTTAGTAGAGACGGCTGGGCACAGTTTTTGTTGGATTCGAGCAGGTGTTGTTTCGCGATAATTCGCTTGTTTAAAGCAATTTCACTCTAATTTTTAACATTCTCTGATTTGTGTAACACTTGTCTCAAAGCGTCTCTGAGGCTTAGTAGAGATGGCTGTTTGAGTTTTTGTTGGATTCGAGCAGGTGTTGTTTCGCGATAATTCGCTAGTTTGAAGCAATTCCACTCTAATTTTTGACACTCTCTGATAATTGTAACACTTGTCTCAAAGCGTCTCTGATGCTTAGTAGAGACGGCTGGTTAGAGTTTTTGTTGGATTCGAGCAGGTGTTGTTTGGCGATAATTCGCTTGTTTGAAGGAATTCCACTCTAATTTGTAACATTCTCTGAATTGTGTCACACTTGTCTCAAAGCGTCTCTGAGGCTTAGTAGAGACGGCTGGGCACAGTTTTTGTGGGATTCGAGCAGGTGTTGTTTCGCGATAATTCGCTTGTTTGAAGCAATTCCACTCTAATTTTTGACATTCTCTGATATTTGTAACAGTTGTCTCAAAGCGTCTCAGATGCTTAGTAGAGACGGCTGGTTAGAGTTTTTGTTGGATTCGAGCAGGTGTTGTTTGGCGATAATTCGCTTGTTTGAAGGAATTCCACTCTAATTTGTAACATTCTCTGAATTGTGTCACACTTGTCTAAAAGCGTCTCTGAGGCTTAGTAGAGACGGCTGGGCACAGTTTTTGTGGGATTCGAGCAGGTGTTGTTTCGCGATAATTCGCTTGTTTGAAGCAATTCCACTCTAATTTTTGACACTCTCTGATAATTGTAACACTTGTCTCAAAGCGTCTCTGATGCTTAGTAGAGACGGCTGGTTAGAGTTTTTGTTGGATTCGAGCAGGTGTTGTTTCGCGATAATTCGCTTGTTTGAAGGAATTCCACTCTAATTTGTAACATTCTCTGAATTGTGTCACACTTGTCTCAAAGCGTCTCTGAGGCTTAGTAGAGACGGCTGGGCACAGTTTTTGTGGGATTCGAGCAGGTGTTGTTTCGCGATAATTCGCTTGTTTGAAGCAATTCCACTCTAATTTTTGACATTCTCTGATATTTGTAACACTTGTCTCAAAGCGTCTCTGAGGCTTAGTAGAGGCGGCTGGTTAGAGCTTTTGTTGGATTCGAGCAGGTGTTGTTTCGCGATAATTCGCTTGTTTGATGCAATTCCACTCTAATTTTTAACATTCTCTGAATTGTGTAACACTTGTCTCAAAGCGTCTCTGAGGCTTAGTAGAGACGGCTGGGTACAGTTTTTGTTGGATCCGAGCAGGTGTTGTTTCGCGATAATTCGCTTGTTTAAAGCAATTTCACTCTAATTTTTAACATTCTCTGATTTGTGTAACACTTGTCTCAAAGCGTCTCTGAGGCTTAGTAGAGACGGCTGGGCTCAGTTTTTGTTGGATTCGAGCAGGTGTTGTTTCGCGATAATTCGCTTGTTTGAAGCAATTCCACTCTAATTTTTGACATTCTCTGATATTTGTAACACTTGTCTCAAAGCGTCTCTAAGGCTTAGTAGAGACGGCTGGTTAGAGTTTTTGTTGGATTCGAGCAGGTGTTGTTTCGCGATAATTCGCTTGTTTGAAGCAATTCCACTCTAATTTTTAACATTCTCTGAATTGTGTAACACTTGTCTCAAAGCGTCTCTGAGGCTTAGTAGAGACGGCTGGTTAGTGTTTTTGTTGGATTCGAGCAGGTGTTGTTTCGCGATAATTCGCTTGTTTGAAGCAATTCCACTCTAATTTTTGACATTCTCTGATATTTGTAACACTTGTCTCAAAGCGTCTCTAAGGCTTAGTAGAGACGGCTGGTTAGAGTTTTTGTTGGATTCGAGCAGGTGTTGTTTCGCGATAATTCGCTTGTTTGAAGCAATTCCACTCTAATTTGTAACATTCTCTGAATTGTGTAACACTTGTCTCAAAGCGTCTCTGAGGCTTAGTAGAGACGGCTGGGCACAGTTTTTGTTGGATTCGAGCAGGTGATGTTTCGCGATAATTCGCTTGTTTGAAGCAATTCCACTCTAATTTTTGACATTCTCTGATATTTGTAACACTTGTCTCAAAGCGTCTCTGAGGCTTAGTAGAGACGGCTGGTTAGAGTTTTTGTTGGATTCGAGCAGGTGTTGTTTCGCGATAATTCGCTTGTTTGAAGCAATTCCACTCTAATTTTTAACATTCTCTGAATTGTGTAACACTTGTCTCAAAGCGTCTCTGAGGCTTATTAGAGACGGCTGGTTAGAGTTTTTGTTGGATTCGAGCAGGTGTTGTTTGGCGATAATTCGCTTGTTTGAATCAATTCCACTCTAATTTTTAACATTCTCTGAATTGTGTAACACTTGTCTCAAAGCGTCTCTGAGGCTTAGTAGAGACGGCTGGTTAGAGTTTTTGTTGGATTCGAGCAGGTGTTGTTTCCCGATAATTCGCTTGTTTGAAGCAATTCCACTCTAATTTGTACATTCTCTGAATTGTGTAACACTTGTCTCAAAGCGTCTCTGAGGCTTAGTAGAGACGGCTGGGCACAGTTTTTGTTGGATTCGAGCAGGTGTTGTTTCGCGATAATTCGCTTGTTTAAAGCAATTTCACTCTAATTTTTAACATTCTCTGATTTGTGTAACACTTGTCTCAAAGCGTCTCTGAGGCTTAGTAGAGACGGCTGTTTGAGTTTTTGTTGGATTCGAGCAGGTGTTGTTTCGCGATAATTCGCTTGTTTGAAGCAATTCCACTCTAATTTTTGACACTCTCTGATAATTGTAACACTTGTCTCAAAGCGTCTCTGATGCTTAGTAGAGACGGCTGGTTAGAGTTTTTGTTGGATTCGAGCAGGTGTTGTTTGGCGATAATTCGCTTGTTTGAAGGAATTCCACTCTAATTTGTAACATTCTCTGAATTGTGTCACACTTGTCTCAAAGCGTCTCTGAGGCTTAGTAGAGACGGCTGGGCACAGTTTTTGTGGGATTCGAGCAGGTGTTGTTTCGCGATAATTCGCTTGTTTGAAGCAATTCCACTCTAATTTTTGACATTCTCTGATATTTGTAACACTTGTCTCAAAGCGTCTCTGATGCTTAGTAGAGACGGCTGGTTAGAGTTTTTGTTGGATTCGAGCAGGTGTTGTTTGGCGATAATTCGCTTGTTTGAAGGAATTCCACTCTAATTTGTAACATTCTCTGAATTGTGTCACACTTGTCTAAAAGCGTCTCTGAGGCTTAGTAGAGACGGCTGGGCACAGTTTTTGTGGGATTCGAGCAGGTGTTGTTTCGCGATAATTCGCTTGTTTGAAGCAATTCCACTCTAATTTTTGACACTCTCTGATAATTGTAACACTTGTCTCAAAGCGTCTCTGATGCTTAGTAGAGACGGCTGGTTAGAGTTTTTGTTGGATTCGAGCAGGTGTTGTTTCGCGATAATTCGCTTGTTTGAAGGAATTCCACTCTAATTTGTAACATTCTCTGAATTGTGTCACACTTGTCTCAAAGCGTCTCTGAGGCTTAGTAGAGACGGCTGGGTACAGTTTTTGTTGGATCCGAGCAGGTGTTGTTTCGCGATAATTCGCTTGCTTAAAGCAATTTCTCTCTAATTTTTAACATTCTCTGATTTGTGTAACACTTGTCTCAAAGCGTCTCTGAGGCTTAGTAGAGACGGCTGGGCTCAGTTTTTGTTGGATTCTAGCAGGTGTTGTTTCGCGATAATTCGCTTGTTTGAAGCAGTTCCACTCTAATTTTTGACATTCTCTGATATTTGTAACACTTGTCTCAAAGCGTCTCTAAGGCTTAGTAGAGACGGCTGGTTAGAGTTTTTGTTGGATTCGAGCAGGTGTTGTTTCGCGATAATTCGCTTGTTTGAAGCAATTCCACTCTAATTTTTGACACTCTCTGATAATTGTAACACTTGTCTCAAAGCGTCTCTGATGCTTAGTAGAGACGGCTGGTTAGAGTTTTTGTTGGATTCGAGCAGGTGTTGTTTCGCGATAATTCGCTTGTTTGAAGCAATTCCACTCTAATTTTTGACATTCTCTGATATTTGTAACGCTTGTCTCAAAGCGTCTCTGATGCTTAGTAGAGACGGCTGGTTAGAGTTTTTGTTGGATTCGAGCAGGTGTTGTTTCTCGATAATTCGCTTGTTTAAAGCAATTTCACTCTAATTTTTAACATTCTCTGAATTGTGTAACACTTGTCTCAAAGCGTCTCTGAGGCTTAGTAGAGACGGCTGGGTACAGTTTTTGTTGGATCCGAGCAGGTGTTGTTTCGCGATAATTCGCTTGTTTAAAGCAATTTCACTCTAATTTTTAACATTCTCTGATTTGTGTAACACTTGTCTCAAAGCGTCTCTGAGGCTTAGTAGAGACGGCTGGGCTCAGTTTTTGTTGGATTCGAGCAGGTGTTGTTTCGCGATAATTCGCTTGTTTGAAGCAATTCCACTCTAATTTTTGACATTCTCTGATATTTGTAACACTTGTCTCAAAGCGTCTCTAAGGCTTAGTAGAGACGGCTGGTTAGAGTTTTTGTTGGATTCGAGCAGGTGTTGTTTCGCGATAATTCGCTTGTTTGAAGCAATTCCACTCTAATTTTTAACATTCTCTGAATTGTGTAACACTTGTCTCAAAGCGTCTCTGAGGCTTAGTAGAGACGGCTGGTTAGTGTTTTTGTTGGATTCGAGCAGGTGTTGTTTCGCGATAATTCGCTTGTTTGAAGCAATTCCACTCTAATTATTGACATTCTCTGATATTTGTAACACTTGTCTCAAAGCGTCTCTAAGGCTTATTAGAGACGGCTGCTTAGAGTTTTTGTTGGATTCGAGCAGGTGTTGTTTCGGGATAATTCGCTTGTTTGAAGCAATTCCACTCTAATTTGTAACATTCTCTGAATTGTGTAACACTTGTCTCAAAGCGTCTCTGAGGCTTAGTAGAGACGGCTGGGCACAGTTTTTGTTGGATTCGAGCAGGTGATGTTTCGCGATAATTCGCTTGTTTGAAGCAATTCCACTCTAATTTTTGACATTCTCTGATATTTGTAACACTTGTCTCAAAGCGTCTCTGAGGCTTAGTAGAGACGGCTGGTTAGAGTTTTTGTTGAATTCGAGCAGGTGTTGTTTGGCGATAATTCGCTTGTTTGATGCAATTCCACTCTAATTTTTAACATTCTCTGAATTGTGTAACACTTGTCTCAAAGCGTCTCTGAGGCTTAGTAGAGACGGCTGGTTAGAGTTTTTGTTGGATACGAGCAGGTGTTGTTTGGCGATAATTCGCTTGTTTGAAGCAATTCCACTCTAATTTGTAAAATTCTCTGAATTGTGTCACACTTGTCTCAAAGCGTCTCTGAGGCTTAGTAGAGACGGCTGGGCACAGTTTTTGTTGGATCCTAGCAGATGTTGTTTCGCGATAATTCGCTTGTTTAAAGCAATTTCACTTTAATTTTTAACATTCTCTGAATTGTGTAACACTTGTCTCAAAGCGTCTCTGAGGCTTAGCAGAGACGGCTGGGCTCAGTTTTTGTTGGATTCGAGCAGGTGTTGTTTCGCGATAATTCGCTTGTTTGAAGCAATTCCACTCTAATTTTTGACATTCTCTGATATTTGTAACACTTGTCTCAAAGCGTCCCTAAGGCTTAGTAGAGACGGCTGGTTAGAGTTTTTGTTGGAATCGAGCAGGTGTTGTTTCGCGATAATTCGCTTGTTTGAAGCAATTCCACTCTAATTTTTAACAGTCTCGGAATTGTGTAACACTTGTCTCAAAGCGTGTCTGAGGCTTAGTAGAGACGGCTGGTTAGAGTTTTTGTTGGATTCGAGCAGGTGTTGTTTGGCGATAATTCGCTTGTTTGAAGCAATTCCACTCTAATTTGTAACATTCTCTGAATTGTGTCACACTTGTCTCAGAGCGTCTCTGAGGCTTAGTAGAGACGGCTGGGCACAGTTTTTGTTGGATTCGAGCAGGTGTTGTTTCGCGATAATTCGCTTGTTTGAAGCTATTCCACTCTAATTTTTGACATTCTCTGATATTTGTAACACTTGTCTCAAAGCGTCTCTGAGGCTTAGTAGAGACGGCTGGTTAGAGTTTTTGTTGGATTCGAGCAGTTGTTGTTTGGCGATAATTCGCTTGTTTGAAGCAATTCCACTCTAATTTTAAACATTCTCTGAATTGTGTAACAGTTGTCTCAAAGCGTCTCTGATGCTTAGTAGAGACGGCTGGTTAGAGTTTTTGTTGGATACGAGCAGGTGTTGTTTCGCGATAATTCGCTTGTTTGAAGCAATTCCACTCTAATTTTTCACATTCTATGATATTTGTAAAATTGTCTCAAAGCGTCTCTGAGGCTAGTAGAGACGGCTGGTTAGTGTTTTTGTTGGATTCGAGCAGGTGTTGTTTCGCGATAATTCGCTTGTTTAAAGCAATTTCACTCTAATTTGTTACATTCTCTGAATTGTGTAACACTTGTCTCAAAGCGTCTCTGAGGCTTAGTAGAGACGGCTGGGCACAGTTTTTGTTGGATTCGAGCAGGTGTTGTTTCGCGATAATTGGCTTGTTTGAAGCAATTCCACTCTAATTTTTGACATTCTCTGATATTTGTAACACTTGTCTCAAAGCATCTCTGAGGCTTAGTAGAGACGGCTGGTTAGTTTTTGTTGGATTCGAGCAGGTGTTGTTTCGCGATAATTCGCTTGTTTGAAGCAATTCCACTCTAATTTTTGACATTCTCTGATATTTGTAACACTTGTCCCAAAGCGTCTCTGAGGCTTAGTAGAGACGGCTGGGCTCAGTTTTTGTTGGATTCTAGCAGGTGTTGTTTCGCGATAATTCGCTTGTTTGAAGCAATTGCACTCTAATTTTTAAAATTCTCTGAATTGTGTAACACTTGTCTCAAAGCGTCTCTGAGGCTTAGTAGAGACGGCTGTTAGAGTTTTTGTTGGATTCGAGCAGGTGTTGTTTCGCGATAATTCGCTTGTTTGAAGCAATTCCACTCTAATTTTTGACACTCTCTGATAATTGTAACACTTGTCTCAAAGCGTCTCTGATGCTTAGTAGAGACGGCTGGTTAGAGTTTTTGTTGGATTCGAGCAGGTGTTGTTTCGCGATAATTCGCTTGTTTGAAGCAATTCCACTCTAATTTTTAACATTCTCTGAATTGTGTAACACTTGTCTCAAAGCGTCTCTGAGGCTTAGTAGAGACGGCTGGGTACAGTTTTTGTTGGATCCGAGCAGGTGTTGTTTCGCGATAATTCGCTTGTTTAAAGCAATTTCACTCTAATTTTTAACATTCTCTGATTTGTGTAACACTTGTCTCAAAGCGTCTCTGAGGCTTAGTAGAGACGGCTGGGCTCAGTTTTTGTTGGATTCGAGCAGGTGTTGTTTCGCGATAATTCGCTTGTTTGAAGCAATTCCACTCTAATTTTTGACACTCTCTGATAATTGTAACACTTGTCTCAAAGCGTCTCTGATGCTTAGTAGAGACGGCTGGTTAGAGCTTTTGTTGGATTCGAGCAGGTGTTGTTTCGCGATAATTCGCTTGTTTGATGCAATTCCACTCTAATTTTTAACATTCTCTGAATTGTGTAACACTTGTCTCAAAGCGTCTCTGAGGCTTAGTAGAGACGGCTGGGTACAGTTTTTGTTGGATACGAGCAGGTGTTGTTTCGCGATAATTCGCTTGTTTAAAGCAATTTCACTCTAATTTTTAACATTCTCTGATTTGTGTAACAGTTGTCTCAAAGCGTCTCTGAGGCTTAGTAGAGACGGCTGGGCTCAGTTTTTGTTGGATTCGAGCAGGTGTTGTTTCGCGATAATTCGCTTGTTTGAAGCAATTCCACTCTAATTTTTGACATTCTCTGATATTTGTAACACTTGTCTCAAAGCGTCTCTAAGGCTTAGTAGAGACGGCTGGTTAGAGTTTTTGTTGGATTCGAGCAGGTGTTGTTTCGCGATAATTCGCTTGTTTGAAGCAATTCCACTCTAATTTTTAACATTCTCTGAATTGTGTAACACTTGTCTCCCTAAGCGTCTCTGAGGCTTAGTAGAGACGGCTGGTTAGTGTTTTTGTTGGATTCGAGCAGGTGTTGTTTCGCGATAATTCGCTTGTTTGAAGCAATTCCACTCTAATTATTGACATTCTCTGATATTTGTAACACTTGTCTCAAAGCGTCTCTAAGGCTTAGTAGAGACGGCTGGTTAGAGTTTTTGTTGGATTCGAGCAGGTGTTGTATCGCGATAATTCGCTTGTTTGAAGCAATTCCACTCTAATTTTTAACATTCTCTGAATTGTGTAACACTTGTCTCAAAGCGTCTCTGAGGCTTAGTAGAGACGGCTGGGCACAGTTTTTGTTGGATTCGAGCAGGTGATGTTTCGCGATAATTCGCTTGTT
This sequence comes from Tenodera sinensis, assembly GCA_030765045.1. NCBI lineage: Eukaryota > Metazoa > Arthropoda > Insecta > Mantodea > Mantidae > Tenodera > Tenodera sinensis. Next base: position 213,314,802 of record CM060964.1, on the reverse strand, counting down.
TGAAGCAATTCCACTCTAATTTTTGACATTCTCTGATATTTGTAACACTTGTCTCAAAGCGTCTCTGAGGCTTAGTAGAGACGGCTGGTTAGAGTTTTTGTTGGATTCGAACAGGTGTTGTTTCGCGATAATTCGCTTGTTTGAAGCAATTCCACTCTAATTTTTAACATTCTCTGAATTGTGTAACACTTGTCTCAAAGCGTCTCTGAGGCTTAGTAGAGACGGCTGGTTAGAGTTTTTGTTGGATTCGAGCAGGTGTTGTTTGGTGATAATTCGCTTGTTTGAAGCAATTCCACTCTAATTTGTAACATTCTCTGAATTGTGTCACACTTGTCTCAAAGCGTCTCTGAGGCTTAGTAGAGACGGCTGGGCACAGTTTTTGTTGGATCCTAGCAGATGTTGTTTCGCGATAATTCGCTTGTTTAAAGCAATTTCACTTTAATTTTTAACATTCTCTGATTTGTGTAATACTTGTCTCAAAGCGTCTCTGAGGCTTAGCAGAGACGGCTGGGCTCAGTTTTTGTTGGATTCGAGCAGGTGTTGTTTCGCGATAATTCGCTTGTTTGAAGCAATTCCACTCTAATTTTTGACATTCTCTGATATTTGTAACACTTGTCTCAAAGCGTCCCTAAGGCTTAGTAGAGACGGCTGGTTAGAGTTTTTGTTGGATTCGAGCAGGTGTTGTTTCGCGATAATTCGCTTGTTTGAAGCAATTCCACTCTAATTTTTAACAGTCTCGGAATTGTGTAACACTTGTCTCACAGCGTCTCTAAGGCTTAGTAGAGACGGCTGGTTAGAGTTTTTGTTGGATTCGAGCAGGTGTTGTTTGGCGGTAATTCGCTTGTTTGAAGCAATTCCACTCTAATTTTAAACATTCTCTGAATTGTGTAACAGTTGTCTCAAAGCGTCTCTGATGCTTAGTAGAGACGGCTGGTTAGAGCTTTTGTTGGATTCGAGCAGGTGTTGTTTGGCGATAATGCGCTTGTTTGAAGCAATTCCACTCTAATTTTAAACATTCTCTGAATTGTGTAACAGTTGTCTCAAAGCGTCTCTGATGCTTAGTAGAGACGGCTGGTTAGAGTTTTTGTTGGATACAGGCAGGTGTTGTTTCGCGATAATTCGCTTGTTTGAAGCAATTCCACTCTAATTTTTCACATTCTATGATATTTGTAAAATTGTCTCAAAGCGTCTCTGAGGCTAAGTAGAGACGGCTGGTTAGTGTTTTTGTTGGATTCGAGCAGGTGTTGTTTCGCGATAATTCGCTTGTTTAAAGCAATTTCACTCTAATTTTTTACATTCTCTGAATTGTGTAACACTTGTCTCAAAGCGTCTCTGAGGCTTAGTAGAGACGGCTGGGCACAGTTTTTGTTGGATTCGAGCAGGTGTTGTTTCGCGATAATTCGCTTGTTTGAAGCAATTCCACTCTAATTTTTGACATTCTCTGATATTTGTAACACTTGTCTCAAAGCGTCTCTGAGGCTTAGTAGAGACGGCTGGTTAGTTTTTGTTGGATTCGAGCAGGTGTTGTTTCGCGATAATTCGCTTGTTTGAAGCAATTCCACTCTAATTTTTGACATTCTCTGATATTTGTAACACTTGTCCCAAAGCGTCTCTGAGGCTTAGTAGAGACGGCTGGGCTCAGTTTTTGTTGGATTCTAGCAGGTGTTGTTTCGCGATAATTCGCTTGTTTGAAGCAATTCCACTCTAATTTTTAAAATTCTCTGAATTGTGTAACACTTGTCTCAAAGCGTCTCTGAGGCTTAGTAGAGACGGCTGTTAGAGCTTTTGTTGGATTCGAGCAGGTGTTGTTTCGCGATAATTCGCTTGTTTGATGCAATTCCACTCTAATTTTTAACATTCTCTGAATTGTGTAACACTTGTCTCAAAGCGTCTCTGAGACTTAGTAGAGACGGCTGGGTACAGTTTTTGTTGGATCCGAGCAGGTGTTGTTTCGCGATAATTCGCTTGTTTAAAGCAATTTCACTTTAATTTTTAACATTCTCTGATTTGTGTAACACTTGTCTCAAAGCGTCCCTGAGGCTTAGTAGAGACGGCTGGTTAGAGTTTTTGTTGGATTCGAGCAGGTGTTGTTTCGCGATAATTCGCTTGTTTGAAGCAATTCCACTCTAATTTTTGACACTCTCTGATAATTGTAACACTTGTCTCAAAGCGTCTCTGATGCTTAGTAGAGACGGCTGGTTAGAGTTTTTGTTGGATTCGAGCAGGTGTTGTTTGGCGATAATTCGCTTGTTTGAAGCAATTCCACTCTAATTTTTGACATTCTCTGATATTTGTAACACTTGTCTCAAAGCGTCTCTGATGCTTAGTAGAGACGGCTGGTTAGAGTTTTTGTTGGATTCGAGCAGGTGTTGTTTCGCGATAATTCGCTTGTTTGAAGCAATTCCACTCTAATTTTTAACAGTCTCGGAATTGTGTAACACTTGTCTCAAAGCGTCTCTGAGGCTTAGTAGAGACGGCTGGTTAGAGTTTTTGTTGGATTCGAGCAGGTGTTGTTTGGCGATAATTCGCTTGTTTGAAGCAATTCCACTCTAATTTGTAACATTCTCTGAATTGTGTCACACTTGTCTCAAAGCGTCTCTGAGGCTTAGTAGAGACGGCTGGGCACAGTTTTTGTTGGATTCGAGCAGGTGTTGTTTCGCGATAATTCGCTTGTTTAAAGCAATTTCACTCTAATTTTTTACATTCTCTGAATTGTGTAACACTTGTCTCAAAGCGTCTCTGAGGCTTAGTAGAGACGGCTGGGCACAGTTTTTGTTGGATTCGAGCAGGTGTTGTTTCGCGATAATTCGCTTGTTTGAAGCAATTCCACTCTAATTTTTGACATTCTCTGATATTTGTAACACTTGTCTCAAAGCGTCTCTGAGGCTTAGTAGAGACGGCTGGTTAGTTTTTGTTGGATTCGAGCAGGTGTTGTTTCGCGATAATTCGCTTGTTTGAAGCAATTCCACTCTAATTTTTGACATTCTCTGATATTTGTAACACTTGTCCCAAAGCGTCTCTGAGGCTTAGTAGAGACGGCTGGGCTCAGTTTTTGTTGGATTCTAGCAGGTGTTGTTTCGCGATAATTCGCTTGTTTGAAGCAATTCCACTCTAATTTTTAAAATTCTCTGAATTGTGTAACACTTGTCTCAAAGCGTCTCTGAGGCTTAGTAGAGACGGCTGTTAGAGCTTTTGTTGGATTCGAGCAGGTGTTGTTTCGCGATAATTCGCTTGTTTGATGCAATTCCACTCTAATTTTTAACATTCTCTGAATTGTGTAACACTTGTCTCAAAGCGTCTCTGATACTTAGTAGAGACGGCTGGGTACAGTTTTTGTTGGATCCGAGCAGGTGTTGTTTCGCGATAATTCGCTTGTTTAAAGCAATTTCACTCTAATTTTTAACATTCTCTGATTTGTGTAACACTTGTCTCAAAGCGTCCCTGAGGCTTAGTAGAGACGGCTGGGCTCAGTTTTTGTTGGATTCGAGCAGGTGTTGTTTCGCGATAATTCGCTTGTTTGAAGCAATTCCACTCTAATTTTTGACATTCTCTGATATTTGTAACACTTGTCTCAAAGCGTCTCTAAGGCTTAGTAGAGACGGCTGGTTAGAGTTTTTGTTGGATTCGAGCAGCTGTTGTTTCGCGATAATTTGCTTGTTTGAAGCAATTCCACTCTAATTTTTGACACTCTCTGATAATTGTAACACTTGTCTCAAAGCGACTCTGATGCTTAGTAGAGACGGCTGGTTAGAGTTTTTGTTGGATTCGAGCAGGTGTTGTTTGGCGATAATTCGCTTGTTTGAAGCAATTCCACTCTAATTTTTGACACTCTCTGATATTTGTAACACTTGTCTCAAAGCGTCTCTGATGCTTAGTAGAGACGGCTGGTTAGAGTTTTTGTTGGATTCGAGCAGGTGTTGTTTCGCGATAATTCGCTTGTTTGAAGCAATTCCACTCTAATTTTTAACAGTCTCGGAATTGTGTAACACTTGTCTCAAAGCGTCTCTGAGGCTTAGTAGAGACGGCTGGTTAGAGTTTTTGTTGGATTCGAGCAGGTGTTGTTTGGCGATAATTCGCTTGTTTGAAGCAATTCCACTCTAATTTGTAACATTCTCTGAATTGTGTCACACTTGTCTCAAAGCGTCTCTGAGGCTTAGTAGAGACGGCTGGGCACAGTTTTTGTTGGATTCGAGCAGGTGTTGTTTCGCGATAATTCGCTTGTTTGAAGCAATTCCACTCTAATTTTTGACATTCTCTGATATTTGTAACACTTGTCTCAAAGCGTCTCTGAGGCTTAGTAGAGACGGCTGGTTAGAGTTTTTGTTGGATTCGAGCAGGTGTTGTTTGGCTATAATTCGCTTGTTTGAAGCAATTCCACTCTAATTTTAAACATTCTCTGAATTGTGTAACAGTTGTCTCAAAGCGTCTCTGATGCTTAGTAGAGACGGCTGGTTAGAGTTTTTGTTGGATACAGGCAGGTGTTGTTTCGCGATAATTCGCTTGTTTGAAGCAATTCCACTCTAATTTTTCACATTCTATGATATTTGTAAAATTGTCTCAAAGCGTCTCTGAGGCTAAGTAGAGACGGCTGGTTAGTGTTTTTGTTGGATTCGAGCAGGTGTTGTTTCGCGATAATTCGCTTGTTTAAAGCAATTTCACTCTAATTTTTTACATTCTCTGAATTGTGTAACACTTGTCTCAAAGCGTCTCTGAGGCTTAGTAGAGACGGCTGGGCACAGTTTTTGTTGGATTCGAGCAGGTGTTGTTTCGCGATAATTCGCTTGTTTGAAGCAATTCCACTCTCATTTTTGACATTCTCTGATATTTGTAACACTTGTCTCAAAGCGTCTCTGAGGCTTAGTAGAGACGGCTGGTTAGTTTTTGTTGGATTCGAGCAGGTGTTGTTTCGCGATAATTCGCTTGTTTGAAGCAATTTCACTCTAATTTTTGACATTCTCTGATATTTGTAACACTTGTCCCAAAGCGTCTCTGAGGCTTAGTAGAGACGGCTGGGCTCAGTTTTTGTTGGATTCTAGCAGGCGTTGTTTCGCGATAATTCGCTTGTTTGAAGCAATTCCACTCTAATTTTTAAAATTCTCTGAATTGTGTAACACTTGTCTCAAAGCGTCTCTGAGGCTTAGTAGAGACGGCTGTTAGAGTTTTTGTTGGATTCGAGCAGGTGTTGTTTCGCGATAATTCGCTTGTTTGAAGCAATTCCACTCTAATTTTTAACAGTCTCGGAATTGTGTAACACTTGTCTCAAAGCGTCTCTGAGGCTTAGTAGAGACGGCTGGTTAGAGTTTTTGTTGGATTCGAGCAGGTGTTGTTTGGCGATAATTCGCTTGTTTGAAGCAATTCCACTCTAATTTGTAACATTCTCTGAATTGTGTCACACTTGTCTCAAAGCGTCTCTGAGGCTTAGTAGAGACGGCTGGGCACAGTTTTTGTTGGATTCGAGCAGGTGTTGTTTCGCGATAATTCGCTTGTTTAAAGCAATTTCACTCTAATTTTTTACATTCTCTGAATTGTGTAACACTTGTCTCAAAGCGTCTCTGAGGCTTAGTAGAGACGGCTGGGCACAGTTTTTGTTGGATTCGAGCAGGTTTTTTTTCGCGATAATTCGCTTGTTTGAAGCAATTCCACTCTAATTTTTGACATTCTCTGATATTTGTAACACTTGTCTCAAAGCGTCTCTGAGGCTTAGTAGAGACGGCTGGTTAGTTTTTGTTGGATTCGAGCAGGTGTTGTTTCGCGATAATTCGCTTGTTTGAAGCAATTCCACTCTAATTTTTGACATTCTCTGATATTTGTAACACTTGTCCCAAAGCGTCTCTGAGGCTTAGTAGAGACGGCTGGGCTCAGTTTTTGTTGGATTCTAGCAGGTGTTGTTTCGCGATAATTCGCTTGTTTGAAGCAATTCCACTCTAATTTTTAAAATTCTCTGAATTGTGTAACACTTGTCTCAAAGCGTCTCTGAGGCTTAGTAGAGACGGCTGTTAGAGCTTTTGTTGGATTCGAGCAGGTGTTGTTTCGCGATAATTCGCTTGTTTGATGCAATTCCACTCTAATTTTTAACATTCTCTGAATTGTGTAACACTTGTCTCAAAGCGTCTCTGAGACTTAGTAGAGACGGCTGGGTACAGTTTTTGTTGGATCCGAGCAGGTGTTGTTTCGCGATAATTCGCTTGTTTAAAGCAATTTCACTCTAATTTTTAACATTCTCTGATTTGTGTAACACTTGTCTCAAAGCGTCCCTGAGGCTTAGTAGAGACGGCTGGGCTCAGTTTTTGTTGGATTCGAGCAGGTGTTGTTTCGCGATAATTCGCTTGTTTGAAGCAATTCCACTCTAATTTTTGACATTCTCTGATATTTGTAACACTTGTCTCAAAGCGTCTCTAAGGCTTAGTAGAGACGGCTGGTTAGAGTTTTTGTTGGATTCGAGCAGGTGTTGTTTCGCGATAATTTGCTTGTTTGAAGCAATTCCACTCTAATTTTTGACACTCTCTGATAATTGTAACACTTGTCTCAAAGCGACTCTGATGCTTAGTAGAGACGGCTGGTTAGAGTTTTTGTTGGATTCGAGCAGGTGTTGTTTGGCGATAATTCGCTTGTTTGAAGCAATTCCACTCTAATTTTTGACACTCTCTGATATTTGTAACACTTGTCTCAAAGCGTCTCTGATGCTTAGTAGAGACGGCTGGTTAGAGTTTTTGTTGGATTCGAGCAGGTGTTGTTTCGCGATAATTCGCTTGTTTGAAGCAATTCCACTCTAATTTTTAACAGTCTCGGAATTGTGTAACACTTGTCTCAAAGCGTCTCTGAGGCTTAGTAGAGACGGCTGGTTAGAGTTTTTGTTGGATTCGAGCAGGTGTTGTTTGGCGATAATTCGCTTGTTTGAAGCAATTCCACTCTAATTTGTAACATTCTCTGAATTGTGTCACACTTGTCTCAAAGCGTCTCTGAGGCTTAGTAGAGACGGCTGGGCACAGTTTTTGTTGGATTCGAGCAGGTGTTGTTTCGCGATAATTCGCTTGTTTGAAGCAATTCCACTCTAATTTTTGACATTCTCTGATATTTGTAACACTTGTCTCAAAGCGTCTCTGAGGCTTAGTAGAGACGGCTGGTTAGAGTTTTTGTTGGATTCGAGCAGGTGTTGTTTGGCTATAATTCGCTTGTTTGAAGCAATTCCACTCTAATTTTAAACATTCTCTGAATTGTGTAACAGTTGTCTCAAAGCGTCTCTGATGCTTAGTAGAGACGGCTGGTTAGAGTTTTTGTTGGATACAGGCAGGTGTTGTTTCGCGATAATTCGCTTGTTTGAAGCAATTCCACTCTAATTTTTCACATTCTATGATATTTGTAAAATTGTCTCAAAGCGTCTCTGAGGCTAAGTAGAGACGGCTGGTTAGTGTTTTTGTTGGATTCGAGCAGGTGTTGTTTCGCGATAATTCGCTTGTTTAAAGCAATTTCACTCTAATTTTTTACATTCTCTGAATTGTGTAACACTTGTCTCAAAGCGTCTCTGAGGCTTAGTAGAGACGGCTGGGCACAGTTTTTGTTGGATTCGAGCAGGTGTTGTTTCGCGATAATTCGCTTGTTTGAAGCAATTCCACTCTCATTTTTGACATTCTCTGATATTTGTAACACTTGTCTCAAAGCGTCTCTGAGGCTTAGTAGAGACGGCTGGTTAGTTTTTGTTGGATTCGAGCAGGTGTTGTTTCGCGATAATTCGCTTGTTTGAAGCAATTTCACTCTAATTTTTGACATTCTCTGATATTTGTAACACTTGTCCCAAAGCGTCTCTGAGGCTTAGTAGAGACGGCTGGGCTCAGTTTTTGTTGGATTCTAGCAGGTGTTGTTTCGCGATAATTCGCTTGTTTGAAGCAATTCCACTCTAATTTTTAAAATTCTCTGAATTGTGTAACACTTGTCTCAAAGCGTCTCTGAGGCTTAGTAGAGACGGCTGTTAGAGTTTTTGTTGGATTCGAGCAGGTGTTGTTTCGCGATAATTCGCTTGTTTGAAGCAATTCCACTCTAATTTTTGACACTCTCTGATATTTGTAACACTTGTCTCAAAGCGTCTCTGATGCTTAGTAGAGACCGCTGGTTAGAGTTTTTGTTGGATTCGAGCAGGTGTTGTTTCGCGATAATTCGCTTGTTTGAAGCAATTCCACTCCAATTTTTGACATTCTCTGATATTTGTAACACTTGTCTCAAAGCGTCTCTGATGCTTAGTAGAGACGGCTGGTTAGAGTTTTTGTTGGATTCGAGCAGGTGTTGTTTCTCGATAATTCGCTTGTTTAAAGCAATTTCACTCTATTCCTTTAACATTCTCTGAATTGTGTACCACTTGTCTCAAACCGTCTCTGAGGCTTAGTAGAGACGGCTGGGCACAGTTTTTGTGGGATTCGAGCAGGTGTTGTTTCGCGATATTCCGCTTGTTTGAAGCAATTCCACTCTAATTTTTGACATTCTCTGACATTTGTAACACTTGTCTCAAAGCGTCTCTGAGGCTTAGTAGAGACGGCTGGTTAGAGCTTTTGTTGGATTCGAGCAGGTGTTGTTTCGCGATAATTCGCTTGTTTGATGCAATTCCACTCTAATTTTTAACATTCTCTGAATTGTGTAACACTTGTCTCAAAGCGTCTATGAGACTTAGTAGAGACGGCTGGGTACAGTTTTTGTTGGATCCGAGCAGGTGTTGTTTCGCGATAATTCGCTTGTTTAAAGCAATTTCACTCTAATTTTTAACATTCTCTGATTTGTGTAACACTTGTCTCAAAGCGTCCCTGAGGCTTAGTAGAGACGGCTGGGCTCAGTTTTTGTTGGATTCGAGCAGGTGTTGTTTCGCGATAATTCGCTTGTTTGAAGCAATTCCACTCTAATTTTTGACATTCTCTGATATTTGTAACACTTGTCTCAAAGCGTCTCTAAGGCTTAGTAGAGACGGCTGGTTAGAGTTTTTGTTGGATTCGAGCAGGTGTTGTTTCGCGATAATTCGCTTGTTTGAAGCAATTCCACTCTAATTTTTGACACTCTCTGATAATTGTAACACTTGTCTCAAAGCGTCTCTGATGCTTAGTAGAGACGGCTGGTTAGAGTTTTTGTTGGATTCGAGCAGGTGTTGTTTCGCGATAATTCGCTTGTTTGAAGCAATTCCACTCTAATTTTGACACTCTCTGATATTTGTAACACTTGTCTCAAAGCGTCTCTGATGCTTAGTAGAGACGGCTGGTTAGAGTTTTTGTTGGATTCGAGCAGGTGTTGTTTCGCGATAATTCGCTTGTTTGAAGCAATTCCACTCTAGTTTTTGACATTCTCTGATATTTGTAACACTTGTCTCAAAGCGTCTCTGATGCTTAGTAGAGACGGCTGGTTAGAGTTTTTGTGGGATACGAGCAGGTGTTGTTTCGCGATAATTCGCTTGTTTGAAGCAATTCCACTCTAATTTTTGACATTCTCTGATATTTGTAACACTTGTCTCAAAGCGTCTCTGAGGCTTAGTAGAGACGGCTGGTTAGTTTTTGTTGGATTCGAGCAGGTGTTGTTTCGCGATAATTCGCTTGTTTGAAGCAATTCCACTCTAATTTTTGACATTCTCTGATATTTGTAACACTTGTCTCAAAGCGTCTCTTAGGCTTAGTAGAGACGGCTGGGCTCAGTTTTTGTTGGATTCGAGCAGGTGTTGTTTCGCGATAATTCGCTTGTTTGAAGCAATTCCACTCTAATTTTTAACATTCTCTGAATTGTGTAACAGTTGTCTCAAAGCGTCTCTGAGGCTTAGTAGAGACGGCTGTTAGAGTTTTTGTTGGATTCGAGCAGGTGTTGTTTCGCGATAATTCGCTTGTTTGAAGCAATTCCACTCTAATTTTTGACACTCTCTGATAATTGTAACACTTGTCTCAAAGCGTCTCTGATGCTTAGTAGAGACGGCTGGTTAGAGTTTTTGTTGGATTCGAGCAGGAGTTTTTTCGCGATAATTCGCTTGTTTGAAGCAATTCCACTCTAATTTTTGACATTCTCTGATATTTGTAACACTTGTCTCAAAGCGTCTCTGATGCTTAGTAGAGACGGCTGGTTAGTTTTTGTTGGATTCGAGCAGGTGTTGTTTCGCGATAATTCGCTTGTTTGAAGCAATTCCACTCTAATTTTTGACATTCTCTGATATTTGTAACACTTGTCCCAAAGCGTCTCTGAGGCTTAGTAGAGACGGCTGGGCTCAGTTTTTGTTGGATTCTAGCAGGTGTTGTTTCGCGATAATTCGCTTGTTTGAAGCAATTCCACTCTAATTTTTAAAATTCTCTGAATTGTGTAACACTTGTCTCAAAGCGTCTCTGAGGCTTAGTAGAGACGGCTGTTAGAGTTTTTGTTGGATTCGAGCAGGTGTTGTTTCGCGATAATTCGCTTGTTTGAAGCAATTCCACTCTAATTTTTGACACTCTCTGATAATTTTAACACTTGTCTCAAAGCGTCTCTGATGCTTAGTAGAGACGGCTGGTTAGAGTTTTTGTTGGATTCGAGCAGGTGTTGTTTCGCGATAATTCGCTTGTTTGAAGCAATTCCACTCTAATATTTGACACTCTCTGATATTTGTAACACTTGTCTCAAAGCGTCTCTGATGCTTAGTAGAGACCGCTGGTTAGAGTTTTTGTTGGATTCGAGCAGGTGTTGTTTCGCGATAATTCGCTTGTTTGAAGCAATTCCACTCTAATTTTTGACATTCTCTGATATTTGTAACACTTGTCTCAAAGCGTCTCTGATGCTTAGTAGAGACGGCTGGTTAGAGTTTTTGTTGGATTCGAGCAGGTGTTGTTTCTCGATAATTCGCTTGTTTAAAGCAATTTCACTCTATTCTTTAACATTCTCTGAATTGTGTACCACTTGTCTCAAACCGTCTCTGAGGCTTAGTAGAGACGGCTGGGCACAGTTTTTGTGGGATTCGAGCAGGTGTTGTTTCGCGATAATTCGCTTGTTTGAAGCAATTCCACCCTAATTTTTGACATTCTCTGACATTTGTAACACTTGTCTCAAAGCGTCTCTGAGGCTTAGTAGAGACGGCTGTTTAGAGCTTTTGTTGGATTCGAGCAGGTGTTGTTTCGCGATAATTCGCTTGTTTGATGCAATTCCACTCTAATTTTTAACATTCTCTGAATTGTGTAACACTTGTCTCAAAGCGTCTCTGAGACTTAGTAGAGACGGCTGGGTACAGTTTTTGTTGGATCCGAGCAGGTGTTGTTTCGCGATAATTCGCTTGTTTAAAGCAATTTCACTCTAATTTTTAACATTCTCTGATTTGTGTAACACTTGTCTCAAAGCGTCCCTGAGGCTTAGTAGAGACGGCTGGGCTCAGTTTTTGTTGGATTCGAGCAGGTGTTGTTTCGCGATAATTCGCTTGTTTGAAGCATTTCCACTCTAATTTTTGACATTCTCTGATATTTGTAACACTTGTCTCAAAGCGTCTCTAAGGCTTAGTAGAGACGGCTGGTTAGAGTTTTTGTTGGATTCGAGCAGGTGTTGTTTCGCGATAATTCGCTTGTTTGAAGCAATTCCACTCTAATTTTTGACACTTTCTGATAATTGTAACACTTGTCTCAAAGCGTCTCTGATGCTTAGTAGAGACGGCTGGTTAGAGTTTTTGTTGGATTCGAGCAGGTGTTGTTTCGCGATAATTCGCTTGTTTGAAGCAATTCCACTCTAATTTTTGACACTCTCTGATATTTGTAACACTTGTCTCAAAGCGTCTCTGATGCTTAGTAGAGACGGCTGGTTAGAGTTTTTGTTGGATTCGAGCAGGTGTTGTTTCGCGATAATTCGCTTGTTTGAAGCAATTCCACTCTAGTTTTTGACATTCTCTGATATTTGTAACACTTGTCTCAAAGCGTCTCTGATGCTTAGTAGAGACGGCTGGTTAGAGTTTTTGTGGGATTCGAGCAGGTGTTGTTTCGCGATAATTCGCTTGTTTGAAGCAATTCCACTCTAATTTTTGACATTCTCTGATATTTGTAACACTTGTCTCAAAGCGTCTCTGAGGCTTAGTAGAGACGGCTGGTTAGTTTTTGTTGGATTCGAGCAGGTGTTGTTTCGCGATAATTCGCTTGTTTGAAGCAATTCCACTCTAATTTTTGACATTCTCTGATATTTGTAACACTTGTCTCAAAGCGTCTCTTAGGCTTAGTAGAGACGGCTGGGCTCAGTTTTTGTTGGATTCGAGCAGGTGTTGTTTCGCGATAATTCGCTTGTTTGAAGCAATTCCACTCTAATTTTTGACACTCTCTGATAATTTTAACACTTGTCTCAAAGCGTCTCTGAGGCTTAGTAGAGACGGCTGTTAGAGTTTTTGTTGGATTCGAGCAGGTGTTGTTTCGCGATAATTCGCTTGTTTAAAGCAATTCCACTCTAATATTTGACACTCTCTGATATTTGTAACACTTGTCTCAAAGCGTCTCTGATGCTTAGTAGAGACCGCTGGTTAGAGTTTTTGTTGGATTCGAGCAGGTGTTGTTTCGCGATAATTCGCTTGTTTGAAGCAATTCCACTCTAATTTTTGACATTCTCTGATATTTGTAACACTTGTCTCAAAGCGTCTCTGATGCTTAGTAGAGACGGCTGGTTAGAGTTTTTGTTGGATTCGAGCAGGTGTTGTTTCTCGATAATTCGCTTGTTTAAAGCAATTTCACTCTATTCTTTAACATTCTCTGAATTGTGTACCACTTGTCTCAAACCGTCTCTGAGGCTTAGTAGAGACGGCTGGGCACAGTTTTTGTGGGATTCGAGCAGGTGTTGTTTCGCGATAATTCGCTTGTTTGAAGCAATTCCACCCTAATTTTTGACATTCTCTGACATTTGTAACACTTGTCTCAAAGCGTCTCTGAGGCTTAGTAGAGACGGCTGTTTAGAGCTTCTGTTGGATTCGAGCAGGTGTTGTTTCGCGATAATTCGCTTTTTGATGCAATTCCACTCTAATTTTTAACATTCTCTGAATTGTGTAACACTTGTCTCAAAGCGTCTCTGAGACTTAGTAGAGACGGCTGGGTACAGTTTTTGTTGGATCCGAGCAGGTGTTGTTTCGCGATAATTCGCTTGTTTAAAGCAATTTCACTCTAATTTTTAACATTCTCTGATTTGTGTAACACTTGTCTCAAAGCGTCCCTGAGGCTTAGTAGAGACGGCTGGGCTCAGTTTTTGTTTGATTCGAGCAGGTGTTGTTTCGCGATAATTCGCTTGTTTGAAGCAATTCCACTCTAATTTTTGACATTCTCTGATATTTGTAACACTTGTCTCAAAGCGTCTCTAAGGCTTAGTAGAGACGGCTGGTTAGAGTTATTGTTGGATTCGAGCAGGTGTTGTTTCGCGATAATTCGCTTGTTTGAAGCAATTCCACTCTAATTTTTGACACTCTCTGATAATTGTAACACTTGTCTCAAAGCGTCTCTGATGCTTAGTAGAGACGGCTGGTTAGAGTTTTTGTTGGATTCGAGCAGGTGTTGTTTCGCGATAATTCGCTTGTTTGAAGCAATTCCACTCTAATTTTTGACACTCTCTGATATTTGTAACACTTGTCTCAAAGCGTCTCTGATGCTTAGTAGAGACGGCTGGTTAGAGTTTTTGTTGGATTCGAGCAGGTGTTGTTTCGCGATAATTCACTTGTTTGAAGCAATTCCACTCTAGTTTTTGACATTCTCTGATATTTGTAACACTTGTCTCAAAGCGTCTCTGATGCTTAGTAGAGACGGCTGGTTAGAGTTTTTGTGGGATTCGAGCAGGTGTTGTTTCGCGATAATTCGCTTGTTTGAAGCAATTCCACTCTAATTTTTGACATTCTCTGATATTTGTAACACTTGTCTCAAAGCGTCTCTGAGGCTTAGTAGAGACGGCTGGTTAGTTTTTGTTGGATTCGAGCAGGTGTTGTTTCGCGATAATTCGCTTGTTTGAAGCAATTCCACTCTAATTTTTGACATTCTCTGATATTTGTAACACTTGTCTCAAGGCGTCTCTTAGGCTTAGTAGAGACGGCTGGGCTCAGTTTTTGTTGGATTCGAGCAGGTGTTGTTTCGCGATAATTCGCTTGTTTGAAGCAATTCCACTCTAATTTTTAACATTCTCTGAATTGTGTAACACTTGTCTCAAAGCGTCTCTGAGGCTTAGTAGAGACGGCTGTTAGAGTTTTTGTTGGATTCGAGCAGGTGTTGTTTCGCGATAGTTCGCTTGTTTGAAGCAATTCCACTCTAATTTTTGACACTCTCTGATTATTGTAACACTTGTCTCAAAGCGTCTCTGATGCTTAGTAGAGACGGCTGGTTAGAGTCTTTGTCGGATTCGAGCAGGTGTTTTTTCGCGATAATTCGCTTGTTTGAAGCAATTCCACTCTAATTTTTGACATTCTCTGATATTTGTAACACTTGTCTCAAAGCGTCTCTGATGCTTAGTAGAGACGGCTGGTTAGTTTTTGTTGGATTCGAGCAGGTGTTGTTTCGCGATAATTCGCTTGTTTGAAGCAATTCCACTCTAATTTTTGACATTCTCTGATATTTGTAACACTTGTCTCAAAGCGTCTCTTAGGCTTAGTAGAGACGGCTGGGCTCAAATTTTGTTGGATTCGAGCAGGTGTTGTTTCGCGATAATTCGCTTGTTTGAAGCAATTCCACTCTAATTTTTAACATTCTCTGAATTGTGTAACACTTGTCCCAAAGCGTCTCTGAGGCTTAGTAGAGACGGCTGTTACAGATTTTGTTGGATTCGAGCAGGTGTTGTTTCGCGATAATTCGCTTGTTTGAAGCAATTCCACTCTAATTTTTGACACTCTCTGATAATTGTAACACTTGTCTCAAAGCGTCTCTGATGCTTAGTAGAGACGGCTGGTTAGAGTTTTTGTTGGATTCGAGCAGGTGTTGTTTCGCGATAATTCGCTTGTTTGAAGCAATTCCACTCTAATTTTTGACACTCTCTGATATTTGTAACACTTGTCTCAAAGCGTCTCTGATGCTTAGTAGAGACGGCTGGTTAGAGTTTTTGTTGGATTCGAGCAGGTGTTGTTTCGCGATAATTCGCTTGTTTGAAGCAATTCCACTCTAATTTTTGACATTCTCTGATATTTGTAACACTTGTCTCAAAGCGTCTCTGATGCTTAGTAGAGACGGCTGGTTAGAGTTTAAGTTGGATTCGAGCATGTGTTGTTTCTCGATAATTCGCTTGTTTAAAGCAATTTCACTCTATTTTTTAACATTCTCTGAATTGTGTAACACTTGTCTCAAACCGTCTCTGGGGCTTAGTAGAGACGGCTGGGCACAGTTTTTGTGGGATTCGAGCAGGTGTTGTTTCGCGATAATTCGCTTGTTTGAAGCAATTCCACTCTAATTTTTGACATTCTCTGATATTTGTAACACTTGTCTCAAAGCGTCTCTCAGGCTTAGTAGAGACGGCTGGTTAGAGTTTTTGTTGGATTCGAGCAGGTGTTGTTTCGCGATAATTCGCTTGTTTGAAGCAATTCCACTCTAATTTTTGACATTCTCTGATATTTGTAACACTTGTCTCAAAGCGTCTCTCAGGCTTAGTAGAGACGGCTGGGCACAGTTTTTGTGGGATTCGAGCAGGTGTTGTTTCGCGATAATTCGCTTGTTTGAAGCAATTCCACTCTAATTTTTGACATTCTCTGATATTTGTAACACTTGTCTCAAACCGTCTCTGGGGCTTAGTAGAGACGGCTGGTTAGAGTTTTTGTTGGATTCGAGCAGGTGTTGTTTCGCGATAATTCGCTTGTTTGAAGCAATTCCACTCTAATTTTTGACATTCTCTGATATTTGTAACACTTGTCTCAAAGCGTCTCTCAGGCTTAGTAGAGACGGCTGGTTAGAGCTTTTGTTGGATTCGAGCAGGTGTTGTTTCGCGATAATTCGCTTGTTTAAAGCAATTTCACTCTAATTTTTAACATTCTCTGATTTGTGTAAAACTTGTCTCAAAGCGTCCCTGAGGCTTAGTAGAGGCGGCTGGGCTCAGTTTTTGTTGGATTTGAGCAGGTGTTGTTTCGCGATAATTCGCTCGTTTGAAGCAATTCCACTCTAATTTTTGACATTCTCTGATATTTGTTACACTTGTCTCAAAGCGTCTCTAAGGCTTAGTAGAGACGGCTGGTTAGAGTTTTCGTTGGATTCGAGCAGGTGTTGTTTCGCGATAATTCGCTTGTTTGAAGCAATCCCACTCTAATTTTTGACATTCTCTGATATTTGTAACACTTGTCTCAAACCGTCTCTGGGGCTTAGTAGAGACGGCTGGGCACAGTTTTTGTGGGATTCGAGCAGGTGTTGTTTCGCGATAATTCGCTTGTTTGAAGCAATTCCACTCTAATTTTTGACATTCTCTGATATTTGTAACACTTGTCTCAAACCGTCTCTGGGGCTTAGTAGAGACGGCTGGTTAGAGTTTTTGTTGGATTCGAGCAGGTGTTGTTTCGCGATAATTCGCTTGTTTGAAGCAATTCCAATCTAATTTTTGACATTCTCTGATATTTGTAACACTTGTCTCAAAGCGTCTCTCAGGCTTAGTAGAGACGGCTGGTTAGAGCTTTTGTTGGATTCGAGCAGGTGTTGTTTCGCGATAATTCGCTTGTTTAAAGCAATTTCACTCTAATTTTTAACATTCTCTGATTTGTGTAAAACTTGTCTCAAAGCGTCCCTGAGGCTTAGTAGAGGCGGCTGGGCTCAGTTTTTGTTGGATTTGAGCAGGTGTTGTTTCGCGATAATTCGCTCGTTTGAAGCAATTCCACTCTAATTTTTGACATTCTCTGATATTTGTTACACTTGTCTCAAAGCGTCTCTAAGGCTTAGTAGAGACGGCTGGTTAGAGTTTTCGTTGGATTCGAGCAGGTGTTGTTTCGCGATAATTCGCTTGTTTGAAGCAATCCCACTCTAATTTTTGACACTCTCTGATAATTGTAACACTTGTCTCAAAGCGTCTCTGATGCTTAGTAGAGACGGCCGGTTAGAGTTTTTGTTGGATTCGAGCAGGTGTTGTTTCGCGATAATTCGCTTGTTTGAAGCAATTCCACTCTAATTTTTGACACTCTCTGATATTTGTAACACTTGTCTCAAAGCGTCTCTGATGCTTAGTAGAGACGGCTGGGTACAGTTTTTGTTGGATTCGAGCAGGTGTTGTTTCGCGATAATTCGCTTGTTTGAAGCAATTCCACTCTAATTTTTGACATTCTCTGATATTTGTAACACTTGTCTCAAAGCGTCTCTGATGCTTAGTAGAGACGGCTGGTTAGAGTTTTTGTTGGATTCGAGCAGGTGTTGTTTCGCGATAATTCGCTTGTTTAAAGCAATTTCACTCTATTTTTTAACATTCTCTGAATTGTGTAACACTTGTCTCAAACCGTCTCTGAGGCTTAGTAGAGACGGCTGGGCACAGTTTTTGTGGGATTCGAGCAGGTGTTGTTTCGCGATAATTCGCTTGTTTGAAGCAATTGCACTCTAATTTTTGACATACTCTGATATTTGTAACACTTGTCTCAAAGCGTCTCTGAGGCTTAGTAGAGACGGCTGGTTAGTTTTTGTTGGATTCGAGCAGGTGTTGTTTCGCGATAATTCGCTTGTTTGAAGCAATTCCACTCTAATTTTTGACATTCTCTGATATTTGTAACACTTGTCTCAAAGCGTCTCTTATGCTTAGTAGAGACGGCTGGGCTCAGTTTTTGTTGGATTCGAGCAGGTAATGTTTCGCGATAATTCGCTTGTTTGAAGCAATTCCACTCTAATTTTTAACATTCTCTGAATTGTGTAGCACTTGTCTCAAAGCGTCTCTGAGGCTTAGTAGAGACGGCTGGGCTCAGTTTTTGTTGGATTCGAGCAGGTGTTGTTTCGCGATAATTCGCTTGTTTGAAGCAATTCCACTCTAATTTTTGACACTCTCTGATAATTGTAACACTTGTCTCAAAGCGTCTCTGATGCTTAGTACAGACGGCTGGTTAGAGTTTTTGTTGGATTCGAGCAGGTGTTGTTTCGCGATAATTCGCTTGTTTGAAGCAATTCCACTCTAATTTTTGACACTCTCTGATATTTGTAACACTTGTCTCAAAGCGTCTCTGATGCTTAGTAGAGACGGCTGGTTAGAGTTTTTGTTGGATTCCAGCAGGTGTTGTTTCGCGATAATTCGCTTGTTTGAAGCAATTCCACTCTAATTTGTAACATTCTCTGAATTGTGTAACACTTGATGGTTAGAGTTTTTGTTGGATACGAGCAGGTGTTGTTTCGCGATAATTCGCTTGTTTGAAGCAATTCCACTCTAATTTTTCACATTCTATGATATTTGTAAAATTGTCTCAAAGCGTCTCTGAGGCTAAGTAGAGACGGCTGGTTAGAGTTTTTGTTGGATTCGAGCAGGTGTTGTTTCGCGATAATTCGCTTGTTTGAAGCAATTCCACTCTAATTTTTGACATTCTCTGAATTGTGTAACAGTTGTCTCAAAGCGTCTCTGATGCTTAGTAGAGACGGCTGGTTAGAGTTTTTGTTGGATACGAGCAGGTGTTGTTTCGCGATAATTCGCTTGTTTGAAGCAATACCACTCTAATTTTTCACATTCTATGATATTTGTAAAATTGTCTCAAAGCGTCTCTGAGGCTAAGTAGAGACGGCTGGTTAGAGTTTTTGTTGGATTCGAGCAGGTGTTGTTTCGCGATAATTCGCTTGTTTAAAGAATTTTCACTCTAATTTTTAACATTCTCTGAATTGTGTAACACTTGTCTCAAAGCGTCTCTGAGGCTTAGTAGAGACGGCTGGGCACAGTTTTTGTTGGATTCGAGCAGGTGTTGTTTCGCGATAATTCGCTTGTTTGAAGCAATTCCACTCTAATTTTTGACATTCTCTGATATTTGTAACACTTGTCTCAAAGCGTCTCTGAGGCTTAGTAGAGACGGCTGGTTAGTTTTTGTTGGATTCGAGCAGGTGTTGTTTCGCGATAATTCGCTTGTTTGAACCAATTCCACTCTAATTTTTGACATTCTCTGATTCGTGTAACACTTGTCTCGAAGCGTCTCTGAGGCTTAGTATAGACGGCTGGGCACAGTTTTTGTTGGATTCGAGCAGGTGTTGTTTCGCGATAATTCGCATGTTTGAAGCAATTCCACTCTAATTTTTGACATTCTCTGATATTTGTAACACTTGTCTCAAAGCGTGTCTGATGCTTAGTAGAGACGGCTGGTTAGAGTTTTTGTTGGATTCGAGCAGGTGTTGTTTCGCGATAATTCGCTTGTTTGAAGCAATTCCACTCTAATTTTTGACATTCTCTGATATTTGTAACACTTGTCTCAAAGCGTCTCTGAGGCTTAGTAGAGACGGCTGGGCTCAGTTTTTGTTGGATTCGAGCAGGTGTTGTTTCGCGATAATTTGCTTGTTTGAAGCAATTTCACTCTAGTTTTTAACATTCTCTGAATTGTGTAAGACTTGTCTCAAAGCGTCTCTGAGGCTTAGTAGAGACGGCTGGTTAGAGTTTTTGTTGGATTCGAGCAGGTGTTGTTTGGCGATAATTCGCTTGTTTGAAGCAATTCCACTCTAATTTGTAACATTCTCTGAATTGTGTCACACTTGTCTCAAAGCGTCTCTGAGGCTTAGTAGAGACGGCTGGTTAGAGTTTTTGTTGGATTCGAGCAGGTGTTGTTTCGCGATAATTCGCTTGTTTGAACCAATTCCACTCTAATTTTTAACATTCTCTGAATCGTGTAACACTTGTCTCAAAGCGTCTTTGAGGCTTAGTAGAGACGGCTGGTTAGAGTTTTTGTTGGATTCGAGCAGGTGTTGTTTGGCGATAATTCGCTTGTTTGAAGCAATTCCACTCTAATTTTAACATTCTCTGAATTGTGTAACAGTTGTCTCAAAGCGTCTCTGATGCTTAGTAGAGACGGCGGGTTAGAGTTTTTTTTGGATATGAGCAGGTGTTGTTTCGCGATAATTCGCTTGTTTGAAGCAATTCCACTCTAATTTTTCACATTCTATGATATTTGTAAAATTGTCTCAAAGCGTCTCTGAGGCTAAGTAGAGACGGCTGGTTAGAGTTTTTGTTGGATTCGAGCAGGTGTTGTTTCGCGATAATTCGCTTGTTTAAAGCAATTTCACTCTAATTTTTAACATTCTCTGAATTGTGTAAGACTTGTCTCAAAGCGTCTCTGAGGCTTAGTAGAGACGGCTGGGCACAGTTTTTGTTGGATTCGAGCAGGTGTTGTTTCGCGATAATTCGCTTGTTTGAAGCAATTCCACTCTAATTTTTGACATTCTCTGATATTTGTAACACTTGTCTCAAAGCGTCTCTGAGGCTTAGTAGAGACGGCTGGTTAGTTTTTGTTGGATTCGAGCAGGTGTTGTTTCGCGATAATTCGCTTGTTTGAAGCAATTCCACTCTAATTTTTAACATTCTCTGAATTGTGTAACACTTGTCTCAAAGCGTCTCTGAGGCTTAGTAGAGACGGCTGGTTAGAGTTTTTGTTGGATTCGAGCAGGTGTTGTTTGACGATAATTCGCTTGTTTGAAGCAATTCCACTCTAATTTTTAACATTCTCTGAATTGTGTAACACTTGTCTCAAAGCGTCTCTGAGCGTTAGTAGAGACGGCTGGGCACAGTTTTTGTTGGATCCGAGCAGATGTTGTTTCGCGATAATTCGCTTGTTTAAAGCAATTTCACTCTAATTTTTAACATTCTCTGATTTGTGTAACACTTGTCTCAAAGCGTCTCTGAGGCTTAGCAGAGACGGCTGGGCTCAGTTTTTTTTTTGATTCGAGCAGGTGTTGTTTCGCGATAATTCGCTTGTTTGAAGCAATTCCACTCTAATTTTTAACATTCTCTGAATTGTGTAACACTTGTCTCAAAGCGTCTCTGAGCGTTAGTAGAGACGGCTGGGCACAGTTTTTGTTGGATCCGAGCAGATGTTGTTTCGCGATAATTCGCTTGTTTAAAGCAATTTCACTCTAATTTTTAACATTCTCTGATTTGTGTAACACTTGTCTCAAAGCGTCTCTGAGGCTTAGCAGAGACGGCTGGGCTCAGTTTTTGTTGGATTCGAGCAGGTGTTGTTTCGCGATAATTCGCTTGTTTGAAGCAATTCCACTCTAATTTTTAACATTCTCTGAATTGTGTAACACTTGTCTTAAAGCGTCTCTGAGGCTTAGTAGAGACGGCTGGTTAGAGTTTTTGTTGGATTCGAGCAGGTGTTGTTTTGCGATAATTCGCTTGTTTGAAGCAATTCCACTCTAATTTTTAACATTCT
Organism: Tenodera sinensis; assembly: GCA_030765045.1. NCBI lineage: Eukaryota > Metazoa > Arthropoda > Insecta > Mantodea > Mantidae > Tenodera > Tenodera sinensis. Next base: position 213,293,555 of record CM060964.1, on the reverse strand, counting down.
CTGAACTGTGTAACACTTGTCTCAAAGCGTCTCTGAGGCTTAGTAGAGACGGCTGGGCACAGTTTTTGTTGGATTCGAGCAGGTGTTGTTTCGCGATAATTCGCTTGTTTGAAGCAATTCCACTCTAATTTGTAGCATTCTCTGAATTGTGTAACACTTGATGGTTAGAGTTTTTGTTGGATACGAGCAGGTGTTGTTTCGCGATAATTCGCTTGTTTGAAGCAATTCCACTCTAATTTTTCACATTCTATGAAATTTGTAAAATTGTCTCAAAGCGTCTCTGAGGCTAAGTAGAGACGGCTGGTTAGAGTTTTTGTTGGATTCGAGCAGGTGTTGTTTCGCGATAATTCGCTTGTCTGAAGCAATTCCACTCTAATTTTTGACATTCTCTGAATTGTGTAACAGTTGTCTCAAAGCGTCTCTGATGCTTAGTAGAGACGGCTGGTTAGAGTTTTTGTTGGATACGAGCAGGTGTTGTTTCGCGATAATTCGCTTGTTTGAAGCAATTCCACTCTAATTTTTAACATTTTCTGAATTGTGTAACACTTGTCTCAAAGCGTCTCTGAGGCTTAGTAGAGACGGCTGGTTAGAGTTTTTGTTGGATTCGAGCAGGTGTTGTTTGGCGATAATTCGCTTGTTTGAAGCAATTCCACTCTAATTTGTAACATTCTCTGAATTGTGTAACACTTGATGAATAGAGTTTTTGTTGGATACGAGCAGGTGTTGTTTCGCGATAATTCGCTTGTTTGAAGCAATTCCACTCTAATTTTTCACATTCTATGAAATTTGTAAAATTGTCTCAAAGCGTCTCTGAGGCTAAGTAGAGACGGCTGGTTAGAGTTTTTGTTGGATTCGAGCAGGTGTTGTTTCGCGATAATTCGCTTGTTTGAAGCAATTCCACTCTAATTTTTGACATTCTCTGAATTGTGTAACAGTTGTCTCAAAGCGTCTCTGATGCTTAGTAGAGACGGCTGGTTAGAGTTTTTGTTGGATTCGAGCAGGTGTTGTTTCGCGATAATTCGCTTGTTTAAAGCAATTTCACTCTAATTTTTAACATTCTCTGAATAGTGTAACACTTGTCTCAAAGCGTCTCTGAGGCTTAGTAGAGACGGCTGGGCACAGTTTTTGTTGGATTCGAGCAGCTGTTGTTTCGCGATAATTCGCTTGTTTGAAGCAATTCCACTCTAATTTTTGACATTCTCTGATATTTGTAACACTTGTCTCAAAGCGTCTCTGAGGCTTAGTAGAGACGGCTGGTTAGTTTTTGTTGGATTCGAGCAGGTGTTGTTTCGCGATAATTCGCTTGTTTGAACCAATTCCACTCTAATTTTTGACATTCTCTGATATTTGTAACACTTGTCTCAAAGCGTCTCTGAGGCTTAGTAGAGACGGCTGGGCTCAGTTTTTGTTGGATTCGAGCAGGTGTTGTTTGGCGATAATTCGCTTATTTGAAGCAATTCCACTCTAATTTGTAACATTCTCTGAATTGTGTAACACTTGTCTCAAAGCGTCTCTGAGGCACAGACGGTTGGGCACAGTTTTTGTTGGATTCGAGCAGCTGTTGTTTCGCGATAATTCGCTTGTTTGAAGCAATTCCACTCAAATTTTTGACATTCTCTGATATTTGTAACACTTGTCTCAAAGCGTCTCTGAGGCTTAGTAGAGACGGCTGGTTAGTTTTTGTTGGATTCGAGCAGGTGTTGTTTCGCGATAATTCGCTTGTTTGAACCAATTCCACTCTAATTTTTGACATTCTCTGATATTTGTAACACTTGTCTCAAAGCGTCTCTGAGGCTTAGTATAGACGGCTGGGCACAGTTTTTGTTGGATTCGAGCAGGTGTTGTTTCGCGATAATTCGCATGTTTGAAGCAATTCCGCTCTAATTTTTGACATTCTCTGATATTTGTAACACTTGTCTCAAAGCGTCTCTGATGCTTAGTAGAGACGGCTGGTTAGAGTTTTTGTTGGATTCGAGCAGGTGTTGTTTCGCGATAATTCGCTTGTTTGAAGCAATTCCACTCTAATTTTTGACATTCTCTGATATTTGTAACACTTGTCTCAAAGCGTCTCTGAGGCTTAGTAGAGACGGCTGGGCTCAGTTTTTGTTGGATTCGAGCAGGTGTTGTTTCGCGATAATTTGCTTGTTTGAAGCAATTCCACTCTAATTTTTAACATTCTCTGAATTGTGTAACACTTGTCTCAAAGCGTCTCTGAGGCTTAGTAGAGACGGCTGTTAGAGTTTTGTTGGATTCGAGCAGGTGTTGTTTCGCGATAATTCGCTTGTTTGAAGGAATTCCACTCTAATTTTTGACACTCTCTGATAATTGTAACACTTGTCTCAAAGCGTCTCTGATGCTTAGTAGAGACGGCTGGTTAGAGTTTTTGTTGGATTCGAGCAGGTGTTGTTTCGCGATAATTCGCTTGTTTGAAGCAATTCCACTCTAATTTTTGACATTCTCTGATATTTGTAACACTTGTCTCAAAGCGTCTCTGATGCTTAGTAGAGACGGCTGGTTAGAGTTTTTGTTGGATTCGAGCAGGTGTTGTTTCTCGATAATTCGCTTGTTTAAAGCAATTTCACTCTATTTTTTAACATTCTCTGAATTGTGTAACACTTGTCTCAAACCGTCTCTGAGGCTTAGTAGAGACGGCTGGGCACAGTTTTTGTGGGATTCGAGCAGGTGTTGTTTCGCGATAATTCGCTTGTTTGAAGCAATTCCACTCTAATTTTTGACATTCTCTGATATTTGTAGCACTTGTCTCAAAGCGTCTCTGAGGCTTAGTAGAGACGGCTGGTTAGAGCGTTTGTTGGATTCGAGCAGGTGTTGTTTCGCGATAATTCGCTTGTTTGATGCAATTCCACTCTAATTTTTAACATTCTCTGAATTGTGTAACACTTGTCTCAAAGCGTCTCTGAGGCTTAGTAGAGACGGCTGGGTACAGTTTTTGTTGGATCCCAGCAGGTGTTGTTTCGCGATAATTCGCTTGTTTAAAGCAATTTCACTCTAATTTTTAACATTCTCTAATTTGTGTAACACTTGTCTCAAAGCGTCTCTGAGGCTTAGTAGAGACGGCTGGGCTCAGTTTTTGTTGGATTCGAGCAGGTGTTGTTTCGCGATAATTCGCTTGTTTGAAGCAATTCCACCCTAATTTTTGACATTCTTTGATATTTGTAACACTTGTCTCAAAGCGTCTCTAAGGCTTAGTAGAGACGGCTGGTTAGAGTTTTTGTTGGATTCGAGCAGGTGTTGTTTCGCGATAATTCGCTTGTTTGAAGCAATTCCACTCTAATTTTTAACATTCTCTGAATTGTGTAACACTTGTCTCAAAGCGTCTCTGAGGCTTAGTAGAGACGGCTGGTTAGAGTTTTTGTTGGATTCGAGCAGGTGTTGTTTGGCGATAATTCGCTTGTTTGAAGCAATTCCACTCTAATTTGTAACATTCTCTGAATTGTGTAACACTTGATGGTTAGAGTTTTTGTTGGATACGAGCAGGTGTTGTTTCGCGATAATTCGCTTGTTTGAAGCAATTCCACTCTAATTTTTCACATTCTCTGATATTTGTAACACTTGTCTCAAAGCGTCTCTGATGCTTAGTAGAGACGGCTGGTTAGAGTTTTTCTTGGATTCGAGCAGGTGTTATTTCTCGATAATTCGCCTGTTTAAAGCAATTTCACTCTATTTTTTAAAATTCTCTGAATTGTGTAACACTTTTCTCAAACCGTCTCTGAGGCTTAGTAGAGACGGCTGGGCACAGTTTTTGTGGGATTCGAGCAGGTGTTGTTTCGCGATAATTCGCTTGTTTGAAGCAATTCCACTCTAATTTTTGACATTCTCTGATATTTGTAACACTTGTCTCAAAGCGTCTCTGAGGCTTAGTAGAGACGGCTGGTTAGAGCTTTTGTTGGATTCGAGCAGGTGTTGTTTCGCGATAATTCGCTTGTTTGATGCAATTCCACTCTAATTTTTAACATTCTCTGAATTGTGTAACACTTGTCTCAAAGCGTCTCTGAGGCTTAGTAGAGACGGCTGGGTACAGTTTTTGTTGGATCCGAGCAGGTGTTGTTTCGCGATAATTCGCTTGTTTAAAGCAATTTCACTCTAATTTTTAACATTCTCTAATTTGTGTAACACTTGTCTCAAAGCGTCTCTGAGGCTTAGTAGAGACGGCTGGGCTCAGTTTTTGTTGGATTCGAGCAGGTGTTGTTTCGCGATAATTCGCTTGTTTGAAGCAATTCCACCCTAATTTTTGACATTCTCTGATATTTGTAACACTTGTCTCAAAGCGTCTCTAAGGCTTAGTAGAGACGGCTGGTTAGAGTTTTTGTTGGATTCGAGCAGGTGTTGTTTCGCGATAATTCGCTTGTTTGAAGCAATTCCACTCTAATTTTTAACATTCTCTGAATTGTGTAACACTTGTCTCAAAGCGTCTCTGAGGCTTAGTAGAGACGGCTGGTTAGAGTTTTTGTTGGATTCGAGCAGGTGTTGTTTGGCGATAATTCGCTTGTTTGAAGCAATTCCACTCTAATTTGTAACATTCTCTGAATTGTGTAACACTTGATGGTTAGAGTTTTTGTTGGATACGAGCAGGTGTTGTTTCGCGATAATTCGCTTGTTTGAACCAATTCCACTCTAATTTTTGACATTCTCTGATATTTGTAACACTTGTCTCAAAGCGTCTCTGAGGCTTAGTAGAGACGGCTGGGCTCAGTTTTTGTTGGATTCGAGCAGGTGTTGTTTCGCGATAATTCGCTTATTTGAAGCAATTCCACTCTAATTTGTAACATTCTCTGAATTGTGTAACACTTGTCTCAAAGCGTCTCTGAGGCACAGACGGTTGGGCACAGTTTTTGTTGGATTCGAGCAGGTGTTGTTTCGCGATAATTCGCTTGTTTAAAGCAATTTCACTCTAATTTTTAACATTCTCTGATTCGTGTAACACTTGTCTCAAAGCGTCTCTGAGGCTTAGTATAGACGGCTGGGCACAGTTTTTGTTGGATTCGAGCAGGTGTTGTTTCGCGATAATTCGCATGTTTGAAGCAACTCCACTCTAATTTTTGACATTCTCTGATATTTGTAACACTTGTCTCAAAGCGTCTCTGATGCTTAGTAGAGACGGCTGGTTAGAGTTTTTGTTGGATTCGAGCAGGTGTTGTTTCGCGATAATTCGCTTGTCTGAAGCAATTCCACTCTAATTTTTGACATTCTCTGATATTTGTAACACTTGTCTCAAAGCGTCTCTGAGGCTTAGTAGAGACGGCTGGGCTCAGTTTTTGTTGGATTCGAGCAGGTGTTGTTTCGCGATAATTCGCTTGTTTGAAGCAATTCCACTCAAATTTTTAACATTCTCTGAATTGTGTAACACTTGCCTCAAAGCGTCTCATAGGCTTAGTAGAGACGGCTGTTAGAGTTTTGTTGGATTCGAGCAGGTGTTGTTTCGCGATAATTCGCTTGTTTGAAGGAATTCCACTCTAATTTTTGACACTCTCTGATAATTGTAACACTTGTCTCAAAGCGTCTCTGATGCTTAGTAGAGACGGCTGGTTAGAGTTCTTGTTGGATTCGAGCAGGTGTTGTTTGGCGATAATTCGCTTGTTTGAAGCAATTCCACTCTAATTTGTAACATTCTCTGAATTGTGTAAAACTTGATGGTTAGAGTTTTTGTTGGATACGACCAGGTGTTGTTTCGCGAGAATTCGCTTGTTTGAAGCAAATCCACTCTAATTTTTAACATTCTCTGAATTGTGTAACACTTGTCTCAAAGCGTCTCTGAGGCTTAGTAGAGACGGCTGGTTAGAGTTTTTGTTGGATTCGAGCAGGTGTTGTTTGGCGATAATTCGCTTGTTTGAAGCAATTCCACTCTAATTTGTAACATTCTCTGAATTGTGTAACACTTGATGGTTAGAGTTTTTGTTGGATACGAGCAGGTGTTGTTTCGCGATAATTCGCTTGTTTGAAGCAATTCCACTCTAATTTTTCACATTCTATGGTATTTGTAAAATTGTCTCAAAGCGTCTCTGAGGCTATGTAGAGACGGCTGGTTAGAGTTTTTGTTGGATTCGAGCAGGTGTTGTTTCGCGATAATTCGCTTGTTTGAAGCAATTCCACTCTAATTTTTGACATTCTCTGAATTGTGTAACAGTTGTCTCAAAGCGTCTCTGATGCTTAGTAGAGACGGCTGGTTAGAGTTTTTGTTGGATACGAGCAGGTGTTGTTTCGCGATAATTCGCTTGTTTGAAGCAATGCCACTCTAATTTTTCACATTCTATGATATTTGTAAAATTGTCTCAAAGCGTCTCTGAGGCTAAGTGGAGACGGCTGGTTAGAGTTTTTGTTGGATTCGAGGAGGTGTTGTTTCGCGATAATTCGCTTGTTTAAAGCAATTTCACTCTAATTTTTAACATTCTCTGAATTTTGTAACACTTGTCTCAAAGCGTCTCTGAGGCTTAGTAGAGACGGCTGGGCACAGTTTTTGATGGATTCGAGCAGGTGTTGTTTCGCGATAATTCGCTTGTTTGAAGCAATTCCACTCTAATTTTTGACATTCTCTGATATTTGTAACACTTGTCTCAAAGCGTCTCTGAGGCTTAGTAGAGACGGCTGGTTAGTTTTTGTTGGATTCGAGCAGGTGTTGTTTCGCGATAATTCGCTTGTTTGAACCAATTCCACTCTAATTTTTGACATTCTCTGATATTTGTAACACTTATCTCAAAGCGTCTCTGAGGCTTAGTAGAGACGGCTGGGCTCAGTTTTTGTTGGATTCGAGCAGGTGTTGTTTCGCGATAATTCGCTTATTTGAAGCAATTCCACTCTAATTTGTAACATTCTCTGAATTGTGTAACACTTGTCTCAAAGCGTCTCTGAGGCACACACGGTTGGGCACAGTTTTTGTTGGATTCGAGCAGGTGTTGTTTCTCGATAATTCGCTTGTTTAAAGCAATTTCACTCTATTTTTTAACATTCTCTGAATTGTGTAACACTTTTCTCAAACCGTCTCTGAGGCTTAGTAGAGACGGCTGGGCACAGTTTTTGTGGGATTCGAGCAGGTGTTGTTTCGCGATAATTCGCTTGTTTGAAGCAATTCCACTCTAATTTTTGACATTCTCTGATATTTGTAACACTTGTCTCAAAGCGTCTCTGAGGCTTAGTAGAGACGGCTGGTTAGAGCGTTTGTTGGATTCGAGCAGGTGTTGTTTCGCGATAATTCGCTTGTTTGATGCAATTCCACTCTAATTTTTAACATTCTCTGAATTGTGTAACACTTGTCTCAAAGCGTCTCTGATGCTTAGTAGAGACGGCTGGTTAGAGTTTTTGTTGGATACGAGCAGGTGTTGTTTCGCGATAATTCGCTTGTTTGAAGCAATGCCACTCTAATTTTTCACATTCTATGGTATTTGCAAAATTGTCTCAAAGCGTCTCTGAGGCTAAGTAGAGACGGCTGGTTAGAGTTTTTGTTGGATTCGAGCAGGTGTTGTTTCGCGATAATTCGCTTGTTTGAAGCAATTCCACTCTAATTTTTGACATTCTCTGAATTGTGTAACAGTTGTCTCAAAGCGTCTCTGATGCTTAGTAGAGACGGCTGGTTAGAGTTTTTGTTGGATACGAGCAGGTGTTGTTTCGCGATAATTCGCTTGTTTGAAGCAATGCCACTCTAATTTTTCACATTCTATGATATTTGTAAAATTGTCTCAAAGCGTCTCTGAGGCTAAGTGGAGACGGCTGGTTAGAGTTTTTGTTGGATTCGAGGAGGTGTTGTTTCGCGATAATTCGCTTGTTTAAAGCAATTTCACTCTAATTTTTAACATTCTCTGAATTGTGTAACACTTGTCTCAAAGCGTCTCTGAGGCTTAGTAGAGACGGCTGGGCACAGTTTTTGATGGATTCGAGCAGGTGTTGTTTCGCGATAATTCGCTTATTTGAAGCAATTCCACTCTAATTTTTGACATTCTCTGATATTTGTAACACTTGTCTCAAAGCGTCTCTGAGGCTTAGTAGAGACGGCTGGTTAGTTTTTGTTGGATTCGAGCAGGTGTTGTTTCGCGATAATTCGCTTGTTTGAACCAATTCCACTCTAATTTTTGACATTCTCTGATATTTGTAACACTTATCTCAAAGCGTCTCTGAGGCTTAGTAGAGACGGCTGGGCTCAGTTTTTGTTGGATTCGAGCAGGTGTTGTTTCGCGATAATTCGCTTATTTGAAGCAATTCCACTCTAATTTGTAATATTCTCTGAATTGTGTAACACTTGTCTCAAAGCGTCTCTGAGGCACACACGGTTGGGCACAGTTTTTGTTGGATTCGAGCAGGTGTTGTTTCTCGATAATTCGCTTGTTTAAAGCAATTTCACTCTATTTTTTAACATTCTCCGAATTGTGTAACACTTTTCTCAAACCGTCTCTGAGGCTTAGTAGAGACGGCTGGGCACAGTTTTTGTGGGATTCGAGCAGGTGTTGTTTCGCGATAATTCGCTTGTTTGAAGCAATTCCACTCTAATTTTTGACATTCTCTGATATTTGTAACACTTGTCTCAAAGCGTCTCTGAGGCTTAGTAGAGACGGCTGGTTAGAGCGTTTGTTGGATTCGAGCAGGTGTTGTTTCGCGATAATTCGCTTGTTTGTTGCAATTCCACTCTAATTTTTAACATTCTCTGAATTGTGTAACACTTGTCTCAAAGCGTCTCTGAGGCTTAGTAGAGACGCCTGGGTACAGTTTTTGTTGGATCCGAGCAGGTGTTGTTTCGCGATAATTCGCTTGTTTAAAGCAATTTCACTCTAATTTTTAACATTCTCTAATTTGTGTAACACTTGTCTCAAAGCGTCTCTGAGGCTTAGTAGAGACGGCTGGGTACAGTTTTTGTTAGATCCGAGCAGGTGTTGTTTCGCGATAATTCGCTTGTTTGAAGCAATTCCACTCTAATTTTTGACATTCTCTGATATTTGTAACACTTGTCTCAAAGCGTCTCTGAGGCTTAGTAGAGACGGCTGGTTCGAGCTTTTGTTGGATTCTAGCAGGTGTTGTTTCGCGATAATTCGCTTGTTTGATGCAATTCCACTCTAATTTTTAACATTCTCTGAATTGTGTAACACTTGTCTCAAAGCGTCTCTGAGGCTTAGTAGAGACGGCTGGGTACAGTTTTTGTTGGATCCGAGCAGGTGTTGTTTCGCGATAATTCGCTTGTTTAAAGCAATTTCACTCTAATTTTTAACATTCTCTAATTTGTGTAACACTTGTCTCAAAGCGTCTCTGAGGCTTAGTAGAGACGGCTGGGCTCAGTTTTTGTTGGATTCGAGCAGGTGTTGTTTCGCGATAATTCGCTTGTTTGAAGCAATTCCACCCTAATTTTTGACATTCTCTGATATTTGTAACACTTGTCTCAAAGCGTCTCTGAGGCTTAGTAGAGACGGCTGGTTAGACTTTTTGTTGGATTCGAGCAGGTGTTGTTTCGCGATAATTCGCTTGTTTGAAGCAATTCCACTCTAATTTTTAACATTCTCTGAATTGTGTAACACTTGTTTCAAAGCGTCTCTGAGGCTTAGTAGAGACGGCTGGTTGGAGTTTTTGTTGGATTCGAGCAGGTGTTGTTTGGCGATAATTCGCTTGTTTGAAGCAATTCCACTCTAATTTGTAACATTCTCTGAATTGTGTAACACTTGATGGTTAGAGTTTTTGTTGGATACGAGCAGGTGTTGTTTCGCGACAATTCGCTTGTTTGAAGCAATTCCACTCTAATTTTTCACATTCTATGATATTTGTAAAATTGACTCAAAGCGTCTCTGAGGCTAAGTAGAGACGGCTGGTTAGAGTTTTTGTTGGATTCGAGCAGGTGTTGTTTCGCGATAATTCGCTTGTTTGAAGCAATTCCACTCTAATTTTTGACATTCTCTGAATTGTGTAACAGTTGTCTCAAAGCGTCTCTGATGCTTAGTAGAGACGGCTGGTTAGAGTTTTTGTTGGATACGAGCAGGTGTTGTTTCGCGATAATTCGCTTGTTTGAAGCAATTCCACTCTAATTTTTCACATTCTATGATATTTGTAAAATTGTCTCAAAGCGTCTCTGAGGCTAAGTAGAGACGGCTGGTTAGAGTTTTTGTTGGATTCGAGCAGGTGTTGTTTCGCGATAATTCGCTTGTTTAAAGCAATTTCACTCTAATTTTTAACATTCTCTGAATTGTGTAACACTTGTCTCAAAGCGTCTCTGAGGCTTAGTAGAGACGGCTGGGCACAGTTTTTGTTGGATTCGAGCAGGTGTTGTTTCGCGATAATTCGCTTGTTTGAAGCAATTCCACTCTAATTTTTGACATTCTCTGATATTTGTAACACTTGTCTCAAAGCGTCTCTGAGGCTTAGTAGAGACGGCTGGTTAGTTTTTGTTGGATTCGAGCAGGTGTTGTTTCGCGATAATTCGCTTGTTTGAACCAATTCCACTCTAATTTTTGACATTCTCTGATATTTGTAACACTTGTCTCAAAGCGTCTCTGAGGCTTAGTAGAGACGGCTGGGCTCAGTTTTTGTTGGATTCGAGCAGGTGTTGTTTGGCGATAATTCGCTTATTTGAAGCAATTCCACTCTAATTTGTAACATTCTCTGAATTGTGTAACACTTGTCTCAAAGCGTCTCTGAGGCACAGACGGTTGGGCAAAGTTTTTGTTGGATTCGAGCAGGTGCTGTTTCGCGATAATTCGCTTGTTTAAAGCAATTTCACTCTAATTTTTAACATTCTCTGATTCGTGTAACACTTGTCTCAAAGCGTCTCTGAGGCTTAGTATAGACGGCTGGGCACAGATTTTGTTGGATTCGAGCAGGTGTTGTTTCGCGATAATTCGCATGTTTGAAGCAATTCCGATCTAATTTTTGACATTCTCTGATATTTGTAACACTTGTCTCAAAGCGTCTCTGATGCTTAGTAGAGACGGCTGGTTAGAGTTTTTGTTGGATTCGAGCAGGTGTTGTTTCGCGATAATTCGCTTGTTTGAAGCAATTCCACTCTAATTTTTGACATTCTCTGATATTTGTAACACTTGTCTCAAAGCGTCTCTGAGGCTTAGTAGAGACGGCTGGGCTCAGTTTTTGTTGGATTCGAGCAGGAGTTATTTCGCGATAATTCGCTTGTTTGAAGCAATTCCACTCTAATTTTTAACATTCTCTGAATTGTGTAACACTTGTCTCAAAGCGTCTCTGAGGCTTAGTAGAGACGGCTGTTAGAGTTTTGTTGGATTCGAGCAGGTGTTGTTTCGCGATAATTCGCTTGTTTGAAGGAATTCCACTCTAATTTTTGACACTCTCTGATAATTGTAACACTTGTCTCAAAGCGTCTCTGATGCTTAGTAGAGACGGCTGGTTAGAGTTTTTGTTGGATTCGAGCAGGTGTTGTTTCGCGATAATTCGCTTGTTTGAAGCAATTCCACTCTAATTTTTGACACTCTCTGATATTTGTAACACTTGTCTCAAAGCGTCTCTGATGCTTAGTAGAGACGGGTGGTTAGAGTTTTTGTTGGATTCGGGCAGGTGTTGTTTCGCAATAATTCGATTGTTTGAAGCAATTCCACTCTAATTTTTGACATTCTCTGATATTTGTAACACTTGTCTGAAAGCGTCTCTGATGCTTAGTAGAGACGGCTGGTTAGAGTTTTTGTTGGATTCGAGCAGGTGTTGTTTCGCGATAATTCGCTTGTTTGAAGCAATTCCACTCTAATTTTTGACATTCTCTGATATTTGTAACACTTGTCTCAAAGCGTCTCTGAGGCTTAGTAGAGACGGCTGGTTAGAGCTTTTGTTGGATTCTAGCAGGTGTTGTTTCGCGATAATTCGCTTGTTTGATGCAATTCCACTTTAATTTTTAACATTCTCTGAATTGTGTAACACTTGTCTCAAAGCGTCTCTGAGGCTTAGTAGAGACGGCTGGGTACAGTTTTTGTTGGATCCGAGCAGGTGTTGTTTCGCGATAATTCGCTTGTTTAAAGCAATTTCACTCTAATTTTTAACATTCTCTAATTTGTGTAACACTTGTCTCAAAGCGTCTCTGAGGCTTAGTAGAGACGGCTGGGCTCAGTTTTTGTTGGATTCGAGCAGGTGTTGTTTCGCGATAATTCGCTTGTTTGAAGCAATTCCACCCTAATTTTTGACATTCTCTGATATTTGTAACACTTGTCTCAAAGCGTCTCTAAGGCTTAGTAGAGACGGCTGGTTAGACTTTTTGTTGGATTCGAGCAGGTGTTGTTTCGCGATAATTCGCTTGTTTGAAGCAATTCCACTCTAATTTTTAACATTCTCTGAATTGTGTAACACTTGTTTCAAAGCGTCTCTGAGGCTTAGTAGAGACGGCTGGTTAGAGTTTTTGTTGGATTCGAGCAGGTGTTGTTTGGCGATAATTCGCTTGTTTGAAGCAATTCCACTCTAATTTGTAACATTCTCTGAATTGTGTAACACTTGATGGTTAGAGTTTTTGTTGGATACGAGCAGGTGTTGTTTCGCGACAATTCGCTTGTTTGAAGCAATTCCACTCTAATTTTTCACATTCTATGATATTTGTAAAATTGTCTCAAAGCGTCTCTGAGGCTAAGTAGAGACGGCTGGTTAGAGTTTTTGTTGGATTCGAGCAGGTGTTGTTTCGCGATAATTCGCTTGTTTGAAGCAATTCCACTCTAATTTTTAACATTCTCTGAATTGTGTAACAGTTGTCTCAAAGCGTCTCTGATGCTTAGTAGAGACGGCTGGTTAGAGTTTTTGTTGGATACGAGCAGGTGTTGTTTCGCGATAATTCGCTTGTTTGAAGCAATTCCACTCTAATTTTTCACATTCTATGATATTTGCAAAATTGTCTCAAACCGTCTCTGAGGCTAAGTAGAGACGGCTGGTTAGAGTTTTTGTTGGATTCGAGCAGGTGTTGTTTCGCGATAATTCGCTTGTTTAAAGCAATTCCACTCTAATTTTTAACATTGTCTGAATTGTGTAACACTTGTCTCAAAGCGTCTCTGAGGCTTAGTAGAGACGGCTGGGCACAGTTTTTGTTGGATTCGAGCAGGTGTTGTTTCGCGATAATTCGCTTGTTTGAAGCAATTCCACTCTAATTTTTGACATTCTCTGATATTTGTAACACTTGTCTCAAAGCGTCTCTGAGGCTTAGTAGAGACGGCTGGTTAGTTTTTGTTGGATTCGAGCAGGTGTTGTTTCGCGATAATTCGCTTGTTTGAACCAATTCCACTCTAATTTTTGACATTCTCTGATATTTGTAACACTTGTCTCAAAGCGTCTCTGAGGCTTAGTAGAGACGGCTGGGCTCAGTTTTTGTTGGATTCGAGCAGGTGTTGTTTGGCGATAATTCGCTTATTTGAAGCAATTCCACTCTAATTTGTAACATTCTCTGAATTGTGTAACACTTGTCTCAAAGCGTCTCTGAGGCACAGACGGTTGGGAAAAGTTTTTGTTGGATTCGAGCAGGTGTTGTTTCGCGATAATTCGCTTGTTTAAAGCAATTTCACTCTAATTTTTAACATTCTCTGATTCGTGTAACACTTGTCTCAAAGCGTCTCTGAGGCTTAGTATAGACGGCTGGGCACAGTTTTTGTTGGATTCGAGCAGGTGTTGTTTCGCGATAATTCGCATGTTTGAAGCAATTCCACTCTAATTTTTGACATTCTCTGATATTTGTAACACTTGCCTCAAAGCGTCTCTGATGCTTAGTAGAGACGGCTGGTTAGAGTTTTTGTTGGATTCGAGCAGGTGTTGTTTCGCGATAATTCGCTTGTTTGAAGCAATTCCACTCTAATTTTTGACATTCTCTGATATTTGTAACACTTGTCTCAAAGCGTCTCTGAGGCTTAGTAGAGACGGCTGGGCTCAGTTTTTGTTGGATTCGAGCAGGTGTTGTTTCGCGATAATTCGCTTGTTTGAAGCAATTCCACTCTAATTTTTAACATTCTCTGAATTGTGTAACACTTGTCTCAAAGCGTCTCTGAGGCTTAGTAGAGACGGCTGTTAGAGTTTTGTTGGATTCGAGCAGGTGTTGTTTCGCGATAATTCGCTTGTTTGAAGGAATTCCACTCTAATTTTTGACACTCTCTGATAATTGTAACACTTGTCTCAAAGCGTCTCTGATGCTTAGTAGAGAGGGCTGGTTGGAGTTTTTGTTGGATTCGAGCAGGTGTTGTTTCGCGATAATTCGCTTGTTTGAAGCAATTCCACTCTAATTTTTGACATTCTCTGATATTTGTAACACTTGTCTCAAAGCGTCTCTGAGGCTTAGTAGAGACGGCTGGTTAGAGCGTTTGTTGGATTCGAGCAGGTGTTGTTTCGCGATAATTCGCTTGTTTGATGCAATTCCACTCTAATTTTTAACATTCTCTGAATTGTGTAACACTTGTCTCAAAGCGTCTCTGAGGCTTAGTAGAGACGGCTGGGTACAGTTTTTGTTGGATCCGAGCAGGTGTTGTTTCGCGATAATTCGCTTGTTTGAAGCAATTCCACTCTAATTTTTGACACTCTCTGATATTTGTAACACTTGTCTCAAAGCGTCTCTGATGCTTAGTAGAGACGGGTGGTTAGAGTTTTTGTTGGATTCGGGCAGGTGTTGTTTCGCAATAATTCGATTGTTTGAAGCAATTCCACTCTAATTTTTGACATTCTCTGATATTTGTAACACTTGTCTGAAAGCGTCTCTGATGCTTAGTAGAGACGGCTGGTTAGAGTTTTTGTTGGATTCGAGCAGGTGTTGTTTCGCGATAATTCGCTTGTTTGAAGCAATTCCACTCTAATTTTTGACATTCTCTGATATTTGTAACACTTGTCTCAAAGCGTTTCTGAGGCTTAGTAGAGACGGCTGGTTAGAGCGTTTGTTGGATTCGAGCAGGTGTTGTTTCGCGATAATTCGCTTGTTTGAAGCAATTCCACTCTAATTTTTAACATTCTCTGAATTGTGTAACACTTGTCTCAAAGCGTCTCTGAGGCTTAGTAGAGACGGCTGTTAGAGTTTTGTTGGATTCGAGCAGGTGTTGTTTCGCGATAATTCGCTTGTTTGAAGGAATTCCACTCTAATTTTTGACACTCTCTGATAATTGTAACACTTGTCTCAAAGCGTCTCTGATGCTTAGTAGAGAGGGCTGGTTGGAGTTTTTGTTGGATTCGAGCAGGTGTTGTTTCGCGATAATTCGCTTGTTTGAAGCAATTCCACTCTAATTTTTGACATTCTCTGATATTTGTAACACTTGTCTCAAAGCGTCTCTGAGGCTTAGTAGAGACGGCTGGTTAGAGCGTTTGTTGGATTCGAGCAGGTGTTGTTTCGCGATAATTCGCTTGTTTGATGCAATTCCACTCTAATTTTTAACATTCTCTGAATTGTGTAACACTTGTCTCAAAGCGTCTCTGAGGCTTAGTAGAGACGGCTGGGTACAGTTTTTGTTGGATCCGAGCAGGTGTTGTTTCGCGATAATTCGCTTGTTTAAAGCAATTTCACTCTAATTTTTAACATTCTCTAATTTGTGTAACACTTGTCTCAAAGCGTCTCTGAGGCTTAGTAGAGACGGCTGGGTACAGTTTTTGTTGGATCCGAGCAGGTGTTGTTTCGCGATAATTCGCTTGTTTGAAGCAATTCCACTCTAATTTTTGACATTCTCTGATATTTGTAACACTTGTCTCAAAGCGTCTCTGAGGCTTAGTAGAGACGGCTGGTTAGAGCTTTTGTTGGATTCTAGCAGGTGTTGTTTCGCGATAATTCGCTTGTTTGATGCAATTCCACTCTAATTTTTAACATTCTCTGAATTGTGTAACACTTGTCTCAAAGCGTCTCTGAGGCTTAGTAGAGACGGCTGGGTACAGTTTTTGTTGGATCCGAGCAGGTGTTGTTTCGCGATAATTCGCTTGTTTAAAGCAATTTCACTCTAATTTTTAACATTCTCTAATTTGTGTAACACTTGTCTCAAAGCGTCTCTGAGGCTTAGTAGAGACGGCTGGGCTCAGTTTTTGTTGGATTCGAGCAGGTGTTGTTTCGCGATAATTCGCTTGTTTGAAGCAATTCCACCCTAATTTTTGACATTCTCTGATATTTGTAACACTTGTCTCAAAGCGTCTCTAAGGCTTAGTAGAGACGGCTGGTTAGACTTTTTGTTGGATTCGAGCAGGTGTTGTTTCGCGATAATTCGCTTGTTTGAAGCAATTCCACTCTAATTTTTAACATTCTCTGAATTGTGTAACACTTGTTTCAAAGCGTCTCTGAGGCTTAGTAGAGACGGCTGGTTAGAGTTTTTGTTGGATTCGAGCAGGTGTTGTTTGGCGATAATTCGCTTGTTTGAAGCAATTCCACTCTAATTTGTAACATTCTCTGAATTGTGTAACACTTGATGGTTAGAGTTTTTGTTGGATTCGAGCAGGTGTTGTTTCGCGATAATTCGCTTGTTTGAAGCAATTCCACTCTAATTTTTGACATTCTCTGAATTGTGTAACAGTTGTCTCAAAGCGTCTCTGATGCTTAGTAGAGACGGCTGGTTAGAGTTTTTGTTGGATACGAGCAGGTGTTGTTTCGCGAAAATTCGCTTGTTTGAAGCAATTCCACTCTAATTTTTCACATTCTATGATATTTGTAAAATTGTCTCAAACCGTCTCTGAGGCTAGGTAGAGACGGCTGGTTAGAGCTTTTGTTGGATTCGAGCAGGTGTTGTTTCGCGATAATTCGCTAGTTTGATGCAATTCCACTCTAATTTTTGACACTCTCTGATATTTGTAACACTTGTCTCAAAGCGTCTCTGATGCTTAGTAGAGACGGGTGGTTAGAGTTTTTGTTGGATTCGGGCAGGTGTTGTTTCGCAATAATTCGATTGTTTGAAGCAATTCCACTCTAATTTTTGACATTCTCTGATATTTGTAACACTTGTCTGAAAGCGTCTCTGATGCTTAGTAGAGACGGCTGGTTAGAGTTTTTGTTGGATTCGAGCAGGTGTTGTTTCTCGATAATTCGCTTGTTTAAAGCAATTTCACTCTATTTTTTAACATTCTCTGAATTGTGTAACACTTGTCTCAAACCGTCTCTGAGGCTTAGTAGAGACGGCTGGGCACAGTTTTTGTGGGATTCGAGCAGGTGTTGTTTCGCGATAATTCGCTTGTTTGAAGCAATTCCACTCTAATTTTTGACATTCCCTGATATTTGTAACACTTGTCTCAAAGCGTCTCTGAGGCTTAGTAGAGACGGCTGGTTAGAGCTTTTGTTGGATTCGAGCAGGTGTTGTTTCGCGATAATTCGCTAGTTTGATGCAATTCCACTCTAATTTTTAACATTCTCTGAATTGTGTAACACTTGTCTCAAAGCGTCTCTGAGGCTTAGTAGAGACGGCTGGGTACAGTTTTTGTTGGATCCGAGCAGGTGTTGTTTCGCGATAATTCGCTTGTTTAAAGCAATTTCACTCTAATTTTTAACATTCTCTAATTTGTGTAACACTTGTCTCAAAGCGTCTCTGAGGCTTAGTAGAGACGGCTGGGCCCAGTTTTTGTTGGATTCGAGCAGGTGTTGTTTCGCGATAATTCGCTTGTTTGAAGCAATTCCACCCTAATTTTTGACATTCTCTGATATTTGTAACACTTGTCTCAAAGCGTCTCTAAGGCTTAGTAGAGACGGCTGGTTAGAGTTTTTGTTGGATTCGAGCAGGTGTTGTTTCGCGATAATTCGCTTGTTTGAAGCAATTCCACTCTAATTTTTAACATTCTCTGAATTGTGTAACACTTGTCTCAAAGGGTCTCTGAGGCTTAGTAGAGACGGCTGGTTAGAGTTTTTGTTGGATTCGAGCAGGTGTTGTTTGGCGATAATTCGCTTGTTTGAAGCAATTCCACTCTCATTTGTAACATTCTCTGAATTGTGTAACACTTGATGGTTAGAGTTTTTGTTGGAAACGAGCAGGTGTTGTTTCGCGATAATTCGCTTGTTTGAAGCAATTCCACTCTAATTTTTCACATTCTATGATATTTGTAAAATTGTCTCAAAGCGTCTCTGAGGCTAAGTAGAGACGGCTGTTTAGAGTTTTTGTTGGATTCGAGCAGGTGTTGTTTCGCGATAATTCGCTTGTTTGAAGCAATTCCACTCTAATTTTTCACATTCTATGATATTTGTAAAATTGTCTCAAATCGTCTCTGAGGCTTAGTAGAGACGGCTGGGCACAGTTTTTGTTGGATTCGAGCAGGTGTTGTTTCGCGATAATTCGCTTGTTTGAAGCAATTCCACTCTAATTTTTGACATTCTCTGATATTTGTAACACTTGTCTCAAAGCGTCTCTGAGGCTTAGTAGAGACGGCTGGTTAGTTTTTGTTGGATTCGAGCAGGTGTTGTTTCGCGATATTTCGCTTGTTTGAACCAATTCCACTCTAATTTTTGACATTCTCTGATATTTGTAACACTTGTCTCAAAGCGTCTCTGAGGCTTAGTAGAGACGGCTGGGCTCAGTTTTTGTTGGATTCGAGCAGGTGTTGTTTCGCGATAATTCGCTTGTTTGAAGCAATTCCACTCTAATTTTTAACATTCTCTGAATTGTGTAACACTTGTCTCAAAGCGTCTCTGAGGCTTAGTAGAGACGGCTGTTAGAGTTTTTGTTGGATTCGAGCAGGTGTTGTTTCGCGATAATTCGCTTGTTTGAAGCAATTCCACTCTAATTTTTGACACTCTCTGATAATGGTAACACTTGTCTCAAAGCGTCTCTGATGCTTAGTAGAGACGGCTGGTTAGAGTTTTTGTTGGATTCGAGCAGGTGTTGTTTCGCGATAATTAGCTTGTTTGAAGCAATTCCACTCTAATTTTTGACATTCTCTGATATTTGTAACACTTGTCTCAAAGCGTCTCTGATGCTTAGTAGAGACGGCTGGTTAGAGTTTTTGTTGGATTCGAGCAGGTGTTGTTTCTCGATAATTCGCTTGTTTAAAGCAATTTCACTCTATTTTTTAACATTCTCTGAATTGTGTAACACTTGTCTCAAACCGTCTCTGAGGCTTAGTAGAGACGGCTGGGCACAGTTTTTGTGGGATTCGAGCAGGTGTTGTTTCGCGATAATTCGCTTGTTTGAAGCAATTCCACTCTAATTTTTGACATTCTCTGATATTTGTAACACTTGTCTCAAAGCGTCTCTGAGGCTTAGTAGAGACGGCTAGTTAGAGCTTTTGTTGGATTCGAGCAGGTGTTGTTTCACGATAATTCGCTTGTTTGATGCAATTCCACTCTAATTTTTAACATTCTCTGAATTGTGTAACACTTGTCTCAAAGCGTCTCTGAGGCTTAGCAGAGACGGCTGGGTACAGTTTTTGTTGGATCCGAGCAGGTGTTGTTTCGCGATAATTCGCTTGTTTAAAGCAATTTCACTCTAATTTTTAACACTCTCTGATTTGTGTAACACTTGTCTCAAAGCGTCTCTGAGGCTTAGTAGAGACGGCTGGGCTCAGTTTTTGTTGGATTCGAGCAGGTGTTGTTTCGCGATAATTCTCTTGTTTGAAGCAATTCCACTCTAATTTTTGACATTCTCTGATATTTGTAACACTTGTCTCAAAGCGTCTCTAAGGCTTAGTAGAGACGGCAGGTTAGAGTTTTTGTTGGATTCGCGGAGGTGTTCTTTCGCGATAATTCGCTTGTTTGAAGCAATTCCACTCTAATTTTTGACACTCTCTGATAATTGTAACTCTTGTCTCAAAGCGTCTCGGATGCTTAGTAGAGACGGCTGGTTAGAGTTTTTGTTGGATTCGAGCAGGTGTTGTTTCTCGATAATTCGCTTGTTTAAAGCAATTTCACTCTATTTTTTAACATTCTCTGAATTGTGTAACACTTGTCTCAAACCGTCTCTGAGGCTTAGTAAAGACGGCTGGGCACAGTTTTTGTGGGATTCGAGCAGGTGTTGTTTCGTGATAATTCGCTTGTTTGAAGCAATTCCACTCTAATTTTTGACATTCTCTGATATTTGTAACACTTGTCTCAAAGCGTCTCTGAGGCTTAGTAGAGACGGCTGGGCTCAGTTTTTGTTGGATTCGAGCAGGTGTTGTTTCGCGATAATTCTCTTGTTTGAAGCAATTCCACTCTAATTTTTGACATTCTCTGATATTTGTAACACTTGTCTCAAAGCGTCTCTAAGGCTTAGTAGAGACGGCAGGTTAGAGTTTTTGTTGGATTCGCGGAGGTGTTCTTTCGCGATAATTCGCTTGTTTGAAGCAATTCCACTCTAATTTTTGACACTCTCTGATAATTGTAACACTTGTCTCAAAGCGTCTCGGATGCTTAGTAGAGACGGCTGGTTAGAGTTATTGTTGGATTCGAGCAGGTGTTGTTTCGCGATAATTCGCTTGTCTGAAGCAATTCCACTCTAATTTTTGACATTCTCTGATATTTGTAACACTTGTCTCAAAGCGTCTCTGAGGCTTAGTAGAGAGGGCTGGTTAGAGCTTTTGTTGGATTCGAGCAGGTGTTGTTTCGCGATAATTCGCTTGTTTGATGCAATTCCACTCTAATTTTTAACATTCTCTGAATTGTGTAACACTTGTCTCAAAGCGTCTCTGAGGCTTAGTAGAGACGGCTGGGTACAGTTTTTGTTGGACCCGAGCAGGTGTTGTTTCGCGATAATTCGCTTGTTTAAAGCAATTTCACTCTAATTTTTAACATTGTCTGACTTGTGTAACACTTGTCTCAAAGCGTCTCTGAGGCTTAGTAGAGACGGCTGGGCTCAGTTTTTGTTGGATTCGAGCAGGTGTTGTTTCGCGATAATTCGCTTGTTTGAAGCAATTCCACTCTAATTTTTCACATTCTCTGATATTTGTAACACTTGTCTCAAAGCGTCTCTAAGGCTTAGTAGAGACGGCTGGTTAGAGTTTTTGTTGGATTCGAGCAGGTGTTGTTACGCGATAATTCGCTTGTTTGAAGCAATTCCACTCTAATTTTTAACATTCTCTGAATTGTGTAACACTTGTTTCAAAGCGTCTCTGAGGCTTAGTAGAGACGGCTTGTTAGAGTTTTTGTTGGATTCGAGCAGGTGTTGTTTGGCGATAATTCGCTTGTTTGAAGCAATTCCACTCTACTTTGTAACATTCTCTGAATTGTGTAACACTTGTCTCAAACCGTCTCTGAGGCTTAGTAGAGACGGCTGGGCACAGTTTTTGTTGGATTCGAGCAGGTGTTGTTTCGCGATAATTCGCTTGTTTGAAGCAATTCCACTCTAATTTTTGACATTCTCTGATATTTGCAACACTTGTCTCAAAGCGTCTCTGAGGCTTAGTAGAGACGGCTGGTTAGAGTTTTTGTTGGATTCGAGCAGGTGTTGTTTCGCGATAATTCGCTTGTTTGAACCAATTCCACTCTAATTTTTAACATTGTCTGAATTGTGTAACAGTTGTCTCAAAGCGTCTCTGATGCTTAGTAGAGACGGCTGGTTAGAGTTTTTGTTGGATACGAGCAGGTGTTGTTTCGCGATAATTCGCTTGTTTGAAGCAATTCCACTCTAATTTTTCACATTCTATGATATTTGTAAAATTGTCTCAAAGCGTCTCTGAGGCTAAGTAGAGACGGCTGGTTAGAGTTTTTGTTGGATTCGAGCAGGTCTTGTTTCGCGATAATTCGCTTGTTTGAAGCAATTCCACTCTAATTTTTGACATTCTCTGATATTTGTAGCACTTGTCTCAAAGCGTCTCTGAGGCTTAGTAGAGACGGCTGGGCTCAGTTTTTGTTGGATTCGAGCAGGTGTTGTTTCTCGATAATTCGCTTGTTTGAAGCAATTCCACTCTAATTTTTAACATTCTCTGAATTGTGTAACACTTGTCTCAAAGCGTCTCTGAGGCTTAGTAGAGACGGCTGTTAGAGTTTTTGTTGGATTCGAGCAGGTGTTGTTTCGCGATAATTCGCTTGTGTGAAGCAATTCCACTCTAATTTTTGACACTCTCTGATAATTGTAACACTTGTCTCAAAGCGTCTCTGATGCTTAGTAGAGACGGCTGGTTAGAGTTTTTGTTGGATTCGAGCAGGTGTTGGTTCGCGATAATTCGCTTGTTTGAAGCAATTCCACTCTAATTTTTGACACTCTCTGATATTTGTAACACTTGTCTCAAAGCGTCTCTGATGCTTAGTAGAGACGGCTGGTTAGAGTTTTTGTTGGATTCGAGCAGGTGTTGTTTCGCGATAATTCGCTTGTTTGAAGCAATTCCACTCTAATTTTTGACATTCTCTGATATTTGTAACACTTGTCTCAAAGCGTCTCTGATGCTTAGTAGAGACGGCTGGTTAGAGTTTTTGTTGGATACGAGCAGGTGTTGTTTCGCGATAATTCGCTTGTTTGAAGCAATTCCACTCTAATTTTTCACATTCTATGATATTTGTAAAATTGTTTCAAAGCGTCTCTGAGGCTAAGTAGAGACGGCTGGTTAGAGTTTTTGTTGGATTCGAGCAGGTGTTGTTTCGCGATAATTCGCTTGTTTAAAGCAATTTCACTCTAATTTTTAACATTCTCTGAATTGTGTAACACTTGTCTCAAAGCGTCTCTGAGGCTTAGTAGAGACGGCTGGGCACAGTTTTTGTGGGATTCGAGCAGGTGTTGTTTCGCGATAATTCGCTTGTTTGAGGCAATTCCACTCTAATTTTTGACATTCTCTGATATTTGTAACACTTGTCTCAAAGCGTCTCTGAGGCTTAGTAGAGACGGCTGGTTAGAGCTTTTGTTGGATACGAGCAGGTGTTGTTTCGCGATAATTCGCTTGTTTGATGCAATTCCACTCTAATTTTTAACATTCTCTGAATTGTGTAACACTTGTCTCAAAGCGTCTCTGAGGCTTAGTAGAGACGGCTGGGTACAGTTTTTGTTGGATCCGAGCAGGTGTTGTTTCGCGATAATTCGCTTGTTTAAAGCAATTTCACTCTAATTTTTAACATTCTCTGATTTGTGTAACACTTGTCTCAAAGCGTCTCTGAGGCTTAGTAGAGACGGCTGGGCTCAGTTTTTGTTGGATTCGAGCAGGTGTTGTTTCACGATAATTCGCTTGTTTGAAGCAATTCCACTCTAATTTTTGACATTCTCTGATATTTGTAACACTTGTCTCAAAGCGTCTCTGAGGCTTAGTAGAGACGGCTGGTTAGAGTTTTTGTTGGATTCGAGCAGGTGTTGTTTCGCGATAATTCGCTTGTTTGAAGCAATTCCACTCTAATTTTTAACATTCTCTGAATTGTGTAACACTTGTCTCAAAGCGTCTCTGAGGCTTAGTAGAGACGGCTGGTTAGATTTTTTGTTGGATTCGAGCAGGTGTTGTTTGGCGATAATTCGCTTGTTTGAAGCAATTCCACTCTAATTTGTAACATTCTCTGAATTGTGTCACACTTGTCTCAAAGCGTCTCTGAGGCTTAGTAGAGACGGCTGGGCACAGTTTTTGTTGGATTCGAGCAGGTGTTGTTTCGCGATAATTCGCTTGTTCGAAGCAATTCCACTCTAATTTTTGACATTCGCTGATATTTGTAACACTTGTCTCAAAGCGTCTCTGAGGCTTAGTAGAGACGGCTGGTTAGAGCTTTTGTTGGATACGAGCAGGTGTTGTTTCGCGATAATTCGCTTGTTTGATGCAATTCCACTCTAATTTTTAACATTCTCTGAATTGTGTAACACTTGTCTCAAAGCGTCTCTGAGGCTTAGTAGAGACGGCTGGGCTCAGTTTTTGTTGGATTCGAGCAGGTGTTGTTTCACGATAATTCGCTTGTTTGAAGCAATTCCACTCTAATTTGTAACATTCTCTGAATTGTGTCACACTTGTCTCAAAGCGTCTCTGAGGCTTAGTAGAGACGGCTGGGCACAGTTTTTGTTGGATTCGAGCAGGTGCTGTTTCGCGATAATTCGCTTGTTTGAAGCAATTCCACTCTAATTTTTGACATTCTCTGATATTTGTAACACTTGTCTCAAAGCGTCTCTGAGGCTTAGTAGAGACGGCTGGGTACAGTTTTTGTTGGATCCGAGCAGGTGTTGTTTCGTTATAATTCGCTTGTTTAAAGCAATTTCACTCTAATTTTTAACATTCTCTGATTTGTGTAACACTTGTCTCAAAGCGTCTCTGAGGCTTAGTAGAGACGGCTGGGCTCAGTTTTTGTTGGATTCGAGCAGGTGTTGTTTCACGATAATTCGCTTGTTTGAAGCAATTCCACTCTAATTTTTGACATTCTCTGATATTTGTAACACTTGTCTCAAAGCGTCTCTGAGGCTTAGTAGAGACCGCTGGTTAGAGTTTTTGTTGGATTCGAGCAGGTGTTGTTTGGCGATAATTCGCTTGTTTGAAGCAATTCCACTCTAATTTGTAACATTCTCTGAATTGTGTAACACTTGTCTCAAAGCGTCTCTGAGGCTTAGTAGAGACGGCTGGGCTCAGTTTTTGTTGGATTCGAGCAGGTGTTGTTTCGCGATAATTCGCTTGTTTGAAGCAATTCCACTCTAATTTTTGACATTCTCTGATATTTGTAACACTTGTCTCAAAGCGTCTCTGAGGCTTAGTAGAGACGGCTGGGCTCAGTTTTTGTTGGATTCGAGCAGGTGTTGTTTCTCGATAATTCGCTTGTTTAAAGCAATTTCACTCTATTTTTTAACATTCTCTGAATTGTGTAACACTTGTCTCAAACCGTCTCTGAGGCTTAGTAGAGACGGCTGGGCACAGTTTTTGTGGGATTCGAGCAGGTGTTGTTTCGCGATAATTCGCTTGTTTGAAGCAATTCCACTCTAATTTTTAACATTCTCTGAATTGTGTAACACTTGTCTCAAGGCGTCTCTGAGGCTTAGTAGAGACGGCTGTTAGAGTTTTGTTGGATTCGAGCAGGTGTTGTTTCGCGATAATTCGCTTGTTTGAAGGAATTCCACTCTAATTTTTGACACTCTCTGATAATTGTAACACTTGTCTCAAAGCGTCTCTGATGCTTAGTAGAGACGGCTGGTTAGAGTTTTTGTTGGATTCGAGCAGGTGTTGTTTCGCGATAATTCGCTTGTTTGAAGCAATTCCACTCTAATTTTTGACACTCTCTGATATTTGTAACACTTGTCTCAAAGCGTCTCTGATGCTTAGTAGAGACGGGTGGTTAGAGTTTTTGTTGGATTCGGGCAGGTGTTGTTTCGCAATAATTCGATTGTTTGAAGCAATTCCACTCTAATTTTTGACATTCTCTGATATTTGTAACACTTGTCTGAAAGCGTCTCTGATGCTTAGTAGAGACGGCTGGGCTCAGTTTTTGTTGGATTCGAGCAGGTGTTGTTTCACGATAATTCGCTTGTTTGAAGCAATTCCACTCTAATTTTTGACATTCTCTGATATTTGTAACACTTGTCTCAAAGCGTCTCTGAGGCTTAGTAGAGACCGCTGGTTAGAGTTTTTGTTGGATTCGAGCAGGTGTTGTTTGGCGATAATTCGCTTGTTTGAAGCAATTCCACTCTAATTTGTAACATTCTCTGAATTGTGTAACACTTGTCTCAAAGCGTCTCTGAGGCTTAGTAGAGACGGCTGGGCTCAGTTTTTGTTGGATTCGAGCAGGTGTTGTTTCGCGATAATTCGCTTGTTTGAAGCAATTCCACTCTAATTTTTGACATTCTCTGATATTTGTAACACTTGTCTCAAAGCGTCTCTGAGGCTTAGTAGAGACGGCTGGGCTCAGTTTTTGTTGGATTCGAGCAGGTGTTGTTTCTCGATAATTCGCTTGTTTAAAGCAATTTCACTCTATTTTTTAACATTCTCTGAATTGTGTAACACTTGTCTCAAACCGTCTCTGAGGCTTAGTAGAGACGGCTGGGCACAGTTTTTGTGGGATTCGAGCAGGTGTTGTTTCGCGATAATTCGCTTGTTTGAAGCAATTCCACTCTAATTTTTAACATTCTCTGAATTGTGTAACACTTGTCTCAAGGCGTCTCTGAGGCTTAGTAGAGACGGCTGTTAGAGTTTTGTTGGATTCGAGCAGGTGTTGTTTCGCGATAATTCGCTTGTTTGAAGGAATTCCACTCTAATTTTTGACACTCTCTGATAATTGTAACACTTGTCTCAAAGCGTCTCTGATGCTTAGTAGAGACGGCTGGTTAGAGTTTTTGTTGGATTCGAGCAGGTGTTGTTTCGCGATAATTCGCTTGTTTGAAGCAATTCCACTCTAATTTTTGACACTCTCTGATATTTGTAACACTTGTCTCAAAGCGTCTCTGATGCTTAGTAGAGACGGGTGGTTAGAGTTTTTGTTGGATTCGGGCAGGTGTTGTTTCGCAATAATTCGATTGTTTGAAGCAATTCCACTCTAATTTTTGACATTCTCTGATATTTGTAACACTTGTCTGAAAGCGTCTCTGATGCTTCGTAGAGACGGCTGGTTAGAGTTTTTGTTGGATTCGAGCAGGTGTTGTTTCTCGATAATTCGCTTGTTTAAAGCAATTTCACTCTATTTTTTAACATTCTCTGAATTGTGTAACACTTGTCTCAAACCGTCTCTGAGGCTTAGTAGAGACGGCTGGGCAGAGTTT
Source organism: Tenodera sinensis (assembly GCA_030765045.1). Classification (NCBI taxonomy): domain Eukaryota; kingdom Metazoa; phylum Arthropoda; class Insecta; order Mantodea; family Mantidae; genus Tenodera; species Tenodera sinensis. The sequence goes on along the minus strand of CM060964.1, from coordinate 213,267,105 downwards.
TTGTGGGATTCGAGCAGGTGTTTCGCGATAATTCGCTTGTTTGAAGCAATTCCACTCTAATTTTTGACATTCTCTGATATTTGTAACACTTGTCTCAAAGCGTCTCTGAGGCTTAGTAGAGACGGCTGGTTAGAGCTTTTGTTGGATTCGAGCAGGTGTTGTTTCGCGATAATTCGCTAGTTTGATGCAATTCCACTCTAATTTTTAACATTCTCTGAATTGTGTAACACTTGTCTCAAAGCGTCTCTGAGGCTTAGTAGAGACGGCTGGGTACAGTTTTTGTTGGATCCGAGCAGGTGTTGTTTCGCGATAATTCGCTTGTTTAAAGCAATTTCACTCTAATTTTTAACATTCTCTAATTTGTGTAACACTTGTCTCAAAGCGTCTCTGAGGCTTAGTAGAGACGGCTGGGCCCAGTTTTTGTTGGATTCGAGCAGGTGTTGTTTCGCGATAATTCGCTTGTTTGAAGCAATTCCACCCTAATTTTTGACATTCTCTGATATTTGTAACACTTGTCTCAAAGCGTCTCTAAGGCTTAGTAGAGACGGCTGGTTAGAGTTTTTGTTGGATTCGAGCAGGTGTTGTTTCGCGATAATTCGCTTGTTTGAAGCAATTCCACTCTAATTTTTAACATTCTCTGAATTGTGTAACACTTGTCTCAAAGGGTCTCTGAGGCTTAGTAGAGACGGCTGGTTAGAGTTTTTGTTGGATTCGAGCAGGTGTTGTTTGGCGATAATTCGCTTGTTTGAAGCAATTCCACTCTAATTTGTAACATTCTCTGAATTGTGTAACACTTGATGGTTAGAGTTTTTGTTGGATACGAGCAGGTGTTGTTTCGCGATAATTCGCTTGTTTGAAGCAATTCCACTCTAATTTTTCACATTCTATGATATTTGTAAAATTGTCTCAAAGCGTCTCTGAGGCTAAGTAGAGACGGCTGTTTAGAGTTTTTGTTGGATTCGAGCAGGTGTTGTTTCGCGATAATTCGCTTGTTTGAAGCAATTCCACTCTAATTTTTCACATTCTATGATATTTGTAAAATTGTCTCAAAGCGTCTCTGAGGCTAAGTAGAGACGGCTGTTTAGAGTTTTTGTTGGATTCGAGCAGGTGTTGTTTCGCGATAATTCGCTTGTTTGAAGCAATTCCACTCTAATTTTTCACATTCTATGATATTTGTAAAATTGTCTCAAACCGTCTCTGAGGCTTAGTAGAGACGGCTGGGCACAGTTTTTGTTGGATTCGAGCAGGTGTTGTTTCGCGATAATTCGCTTGTTTGAAGCAATTCCACTCTAATTTTTGACATTCTCTGATATTTGTAACACTTGTCTCAAAGCGTCTCTGAGGCTTAGTAGAGACGGCTGGTTAGTTTTTGTTGGATTCGAGCAGGTGTTGTTTCGCGATATTTCGCTTGTTTGAACCAATTCCACTCTAATTTTTGACATTCTCTGATATTTGTAACACTTGTCTCAAAGCGTCTCTGAGGCTTAGTAGAGACGGCTGGGCTCAGTTTTTGTTGGATTCGAGCAGGTGTTGTTTCGCGATAATTCGCTTGTTTGAAGCAATTCCACTCTAATTTTTAACATTCTCTGAATTGTGTAACACTTGTCTCAAAGCGTCTCTGAGGCTTAGTAGAGACGGCTGTTAGAGTTTTTGTTGGATTCGAGCAGGTGTTGTTTCGCGATAATTCGCTTGTTTGAAGCAATTCCACTCTAATTTTTAACATTCTCTGAATTGTGTAACACTTGTCTCAAGGCGTCTCTGAGGCTTAGTAGAGACGGCTGTTAGAGTTTTGTTGGATTCGAGCAGGTGTTGTTTCGCGATAATTCGCTTGTTTGAAGGAATTCCACTCTAATTTTTGACACTCTCTGATAATTGTAACACTTGTCTCAAAGCGTCTCTGATGCTTAGTAGAGACGGCTGGTTAGAGTTTTTGTTGGATTCGAGCAGGTGTTGTTTCGCGATAATTCGCTTGTTTAAAGCAATTCCACTCTAATTTTTGACATTCTCTTATATTTGTAACACTTGTCTGAAAGCGTCTCTGATGCTTAGTAGAGACGGCTGGTTAGAGTTTTTGTTGGATTCGAGCAGGTGTTGTTTCTCGATAATTCGCTTGTTTAAAGCAATTTCACTCTATTTTTTAACATTCTCTGAATTGTGTAACACTTGTCTCAAACCGTCTCTGAGGCTTAGAAGAGACGGCTGGGCACAGTTTTTGTGGGATTCGAGCAGGTGTTGTTTCGCGATAATTCGCTTGTTTGAAGCAATTCCACTCTAATTTTTGACATTCTCTGATATTTGTAACACTTGTCTCAAAGCGTCTCTGAGGCTTAGTAGAGACGGCTGGTTAGAGCTTTTGTTGGATTCGAGCAGGTGTTGTTTCGCGATAATTCGCTAGTTTGATGCAATTCCACTCTAATTTTTAACATTCTCTGAATTGTGTAACACTTGTCTCAAAGCATCTCTGAGGCTTAGTAGAGACGGCTGGGTACAGTTTTTGTTGGATCCGAGCAGGTGTTGTTTCGCGATAATTCGCTTGTTTAAAGCAATTTCACTCTAATTTTTAACATTCTCTAATTTGTGTAACACTTGTCTCAAAGCGTCTCTGAGGCTTAGTAGAGACGGCTGGGCCCAGTTTTTGTTGGATTCGAGCAGGTGTTGTTTCGCGATAATTCGCTTGTTTGAAGCAATTCCACCCTAATTTTTGACATTCTCTGATATTTGTAACACTTGTCTCAAAGCGTCTCTAAGGCTTAGTAGAGACGGCTGGTTAGAGTTTTTGTTGGATTCGAGCAGGTGTTGTTTCGCGATAATTCGCTTGTTTGAAGCAATTCCACTCTAATTTTTAACATTCTCTGAATTGTGTAACACTTGTCTCAAAGCGTCTCTGAGGCTTAGTAGAGACGGCTGGGCTCAGTTTTTGTTGGATTCGAGCAGGTGTTGTTTCGCGATAATTCGCTTGTTTGAAGCAATTCCACTCTAATTTTATACACTCTCTGATAATTGTAACACTTGTCTCAAAGCGTCTCTGATGCTTAGTAGAGACAGCTGGTTAGAGTTTTTGTTGGATTCGAGCAGGTGTTGTTTCTCGATAATTCGCTTGTTTAAAGCAATTTCACTCTATTTTTTAACATTCTCTGAATTGTGTAACACTTGTCTCAAAGCGTCTCTGAGGCTTAGTAGAGACGGCTGGGCTCAGTTTTTGTTGGATTCGAGCAGGTGTTGTTTCGCGATAATTCGCTTGTTTGAAGCAATTCCACTCTAATTTTTAACATTCTCTGAATTGTGTAACACTTGTCTCAAAGCGTCTCTGAGGCTTAGTAGAGACGGCTGTTAGAGTTTTTGTTGGATTCGAGCAGGTGTTGTTTCGCGATAATTCGCTTGTTTGAAGCAATTCCACTCTAATTTTTGACACTCTCTGATAATTGTAACACTTGTCTCAAAGCGTCTCTGATGCTTAGTAGAGACGGCTGGTTAGAGTTTTTGTTGGATTCGAGCAGGTGTTGTTTCGCGATAATTAGCTTGTTTGAAGCAATTCCACTCTAATTTTTGACATTCTCTGATATTTGTAACACTTGTCTCAAAGCGTCTCTGAGGCTTAGTAGAGACGGCTGGGCTCAGTTTTTGTTGGATTCGAGCAGGTGTTGTTTCGCGATAATTCGCTTGTTTGAAGCAATTCCACTCTAATTTTTAACATTCTCTGAATTGTGTAACACTTGTCTCAAGGCGTCTCTGAGGCTTAGTAGAGACGGCTGTTAGAGTTTTGTTGGATTCGAGCAGGTGTTGTTTCGCGATAATTCGCTTGTTTGAAGGAATTCCACTCTAATTTTTGACACTCTCTGATAATTGTAACACTTGTCTCAAAGCGTCTCTGATGCTTAGTAGAGACGGCTGGTTAGAGTTTTTGTTGGATTCGAGCAGGTGTTGTTTCGCGATAATTCGCTTGTTTGAAGCAATTCCACTCTAATTTTTGACACTCTCTGATATTTGTAACACTTGTCTCAAAGCGTCTCTGATGCTTAGTAGAGACGGGTGGTTAGAGTTTTTGTTGGATTCGGGCAGGTGTTGTTTCGCAATAATTCGATTGTTTGAAGCAATTCCACTCTAATTTTTGACATTCTCTTATATTTGTAACACTTGTCTGAAAGCGTCTCTGATGCTTAGTAGAGACGGCTGGTTAGAGTTTTTGTTGGATTCGAGCAGGTGTTGTTTCTCGATAATTCGCTTGTTTAAAGCAATTTCACTCTATTTTTTAACATTCTCTGAATTGTGTAACACTTGTCTCAAACCGTCTCTGAGGCTTAGAAGAGACGGCTGGGCACAGTTTTTGTGGGATTCGAGCAGGTGTTGTTTCGCGATAATTCGCTTGTTTGAAGCAATTCCACTCTAATTTTTGACATTCTCTGATATTTGTAACACTTGTCTCAAAGCGTCTCTGAGGCTTAGTAGAGACGGCTGGTTAGAGCTTTTGTTGGATTCAAGCAGGTGTTGTTTCGCGATAATTCGCTAGTTTGATGCAATTCCACTCTAATTTTTAACATTCTCTGAATTGTGTAACACTTGTCTCAAAGCATCTCTGAGGCTTAGTAGAGACGGCTGGGTACAGTTTTTGTTGGATCCGAGCAGGTGTTGTTTCGCGATAATTCGCTTGTTTAAAGCAATTTCACTCTAATTTTTAACATTCTCTAATTTGTGTAACACTTGTCTCAAAGCGTCTCTGAGGCTTAGTAGAGACGGCTGGGCCCAGTTTTTGTTGGATTCGAGCAGGTGTTGTTTCGCGATAATTCGCTTGTTTGAAGCAATTCCACCCTAATTTTTGACATTCTCTGATATTTGTAACACTTGTCTCAAAGCGTCTCTAAGGCTTAGTAGAGACGGCTGGTTAGAGTTTTTGTTGGATTCGAGCAGGTGTTGTTTCGCGATAATTCGCTTGTTTGAAGCAATTCCACTCTAATTTTTAACATTCTCTGAATTGTGTAACACTTGTCTCAAAGCGTCTCTGAGGCTTAGTAGAGACGGCTGGGCTCAGTTTTTGTTGGATTCGAGCAGGTGTTGTTTCGCGATAATTCGCTTGTTTGAAGCAATTCCACTCTAATTTTATACACTCTCTGATAATTGTAACACTTGTCTCAAAGCGTCTCTGATGCTTAGTAGAGACAGCTGGTTAGAGTTTTTGTTGGATTCGAGCAGGTGTTGTTTCTCGATAATTCGCTTGTTTAAAGCAATTTCACTCTATTTTTTAACATTCTCTGAATTGTGTAACACTTGTCTCAAAGCGTCTCTGAGGCTTAGTAGAGACGGCTGGGCTCAGATTTTGTTGGATTCGAGCAGGTGTTGTTTCGCGATAATTCGCTTGTTTGAAGCAATTCCACTCTAATTTTTAACATTCTCTGAATTGTGTAACACTTGTCTCAAAGCGTCTCTGAGGCTTAGTAGAGACGGCTGTTAGAGTTTTTGTTGGATTCGAGCAGGTGTTGTTTCGCGATAATTCGCTTGTTTGAAGCAATTCCACTCTAATTTTTGACACTCTCTGATAATTGTAACACTTGTCTCAAAGCGTCTCTGATGCTTAGTAGAGACGGCTGGTTAGAGTTTTTGTTGGATTCGAGCAGGTGTTGTTTCGCGATAATTAGCTTGTTTGAAGCAATTCCACTCTAATTTTTGACATTCTCTGATATTTGTAACACTTGTCTCAAAGCGTCTCTGAGGCTTAGTAGAGACGGCTGGGCTCAGTTTTTGTTGGATTCGAGCAGGTGTTGTTTCGCGATAATTCGCTTGTTTGAAGCAATTCCACTCTAATTTTTAACATTCTCTGAATTGTGTAACACTTGTCTCAAGGCGTCTCTGAGGCTTAGTAGAGACGGCTGTTAGAGTTTTGTTGGATTCGAGCAGGTGTTGTTTCGCGATAATTCGCTTGTTTGAAGGAATTCCACTCTAATTTTTGACACTCTCTGATAATTGTAACACTTGTCTCAAAGCGTCTCTGATGCTTAGTAGAGACGGCTGGTTAGAGTTTTTGTTGGATTCGAGCAGGTGTTGTTTCGCGATAATTCGCTTGTTTGAAGCAATTCCACTCTAATTTTTGACACTCTCTGATATTTGTAACACTTGTCTCAAAGCGTCTCTGATGCTTAGTAGAGACGGGTGGTTAGAGTTTTTGTTGGATTCGGGCAGGTGTTGTTTCGCAATAATTCGATTGTTTGAAGCAATTCCACTCTAATTTTTGACATTCTCTGATATTTGTAACACTTGTCTGAAAGCGTCTCTGATGCTTAGTAGAGACGGCTGGTTAGAGTCTTTGTTGGATTCGAGCAGGTGTTGTTTCTCGATAATTCGCTTGTTTAAAGCAATTTCACTCTATTTTTTAACATTCTCTGAATTGTGTAACACTTGTCTCAAACCGTCTCTGAGGTATAGTAGAGACGGCTGGGCACAGTTTTTGTGGGATTCGAGCAGGTGTTGTTTCGCGATAATTCGCTTGTTTGAAGCAATTCCACTCTAATTTTTGACATTCTCTGATATTTGTAACACTTGTCTCAAAGCGTCTCTGAGGCTTAGTAGAGATGGCTGGTTAGAGCTTTTGTTGGATTCGAGCAGGTGTTGTTTCGCGATAATTCGCTAGTTTGATGCAATTCCACTCTAATTTTTAACATTCTCTGAATTGTGTAACACTTGTCTCAAAGCGTCTCTGAGGCTTAGTAGAGACGGCTGGGTACAGTTTTTGTTGGATCCGAGCAGGTGTTGTTTCGCGATAATTCGCTTGTTTAAAGCAATTTCACTCTAATTTTTAACATTCTCTAATTTGTGTAACACTTGTCTCAAAGCGTCTCTGAGGCTTAGTAGAGACGGCTGGGCCCAGTTTTTGTTGGATTCGAGCAGGTGTTGTTTCGCGATAATTCGCTTGTTTGAAGCAATTCCACCCTAATTTTTGACATTCTCTGATATTTGTAACACTTGTCTCAAAGCGTCTCTAAGGCTTAGTAGAGACGGCTGGTTAGAGTTTTTGTTGGATTCGAGCAGGTGTTGTTTCGCGATAATTCGCTTGTTTGAAGCAATTCCACTCTAATTTTTAACATTCTCTGAATTGTGTAACTCTTGTCTCAAAGGGTCTCTGAGGCTTAGTAGAGACGGCTGGTTAGAGTTTTTGTTGGATTCGAGCAGGTGTTGTTTGGCGATAATTCGCTTGTTTGAAGCAATTCCACTCTAATTTGTAACATTCTCTGAATTGTGTAACACTTGATGGTTAGAGTTTTTGTTGGATACGAGCAGGTGTTGTTTCGCGATAATTCGCTTGTTTGAAGCAATTCCACTCTAATTTTTCACATTCTATGATATTTGTAAAATTGTCTCAAAGCGTCTCTGAGGCTAAGTAGAGACGGCTGTTTAGAGTTTTTGTTGGATTCGAGTAGGTGTTGTTTCGCGATAATTCGCTTGTTTGAAGCAATTCCACTCTAATTTTTCACATTCTATGATATTTGTAAAATTGTCTCAAAGCGTCTCTGAGGCTAAGTAGAGACGGCTGTTTAGAGTTTTTGTTGGATTCGAGCAGGTGTTGTTTCGCGATAATTCGCTTGTTTGAAGCAATTCCCCTCTAATTTTTCACATTCTATGATATTTGTAACACTTGTCTCAAAGCGTCTCTGAGGCTTAGTAGAGACGGCTGGTTAGTTTTTGTTGGATTCGAGCAGGTGTTGTTTCGCGATATTTCGCTTGTTTGAACCAATTCCACTCTAATTTTTGACACTCTCTGATAATTGTAACACTTGTCTCAAAGCGTCTCTGATGCTTAGTAGAGACGGCTGGTTAGAGTTTTTGTTGGATTCGAGCAGGTGTTGTTTCGCGATAATTCGCTTGTTTGAAGCAATTCCACTCTAATTTTTCACATTCTATGATATTTGTAAAATTGTCTGAAAGCGTCTCTGAGGCTAAGTAGAGACGGCTGTTTAGAGTTTTTGTTGGATTCGAGCAGGTGTTGTTTCGCGATAATTCGCTTGTTTGAAGCAATTCCACTCTAATTTTTCACATTCTATGATATTTGTAAAATTGTCTCAAAGCGTCTCTGAGGCTAAGTAGAGACGGCTGTTTAGAGTTTTTGTTGGATTCGAGCAGGTGTTGTTTCGCGATAATTCGCTTGTTTGAAGCAATTCCACTCTAATTTTTCACATTCTATGATATTTGTAAAATTGTCTGAAAGCGTCTCTGAGGCTAAGTAGAGACGGCTGTTTAGAGTTTTTGTTGGATTCGAGCAGGTGTTGTTTCGCGATAATTCGCTTGTTTGAAGCAATTCCACTCTAATTTTTCACATTCTATGATATTTGTAAAATTGTCTCAAACCGCTTCTGAGGCTTAGTAGAGACGGCTGCGCACAGTTTTTGTTGGATTCGAGCAGGTGTTGTTTCGCGATAATTCGCTTGTTTGAAGCAATTCCACTCTAATTTTTGACATTCTCTGATATTTGTAACACTTGTCTCAAAGCGTCTCTGAGGCTTAGTAGAGACGGCTGGTTAGTTTTTGTTGGATTCGAGCAGGTGTTGTTTCGCGATATTTCGCTTGTTTGAACCAATTCCACTCTAATTTTTGACATTCTCTGATATTTGTAACACTTGTCTCAAAGCGTCTCTGAGGCTTAGTAGAGACGGCTGGGCTCAGTTTTTGTTGGATTTGAGCAGGTGTTGTTTCGCGATAATTCGCTTGTTTGAAGCAATTCCACTCTAATTTTTAACATTCTCTGAATTGTGTAACACTTGTCTCAAAGCGTCTCTGAGGCTTAGTAGAGACGGCTGTTACAGTTTTTGTTGGATTCGAGCAGGTGTTGTTTCGCGATAATTCGCTTGTTTGAAGCAATTCCACTCTAATTTTATACACTCTCTGATAATTGTAACACTTGTCTCAAAGCGTCTCTGATGCTTAGTAGAGACGGCTGGTTAGAGTTTTTGTTGGATTCGAGCAGGTGTTGTTTCTCGATAATTCGCTTGTTTAAAGCAATTTCACTCTATTTTTTAACATTCTCTGAATTGTGTAACACTTGTCTCAAACCATCTCTGAGGCTTAGTAGAGACGGCTGGGCACAGTTTTTGTGGGATTCGAGCAGGTGTTGTTTCGCGATAATTCGCTTGTTTGAAGCAATTCCACTCTAATTTTTGACATTCTCTGATATTTGTAACACTTGTCTCAAAGCGTCTCTGAGGCTTAGTAGAGACGGCTAGTTAGAGCTTTTGTTGGATTCGAGCAGGTGTTGTTTCACGATAATTCGCTTGTTTGATGCAATTCCACTCTAATTTTTAACATTCTCTGAATTGTGTAACACTTGTCTCAAAGCGTCTCTGAGGCTTAGCAGAGACGGCTGGGTACAGTTTTTGTTGGATCCGAGCAGGTGTTGTTTCGCGATAATTCGCTTGTTTAAAGCAATTTCACTCTAATTTTTAACACTCTCTGATTTGTGTAACACTTGTCTCAAAGCGTCTCTGAGGCTTAGTAGAGACGGCTGGGCTCAGTTTTTGTTGGATTCGAGCAGGTGTTGTTTCGCGATAATTCTCTTGTTTGAAGCAATTCCACTCTAATTTTTGACATTCTCTGATATTTGTAACACTTGTCTCAAAGCGTCTCTAAGGCTTAGTAGAGACGGCAGGTTAGAGTTTTTGTTGGATTCGCGGAGGTGTTGTTTCGCGATAATTCGCTTGTTTGAAGCAATTCCACTCTAATTTTTGACACTCTCTGATAATTGTAACACTTGTCTCAAAGCGTCTCTGATGCTTAGTAGAGACGGCTGGTTAGAGTTTTTGTTGGATTCGAGCAGGTGTTGTTTCGCGATAATTCGCTTGTTTGAAGCAATTCCACTCTAATTTTTGACACTCTCTGATATTTGTAACACTTGTCTCAAAGCGTCTCTGATGCTTAGTAGAGACGGCTGGTTAGAGTTATTGTTGGATTCGAGCAGGTGTTGTTTCTCGATAATTCGCTTGTTTAAAGCAATTTCACTCTATTTTTTAACATTCTCTGAATTGTGTAACACTTGTCTCAAACCGTCTCTGAGGCTTAGAAGAGACGGCTGGGCACAGTTTTTGTGGGATTCGAGCAGGTGTTGTTTCGCGATAATTCGCTTGTTTGAAGCAATTCCACTCTAATTTTTGACATTCTCTGATATTTGTAACACTTGTCTCAAAGCGTCTCTGAGGCTTAGTAGAGACGGCTGGTTAGAGCTTTTGTTGGATTCGAGCAGGTGTTGTTTCGCGATAATTCGCTAGTTTGATGCAATTCCACTCTAATTTTTAACATTCTCTGAATTGTGTAACACTTGTCTCAAAGCATCTCTGAGGCTTAGTAGAGACGGCTGGGTACAGTTTTTGTTGGATCCGAGCAGGTGTTGTTTCGCGATAATTCGCTTGTTTAAAGCAATTTCACTCTAATTTTTAACATTCTCTAATTTGTGTAACACTTGTCTCAAAGCGTCTCTGAGGCTTAGTAGAGACGGCTGGGCCCAGTTTTTGTTGGATTCGAGCAGGTGTTGTTTCGCGATAATTCGCTTGTTTGAAGCAATTCCACCCTAATTTTTGACATTCTCTGATATTTGTAACACTTGTCTCAAAGCGTCTCTAAGGCTTAGTAGAGACGGCTGGTTAGAGTTTTTGTTGGATTCGAGCAGGTGTTGTTTCGCGATAATTCGCTTGTTTGAAGCAATTCCACTCTAATTTTTAACATTCTCTGAATTGTGTAACACTTGTCTCAAAGCGTCTCTGAGGCTTAGTAGAGACGGCTGGGCTCAGTTTTTGTTGGATTCGAGCAGGTGTTGTTTCGCGATAATTCGCTTGTTTGAAGCAATTCCACTCTAATTTTATACACTCTCTGATAATTGTAACACTTGTCTCAAAGCGTCTCTGATGCTTAGTAGAGACAGCTGGTTAGAGTTTTTGTTGGATTCGAGCAGGTGTTGTTTCTCGATAATTCGCTTGTTTAAAGCAATTTCACTCTATTTTTTAACATTCTCTGAATTGTGTAACACTTGTCTCAAAGCGTCTCTGAGGCTTAGTAGAGACGGCTGGGCTCAGTTTTTGTTGGATTCGAGCAGGTGTTGTTTCGCGATAATTCGCTTGTTTGAAGCAATTCCACTCTAATTTTTAACATTCTCTGAATTGTGTAACACTTGTCTCAAAGCGTCTCTGAGGCTTAGTAGAGACGGCTGTTAGAGTTTTTGTTGGATTCGAGCAGGTGTTGTTTCGCGATAATTCGCTTGTTTGAAGCAATTCCACTCTAATTTTTGACACTCTCTGATAATTGTAACACTTGTCTCAAAGCGTCTCTGATGCTTAGTAGAGACGGCTGGTTAGAGTTTTTGTTGGATTCGAGCAGGTGTTGTTTCGCGATAATTAGCTTGTTTGAAGCAATTCCACTCTAATTTTTGACATTCTCTGATATTTGTAACACTTGTCTCAAAGCGTCTCTGAGGCTTAGTAGAGACGGCTGGGCTCAGTTTTTGTTGGATTCGAGCAGGTGTTGTTTCGCGATAATTCGCTTGTTTGAAGCAATTCCACTCTAATTTTTAACATTCTCTGAATTGTGTAACACTTGTCTCAAGGCGTCTCTGAGGCTTAGTAGAGACGGCTGTTAGAGTTTTGTTGGATTCGAGCAGGTGTTGTTTCGCGATAATTCGCTTGTTTGAAGGAATTCCACTCTAATTTTTGACACTCTCTGATAATTGTAACACTTGTCTCAAAGCGTCTCTGATGCTTAGTAGAGACGGCTGGTTAGAGTTTTTGTTGGATTCGAGCAGGTGTTGTTTCGCGATAATTCGCTTGTTTGAAGCAATTCCACTCTAATTTTTGACACTCTCTGATATTTGTAACACTTGTCTCAAAGCGTCTCTGATGCTTAGTAGAGACGGGTGGTTAGAGTTTTTGTTGGATTCGGGCAGGTGTTGTTTCGCAATAATTCGATTGTTTGAAGCAATTCCACTCTAATTTTTGACATTCTCTGATATTTGTAACACTTGTCTGAAAGCGTCTCTGATGCTTAGTAGAGACGGCTGGTTAGAGTTTTTGTTGGATTCGAGCAGGTGTTGTTTCTCGATAATTCGCTTGTTTAAAGCAATTTCACTCTATTTTTTAACATTCTCTGAATTGTGTAACACTTGTCTCAAACCGTCTCTGAGGCTTAGTAGAGACGGCTGGGCACAGTTTTTGTGGGATTCGAGCAGGTGTTGTTTCGCGATAATTCGCTTGTTTGAAGCAATTCCACTCTAATTTTTGACATTCTCTGATATTTGTAACACTTGTCTCAAAGCGTCTCTGAGGCTTAGTAGAGACGGCTGGTTAGAGCTTTTGTTGGATTCGAGCAGGTGTTGTTTCGCGATAATTCGCTAGTTTGATGCAATTCCACTCTAATTTTTAACATTCTCTGAATTGTGTAACACTTGTCTCAAAGCGTCTCTGAGGCTTAGTAGAGACGGCTGGGTACAGTTTTTGTTGGATCCGAGCAGGTGTTGTTTCGCGATAATTCGCTTGTTTAAAGCAATTTCACTCTAATTTTTAACATTCTCTAATTTGTGTAACACTTGTCTCAAAGCGTCTCTGAGGCTTAGTAGAGACGGCTGGGCCCAGTTTTTGTTGGATTCGAGCAGGTGTTGTTTCGCGATAATTAGCTTGTTTGAAGCAATTCCACTCTAATTTTTGACATTCTCTGATATTTGTAACACTTGTCTCAAAGCGTCTCTGAGGCTTAGTAGAGACGGCTGGGCTCAGTTTTTGTTGGATTCGAGCAGGTGTTGTTTCGCGATAATTCGCTTGTTTGAAGCAATTCCACTCTAATTTTTAACATTCTCTGAATTGTGTAACACTTGTCTCAAAGGGTCTCTGAGGCTTAGTAGAGACGGCTGGTTAGAGTTTTTGTTGGATTCGAGCAGGTGTTGTTTGGCGATAATTCGCTTGTTTGAAGCAATTCCACTCTAATTTGTAACATTCTCTGAATTGTGTAACACTTGATGGTTAGAGTTTTTGTTGGATACGAGCAGGTGTTGTTTCGCGATAATTCGCTTGTTTGAAGCAATTCCACTCTAATTTTTCACATTCTATGATATTTGTAAAATTGTCTCAAAGCGTCTCTGAGGCTAAGTAGAGACGGCTGTTTAGAGTTTTTGTTGGATTCGAGCAGGTGTTGTTTCGCGATAATTCGCTTGTTTGAAGCAATTCCACTCTAATTTTTCACATTCTATGATATTTGTAAAATTGTCTCAAAGCGTCTCTGAGGCTAAGTAGAGACGGCTGTTTAGAGTTTTTGTTGGATTCGAGCAGGTGTTGTTTCGCGATAATTCGCTTGTTTGAAGCAATTCCACTCTAATTTTTCACATTCTATGATATTTGTAAAATTGTCTCAAACCGTTTCTGAGGCTTAGTAGAGACGGCTGGGCACAGTTTTTGTTGGATTCGAGCAGGTGTTGTTTCGCGATAATTCGCTTGTTTGAAGCAATTCCACTCTAATTTTTGACATTCTCTGATATTTGTAACACTTGTCTCAAAGCGTCTCTGAGGCTTAGTAGAGACGGCTGGTTAGTTTTTGTTGGATTCGAGCAGGTGTTGTTTCGCGATATTTCGCTTGTTTGAACCAATTCCACTCTAATTTTTGACATTCTCTGATATTTGTAACACTTGTCTCAAAGCGTCTCTGAGGCTTAGTAGAGACGGCTGGGCTCAGTTTTTGTTGGATTTGAGCAGGTGTTGTTTCGCGATAATTCGCTTGTTTGAAGCAATTCCACTCTAATTTTTAACATTCTCTGAATTGTGTAACACTTGTCTCAAAGCGTCTCTGAGGCTTAGTAGAGACGGCTGTTAGAGTTTTTGTTGGATTCGAGCAGGTGTTGTTTCGCGATAATTCGCTTGTTTGAAGCAATTCCACTCTAATTTTATACACTCTCTGATAATTGTAACACTTGTCTCAAAGCGTCTCTGATGCTTAGTAGAGACGGCTGGTTAGAGTTTTTGTTGGATTCGAGCAGGTGTTGTTTCTCGATAATTCGCTTGTTTAAAGCAATTTCACTCTATTTTTTAACATTCTCTGAATTGTGTAACACTTGTCTCAAACCGTCTCTGAGGCTTAGTAGAGACGGCTGGGCACAGTTTTTGTGGGATTCGAGCAGGTGTTGTTTCGCGATAATTCGCTTGTTTGAAGCAATTCCACTCTAATTTTTGACATTCTCTGATATTTGTAACACTTGTCTCAAAGCGTCTCTGAGGCTTAGTAGAGACGGCTAGTTAGAGCTTTTGTTGGATTCGAGCAGGTGTTGTTTCACGATAATTCGCTTGTTTGATGCAATTCCACTCTAATTTTTAACATTCTCTGAATTGTGTAACACTTGTCTCAAAGCGTCTCTGAGGCTTAGCAGAGACGGCTGGGTACAGTTTTTGTTGGATCCGAGCAGGTGTTGTTTCGCGATAATTCGCTTGTTTAAAGCAATTTCACTCTAATTTTTAACACTCTCTGATTTGTGTAACACTTGTCTCAAAGCGTCTCTGAGGCTTAGTAGAGACGGCTGGGCTCAGTTTTTGTTGGATTCGAGCAGGTGTTGTTTCGCGATAATTCTCTTGTTTGAAGCAATTCCACTCTAATTTTTGACATTCTCTGATATTTGTAACACTTGTCTCAAAGCGTCTCTAAGGCTTAGTAGAGACGGCAGGTTAGAGTTTTTGTTGGATTCGCGGAGGTGTTGTTTCGCGATAATTCGCTTGTTTGAAGCAATTCCACTCTAATTTTTGACACTCTCTGATAATTGTAACACTTGTCTCAAAGCGTCTCTGATGCTTAGTAGAGACGGCTGGTTAGAGTTTTTGTTGGATTCAAGCAGGTGTTGTTTCGCGATAATTCGCTTGTTTGAAGCAATTCCACTCTAATTTTTGACACTCTCTGATATTTGTAACACTTGTCTCAAAGCGTCTCTGATGCTTAGTAGAGACGGCTGGTTAGAGTTATTGTTGGATTCGAGCAGGTGTTGTTTCTCGATAATTCGCTTGTTTAAAGCAATTTCACTCTATTTTTTAACATTCTCTGAATTGTGTAACACTTGTCTCAAACCGTCTCTGAGGCTTAGTAAAGACGGCTGGGCACAGTTTTTGTGGGATTCGAGCAGGTGTTGTTTCGCGATAATTCGCTTGTCTGAAGCAATTCCACTCTAATTTTTGACATTCTCTGATATTTGTAACACTTGTCTCAAAGCGTCTCTGAGGCTTAGTAGAGACGGCTGGTTAGAGCTTTTGTTGGATTCGAGCAGGTGTTGTTTCGCGATAATTCGCTTGTTTGATGCAATTCCACTCTAATTTTTAACATTCTCTGAATTGTGTAACACTTGTCTCAAAGCGTCTCTGAGGCTTAGTAGAGACGGCTGGGTACAGTTTTTGTTGGACCCGAGCAGGTGTTGTTTCGCGATAATTCGCTTGTTTAAAGCAATTTCACTCTAATTTTTAACATTGTCTGATTTGTGTAACACTTGTCTCAAAGCGTCTCTGAGGCTTAGTAGAGACGGCTGGGCTCAGTTTTTGTTGGATTCGAGCAGGTGTTGTTTCGCGATAATTCGCTTGTTTGAAGCAATTCCACTCTAATTTTTCACATTCTCTGATATTTGTAACACTTGTCTGAAAGCGTCTCTAAGGCTTAGTAGAGACGGCTGGTTAGAGTTTTTGTTGGATTCGAGCAGGTGTTGTTACGCGATAATTCGCTTGTTTGAAGCAATTCCACTCTAATTTTTAACATTCTCTGAATTGTGTAACACTTGTTTCAAAGCGTCTCTGAGGCTTAGTAGAGACGGCTGGTTAGAGTTTTTGTTGTATTCGAGCAGGTGTTGTTTGGCGATAATTCGCTTGTTTGAAGCAATTCCACTCTAATTTGTAACATTCTCTGAATTGTGTAACACTTGTCTCAAACCGTCTCTGAGGCTTAGTAGAGACGGCTGGGCACAGTTTTTGTTGGATTCGAGCAGGTGTTGTTTCGCGATAATTCGCTTGTTTGAAGCAATTCCACTCTAATTTTTGACATTCTCTGATATTTGCAACACTTGTCTCAAAGCGTCTCTGAGGCTTAGTAGAGACGGCTGGTTAGAGTTTTTGTTGGATTCGAGCAGGTGTTGTTTCGCGATAATTTGCTTGTTTGAACCAATTCCACTCTAATTTTTAACATTGTCTGAATTGTGTAACAGTTGTCTCAAAGCGTCTCTGATGCTTAGTAGAGACGGCTGGTTAGAGTTTTTGTTGGATACGAGCAGGTGTTGTTTCGCGATAATTCGCTTGTTTGAAGCAATTCCACTCTAATTTTTCACATTCTATGATATTTGTAAAATTGTCTCAAAGCGTCTCTGAGGCTAAGTAGAGACGGCTGGTTAGAGTTTTTGTTGGATTCGAGCAGGTCTTGTTTCGCGATAATTCGCTTGTTTGAAGCAATTCCACTCTAATTTTTGACATTCTCTGATATTTGTCACACTTGTCTCAAAGCGTCTCTGATGCTTAGTAGAGACGGCTGGTTAGAGTTTTTGTTGGATTCGAGCAGGTGTTGTTTCGCGATAATTCGCTTGTTTGAAGCAATTCCACTCTAATTTTTGACATTCTCTGATATTTGTAAAATTGTTTCAAAGCGTCTCTGAGGCTAAGTAGAGACGGCTGGTTAGAGTTTTTGTTGGATTCGAGCAGGTGTTGTTTCGCGATAATTCGCTTGTTTAAAGCAATTTCACTCTAATTTTTAACATTCTCTGAATTGTGTAACACTTGTCTCAAAGCGTCTCTGAGGCTTAGTAGAGACGGCTGGGCTCAGTTTTTGTTGGATTCGAGCAGGTGTTGTTTCACGATAATTCGCTTGTTTGAAGCAATTCCACTCTAATTTTTGACATTCTCTGATATTTGTAAGACTTGTCTCAAAGCGTCTCTGAGGCTTAGTAGAGACGGCTGGTTAGAGTTTTTGTTGGATTCGAGCAGGTGTTGTTTCGCGATAATTCGCTTGTTTGAAGCAATTCCACTCTAATTTTTAACATTCTCTGAATTGTGTAACACTTGTCTCAAAGCGTCTCTGAGGCTTAGTAGAGACGGCTGGTTAGAGTTTTTGTTGGATTCGAGCAGGTGTTGTTTGGCGATAACTCGCTTGTTTGAAGCAATTCCACTCTAATTTGTAACATTCTCTGATATTTGTAACACTTGTCTCAAAGCGTCTCTGATGCTTAGTAGAGACGGCTAGTTAGAGCTTTTGTTGGATTCGAGCAGGTGTTGTTTCACGATAATTCGCTTGTTTGATGCAATTCCACTCTAATTTTTAACATTCTCTGAATTGTGTAACACTTGTCTCAAAGCGTCTCTGAGGCTTAGCAGAGACGGCTGGGTACAGTTTTTGTTGGATCCGAGCAGGTGTTGTTTCGCGATAATTCGCTTGTTTAAAGCAATTTCACTCTAATTTTTAACACTCTCTGATTTGTGTAACACTTGTCTCAAAGCGTCTCTGAGGCTTAGTAGAGACGGCTGGGCTCAGTTTTTGTTGGATTCGAGCAGGTGTTGTTTCGCGATAATTCTCTTGTTTGAAGCAATTCCACTCTAATTTTTGACATTCTCTGATATTTGTAACACTTGTCTCAAAGCGTCTCTAAGGCTTAGTAGAGACGGCAGGTTAGAGTTTTTGTTGGATTCGCGGAGGTGTTGTTTCGCGATAATTCGCTTGTTTGAAGCAATTCCACTCTAATTTTTGACACTCTCTGATAATTGTAACACTTGTCTCAAAGCGTCTCTGATGCTTAGTAGAGACGGCTGGTTAGAGTTTTTGTTGGATTCGAGCAGGTGTTGTTTCGCGATAATTCGCTTGTTTGAAGCAATTCCACTCTAATTTTTGACACTCTCTGATATTTGTAACACTTGTCTCAAAGCGTCTCTGATGCTTAGTAGAGACGGCTGGTTAGAGTTATTGTTGGATTCGAGCAGGTGTTGTTTCTCGATAATTCGCTTGTTTAAAGCAATTTCACTCTATTTTTTAACATTCTCTGAATTGTGTAACACTTGTCTCAAACCGTCTCTGAGGCTTAGTAAAGACGGCTGGGCACAGTTTTTGTGGGATTCGAGCAGGTGTTGTTTCGCGATAATTCGCTTGTCTGAAGCAATTCCACTCTAATTTTTGACATTCTCTGATATTTGTAACACTTGTCTCAAAGCGTCTCTGAGGCTTAGTAGAGACGGCTGGTTAGAGCTTTTGTTGGATTCGAGCAGGTGTTGTTTCGCGATAATTCGCTTGTTTGATGCAATTCCACTCTAATTTTTAACATTCTCTGAATTGTGTAACACTTGTCTCAAAGCGTCTCTGAGGCTTAGTAGAGACGGCTGGGTACAGTTTTTGTTGGACCCGAGCAGGTGTTGTTTCGCGATAATTCGCTTGTTTAAAGCAATTTCACTCTAATTTTTAACATTGTCTGATTTGTGAAACACTTGTCTCAAAGCGTCTCTGAGGCTTAGTAGAGACGGCTGGGCTCAGTTTTTGTTGGATTCGAGCAGGTGTTGTTTCGCGATAATTCGCTTGTTTGAAGCAATTCCACTCTAATTTTTCACATTCTCTGATATTTGTAACACTTGTCTCAAAGCGTCTCTAAGGCTTAGTAGAGACGGCTGGTTAGAGTTTTTGTTGGATTCGAGCAGGTGTTGTTACGCGATAATTCGCTTGTTTGAAGCAATTCCACTCTAATTTTTAACATTCTCTGAATTGTGTAACACTTGTTTCAAAGCGTCTCTGAGGCTTAGTAGAGACGGCTGGTTAGAGTTTTTGTTGTATTCGAGCAGGTGTTGTTTGGCGATAATTCGCTTGTTTGAAGCAATTCCACTCTAATTTGTAACATTCTCTGAATTGTGTAACACTTGTCTCAAACCGTCTCTGAGGCTTAGTAGAGACGGCTGGGCACAGTTTTTGTTGGATTCGAGCAGGTGTTGTTTCGCGATAATTCGCTTGTTTGAAGCAATTCCACTCTAATTTTTGACATTCTCTGATATTTGCAACACTTGTCTCAAAGCGTCTCTGAGGCTTAGTAGAGACGGCTGGTTAGAGTTTTTGTTGGATTCGAGCAGGTGTTGTTTCGCGATAATTTGCTTGTTTGAACCAATTCCACTCTAATTTTTAACATTGTCTGAATTGTGTAACAGTTGTCTCAAAGCGTCTCTGATGCTTAGTAGAGACGGCTGGTTAGAGTTTTTGTTGGATACGAGCAGGTGTTGTTTCGCGATAATTCGCTTGTTTGAAGCAATTCCACTCTAATTTTTCACATTCTATGATATTTGTAAAATTGTCTCAAAGCGTCTCTGAGGCTAAGTAGAGACGGCTGGTTAGAGTTTTTGTTGGATTCGAGCAGGTCTTGTTTCGCGATAATTCGCTTGTTTGAAGCAATTCCACTCTAATTTTTGACATTCTCTGATATTTGTCACACTTGTCTCAAAGCGTCTCTGATGCTTAGTAGAGACGGCTGGTTAGAGTTTTTGTTGGATTCGAGCAGGTGTTGTTTCGCGATAATTCGCTTCTTTGAAGCAATTCCACTCTAATTTTTGACATTCTCTGATATTTGTAAAATTGTTTCAAAGCGTCTCTGAGGCTAAGTAGAGACGGCTGGTTAGAGTTTTTGTTGGATTCGAGCAGGTGTTGTTTCGCGATAATTCGCTTGTTTAAAGCAATTTCACTCTAATTTTTAACATTCTCTGAATTGTGTAACACTTGTCTCAAAGCGTCTCTGAGGCTTAGTAGAGACGGCTGGGCTCAGTTTTTGTTGGATTCGAGCAGGTGTTGTTTCGCGATAATTCGCTTGTTTGAAGCAATTCCACTCTAATTTTTAACATTCTCTGAATTGTGTAACACTTGTCTCAAAGCGTCTCTGAGGCTTAGTAGAGACGGCTGGTTAGAGTTTTTGTTGGATTCGAGCAGGTGTTGTTTGGCGATAACTCGCTTGTTTGAAGCAATTCCACTCTAATTTGTAACATTCTCTGAATTGTGTCACACTTGTCTCAAAGCGTCTCTGAGGCTTAGTAGAGACGGCTGGGCACAGTTTTTGTTGGATTCGAGCAGGTGTTGTTTCGCGATAATTCGCTTGTTTGAAGCAATTCCACTCTAATTTTTGACATTCTCTGATATTTGTAACACTTGTCTCAAAGCGTCTCTGAGGCTTAGTAGAGACGGCTGGTTAGAGCTTTTGTTGGATACGAGCAGGTGTTGTTTCGCGATAATTCGCTTGTTTGATGCAATTCCACTCTAATTTTTAACATTCTCTGAATTGTGTAACACTTGTCTCAAAGCGTCTCTGAGGCTTAGTAGAGACGGCTGGGCTCAGTTTTTGTTGGATTCGAGCAGGTGTTGTTTCACGATAATTCGCTTGTTTGAAGCAATTCCACTCTAATTTGTAACATTCTCTGAATTGTGTCACACTTGTCTCAAAGCGTCTCTGTGGCTTAGTAGAGACGGCTGGGCACAGTTTTTGTTGGATTCGAGCAGGTGTTGTTTCGCGATAATTCGCTTGTTTGAAGCAATTCCACTCTAATTTTTGACATTCTCTGATATTTGTAACACTTGTCTCAAAGCGTCTCTGAGGCTTAGTAGAGACGGCTGGTTACAGTTTTTGTTGGATCCGAGCAGGTGTTGTTTCGTTATAATTCGCTTGTTTAAAGCAATTTCACTCTAATTTTTAACATTCTCTGATTTGTGTAACACTTGTCTCAAAGCGTCTCTGAGGCTTAGCAGAGACGGCTGGGCTCAGTTTTTGTTGGATTCGAGCAGGTGTTGTTTCACGATAATTCGCTTGTTTGAAGCAATTCCACTCTAATTTTTAACATTCTCTGAATTGTGTAACACTTGTCTTAAAGCGTCTCTGAGGCTTAGTAGAGACGGCTGGTTAGAGTTTTTGTTGGATTCGAGCAGGTGTTGTTTTGCGATAATTCGCTTGTTTGAAGCAATTCCACTCTAATTTTTAACATTCTCTGAAATTTGTAACACTTGTCTCAAAGCGTCTCTGAGGCTTAGTAGAGACGGCTGGGCACAGTTTTTGTTGGATTCGAGCAGGTGTTGTTTCGCGATAATTCGCTTGTTTGAAGCAATTCCACTCTAATTTTTGACATTCTCTGATATTTGTAACACTTTTCTCAAAGCGTCTCTGAGGCTTAGTAGAGACGGCTGGGCTCAGTTTTTGTTGGATTCCAGCAGGTGTTGTTTCGCGATAATTCGCTTGTTTGAAGCAATTCCACTCTAATTTTTGACATTCTCTGATATTTTAACACTTGTCTCAAAGCGTCTCTAAGGCTTAGTAGAGACGGCTGGTTAGAGTTTTTGTTGGATTCGAGCAGGTGTTGTTTCGCGATAATTCGCTTGTTTGAAGCAATTCCACTCTAATTTTTAACATTCTCTGAATTGTGTAACACTTGTCTCAAAGCGTCTCTGAGGCTTAGTAGAGACGGCTGGTTAGAGTTTTTGTTGGATTCGAGCAGGTGTTGTTTGGCGATAATTCGCTTGTTTGAAGCAATTCCACTCTAATTTGTAACATTCTCTGAATTGTGTAACACTTGTCTCAAAGCGTCTCTGAGGCACAGACGGTTGGGCAAAGTTTTTGTTGGATTCGAGCAGGTGTTGTTTCGCGATAATTCGCTTGTTTAAAGCAATTTCACTCTAATTTTTAACATTCTCTGATTCGTGTAACACTTGTCTCAAAGCGTCTCTCAGGCTTAGTATAGACGGCTGGGCACAGTTTTTGTTGGATTCGAGCAGGTGTTGTTTCGCGATAATTCGCATGTTTGAAGCAATTCCACTCTAATTTTTGACATTCTCTGATATTTGTAACACTTGTCTCAAAGCGTCTCTGATGCTTAGTAGAGACGGCTGGTTAGAGTTTTTGTTGGATTCGAGCAGGTGTTGTTTCGCGATAATTCGCTTGTTTGAAGCAATTCCACTCTAATTTTTGACATTCTCTGATATTTGTAACACTTGTCTCAAAGCGTCTCTGAGGCTTAGTAGAGACGGCTGGGCTCAGTTTTTGTTGGATTCGAGCAGGTGTTGTTTCGCGATAATTCGCTTGTTTGAAGCAATTCCACTCTAATTTTTAACATTCTCTGAATTGTGTAACACTTGTCTCAAAGCGTCTCTGAGGCTTAGTAGAGACGGCTGTTAGAGTTTTGTTGGATTCGAGCAGGTGTTGTTTCGCGATAATTCGCTTGTTTGAAGGAATTCCACTCTAATTTTTGACACTCTCTGATAATTGTAACACTTGTCTCAAAGCGTCTCTGATGCTTAGTAGAGACGGCTGGTTAGAGATTTTGTTGGATTCGAGCAGGTGTTGTTTCGCGATAATTCGCTTGTTTGAAGCAATTCCACTCTAATTTTTGACACTCTCTGATATTTGTAACACTTGTCTCAAAGCGTCTCTGATGCTTAGTAGAGACGGGTGGTTAGAGTTTTTGTTGGATTCGGGCAGGTGTTGTTTCGCAATAATTCGATTGTTTGAAGCAATTCCACTCTAATTTTTGACATTCTCTGATATTTGTAACACTTGTCTGAAAGCGTCTCTGATGCTTAGTAGAGACGGCTGGTTAGAGTTTTTGTTGGATTCGAGCAGGTGTTGTTTCTCGATAATTCGCTTGCTTAAAGCAATTTCACTCTATTTTTTAACATTCTCTGAATTGTGTAACACTTGTCTCAAACCGTCTCTGAGGCTTAGTAGAGACGGCTGGGCACAGTTTTTGTGGGATTCGAGCAGGTGTTGTTTCGCGATAATTCGCTTGTTTGAAGCAATTCCACTCTAATTTTTGACGTTCTCTGATATTTGTAACACTTGTCTCAAAGCGTCTCTGAGGCTTAGTAGAGACGGCTGGTTAGAGCTTTTGTTGGATTTGAGCAGGTGTTGTTTCGCGATAAATCGCTAGTTTGATGCAATTCCACTCTAATTTTTAACATTCTCTGAATTGTGTAACACTTGTCTCAAAGCGTCTCTGAGGCTCAGTAGAGACGGCTGGGTACAGTTTTTGTTGGATCCGAGCAGGTGTTGTTTCGCGATAATTCGCTTGTTTAAAGCAATTTCACTCTAATTTTTAACATTCTCTAATTTGTGTAACACTTGTCTCAAAGCGTCTCTGAGGCTTAGTAGAGACGGCTGGGCCCAGTTTTTGTTGGATTCGAGCAGGTGTTGTTTCGCGATAATTCTCTTGTTTGAAGCAATTCCACCCTAATTTTTGACATTCTCTGATATTTGTAACACTTGTCTCAAAGCGTCTCTAAGGCTTAGTAGAGACGGCTGGTTAGAGTTTTTGTTGGATTCGAGCAGGTGTTGTTTCGCGATAATTCGCTTGTTTGAAGCAATTCCACTCTAATTTTTAACATTCTCTGAATTGTGTAACACTTGTCTCAAAGGGTCTCTGAGGCTTAGTAGAGACGGCTGGTTAGAGTTTTTGTTGGATTCGAGCAGGTGTTGTTTGGCGATAATTTGCTTGTTTGAAGCAATTCCACTCTAATTTGTAACATTCTCTGAATTGTGTAACACTTGATGGTTAGAGTTTTTGTTGGATACGAGCAGGTGTTGTTTCGCGATAATTCGCTTGTTTGAAGCAATTCCACTCTAATTTTTCACATTCTATGATATTTGAAAAATTGTCTCAAAGCGTCTCTGAGGCTAAGTAGAGACGGCTGTTTAGAGTTTTTGTTGGATTCGAGCAGGTGTTGTTTCGCGATAATTCGCTTGTTTGAAGCAATTCCACTCTAATTTTTCACATTCTATGATATTTGTAAAATTGTCTCAAACCGTCTCTGAGGCTTAGTAGAGACGGCTGGGCACAGTTTTTGTTGGATTCGAGCAGGTGTTGTTTCGTGATAATTCGCTTGTTTGAAGCAATTCCACTCTAATTTTTGACATTCTCTGATATTTGTAACACTTGTCTCAAAGCGTCTCTGAGGCTTAGTAGAGACGGCTGGTTAGTTTTTGTTGGATTCGAGCAGGTGTTGTTTCGCGATATTTCGCTTGTTTGAACCAATTCCCCTCTAATTTTTGACATTCTCTGATATTTGTAACACTTGTCTCAAAGCGTCTCTGAGGCTTAGTAGAGACGGCTGGGCTCAGTTTTTGTTGGATTCGAGCAGGTGTTGTTTCGCGATAATTCGCTTGTTTGAAGCAATTCCACTCTAATTTTTAACATTCTCTGAATTGTGTAACACTTGTCTCAAAGCGTCTCTGAGGCTTAGTAGAGACGGCTGTTAGAGTTTTTGTTGGATTCGAGCAGGTGTTGTTTCGCGATAATTCGCTTGTTTGAAGCAATTCCACTCTAATTTTTGACACTCTCTGATAATTGTAACACTTGTCTCAAAGCGTCTCTGATGCTTAGTAGAGACGGCTGGTTAGAGATTTTGTTGGATTCGAGCAGGTGTTTTTTCGCGATAATTAGCTTGTTTGAAGCAATTCCACTCTAATTTTTGACATTCTCTGATATTTGTAACACTTTTCTCAAAGCGTCTCTGATGCTTAGTAGAGACGGCTGGTTAGGGTTTTTGTTGGATTCGAGCAGGTGCTGTTTCTCGATAATTCGCTTGTTTAAAGCAATTTCACTCTATTTTTTAACATTCTCTGAATTGTGTAACACTTGTCTCAAACCGTCTCTGAGGCTTAGTAGAGACGGCTGGGCACAGTTTTTGTGGGATTCGAGCAGGTGTTGTTTCGCGATAATTCGCTTGTTTGAAGCAATTCCACTCTAATTTTTGACATTCTCTGATATTTGTAACACTTGTCTCAAAGCGTCTCTGAGGCTTAGTAGAGACGGCTAGTTAGAGCTTTTGTTGGATTCGAGCAGGTGTTGTTTCACGATAATTCGCTTGTTTGATGCAATTCCACTCTAATTTTTAACATTCTCTGAATTTTGTAACACTTGTCTCAAACCGTCTCTGAGGCTAAGTAGAGACGGCTGGTTAGAGTTTTTGTTGGATTCGAGCAGGTCTTGTTTCGCGATAATTCGCTTGTTTGAAGCAATTCCACTCTAATTTTTGACATTCTCTGATATTTGTAACACTTGTCTCAAAGCGTCTCTGAGGCTTAGTAGAGACGGCTGGGCTCAGTTTTTGTTGGATTCGAGCAGGTGTTGTTTCTCGATAATTCGCTTGTTTGAAGCAATTCCACTCTAATTTTTAACATTCTCTGAATTGTGTAACACTTGTCTCAAAGCGTCTCTGAGGCTTAGTAGAGACGGCTGTTAGAGTTTTTGTTGGATTCGAGCAGGTGTTGTTTCGCGATAATTCGCTTGTGTGAAGCAATTCCACTCTAATTTTTGACACTCTCTGATAATTGTAACACTTGTCTCAAAGCGTCTCTGATGCTTAGTAGAGACGGCTGGTTAGAGTTTTTGTTGGATTCGAGCAGGAGTTGGTTCGCGATAATTCGCTTGTTTGAAGCAATTCCACTCTAATTTTTGACACTCTCTGATATTTGTAACACTTGTCTCAAAGCGTCTCTGATGCTTAGTAGAGACGGCTGGTTAGAGTTTTTGTTGGATTCGAGCAGGTGTTGTTTCGCGATAATTCGCTTGTTTGAAGCAATTCCACTCTAATTTTTGACATTTTCTGATATTTGTAACACTTGTCTCAAAGCGTCTCTGATGCTTAGTAGAGACGGCTGGTTAGAGTTTTTGTTGGATACGAGCAGGTGTTGTTTCGCGATAATTCGCTTGTTTGAAGCAATTCCACTCTAATTTTTCACATTCTATGATATTTGTAAAATTGTTTCAAAGCGTCTCTGAGGCTAAGTAGAGACGGCTGGTTAGAGTTTTTGTTGGATTCGAGCAGGTGTTGTTTCGCGATAATTCGCTTGTTTAAAGCAATTTCACTCTAATTTTTAACATTGTCTGATTTGTGTAACACTTGTCTCAAAGCGTCTCTGAGGCTTAGTAGAGACGGCTGTGCTCAGTTTTTGTTGGATTCGAGCAGGTGTTGTTTCGCGATAATTCGCTTGTTTGAAGCAATTCCACTCTAATTTTTCACATTCTCTGATATTTGTAACACTTGTCTCAAAGCGTCTCTAAGGCTTAGTAGAGACGGCTGGTTAGAGTTTTTGTTGGATTCGAGCAGGTGTTGTTACGCGATAATTCGCTTGTTTGAAGCAATTCCACTCTAATTTTTAACATTCTCTGAATTGTGTAACACTTGTTTCAAAGCGTCTCTGAGGCTTAGTAGAGACGGCTGGTTAGAGTTTTTGTTGGATTCGAGCAGGTGTTGTTTGGCGATAATTCGCTTGTTTGAAGCAATTCCACTCTAATTTGTAACATTCTCTGAATTGTGTAACACTTGTCTCAAACCGTCTCTGAGGCTAAGTAGAGACGGCTGGTTAGAGTTTTTGTTGGATTCGAGCAGGTCTTGTTTCGCGATAATTCGCTTGTTTGAAGCAATTCCACTCTAATTTTTGACATTCTCTGATATTTGTAACACTTGTCTCAAAGCGTCTCTGAGGCTTAGTAGAGACGGCTGGGCTCAGTTTTTGTTGGATTCGAGCAGGTGTTGTTTCTCGATAATTCGCTTGTTTGAAGCAATTCCACTCTAATTTTTAACATTCTCTGAATTGTGTAACACTTGTCTCAAAGCGTCTCTGAGGCTTAGTAGAGACGGCTGTTAGAGTTTTTGTTGGATTCGAGCAGGTGTTGTTTCGCGATAATTCGCTTGTGTGAAGCAATTCCACTCTAATTTTTGACACTCTCTGATAATTGTAACACTTGTCTCAAAGCGTCTCTGATGCTTAGTAGAGACGGCTGGTTAGAGTTTTTGTTGGATTCGAGCAGGTGTTGGTTCGCGATAATTCGCTTGTTTGAAGCAATTCCACTCTAATTTTTGACACTCTCTGATATTTGTAACACTTGTCTCAAAGCGTCTCTGATGCTTAGTAGAGACGGCTGGTTAGAGTTTTTGTTGGATTCGAGCAGGTGTTGTTTCTCGATAATTCGCTTGTTTAAAGCAATTTCACTCTATTTTTTAACATTCTCTGAATTGTGTAACACTTGTCTCAAACCGTCTCTGAGGCTTAGTAGAGACGGCTGGGCACAGTTTTTGTGGGATTCGAGCAGGTGTTGTTTCGCGATAATTCGCTTGTTTGAAGCAATTCCACTCTAATTTTTGACATTCTCTGATATTTGTAACACTTGTCTCAAAGCGTCTCTGAGGCTTAGTAGAGACGGCTAGTTAGAGCTTTTGTTGGATTCGAGCAGGTGTTGTTTCACGATAATTCGCTTGTTTGATGCAATTCCACTCTAATTTTTAACATTCTCTGAATTGTGTAACACTTGTCTCAAAGCGTCTCTGAGGCTTAGCAGAGACGGCTGGGTACAGTTTTTGTTGGATCCGAGCAGGTGTTGTTTCGCGATAATTCGCTTGTTTAAAGCAATTTCACTCTAATTTTTAACACTCTCTGATTTGTGTAACACTTGTCTCAAAGCGTCTCTGAGGCTTAGTAGAGACGGCTGGGCTCAGTTTTTGTTGGATTCGAGCAGGTGTTGTTTCGCGATAATTCTCTTGTTTGAAGCAATTCCACTCTAATTTTTGACATTCTCTGATATTTGTAACACTTGTCTCAAAGCGTCTCTAAGGCTTAGTAGAGACGGCAGGTTAGAGTTTTTGTTGGATTCGCGGAGGTGTTGTTTCGCGATAATTCTCTTGTTTGAAGCAATTCCACTCTAATTTTTGACATTCTCTGATATTTGTAACACTTGTCTCAAAGCGTCTCTGAGGCTTAGTAGAGACGGCTGGTTAGAGTTTTTGTTGGATTCGAGCAGGTGTTGTTTGGCGATAATTCGCTTGTTTGAAGCAATTCCACTCTAATTTGTAACATTCTCTGAATTGTGTCACACTTGTCTCAAAGCGTCTCTGAGGCTTAGTAGAGACGGCTGGGCACAGTTTTTGTTGGATTCGAGCAG
Source organism: Tenodera sinensis (assembly GCA_030765045.1). NCBI lineage: Eukaryota > Metazoa > Arthropoda > Insecta > Mantodea > Mantidae > Tenodera > Tenodera sinensis. Next base: position 213,239,218 of record CM060964.1, on the reverse strand, counting down.
GTGTTGTTTCGCGATAATTCGCTTGTTTGAAGCAATTCCACTCTAATTTTTGACATTCTCTGATATTTGTAACACTTGTCTCAAAGCGTCTCTGAGGCTTAGTAGAGACGGCTGGTTAGAGCTTTTGTTGGATACGAGCAGGTGTTGTTTCGCGATAATTCTCTTGTTTGATGCAATTCCACTCTAATTTTTAACATTCTCTGAATTGTGTAACACTTGTCTCAAGGCGTCTCTGAGGCTTAGTAGAGACGGCTGGGTACAGTTTTTGTTGGATCCGAGCAGGTGTTGTTTCGTTATAATTCGCTTGTTTAAAGCAATTTCACTCTAATTTTTAACATTCTCTGATTTGTGTAACACTTGTCTCAAAGCGTCTCCGAGGCTTAGTAGAGACGGCTGGATTCAGTTTTTGTTGGATTCGAGCAGGTGTTGTTTCACGATAATTCGCTTGTTTGAAGCAATTCCACTCTAATTTTTGACATTCTCTGATATTTGTAACACTTGTCTCAAAGCGTCTCTGAGGCTTAGTAGAGACGGCTGGTTAGAGTTTTTGTTGGATTCGAGCAGGTGTTGTTTGGCGATAATTCGCTTGTTTGAAGCAATTCCACTCTAATTTGTAACATTCTCTGAATTGTGTAACACTTGTCTCAAAGCGTCTCTGAAGCTTAGTAGAGACGGCTGGGCACAGTTTTTGTTGGATTCGAGCAGGTGTTGTTTCGCGATAATTCGCTTGTTTGAAGCAATTCCACTCTAATTTTTGACATTCTCTGATATTTGTAACACTTGTCTCAAAGCGTCTCTGAGGCTTAGTAGAGACGGCTGGGCTCAGTTTTTGTTGGATTCGAGCAGGTGTTGTTTCGCGATAATTCGCTTGTTTGAAGCAATTCCACTCTAATTTTTGACATTCTCTGATATTTTAACACTTGTCTCAAAGCGTCTCTAAGGCTTAGTAGAGACGGCTGGTTAGAGTTTTTGTTGGATTCGAGCAGGAGTTGTTTCGCGATAATTCGCTTGTTTGAAGCAATTCCACTCTAATTTTTAACATTCTCTGAATTGTGTAACACTTGTCTCAAAGCGTCTCTGAGGCTTAGTAGAGACGGCTGGTTAGAGTTTTTGTTGGATTCGAGCAGGTGTTGTTTGGCGATAATTCGCTTGTTTGAAGCAATTCCACTCTAATTTGTAACATTCTCTGAATTGTGTCACACTTGTCTCAAAGCGTCTCTGAGGCTTAGTAGAGACGGCTGGGCACAGTTTTTGTTGGATTCGAGCAGGTGTTGTTTCGCGATAATTCGCTTGTTTGAAGCAATTCCACTCTAATTTTTGACATTCTCTGATATTTGTAACACTTGTCTCAAAGCGTCTCTGAGGCTTAGTAGAGACGGCTGGTTAGAGTTTTTGTTGGATTAGAGCAGGTGTTGTTTCGCGATAATTCGCTTGTTTGAACCAATTCCACTCTAATTTTTGACATTCTCTGATATTTGTAACACTTGTCTCAAAGCGTCTCTGAGGCTTAGTAGAGACGGCTGGTTAGTTTTTGTTGGATTCGAGCAGGTGTTGTTTCGCGATATTTCGCTTGTTTGAACCAATTCCACTCTAATTTTTGACATTCTCTGATATTTGTAGCACTTGTCTCAAAGCGTCTCTGAGGCTTAGTAGAGACGGCTGGGCTCAGTTTTTGTTGGATTCGAGCAGGTGTTGTTTCGCGATAATTCGCTTGTTTGAAGCAATTCCACTCTAATTTTTAACATTCTCTGAATTGTGTAACACTTGTCTCAAAGCGTCTCTGAGGCTTAGTAGAGACGGCTGGTTAGAGTTTTTGTTGGATTCGAGCAGGTGTTGTTTCGCGATAATTCGCTTGTTTGAACCAATTCCACTCTAATTTTTAACATTCTCTGAATTGTGTAACACTTGTCTCAAAGCGTCTCTGAGGCTTAGTAGAGACGGCTGGTTAGAGTTTTTGTTGGATTCGAGGAGGTGTTGTTTGGCGATAATTCGCTTGTTTGAAGCAATTCCACTCTAATTTTAAACGTTCTCTGAATTGTGTAACGGTTGTCTCAAAGCGTCTCTGATGCTTAGTAGAGACGGCTGGTTAGAGTTTTTGTTGGATACGAGCAGGTGTTGTTTCGCGATAATTCGCTTGTTTGAAGCAATTCCACTCCAATTTTTCATATTCTATGATATTTGTAAAATTGTCTCAAAGCGTCTCTGAGGCTAAGTAGAGACGGCTGGTTAGAGTTTTTGTTGGATTCGAGCAGGTGTTGTTTCGCGATAATTCGCTTGTTTAAAGCAATTTCACTCTAATTTTTAACATTCTCTGAATTGTGTAACACTTGTCTCAAAGCGTCTCTGAGGCTTAGTAGAGACGGCTGGGCACAGTTTTTGTTGGATTCGAGCAGGTGTTGTTTCGCGATAATTCGCTTGTTTGAAGCAATTCCACTCTAATTTTTAACATTCTCTGATATTTGTAACACTTGTCTCAAAGCGTCTCTGAGGCTTAGTAGAGACGGCTGGGCACAGTTTTTGTTGGATTCGAGCAGGTGTTGTTTCGCGATAATTCGCTTGTTTGAAGCAATTCCACTCTAATTTTTAACATTCTCTGAATTGTGTAACACTTGTCTCAAAGCGTCTCTGAGCGTTAGTAGAGACGGCTGGGCACAGTTTTTGTTGGATCCGAGCAGATGTTGTTTCGCGATAATTCGCTTGTTTAAAGCAATTTCACTCTAATTTTTAACATTCTCTGATTTGTGTAACGCTTGTCTCAAAGCGTCTCTGAGGCTTAGCAGAGACGGCTGGGCTCAGTTTTTGTTGGATTCGAGCAGGTGTTGTTTCGCGATAATTCGCTTGTTTGAAGCAATTCCACTCTAATTTTTAACATTCTCTGAATTGTGTAACACTTGTCTCAAAGGGTCTCTGAGCGTTAGTAGAGACGGCTGGGCAGAGTTATTGTTGGATCCCGGCAGATGTTGTTTCGCGATAATTCGCTTGTTTAAAGCAATTTCACTTTAATTTTTAACATTCTCTGATTTCTGTAACACTTGTCTCAAAGGGTCTCTGAGGCTTAGCAGAGACGGCTGGGCTCAGATTTGTTGGATTCGATCAGGTGTTGTTTCGCGATAATTCGCTTGTTTGAAGCAATTCTTCTCTAATTTTTGACAATTCTCTGATATTTATAACACTTGTCTCAAAGCGTCTCTGAGGCTTAGTAGAAACGGCTGGTTAGAGTTTTTGTTGGATTCGAGCTGGTATTGTTTCGCGATAATTCGCTTGTTTGAAGCAATTCCACTCTAATTTTTGACATTCTCTGATATTTGTAACACTTGTCTCAAAGCGTCTATGAGGCTTAGTAGAGACGGCTGGGCTCAGTTTTTGTTGGATTCGAGCAGGTGTTGTTTCGCGATAATTCACTTGTTTGAAGCAATTCCACTCTAATTTTTGACATTCTCTGATATTTTAACACTTGTCTCAAAGCGTCTCTAAGGCTTAGTAGAGACGGCTGGTTAGAGTTTTTGTTGGATTCGAGCAGGTGTTGTTTCGCGATAATTCGCTTGTTTGAAGGAATTCCACTCTAATTTTTAACATTCTCTGAATTGTGTAACACTTGTCTCAAAGCGTCTCTGAGGCTTAGTAGAGATGGCTGGTTAGAGTTTTTGTTGGATTCGAGCAGGTGTTGTTTCGCGATAATTCGCTTGTTTGAACCAATTCCACTCTAATTTTTGACATTCTCTGATATTTGTAACACTTGTCTCAAAGCGTCTCTGAGGCTTAGTAGAGACGGCTGGGCAAAGTTTTTGTTGGATTCGAGCAGGTGTTGTTTCGCGATAATTCGCTTGTTTGAAGCAATTCCACTCTAATTTTTGACATTCTCTGATATTTGTAACACTTGGCTCAAAGCGTCTCTGAGGCTTAGTAGAGACGGCTGGTTAGTTTTTGTTGGATTCGAGCAGGTGTTGTTTCGCGATAATTCGCTTGTTTGAAGCAATTCCACTCTAATTTTTAACATTCTCTGAATTGTGTAACACTTGTCTCAAAGCGTCTCTGAGGCTTAGTAGAGACGGCTGGGCACAGTTTTTGTTGGATTCTAGCAGGTGTTGTTTCGCGATAATTCGCTTGTTTGAAGCAATTCCACTCTAATTTGTAACATTCTCTGAATTGTGTCACACTTGTCTCAAAGCGTCTCTGAGGCTTAGTAGAGACGGCTGGGCACAGTTTTTGTTGGATTCGAGCAGGTGTTGTTTCGCGATAATTCGCTTGTTTGAAGCAATTCCACTCTAATTTTTGACATTCTCTGATATTTGTAACACTTGTCTCAAAGCGTCTCTGAGGCTTAGTAGAGACGGCTGGTTAGAGTTTTTGTTGGATTCGAGCAGGTGTTGTTTCGCGATAATTCGCTTGTTTGAACCAATTCCACTCTAATTTTTAACATTCTCTGAATTGTGTAACACTTGTCTCAAAGCGTCTCTGAGGCTTAGTAGAGACGGCTGGTTAGAGTTTTTGTTGGATTCGAGCAGGTGTTGTTTGGCGATAATTCGCTTGTTTGAAGCAATTCCACTCTAATTTTTAACATTTTCTGAATTGTGTAACACTTGTCTCAAAGCGTCTCTGAGGCTTAGTAGAGACGGCTGGTTAAAGTTTTTGTTGGATTCGAGCAGGTGTTGTTTGGCGATAATTCGCTTGTTTGAAGCAATTCCACTCTAATTTTTGACATTCTCTGATATTTGTAACACTTGTCTCAAAGCGTCTCTGAGGCTTAGTAGAGACGGCTGGTTAGAGTTTTTGTTGGATTCGAGCAGGTGTTGTTTCGCGATAATTCGCTTGTTTGAACCAATTCCACTCTAATTTTTGACATTCTCTGATATTTGTAACACTTGTCTCAAAGCGTCTCTGAGGCTTAGTAGAGACGGCTGGTTAGTTTTTGTTGGATTCGAGCAGGTGTTGTTTCGCGATATTTCGCTTGTTTGAACCAATTCCACTCTAATTTTTGACATTCTCTGATATTTGTAGCACTTGTCTCAAAGCGTCTCTGAGGCTTAGTAGAGACGGCTGGTTAGAGTTTTTGTTGGATTCGAGCAGGTGTTGTTTGGCGATAATTCGCTTGTTTGAAGCAATTCCACTCTAATTTTTAACATTTTCTGAATTGTGTAACACTTGTCTCAAAGCGTCTCTGAGGCTTAGTAGAGACGGCTGGTTAAAGTTTTTGTTGGATTCGAGCAGGTGTTGTTTGGCGATAATTCGCTTGTTTGAAGCAATTCCACTCTAATTTTTGACATTCTCTGATATTTGTAACACTTGTCTCAAAGCGTCTCTGAGGCTTAGTAGAGACGGCTGGTTAGAGTTTTTGTTGGATTCGAGCAGGTGTTGTTTCGCGATAATTCGCTTGTTTGAACCAATTCCACTCTAATTTTTGACATTCTCTGATATTTGTAACACTTGTCTCAAAGCGTCTCTGAGGCTTAGTAGAGACGGCTGGTTAGTTTTTGTTGGATTCGAGCAGGTGTTGTTTCGCGATATTTCGCTTGTTTGAACCAATTCCACTCTAATTTTTGACATTCTCTGATATTTGTAGCACTTGTCTCAAAGCGTCTCTGAGGCTTAGTAGAGACGGCTGGGCTCAGTTTTTGTTGGATTCGAGCAGGTGTTGTTTCGCGATAATTCGCTTGTTTGAAGCAATTCCACTCTAATTTTTAACATTCTCTGAATTGTGTAACACTTGTCTCAAAGCGTCTCTGAGGCTTAGTAGAGACGGCTGGTTAGAGTTTTTGTTGGATTCGAGCAGGTGTTGTTTCGCGATAATTCGCTTGTTTGAACCAATTCCACTCTAATTTTTAACATTCTCTGAATTGTGTAACACTTGTCTCAAAGCGTCTCTGAGGCTTAGTAGAGACGGCTGGTTAGAGTTTTTGTTGGATTCGAGGAGGTGTTGTTTGGCGATAATTCGCTTGTTTGAAGCAATTCCACTCTAATTTTAAACGTTCTCTGAATTGTGTAACGGTTGTCTCAAAGCGTCTCTGATGCTTAGTAGAGACGGCTGGTTAGAGTTTTTGTTGGATACGAGCAGGTGTTGTTTCGCGATAATTCGCTTGTTTGAAGCAATTCCACTCCAATTTTTCACATTCTATGATATTTGTAAAATTGTCTCAAAGCGTCTCTGAGGCTAAGTAGAGACGGCTGGTTAGAGTTTTTGTTGGATTCGAGCAGGTGTTGTTTCGCGATAATTCGCTTGTTTAAAGCAATTTCACTCTAATTTTTAACATTCTCTGAATTGTGTAACACTTGTCTCAAAGCGTCTCTGAGGCTTAGTAGAGACGGCTGGGCACAGTTTTTGTTGGATTCGAGCAGGTGTTGTTTCGCGATAATTCGCTTGTTTGAAGCAATTCCACTCTAATTTTTAACATTCTCTGATATTTGTAACACTTGTCTCAAAGCGTCTCTGAGGCTTAGTAGAGACGGCTGGGCACAGTTTTTGTTGGATTCGAGCAGGTGTTGTTTCGCGATAATTCGCTTGTTTGAAGCAATTCCACTCTAATTTTTAACATTCTCTGAATTGTGTAACACTTGTCTCAAAGCGTCTCTGAGCGTTAGTAGAGACGGCTGGGCACAGTTTTTGTTGGATCCGAGCAGATGTTGTTTCGCGATAATTCGCTTGTTTAAAGCAATTTCACTCTAATTTTTAACATTCTCTGAATTGTGTAACACTTGTCTCAAAGCGTCTCTGAGGCTTAGTAGAGACGGCTGGGCACAGTTTTTGTTGGATTCTAGCAGGTGTTGTTTCGCGATAATTCGCTTGTTTGAAGCAATTCCACTCTAATTTGTAACATTCTCTGAATTGTGTCACACTTGTCTCAAAGCGTCTCTGAGGCTTAGTAGAGACGGCTGGGCACAGTTTTTGTTGGATTCGAGCAGGTGTTGTTTCGCGATAATTCGCTTGTTTGAAGCAATTCCACTCTAATTTTTGACATTCTCTGATATTTGTAACACTTGTCTCAAAGCGTCTCTGAGGCTTAGTAGAGACGGCTGGTTAGAGTTTTTGTTGGATTCGAGCAGGTGTTGTTTCGCGATAATTCGCTTGTTTGAACCAATTCCACTCTAATTTTTAACATTCTCTGAATTGTGTAACACTTGTCTCAAAGCGTCTCTGAGGCTTAGTAGAGACGGCTGGTTAGAGTTTTTGTTGGATTCGAGCAGGTGTTGTTTGGCGATAATTCGCTTGTTTGAAGCAATTCCACTCTAATTTTTAACATTTTCTGAATTGTGTAACACTTGTCTCAAAGCGTCTCTGAGGCTTAGTAGAGACGGCTGGTTAAAGTTTTTGTTGGATTCGAGCAGGTGTTGTTTGGCGATAATTCGCTTGTTTGAAGCAATTCCACTCTAATTTTTGACATTCTCTGATATTTGTAACACTTGTCTCAAAGCGTCTCTGAGGCTTAGTAGAGACGGCTGGTTAGAGTTTTTGTTGGATTCGAGCAGGTGTTGTTTCGCGATAATTCGCTTGTTTGAACCAATTCCACTCTAATTTTTGACATTCTCTGATATTTGTAACACTTGTCTCAAAGCGTCTCTGAGGCTTAGTAGAGACGGCTGGTTAGTTTTTGTTGGATTCGAGCAGGTGTTGTTTCGCGATATTTCGCTTGTTTGAACCAATTCCACTCTAATTTTTGACATTCTCTGATATTTGTAGCACTTGTCTCAAAGCGTCTCTGAGGCTTAGTAGAGACGGCTGGTTAGAGTTTTTGTTGGATTCGAGCAGGTGTTGTTTGGCGATAATTCGCTTGTTTGAAGCAATTCCACTCTAATTTTTAACATTTTCTGAATTGTGTAACACTTGTCTCAAAGCGTCTCTGAGGCTTAGTAGAGACGGCTGGTTAAAGTTTTTGTTGGATTCGAGCAGGTGTTGTTTGGCGATAATTCGCTTGTTTGAAGCAATTCCACTCTAATTTTTGACATTCTCTGATATTTGTAACACTTGTCTCAAAGCGTCTCTGAGGCTTAGTAGAGACGGCTGGTTAGAGTTTTTGTTGGATTCGAGCAGGTGTTGTTTCGCGATAATTCGCTTGTTTGAACCAATTCCACTCTAATTTTTGACATTCTCTGATATTTGTAACACTTGTCTCAAAGCGTCTCTGAGGCTTAGTAGAGACGGCTGGTTAGTTTTTGTTGGATTCGAGCAGGTGTTGTTTCGCGATATTTCGCTTGTTTGAACCAATTCCACTCTAATTTTTGACATTCTCTGATATTTGTAGCACTTGTCTCAAAGCGTCTCTGAGGCTTAGTAGAGACGGCTGGGCTCAGTTTTTGTTGGATTCGAGCAGGTGTTGTTTCGCGATAATTCGCTTGTTTGAAGCAATTCCACTCTAATTTTTAACATTCTCTGAATTGTGTAACACTTGTCTCAAAGCGTCTCTGAGGCTTAGTAGAGACGGCTGGTTAGAGTTTTTGTTGGATTCGAGCAGGTGTTGTTTCGCGATAATTCGCTTGTTTGAACCAATTCCACTCTAATTTTTAACATTCTCTGAATTGTGTAACACTTGTCTCAAAGCGTCTCTGAGGCTTAGTAGAGACGGCTGGTTAGAGTTTTTGTTGGATTCGAGGAGGTGTTGTTTGGCGATAATTCGCTTGTTTGAAGCAATTCCACTCTAATTTTAAACGTTCTCTGAATTGTGTAACGGTTGTCTCAAAGCGTCTCTGATGCTTAGTAGAGACGGCTGGTTAGAGTTTTTGTTGGATACGAGCAGGTGTTGTTTCGCGATAATTCGCTTGTTTGAAGCAATTCCACTCCAATTTTTCACATTCTATGATATTTGTAAAATTGTCTCAAAGCGTCTCTGAGGCTAAGTAGAGACGGCTGGTTAGAGTTTTTGTTGGATTCGAGCAGGTGTTGTTTCGCGATAATTCGCTTGTTTAAAGCAATTTCACTCTAATTTTTAACATTCTCTGAATTGTGTAACACTTGTCTCAAAGCGTCTCTGAGGCTTAGTAGAGACGGCTGGGCACAGTTTTTGTTGGATTCGAGCAGGTGTTGTTTCGCGATAATTCGCTTGTTTGAAGCAATTCCACTCTAATTTTTAACATTCTCTGATATTTGTAACACTTGTCTCAAAGCGTCTCTGAGGCTTAGTAGAGACGGCTGGGCACAGTTTTTGTTGGATTCGAGCAGGTGTTGTTTCGCGATAATTCGCTTGTTTGAAGCAATTCCACTCTAATTTTTAACATTCTCTGAATTGTGTAACACTTGTCTCAAAGCGTCTCTGAGCGTTAGTAGAGACGGCTGGGCACAGTTTTTGTTGGATCCGAGCAGATGTTGTTTCGCGATAATTCGCTTGTTTAAAGCAATTTCACTCTAATTTTTAACATTCTCTGATTTGTGTAACGCTTGTCTCAAAGCGTCTCTGAGGCTTAGCAGAGACGGCTGGGCTCAGTTTTTGTTGGATTCGAGCAGGTGTTGTTTCGCGATAATTCGCTTGTTTGAAGCAATTCCACTCTAATTTTTAACATTCTCTGAATTGTGTAACACTTGTCTCAAAGGGTCTCTGAGCGTTAGTAGAGACGGCTGGGCAGAGTTATTGTTGGATCCGGGCAGATGTTGTTTCGCGATAATTCGCTTGTTTAAAGCAATTTCACTTTAATTTTTAACATTCTCTGATTTCTGTAACACTTGTCTCAAAGGGTCTCTGAGGCTTAGCAGAGACGGCTGGGCTCAGATTTGTTGGATTCGAGCAGGTGTTGTTTCGCGATAATTCGCTTGTTTGAAGCAATTCTTCTCTAATTTTTGACAATTCTCTGATATTTATAACACTTGTCTCAAAGCGTCTCTGAGGCTTAGTAGAAACGGCTGGTTAGAGTTTTTGTTGGATTCGAGCTGGTATTGTTTCGCGATAATTCGCTTGTTTGAAGCAATTCCACTCTAATTTTTGACATTCTCTGATATTTGTAACACTTGTCTCAAAGCGTCTATGAGGCTTAGTAGAGACGGCTGGGCTCAGTTTTTGTTGGATTCGAGCAGGTGTTGTTTCGCGATAATTCACTTGTTTGAAGCAATTCCACTCTAATTTTTGACATTCTCTGATATTTTAACACTTGTCTCAAAGCGTCTCTAAGGCTTAGTAGAGACGGCTGGTTAGAGTTTTTGTTGGATTCGAGCAGGTGTTGTTTCGCGATAATTCGCTTGTTTGAAGGAATTCCACTCTAATTTTTAACATTCTCTGAATTGTGTAACACTTGTCTCAAAGCGTCTCTGAGGCTTAGTAGAGACGGCTGGTTAGAGTTTTTGTTGGATTCGAGCAGGTGTTGTTTCGCGATAATTCGCTTGTTTGAACCAATTCCACTCTAATTTTTGACATTCTCTGATATTTGTAACACTTGTCTCAAAGCGTCTCTGAGGCTTAGTAGAGACGGCTGGGCACAGTTTTTGTTGGATTCGAGCAGGTGTTGTTTCGCGATAATTCGCTTGTTTGAAGCAATTCCACTCTAATTTTTGACATTCTCTGATATTTGTAACACTTGTCTCAAAGCGTCTCTGAGGCTTAGTAGAGACGGCTGGTTAGTTTTTGTTGGATTCGAGCAGGTGTTGTTTCGCGATAATTCGCTTGTTTGAAGCAATTCCACTCTAATTTTTAACATTCTCTGAATTGTGTAACACTTGTCTCAAAGCGTCTCTGAGGCTTAGTAGAGACGGCTGGGCACAGTTTTTGTTGGATTCTAGCAGGTGTTGTTTCGCGATAATTCGCTTGTTTGAAGCAATTCCACTCTAATTTGTAACATTCTCTGAATTGTGTCACACTTGTCTCAAAGCGTCTCTGAGGCTTAGTAGAGACGGCTGGGCACAGTTTTTGTTGGATTTGAGCAGGTGTTGTTTCGCGATAATTCGCCTGTTTGAAGCAATTCCACTCTAATTTTTGACATTCTCTGATATTTGTAACACTTGTCTCAAAGCGTCTCTGAGGCTTAGTAGAGACGGCTGGTTAGAGTTTTTGTTGGATTCGAGCAGGTGTTGTTTCGCGATAATTCGCTTGTTTGAACCAATTCCACTCTAATTTTTAACATTCTCTGAATTGTGTAACACTTGTCTCAAAGCGTCTCTGAGGCTTAGTAGAGACGGCTGGTTAGAGTTTTTGTTGGATTCGAGCAGGTGTTGTTTGGCGATAATTCGCTTGTTTGAAGCAATTCCACTCTAATTTTTAACATTTTCTGAATTGTGTAACACTTGTCTCAAAGCGTCTCTGAGGCTTAGTAGAGACGGCTGGTTAAAGTTTTTGTTGGATTCGAGCAGGTGTTGTTTGGCGATAATTCGCTTGTTTGAAGCAATTCCACTCTAATTTTTAACATTCTCTGAATTGTGTAACACTTGTCTCAAAGCGTCTCTGAGCGTTAGTAGAGACGGCTGGGCACAGTTTTTGTTGGATCCGAGCAGATGTTGTTTCGCGATAATTCGCTTGTTTAAAGCAATTTCACTCTAATTTTTAACATTCTCTGATTTGTGTAACACTTGTCTCAAAGCGTCTCTGAGGCTTAGCAGAGACGGCTGGGCTCAGTTTTTGTTGGATTCGAGCAGGTGTTGTTTCGCGATAATTCGCTTGTTTGAAGCAATTCCACTCTAATTTTTAACATTCTCTGAATTGTTTAACACTTGTCTCAAAGCGTCTCTGAGGCTTAGTAGAGACGGCTGGTTAGAGTTTTTGTAGGATTCGAGCAGGTGTTGTTTCGCGATAATTCGCTTGTTTGAAGCAATTCCACTCTAATTTTTAACATTCTCTGAATTGTGTAACACTTGTCTCAAAGCGTCTCTGAGGCTTAGTAGAGACGGCTGGGCACAGCTTTTGTTGGATTCTAGCAGGTGTTGTTTCGCGATAATTCGCTTGTTTGAAGCAATTCCACTCTAATTTGTGTCATTCTCTGACATTTGTAACACTTGTCTGAAAGCGTCTCTGATGCTTAGTAGAGACGGCTGGTTAGAGTTTTTGTTGGATACGAGCAGGTGTTGTTTCGCGATTTTTCGCTTGTTTGAAGCAATTCCACTCTAATTTTTGACATTCTCTGATATTTGTAACACTTGTCTCAAAGCGTCTCTGATGCTTAGTAGAGACGGCTGGTTAGAGTTTTTGTTGGATTCGAGCAGGTGTTGTTTCGCGATAATTCGCTTGTTTGAAGCAATTCCACTCTAATTTTTGACATTCTCTGATATTTGTAACACTTGTCTCAAAGCGTCTCTGAGGCTTAGTAGAGACGGCTGGGCTCAGTTTTTGTTGGATTCGAGCAGGTGTTGTTTCGCGATAATTCGCTTGTTTGAAGCAATTCCACTCTAATTTTTAACATTCTCTGAATTGTGTAACACTTGTCTCAAAGCGTCTCTGAGGCTTAGTAGAGACGGCTGGTTAGAGTTTTTGTTGGATTCGAGCAGGTGTTGTTTGGCGATAATTCGCTTGTTTGAAGCAATTCCACTCTAATTTGTAACATTCTCTGATTTGTGTAATACTTGTCTCAAAGCGTCTCTGAGGCTTAGCAGAGACGGCTGGGCTCAGTTTTTGTTGGATTCGAGCAGGTGTTGTTTCGCGATAATTCGCTTGTTTGAAGCAATTAAACTCTAATTTTTGACATTCTCTGAAATGTGTAACACTTGTCTCAAAGCGTCTCTGAGGCTTAGTAGAGACGGCTGGGTACAGTTTTTGTTGGATCCGAGCAGATGTTGTTTCGCGATAATTCGCTTGTTTATAGCAATTTCACTCTAATTTTTAACATTCTCTGATTTGTGAAACACTTGTCTCAAAGGGTCTCTGAGGCTTAGTAGAGACGGCTGGGCTCAGTTTTTGTTGGATTCGAGCAGGTGTTGTTTCGCGATAATTCGCTTGTTTGAAGCAATTCCACTCTAATTTTTGACATTCTCTGATATTTGTAACACTTGTCTCAAAGCGTCTCTAAGGCTTAGTAGAGACGGCTGGTTAGAGTTTTTGTTGGATTCGAGCACGTGTTGTTTCGCGTTAATTCGCTTGTTTGAAGCAATTCCACTCTAATTTGTAACATTCTCTGAATTGTGTAACACTTGTCTCAAAGCGTCTCTGAGGCTTAGTAGAGACGGCTGGTTAGCGTTTTTGTTGGATTCGAGCAGGTGTTGTTTGGCGATAATTCGCTTGTTTGAAGCAATTCCACTCTAATTTGTAACATTCTCTGAATTGTGTAACACTTGTCTCAAAGCGTCTCTGAGGCTTAGCAGAGACGGCTGGGCTCAGTTTTTGTTGGATTCGAGCAGGTGTTGTTTCGCGATAATTCGCATGTTTGAAGCAATTCCACTCTAATTTTTGACATTCTCTGATATTTGTAACACTTGTCTCAAAGCGTCTCTGATGCTTAGTAGAGACGGCTGGTTAGAGTTTTTGTTGGATTCGAGCAGGTGTTGTTTTGCGATAAATCGCTTGTTTGAAGCAATTCCACTCTAATTTTTGACATTCTCTGATATTTGTAACACTTGTCTCAAAGCGTCTCTGAGGCTTAGTTGAGACGGCTGGGCTCAGTTTTTGTTGGATTCGAGCAGGTGTTGTTTCGCGATAATTCGCTTGTTTGAAGCATTTCCACTCTAATTTTTAACATTCTCTGAATTGTGTAACACTTGTCTCAAAGCGTCTCTGAGGCTTAGTAGAGACGGCTGTTAGAGTTTTTGTTGGATTCGAGAAGGTGCTGTTTCGCGATAATTCGCTTGTTTGAAGCAATTCCACTCTAATTTTTGACACTCTCTGATAATTGTAACACTTGTCTCAAAGCGTCTCTGATGCTTAGTAGAGACGGCTGGTTAGAGTTTTTGTTGGATTCGAGCAGGTGTTGTTTCGCGATAATTCGCTTGTTTGAAGCAATTCCACTCTAATTTTTGACACTCTCTGATATTTGTAACGCTTGTCTCAAAGCGTCTCTGATGCTTAGTAGAGACGGCTGGTTAGAGTTTTTGTTGGATTCGAGCAGGTGTTGTTTCGCGATAATTCGCTTGTTTGAAGCAATTCCACTCTAATTTTTGACATTCTCTGATATTTGTAACACTTGTCTCAAAGCGTCTCTGAGGCTTAGGAGAGACGGCTCTTTAGAGCTTTTGTTGGATTCGAGCAGGTGTTGTTTCGCGATAATTCGCTTGTTTGATGCAATTCCACTCTAATTTTTAACATTCTCTGAATTGTGTAACACTTGTCTCAAAGCGTCTCTGAGGCTTAGTAGAGACGGCTGGGTACAGTTTTTGTTGGATCCGAGCAGGTGTTGTTTCGCGATAATTCGCTTGTTTAAAGCAATTTCACTCTAATTTTTAACATTATCTGATTTGTGTAACACCTGTCTCAAAGCGTCTCTGAGGCTTAGTAGAGACGGCTGGGCTCAGTTTTTGTTGGATTTGAGCAGTTGTTGTTTCACGATAATTCGCTTGTTTGAAGCAATTCCACTCTAATTTTTGACATTCTCTGATATTTGTAACACTTGTCTCAAAGCGTCTCTGAGGCTTAGTAGAGACGGCTGGTTAGAGTTTTTGTTGGATTCGAGCAGGTGTTGTTTGGCGATAATTCGCTTGTTTGAAGCAATTCCACTCTAATTTGTAACATTCTCTGAATTGTGTAACACTTGTTTCAAAGCGTCTCTGAGGCTTAGTAGAGACGGCTGGGCACAGTTTTTGTTGGATTCGAGCAGGTGTTGTTTCGCGATAATTCGCTTGTTTGAAGCAATTCCACTCTAATTTTTGACATTCTCTGATATTTGTAACACTTGTATCAAAGCGTCTCTGAGGCTTAGTAGAGACGGCTGGTTAGAGTTTTTGTTGGATTCGAGCAGGTGTTGTTTCGCGATAATTCGCTTGTTTGAACCAATTCCACTCTGATTTTTAACATTCTCTGAATTGTGTAACACTTGTCTCAAAGCGTCTCTGAGGCTTAGTAGAGACGGCTGGTTAGAGTTTTTGTTGGATTCGAGCAGGTGTTGTTTGGCGATAATTCGCTTGTTTGAAGCAATTCCACTCTAATTTGTAACATTCTCTGAATTGTGTAACACTTGTCTCAAAGCGTCTCTGATGCTTAGTAGAGACGGCTGGTTAGAGTTTTTGTTGGATACGAGCAGGTGTTGTTTCGCGATAATTCGCTTGTTTGAAGCAATTCCACTCTAATTTTTCACATTGTATGATATTTGTAAAATTGTCTCAAAGCGTCTCTGAGGCTAAGTAGAGACGGCTGGTTAGAGTTTTTGTTGGATTCGAGCAGGTGTTGTTTTGCGATAAATCGCTTGTTTGAAGCAATTCCACTCTAATTTTTGACATTCTCTGATATTTGTAACACTTGTCTCAAAGCGTCTCTGAGGCTTAGTTGAGACGGCTGGGCTCAGTTTTTGTTGGATTCGAGCAGGTGTTGTTTCGCGATAATTCGCTTGTTTGAAGCATTTCCACTCTAATTTTTAACATTCTCTGAATTGTGTAACACTTGTCTCAAAGCGTCTCTGAGGCTTAGTAGAGACGGCTGTTAGAGTTTTTGTTGGATTCGAGCAGGTGCTGTTTCGCGATAATTCGCTTGTTTGAAGCAATTCCACTCTAATTTTTGACACTCTCTGATAATTGTAACACTTGTCTCAAAGCGTCTCTGATGCTTAGTAGAGACGGCTGGTTAGAGTTTTTGTTGGATTCGAGCAGGTGTTGTTTCGCGATAATTCGCTTGTTTGAAGCAATTCCACTCTAATTTTTGACACTCTCTGATATTTGTAACGCTTGTCTCAAAGCGTCTCTGATGCTGAGTAGAGACGGCTGGTTAGAGTTTTTGTTGGATTCGAGCAGGTGTTGTTTCGCGATAATTCGCTTGTTTGAAGCAATTCCACTCTAATTTTTGACATTCTCTGATATTTGTAACACTTGTCTCAAAGCGTCTCTGAGGCTTAGGAGAGACGGCTCTTTAGAGCTTTTGTTGGATTCGAGCAGGTGTTGTTTCGCGATAATTCGCTTGTTTGATGCAATTCCACTCTAATTTTTAACATTCTCTGAATTGTGTAACACTTGTCTCAAAGCGTCTCTGAGGCTTAGTAGAGACGGCTGGGTACAGTTTTTGTTGGATCCGAGCAGGTGTTGTTTCGCGATAATTCGCTTGTTTAAAGCAATTTCACTCTAATTTTTAACATTATCTGATTTGTGTAACACCTGTCTCAAAGCGTCTCTGAGGCTTAGTAGAGACGGCTGGGCTCAGTTTTTGTTGGATTTGAGCAGTTGTTGTTTCACGATAATTCGCTTGTTTGAAGCAATTCCACTCTAATTTTTGACATTCTCTGATATTTGTAACACTTGTCTCAAAGCGTCTCTGAGGCTTAGTAGAGACGGCTGGTTAGAGTTTTTGTTGGATTCGAGCAGGTGTTGTTTGGCGATAATTCGCTTGTTTGAAGCAATTCCACTCTAATTTGTAACATTCTCTGAATTGTGTAACACTTGTTTCAAAGCGTCTCTGAGGCTTAGTAGAGACGGCTGGGCACAGTTTTTGTTGGATTCGAGCAGGTGTTGTTTCGCGATAATTCGCTTGTTTGAAGCAATTCCACTCTAATTTTTGACATTCTCTGATATTTGTAACACTTGTATCAAAGCGTCTCTGAGGCTTAGTAGAGACGGCTGGTTAGAGTTTTTGTTGGATTCGAGCAGGTGTTGTTTCGCGATAATTCGCTTGTTTGAACCAATTCCACTCTGATTTTTAACATTCTCTGAATTGTGTAACACTTGTCTCAAAGCGTCTCTGAGGCTTAGTAGAGACGGCTGGTTAGAGTTTTTGTTGGATTCGAGCAGGTGTTGTTTGGCGATAATTCGCTTGTTTGAAGCAATTCCACTCTAATTTGTAACATTCTCTGAATTGTGTAACACTTGTCTCAAAGCGTCTCTGATGCTTAGTAGAGACGGCTGGTTAGAGTTTTTGTTGGATACGAGCAGGTGTTGTTTCGCGATAATTCGCTTGTTTGAAGCAATTCCACTCTAATTTTTCACATTCTATGATATTTGTAAAATTGTCTCAAAGCGTCTCTGAGGCTAAGTAGAGACGGCTGGTTAGAGTTTTTGTTGGATTCGAGCAGGTGTTGTTTCGCGATAATTCGCTTGTTTAAAGCAATTTCACTCTAATTTTTAACATTCTCTGAATTGTGTAACACTTGTCTCAAAGCGTCTCTGAGGCTTAGTAGAGACGGCTGGGCACAGTTTTTGTTGGATTCGAGCAGGTGTTGTTTCGCGATAATTCATTTGTTTGAAGCAATTCCACTCTAATTTTTGACATTCTCTGATATTTGTAACACTTGTCTCAAAGCGTCTCTGAGGCTTAGTAGAGACGGCTGGTTAGTTTTTGTTGGATTCGAGCAGGTGTTGTTTCGCGATAATTCGCTTGTTTGAAGCAATTCCACTCTAATTTTTGACACTCTCTGATATTTGTAACACTTGTCTCAAAGCGTCTCTGATGCTTAGTAGAGACGGCTGGTTAGAGTTTTTGTTGGATTCGAGCAGGTGTTGTTTCGCGATAATTCGCTTGTTTGAAGCAATTCCACTCTAATTTTTGACATTCTCTGATATTTGTAACACTTGTCTCAAAGCGTCTCTGAGGCTTAGGAGAGACGGCTGGTTAGAGCTTTTGTTGGATTCGAGCAGGTGTTGTTTCGCGATAATTCGCTTGTTTGATGCAATTCCACTCTAATTTTTAACATTCTCTGAATTGTGTAACACTTGTCTCAAAGCGTCTCTGAGGCTTAGTAGAGACGGCTGGGTACAGTTTTTGTTGGATCCGAGCAGGTGTTGTTTCGCGATAATTCGCTTGTTTAAAGCAATTTCACTCTAATTTTTAACATTATCATTTGTGTAACACTTGTCTCAAAGCGTCTCTGAGGCTTAGTAGAGACGGCTGGGCTCAGTTTTTGTTGGATTCGAGCAGGTGTTGTTTCACGATAATTCGCTTGTTTGGAGCAATTCCACTCTAATTTTTGACATTCTCTGATATTTGTAACACTTGTCTCAAAGCGTCTCTGAGGCTTAGTAGAGACGGCTGGTTAGAGTTTTTGTTGGATTCGAGCAGGTGTTGTTTGGCGATAATTCGCTTGTTTGAAGCAATTCCACTCTAATTTGTAACATTCTCTGAATTGTGTAACACTTGTCTCAAAGCGTCTCTGAGGCTTAGTAGAGACGGCTGGGCACAGTTTTTGTTGGATTCGAGCAGGTGTTGTTTCGCGATAATTCGCTTGTTTGAAGCAATTCCACTCTAATTTTTGACATTCTCTGATATTTGTAACACTTGTCTCAAAGCGTCTCTGAGGCTTAGTAGAGACGGCTGGTTAGAGTTTTTGTTGGATTCGAGCAGGTGTTGTTTCGCGATAATTCGCTTGTTTGAACCAATTCCACTCTAATTTTTAACATTCTCTGAATTGTGTAACATTTGTCTCAAAGCGTCTCTGAGGCTTAGTAGAGACGGCTGGTTAGAGTTTTTGTTGGATTCGAGCAGGTGTTGTTTGGCGATAATTCGCTTGTTTGAAGCAATTCCACTCTAATTTTTAACATTCTCTGAATTGTGTAACAGTTGTCTCAAAGCGTCTCTGATGCTTAGTAGAGACGGCTGGTTAGAGTTTTTGTTGGATACGAGCAGGTGTTGTTTCACGATAATTCGCCTGTTTGAAGCAATTCCACTCTAATTTTTCACATTCTATGATATTTGTAAAATTGTCTCAAAGCGTCTCTGAGGCTAAGTAGAGACGGCTGGTTAGAGTTTTTGTTGGATTCGAGCAGGTGTTGTTTCGCGATAATTCGCTTGTTTAAAGCAATTTCACTCTAATTTTTAACATTCTCTGAATTGTGTAACACTTGTCTCAAAGCGTCTCTGAGGCTTAGTAGAGACGGCTGGGCACAGTTTTTGTTGGATTCGAGCAGGTGTTGTTTCGCGATAATTCGCTTGTTTGAAGCAATTCCACTCTAATTTTTGACATTCTCTGATATTTGTAACACTTGTCTCAAAGCGTCTCTGAGGCTTATTAGAGACGGCTGGTTAGTTTTTGTTGGATTCGAGCAGGTGTTGTTTCGCGATAATTCGCTTGTTTGAAGCAATTCCACTCTAATTTTTAACATTCTCTGAATTGTGTAACACTTGTCTCAAAGCGTCTCTGAGGCTTAGTAGAGACGGCTGGTTAGAGTTTTTGTTGGATTCGAGCAGGTGTTGTTTGGCGATAATTCGCTTGTTTGAAGCAATTCCACTCTAATTTTTAACATTCTCTGAATTGTGTAACACTTGTCTCAAAGCGTCTCTGAGCGTTAGTAGAGACGGCTGGGCACAGTTTTTGTTGGATCCGAGCAGATGTTGTTTCGCGATAATTCGCTTGTTTAAAGCAATTTCACTTTAATTTTTTACATTCTCTTTTTTGTGTAACACTTGTCTCAAAGCGTCTCTGAGGCTTAGCAGAGACGGCTGGGCTCAGTTTTTGTTGGATTCGAGCAGGTTCGCTTGTTTGAAGCAATTCCACTAATTTTTGACATTCTCTGATATTTGTAACACTTGTCACAAAGCGTCTCTAAGGCTTAGTAGAGACGGCTGGTTAGAGTTTTTGTTGGATTCGAGCAGGTGTTGTTTCGCGATAATTCGCTTGTTTGAAGCAATTCCACTCTAATTTTTAACATTCTCTGAATTGTGTAACACTTGTCTCAAAGCGTCTCTGAGGCTTAGTAGAGACGGCTGGTTAGAGTTTTTGTTGGATTCGAGCAGGTGTTTTTTGGCGATAATTCGCTTGTTTGAAGCAATTCCACTCTAATTTGTAGCATTCTCTGAATTGTGTAACACTTGTCTCAAAGCGTCTCTGAGTCTTAGTAGAGACGGCTGGGCACAGTTTTTGTTGGATTCGAGCAGGTGTTGTTTCGCGATAATTCGCTTGTTTGAAGCAATTCCACTCTAATTTTTGACATTCTCTGATATTTGTAACACTTGTCTCAAAGCGTCTCTGAGGCTTAGTAGAGACGGCTGGTTAGAGTTTTTGTTGGATTCGAGCAGGTGTTGTTTCGCGATAATTCGCTTGTTTGAAGCAATTCCACTCTAATTTTTAACATTCTCTGAATTGTGTAACATTTGTCTCAAAGCGTCTCTGAGGCTTAGTAGAGACGGCTGGTTAGAGTTTTTGTTGGATTCGAGCAGGTGTTGTTTGGCGATAATTCGCTTGTTTGAAACAATTCCACTCTAATTTTTAACATTCTCTGAATTGTGTAACAGTTGTCTCAAAGCGTCTCTGATGCTTAGTAGAGACGGCTGGTTAGAGTTTTTGTTGGATACGAGCAGGTGTTGTTTCACGATAATTCGCTTGTTTGAAGCAATTCCACTCTAATTTTTCACATTCTATGATATTTGTAAAATTGTCTCAAAGCGTCTCTGAGGCTAAGTAGAGACGGCTGGTTAGAGTTTTTGTTGGATTCGAGCAGGTGTTGTTTCGCGATAATTCGCTTGTTTAAAGCAATTTCACTCTAATTTTTAACATTCTCTGAATTGTGTAACACTTGTCTCAAAGCGTCTCTGAGGCTTAGTAGAGACGGCTGGGCACAGTTTTTGTTGGATTCGAGCAGGTGTTGTTTCGCGATAATTCGCTTGTTTGAAGCAATTCCACTCTAATTTTTGACATTCTCTGATATTTGTAACACTTGTTTCAAAGCGTCTCTGAGGCTTAGTAGAGACGGCTGGTTAGTTTTTGTTGGATTCGAGCAGGTGTTGTTTCGCGATAATTCGCTTGTTTGAAGCAATTCCACTCTAATTTTTAACATTCTCTGAATTGTGTAACACTTGTCTCAAAGCGTCTCTGAGGCTTAGTAGAGATGGCTGGTTAGAGTTTTTGTTGGATTCGAGCAGGTGTTGTTTGGCGATAATTCGCTTGTTTGAAGCAATTCCACTCTAATTTTTAACATTCTCTGAATTGTGTAACACTTGTCTCAAAGCGTCTCTGAGCGTTAGTAGAGACGGCTGGGCACAGTTTTTGTTGGATCCGAGCAGATGTTGTTTCGCGATAATTCGCTTGTTTAAAGCAATTTCACTTTAATTTTTAACATTCTCTGATTTGTGTAACACTTGTCTCAAAGCGTCTCTGAGGCTTAGCAGAGACGGCTGGGCTCAGTTTTTGTTGGATTCGAGCAGGTGTTGTTTCGCGATAATTCGCTTGTTTGAAGCAATTCCACTAATTTTTGACATTCTCTGATATTTGTAACACTTGTCTCAAAGCGTCTCTAAGGCTTAGTAGAGACGGCTGGTTAGAGTTTTTGTTGGATTCGAGCAGGTGTTGTTTCGCGATAATTCGCTTGTTTGAAGCAATTCCACTCTAATTTTTAACATTCTCTGAATTGTGTAACACTTGTCTCAAAGCGTCTCTGAGGCTTAGTAGAGACGGCGGGTTAGAGTTTTTTTTGGATTCGAGCAGGTGTTGTTTGGCGATAATTCGCTTGTTTGAAGCAATTCCACTCTAATTTGTAACATTCTCTGAATTGCGTCACACTTGTCTCAAAGCGTCTCTGAGGCTTAGTAGAGACGGCTGGGCACAGTTTTTGTTTGATTCGAGCAGGTATTCGCTTGTTTGAAGCAATTCCACTCTAATTTTTGACATTCTCTGATATTTGTAACACTTGTCTCAAAGCGTCTCTGAGGCTTAGTAGAGACGGCTGGTTAGAGTTTTTGTTGGATTCGAGCAGGTGTTGTTTCGCGATAATTCGCTTGTTTGAACCAATTCCATTCTAATTTTTAACATTCTCTGAATTGTGTAACACTTGTCTCAAGGCGTCTCTGAGGCTTCTAAGGGACGGCTGGTTAGAGTTTTTGTTGGATTCGGGCAGGTGTGGTTTGGCGATAATTCGCTTGTTTGAAGCAATTCCACTCTAATTTTAAACATTCTCTGAATTGTGTAACAGTTGTCTCAAAGCGTCTCTGATGCTTAGTAGAGACGGCTGGTTAGAGTTTTTGTTGGATACGAGCAGGTGTTGTTTCGCGATAATTCGCTTGTTTGAAGCAATTCCACTCTAATTTTTGACATTCTCTGATATTTGTAACACTTGTCTCAAAGCGTCTCTGAGGCTTAGTAGAGACGGCTGGTTAGTTTTTGTTGGATTCGAGCAGGTGTTGTTTCGCGATAATTCGCTTGTTTGAAGCAATTCCACTCTAATTTTTAACATTCTCTGATTTGTGTAACACTTGTCTCAAAGCGTCTCTGAGGCTTAGTAGAGACGGCTGGGCACAGTTTTGTTGGATTCGAGCAGGTGTTGTTTCGCGATAATTCGCTTGTTTGAAGCAATTCCACTCTAATTTTTGACATTCTCTGACATTTGTAACACTTGTCTGAAAGCGTCTCTGATGCTTAGTAGAGACGGCTGGTTAGAGTTTTTGTTCGATACGAGCAGGTGTTGTTTCGCGATATTTCGCTTGTTTGAAGCATTTCCACTCTAATTTTTGACATTCTCTGATATTTGTAACACTTGTCTCAAAGCGTCTCTGATGCTTAGTAGAGACGGCTGGTTAGAGTTTTTGTTGGATTCGAGCAGGTGTTGTTTAGCGATAATTCGCTTGTTTGAAGCAATTCCACTATAATTTTTGACATTCTCTGATATTTGTAACAGTTGTCTCAAAGCGTCTCTGATGCTTAGTAGAGACGGCTGGTTAGAGTTTTTGTTGGATACGAGCAGGTGTTGTTTCGCGATAATTCGCTTGTTTGAAGCAATTCCACTCTAATTTTTAACATTCTCTGAATTGTGTAACACTTGTCTCAAAGCGTCTCTGAGGCTTAGTAGAGACGGCTGGTTAGAGTTTTTGTTGGATTCGAGCAGGTGTTGTTTGGCGATAATTCGCTTGTTTGAAGCAATTCCACTCTAATTTGTAACATTCTCTGAATTGTGTAACACTTGTCTCAAAGCGTCTCTGAGGCTTAGTAGAGACGGCTGGGCACAGCTTTTGTTGGATTCGAGCAGGTGTTGTTTCGCGATAATTCGCTTGTTTAAAGCAATTTCACTCTAATGTTTAACATTCTCTGATTTGTGTAACACTTGTCTCAAAGCGTCTCTGAGGCTTAGTAGAGACGGCAAGGCACAGTTTTTGTTGGATTCGAGCAGGTGTTGTTTCGCGATAATTCGCTTGTTTGAAGCAATTCCACTCTAATTTTTGACATTCTCTGATATTTGTAACACTTGTCTCAAAGCTTCTCTGATGCTTAGTAGAGACGGCTGGTTAGAGTTTTTGTTGGATTCGAGCAGGTGTTGTTTTGCGATAATTCGCTTGTTTGAAGCAATTCCACTCTAATTTTAAACATTCTCTGAATTGTGTAACCCTTGTCTCAAAGCGTCTCTGAGGCTTAGTAGAGACGGCTGGGTACAGTTTTTGTTGGATTCGAGCAGGTGTTGTTTCGCGATAATTCGCTTGTTTGAAGCAATTCCACTCTAATTTTTGACATTCTCTGACATTTGTAACACTTGTCTGAAAGCGTCTCTGATGCTTAGTAGAGACGGCTGGTTAGAGTTTTTGTTGGATACGAGCAGGTGTTGTTTCGCGATATTTCGCTTGTTTGAAGCAATTCCACTCTAATTTTTGACATTCTCTGATATTTGTAACACTTGTCTCGAAGCGTCTCTGACGCTAAGTAGAGACGGCTGGTTAGAGTTTTTGTTGGATTCCAGCAGGTGTTGTTTCGCGATAATTCGCTTGTTTGAAGCAATTCCACTCTAATTTTTAACACTCTCTGAATTGTGTAACACTTGTCTCAAAGCGTCTCTGGGGCTTAGTAGAGACGGCTGGTTAGAGTTTTTGTTGGATTCGAGCAGGTGTTGTTTGGCGATAATTCGCTTGTTTGAAGCAATTCCACTCTAATTTGTAACATTCTCTGAATTGTGCAACACTTGTCTCAAAGCGTCTCTGAGGCTTAGTAGAGACGGCTGGGCACAGTTTTTGTTGGATTCGAGCAGGTGTTGTTTCGCGATAATTCGCTTGTTTGAAGCAATTTCACTCTAATTTTTGACATTCTCTGATATTTGTAACACTTGTCTCAAAGCGTCTCTGATGCTTAGTAGAGACGGCTGGTTAGAGTTTTTGTTGGATTCGAGCAGGTGTTGTTTCGCGATAATTCGCTTGTTTGAAGCAATTCCACTCTAATTTTTGACATTCTCTGAATTGTGTAACACTTGTCTCAAAGCGTCTCTGAGCGTTAGTAGAGAAGGCTGGGCACAGTTTTTGTTGGATCCGAGCAGATGTTGTTTCGCGATAATTCGCTTGTGTAAAGCAGTTTCACTCTAATTTTTAACATTCTCTGATTTGTGTAACACTTGTCTCAAACCGTCTCTGAGGCTTAGCAGAGACGGCTGGGCTCAGTTTTTGTTGGATTCGAGCAGGTGTTGTTTCGCGATAATTCGCTTGTTTGAAGCAATTCCACTCTAATTTTTAACATTCTCTGAATTGTGTAACACTTGTCTCAAAGCGTCTCTGAGGCTTAGTAGAGACGGCTGGTTAGTTTTTGTTGGATTCGAACAGGTGTTGTTTTGCGATAATTCGCTTGTTTGAAGTAATTCCACTCTAATTTTTAACATTCTCTGAATTGTGTAACACTTGTCTCAAAGCGTCTCTGAGGCTTAGTAGAGACGGCTGGGCACAGTTTTTGTTGGATTCGAGCAGGTGTTGTTTCGCGATAATTCGCTTGTTTGAAGCAATTCCACTCTAATTTTTGACATTCTCTGACATTTGTAACACTTGTCTAAAAGCGTCTCTGATGCTTAGTAGAGACGGCTGGTTAGAGTTTTTGTTGGATACGAGCAGGTGTTGTTTCGCGATTTTTCGCTTGTTTGAAGCAATTCCACTCTAATTTTTGACATTCTCTGATATTTGTAACACTTGTCTCAAAGCGTCTCTGATGCTTAGTAGAGACGGCTGGTTAGAGTTTTTGTTGGATTCGAGCAGGTGTTGTTTCGCGATAATTCGCTTGTTTGAAGCAATTCCACTCTAATTTTTGACATTCTCTGATATTTGTAACACTTGTCTCGAAGCGTCTCTGAGGCTTAGTAGAGACGGCTGATCTCAGTTTTTGTTGGATTCGAGCAGGTGTTGTTTCGCGATAATTCGCTTGTTTGAAGCAATTTCACTCTAATTTTTAACATTCTTTGAATTGTGTAACACTTGTCTCAAAGCGTCTCTGAGGCTTAGTAGAGACGGCTGGTTAGAGTTTTTGTTGGATTCGAGCAGGTGTTGTTTGGCGATAATTCGCTTGTTTGAAGCAATTCCACTCTAATTTGTAACATTCTCTGAATTGTGTAACACTTGTCTCAAAGCGTCTCTGAGGCTTAGTAGAGACGGCTGGGCACAGTTTTTGTTGGATTCGAGCAGGTGTTGTTTCGCGATAATTCGCTTGTTTAAAGCAATTTCACTCTAATTTTTAACATTCTCTGATTTGTGTAACACTTGTCTCAAAGCGTCTCTGAGGCTTAGTAGAGACGGCTGGTTAGAGTTTTTGTTGGATTCGAGCAGGTGTTGTTTCGCGATAATTCGCTTGTTTGAAGCAATTCCACTCTAATTTTTGACATTCTCTGATATTTGTAACACTTGTCTCAAAGCGTCTCTGATGCTTAGTAGAGACGGCTGGTTAGAGTTTTTGTTGGATTCGAGCAGGTGTTGTTTCGCAATAATTCGCTTGTTTAAAGCAATTTCACTCTAATTTTTAACATTCTCTGAATTGTGTAACACTTGTCTCAAAGCGTCTCTGAGGCTTAGTAGAGACGGCTGGGCACAGTTTTTGTTGGATTCGAGCAGGTGTTGTTTCGCGATAATTCGCTTGTTTGAAGCAATTCCACTCTAATTTTTGACATTCTCTGATATTTGTAACACTTGTCTCAAAGCGTCTCTGAGGCTTAGTAGAGACGGCTGGTTAGTTTTTGTTGGATTCGAGCAGCTGTTGTTTCGCGATAATTCGCTTGTTTGAAGCAATTCCACTCTAATTTTTAACATTCTCTGAATTGTGTAACACTTGTCTCAAAGCGTCTCTGAGGCTTAGGAGAGACGGCTGGTTAGAGTTTTTGTTGGATTCGAGCAGGTGTTGTTTGGCGATAATTCGCTTGTTTGAAGCAATTCCACTCTAATTTTTAACATTCTCTGAATTGTGTAACACTTGTCTCAAAGCGTCTCTGAGCGTTAGTAGAGACGGCTGGGCACAGTTTTTGTTGGATCCGAGCAGATGTTGTTTCGCGATAATTCGCTTGTTTAAAGCAATTTCACTTTAATTTTTAACATTCTCTGATTTGTGTAACCCTTGTCTCAAAGCGTCTCTGAGGCTTAGCAGAGACGGCTGGGCTCAGTTTTTGTTGGATTCGAGCAGGTGTTGTTTCGCGATAATTCGCTTGTTTGAAGCAATTCCACTAATTTTTGACATTCTCTGATATTTGTAACACTTGTCTCAAAGCGTCTCTAAGGCTTAGTAGAGACGGCTGGTTAGAGTTTTTGTTGGATTCGAGCAGGTGTTGTTTCGCGATAATTCGCTTGTTTGAAGCAATTCCACTCTAATTTTTAACATTCTCTGAATTGTGTAACACTTGTCTCAAAGCGTCTCTGAGGCTTAGTAGAGACGGCTGGTTAGAGTTTTTGTTGGATTCGAGCAGGTGTTGTTTGGCGATAATTCGCTTGTTTGCAGCAATTCCACTCTAATTTGTGACATTCTCTGAATTGTGTCACACTTGTCTCAAAGCGTCTCTGAGGCTTAGTAGAGACGGCTGGGCACAGTTTTTGTTGGACTCGAGCAGGTATTCGCTTGTTTGAAGCAATTCCACTCTAATTTTTGACATTCTCTGATATTTGTAACACTTGTCTCAAAGCGTCTCTGAGGCTTAGTAGAGACGGCTGGTTAGAGTTTTTGTTGGATTCGAGCAGGTGTTGTTTCGCGATAATTCGCTTGTTTGAACCAATTCCACTCTAATTTTTAACATTCTCTGAATTGTGTAACACTTGTCTCAAAGCGTCTCTGAGGCTTAGTAGAGACGGCTGGTTAGAGTTTTTGTTGGATTCGAGCAGGTGTTGTTTGGCGATAATTCGCTTGTTTGAAGCAATTCCACTCTAATTTTAAACATTCTCTGAATTGTGTAACAGTTGTCTCAAAGCGTCTCTGATGCTTAGTAGAGACGGCTGGTTAGAGTTTTTGTTGGATACGAGCAGGTGTTGTTTCGCGATAATTCGCTTGTTTGAAGCAATTCCACTCTAATTTTTGACATTCTCTGATATTTGTAACACTTGTCTCAAAGCGTCTCTGAGGCTTAGTAGAGACGGCTGGTTAGTTTTTGTTGGATTCGAGCAGGTGTTGTTTCGCGATAATTCGCTTGTTTGAAGCAATTCCACTCTAATTTTTAACATTCTCTGAATTGTGTAACACTTGTCTCAAAGCGTCTCTGAGGCTTAGTAGGGACGGCTGGTTAGTTTTTGTTGGATTCGAGCAGGTGTTGTTTTGCGATAATTCGCTTGTTTGAAGCAATTCCACTCTAATTTTTAACATTCTCTGAATTGTGTAACACTTGTCTCAAAGCGTCTCTGAGGCTTAGTAGAGACGGCTGGGCACAGTTTTTGTTGGATTCGAGCAGGTGTTGTTTTGCGATAATTCGCTTGTTTGAAGCAATTCCACTCTAATTTTTAACATTCTCTGAATTGTGTAACACTTGTCTCAAAGCGTCTCTGAGGCTTAGTAGAGACGGCTGGGCACAGTTTTTGTTGGATTCGAGCAGGTGTTGTTTCGCGATAATTCGCTTGTTTGAAGCAATTCCACTAATTTTTGACATTCTCTGATATTTGTAACACTTGTCTCAAAGCGTCTCTAAGGCTTAGTAGAGACGGCTGGTTAGAGTTTTTGTTGGATTCGAGCAGGTGTTGTTTCGCGATAATTCGCTTGTTTGAAGCAATTCCACTCTAATTTTTAACATTCTCTGAATTGTGTAACACTTGTCTCAAAGCGTCTCTGAGGCTTAGTAGAGACGGCTGGTTAGAGTTTTTGTTGGATTCGAGCAGGTGTTGTTTGGCGATAATTCGCTTGTTTGCAGCAATTCCACTCTAATTTGTGACATTCTCTGAATTGTGTCACACTTGTCTCAAAGCGTCTCTGAGGCTTAGTAGAGACGGCTGGGCACAGTTTTTGTTGGATTCGAGCAGGTATTCGCTTGTTTGAAGCAATTCCACTCTAATTTTTGACATTCTCTGATATTTGTAACACTTGTCTCAAAGCGTCTCTGAGGCTTAGTAGAGACGGCTGGTTAGAGTTTTTGTTGGATTCGAGCAGGTGTTGTTTCGCGATAATTCGCTTGTTTGAACCAATTCCACTCTAATTTTTAACATTCTCTGAATTGTGTAACACTTGTCTCAAAGCGTCTCTGAGGCTTAGTAGAGACGGCTGGTTAGAGTTTTTGTTGGATTCGAGCAGGTGTTGTTTGGCGATAATTCGCTTGTTTGAAGCAATTCCACTCTAATTTTAAACATTCTCTGAATTGTGTAACAGTTGTCTCAAAGCGTCTCTGATGCTTAGTAGAGACGGCTGGTTAGAGTTTTTGTTGGATACGAGCAGGTGTTGTTTCGCGATAATTCGCTTGTTTGAAGCAATTCCACTCTAATTTTTGACATTCTCTGATATTTGTAACACTTGTCTCAAAGCGTCTCTGAGGCTTAGTAGAGACGGCTGGTTAGTTTTTGTTGGATTCGAGCAGGTGTTGTTTCGCGATAATTCGCTTGTTTGAAGCAATTCCACTCTAATTTTTAACATTCTCTGAATTGTGTAACACTTGTCTCAAAGCGTCTCTGAGGCTTAGTAGGGACGGCTGGTTAGTTTTTGTTGGATTCGAACAGGTCTTGTTTTGCGATAATTCGCTTGTTTGAAGCAATTCCACTCTAATTTTTAACATTCTCTGAATTGTGTAACACTTGTCTCAAAGCGTCTCTGAGGCTTAGTAGAGACGGCTGGGCACAGTTTTTGTTGGATTCGAGCAGGTGTTGTTTCGCGATAATTCGCTTGTTTGAAGCAATTCCACTCTAATTTTTGACATTCTCTGACATTTGTAACACTTGTCTGAAAGCGTCTCTGATGCTTAGTAGAGACGGCTGGTTAGAGTTTTTGTTGGATACGAGCAGGTGTTGTTTCGCGATATTTCGCTTGTTTGAAGCAATTCCACTCTAATTTTTGACATTCTCTGATATTTGTAACACTTGTCTCAAAGCGTCTCTGATGCTTAGTAGAGACGGCTGGTTAGAGTTTTTGTTGGATTCGAGCAGGTGTTGTTTCGCGATAATTCGCTTGTTTGAAGCAATTCCACTCTAATTTTTGACATTCTCTGATATTTGTAACACTTGTCTCAAAGCGTCTCTGAGGCTAAGTAGAGACGGCTGGTTAGAGTTTTTGTTGGATTCGAGCAGGTGTTGTTTGGCGATAATTCGCTTGTTTGAAGCAATTCCACTCTAATTTTTAACATTCTCTGAATTGTGTAACACTTGTCTCAAAGCGTCTCTGAGGCTTAGTAGAGACGGCTGGTTAGAGTTTTTGTTGGATTCGAGCAGGTGTTGTTTGGCGATAATTCGCTTGTTTGAAGCAATTCCACTCTAATTTGTAACATTCTCTGAATTGTGTAACACTTGTCTCAAAGCGTCTCTGAGGCTTAGTAGAGACGGCTGGGCACAGCTTTTGTTGGATTCGAGCAGGTGTTGTTTCGCGATAATTCGCTTGTTTAAAGCAATTTCACTCTAATTTTTAACATTCTCTGATTTGTGTAGCACTTGTCTCAAAGCGTCTCTGAGGCTTAGTAGAGACGGCTGGGCACAGTTTTTGTTGGATTCGAGCAGGTGTTGTTTCGCGATAATTCGCTTGTTTGAAGCAATTCCACTCTAATTTTTGACATTCTCTGATATTTGTAACACTTGTCTCAAAGCGTCTCTGATGCTTAGTAGAGACGGCTGGTTAGAGTTTTTGTTGGATTCGAGCAGGTGTTGTTTGGCGATAATTCGCTTGTTTGAAGCAATTCCACTCTAATTTTAAACATTCTCTGAATTGTGTAACAGTTGTCTCAAAGCGTCTCTGATGCTTAGTAGAGACGGCTGGTTAGAGTTTTTGTTGGATACGAGCAGGTGTTGTTTCGCGATAATTCGCTTGTATGAAGCAATTCCACTCTAATTTTTGACATTCTCTGATATTTGTAACACTTGTCTCAAAGCGTCTCTGAGGCTTAGTAGAGACGGCTGGTTAGTTTTTGTTGGATTCGAGCAGGTGTTGTTTCGCGATAATTCGCTTGTTTGAAGCAATTCCACTCTAATTTTTAACATTCTCTGAATTGTGTAACACTTGTCTCAAAGCGTCTCTGAGGCTTAGTAGAGACGGCTGGTTAGTTTTTGTTGGATTCGAGCAGGTGTTGTTTTGCGATAATTCGCTTGTTTGAAGCAATTCCACTCTAATTTTTAACATTCTCTGAATTGTGTAACACTTGTCTCAAAGCGTCTCTGAGGCTTAGTAGAGACGGCTGGGCACAGTTTTTGTTGGATTCGAGCAGGTGTTGTTTCGCGATAATTCGCTTGTTTAAAGCAATTTCACTCTAATTTTTAACAATCTCTGATTTGTGTAACACTTGTCTCAAAGCGTCTCTGAGGCTTAGTAGAGACGGCTGGGCACAGTCTTTGTTGGATTCGAGCAGGTGTTGTTTCGCGATAATTCGCTTGTTTGAAGCAATTCCACTCTAATTTTTGACATTCTCTGATATTTGTAACACTTGTCTCAAAGCGTCTCTGATGCTTAGTAGAGACGGCTGGTTAGAGTTTTTGTTGGATTCGAGCAGGTGTTGTTTCGCGACAATTCGCTTGTTTGAGCAATTCCACTCTAATTTTTGACATTCTCTGACTTGTGTAACACTTGTCTCAAGGCGTCTCTGAGCGTTAGTAGAGACGGCTGGGCACAGTTTTTGTTGGATCCGAGCAGATGTTGTTTCGCGATAATTCGCTTGTTTAAAGCAATTTCACTCTAATTTTTAACATTCTCTGATTTGTGTAACACTTGTCTCAAAGCGTCTCTGAGGCTTAGCAGAGACGGCTGGGCTCAGTTTTTGTTGGATTCGAGCAGGTGTTGTTTCGCGATAATTCGCTTGTTTGAAGCAATTCCACTCTAATTTTTAACAGTCTCTGAATTGTGTAACACTTGTCTCAAAGCGTCTCTGAGGCTTAGTAGAGACGGCTGGTTAGTTTTTGTTGGATTCGAGCAGGTGTTGTTTCGCGATAATTCGCTAGTTTGAAGCAATTCCACTCTAATTTTTGACATACTCTGACATTTGTAACACTTGTCTGAAAGCGTCTCTGATGCTTAGTAGAGACGGCTGGTTAGAGTTTTTGTTGGATACGAGCAGGTGTTGTTTCGCGATTTTTCCCTTGATTGAAGCAATTCCACTCTAATTTTTGACATTCTCTGATATTTGTAACACTTGTCTCAAAGCGTCTCTGATGCTTAGTAGACACGGCTGGTTAGAGTTTTTGTTGGATTCGAGCAGGTGTTGTTTCGCGATAATTCGCTTGTTTGAAGCAATTCCACTCTAATTTTTGACATTCTCTGATATTTGTAACACTTGTCTCGAAGCGTCTCTGAGGCTTAGTAGAGACGGCTGGGCTCTGTTTTTGTTGGATTCGAGCAGGTGTTGTTTCGCGATAATTCGCTTGTTTGAAGCAATTCCACTCTAATTTTTGACATTCTCTGAATTGTGTAACACTTGTCTCAAAGCGTCTCTGAGGCTTAGTAGAGACGGCTGGTTAGAGTTTTTGTTGGATTCGAGCAGGTGTTGTTTGGCGATAATTCGCTTGTTTGAAGCAATTCCACTCTAATTTGTAACATTCTCTGAATTGTGTAACACTTGTCTCAAAGCGTTTCTGAGGCTTAGTAGAGACGGCTGGGCACAGTTTTTGTTGGATTCGAGCAGGTGTTGTTTCGCGTTAATTCGCTTGTTTGAAGCAATTCCACTCTAATTTTTGACATTCTCTGATATTTGTAACACTTGTCTCAAAGCGTCTCTGATGCTTAGTAGAGACGGCTGGTTAGAGTTTTTGTTGGATTCGAGCAGGTGTTGTTTCGCGATAATTCGCTTGTTTGAAGCAATTCCACTCTAATTTTTGACATTCTCTGAATTGTGTAACACTTGTCTCAAAGCGTCTCTGAGCGTTAGTAGAGAAGGCTGGGCACAGTTTTTGTTGGATCCGAGCAGATGTTGTTTCGCGATAATTCGCTTGTTTAAAGCAATTTCACTCTAATTTTTAACATTCTCTGATTTGTGTAACACTTGTCTCAAAGCGTCTCTGAGGCTTAGCAGAGACGGCTGGGCTCAGTTTTTGTTGGATTCGAGCAGGTGTTGTTTCGCGATAATTCGCTTGTTTGAAGCAATTCCACTCTAATTTTTAACATTCTCTGAATTGTGTAACACTTGTCTCAAAGCGTCTCTGAGGCTTAGAAGAGACGGCTGGTTAGTTTTTGTTGGATTCGAGCAGGTGTTGTTTTGCGATAATTCGCTTGTTTGAAGTAATTCCA
Organism: Tenodera sinensis; assembly: GCA_030765045.1. Classification (NCBI taxonomy): domain Eukaryota; kingdom Metazoa; phylum Arthropoda; class Insecta; order Mantodea; family Mantidae; genus Tenodera; species Tenodera sinensis. The sequence goes on along the minus strand of CM060964.1, from coordinate 213,206,731 downwards.
CTCTAATTTTTAACATTCTCTGAATTGTGTAACACTTGTCTCAAAGCGTCTCTGAGGCTTAGTAGAGACGGCTGGGCACAGTTTTTGTTGGATTCGAGCAGGTGTTGTTTCGCGATAATTCGCTTGTTTGAATCAATTCCACTCTAATTTTTGACATTCTCTGACATTTGTAACACTTGTCTAAAAGCGTCTCTGATGCTTAGTAGAGACGGCTGGTTAGAGTTTTTGTTGGATACGAGCAGGTGTTGTTTCGCGATTTTTCGCTTGTTTGAAGCAATTCCACTCTAATTTTTGACATTCTCTGATATTTGTAACACTTGTCTCAAAGCGTCTCTGATGCTTAGTAGAGACGGCTGGTTAGAGTTTTTGTTGGATTCGAGCAGGTGTTGTTTCGCGATAATTCGCTTGTTTGAAGCAATTCCACTCCAATTTTTGACATTCTCTGATATTTGTAACACTTGTCTCGAAGCGTCTCTGAGGCTTAGTAGAGACGGCTGGGCTCAGTTTTTGTTGGATTCGAGCAGGTGTTGTTTCGCGATAATTCGCTTGTTTGAAGCAATTCCACTCTAATTTTTAACATTCTTTGAATTGTGTAACACTTGTCTCAAAGCGTCTTTGAGGCTTAGTAGAGACGACTGGTTAGAGTTTTTGTTGGATTCGAGCAGGTGTTGTTTGGCGATAATTCGCTTGTTTGAAGCAATTCCACTCTAATTTGTAACATTCTCTGAATTGTGTAACACTTATCTCAAAGCGTCTCTGAGGCTTAGTAGAGACGGCTGGGCACAGTTTTTGTTGGATTCGAGCAGGTGTTGTTTCGCGATAATTCGCTTGTTTAAAGCAATTTCACTCTAATTTTTAACATTCTCTGATTTGTGTAACACTTGTCTCAAAGCGTCTCTGAGGCTTAGCAGAGACGGCTGGGCTCAGTTTTTGTTGGATTCGAGCAGGTGTTGTTTGCGATAATTCGCTTGTTTGAAGCAATTCCACTCTAATTTTTAACAGTCTCTGAATTGTGTAACACTTGTCTCAAAGCGTCTCTGAGCGTTAGTAGAGACGGCTGGGCACAGTTTTTGTTGGATCCGAGCAGATGTTGTTTCGCGATAATTCGCTTGTTTAAAGGAATTTCACTCTAATTTTTAACATTCTCTGATTTGTGTAACACTTGTCTCAAAGCGTCTCTGATGCTTAGTAGAGACGGCTGGTTAGAGTTTTTGTTGGATTCGAGCAGGTGTTGTTTCGCGATAATTCGCTTGTTTGAGCAATTCCACTCTAATTTTTGACATTCTCTGAATTGTGTAACACTTGTCTCAAAGCGTCTCTGAGCGTTAGTAGAGACGGCTGGGCACAGTTTTTGTTGGATCCGAGCAGATGTTGTTTCGCGATAATTCGCTTGTTTAAAGCAATTTCACTCTAATTTTTAACATTCTCTGATTTGTGTAACACTTGTCTCAAAGCGTCTCTGAGGCTTAGCAGAGACGGCTGGGCTCAGTTTTTGTTGGATTCGAGCAGGTGTTGTTTGCGATAATTCGCTTGTTTGAAGCAATTCCACTCTAATTTTTAACAGTCTCTGAATTGTGTAACACTTGTCTCAAAGCGTCTCTGAGGCTTAGTAGAGACGGCTGGTTAGTTTTTGTTGGATTCGAGCAGGTGTTGTTTCGCGATTTTTCGCTTGTTTGAAGCAATTCCACTCTAATTTTTGACATTCTCTGATATTTGTAACACTTGTCTCAAAGCGTCTCTGATGCTTAGTAGACACGGCTGGTTAGAGTTTTTGTTGGATTCGAGCAGGTGTTGTTTCGCGATAATTCGCTTGTTTGAAGCAATTCCACTCTAATTTTTGACATTCTCTGATATTTGTAACACTTGTCTCGAAGCGTCTCTGAGGCTTAGTAGAGACGGCTGGGCTCAGTTTTTGTTGGATTCGAGCAGGTGTTGTTTCGCGATAATTCGCTTGTTTGAAGCAATTCCACTCTAATTTTTAACATTCTCTGAATTGTGTAACACTTGTCTCAAAGCGTCTCTGAGGCTTAGTAGAGACGGCTGGGCACAGTTTTTGTTGGATTCGAGCAGGTGTTGTTTCGCGATAATTCGCTTGTTTGAAGCAATTCCACTCTAATTTTTGACATTCTCTGACATTTGTAACACTTGTCTGAAAGCGTCTCTGATGCTTAGTAGAGACGGCTGGTTAGAGTTTTTGTTGGATACGAGCAGGTGTTGTTTCGCGATAATTCGCTTGTTTGAAGCAATTCCACTCTAATTTTTGACATTCTCTGACATTTGTAACACTTGTCTAAAAGCGTCTCTGATGCTTAGTAGAGACGGCTGGTTAGAGTTTTTGTTGGATACGAGCAGGTGTTGTTTCGCGATATTTCGCTTGTTTGAAGCAATTCCACTCTAATTTTTGACATTCTCTGATATTTCTAACACTTGTCTCGAAGCGTCTCTGAGGCTTAGTAGAGACGGCTGGGCTCAGTTTTTGTTGGATTCGAGCAGGTGTTGTTTCCCGATAATTCGCTTGTTTGAAGCAATTCCACTCTAATTTTTAACATTCTCTGAATTGTGTAACACTTGTCTCAAAGCGTCTCTGAGGCTTAGTAGAGACGGCTGGTTAGAGTTTTTGTTGGATTCGAGCAGGTGTTGTTTGGCGATAATTCGCTTGTTTGAAGCAATTCCACTCTAATTTGTAACATTCTCTGAATTGTGTAACACTTGTCTCAAAGCGTCTCTGAGGCTTAGTAGAGACGGCTGGGCACAGTTTTTGTTGGATTCGAGCAGGTGTTGTTTCGCGTTAATTCGCTTGTTTGAAGCAATTCCACTCTAATTTTTGACATTCTCTGATATTTGTAACACTTGTCTCAAAGCGTCTCTGATGCTTAGTAGAGACGGCTGGTTAGAGTTTTTGTTGGATTCGAGCAGGTGTTGTTTCGCGATAATTCGCTTGTTTGAAGCAATTCCACTCTAATTTTTGACATTCTCTGAATTGTGTAACACTTGTCTCAAAGCGTCTCTGAGCGTTAGTAGAGAAGGCTGGGCACAGTTTTTGTTGGATCCGAGCAGATGTTGTTTCGCGATAATTCGCTTGTTTAAAGCAATTTCACTCTAATTTTTAACATTCTCTGATTTGTGTAACACTTGTCTCAGAGCGTCTCTGAGGCTTAGCAGAGACGGCTGGGCTCAGTTTTTGTTGGATTCGAGCAGGTGTTGTTTCGCGATAATTCGCTTGTTTGAAGCAATTCCACTCTAATTTTTAACATTCTCTGAATTGTGTAACACTTGTCTCAAAGCGTCTCTGAGGCTTAGTAGAGACGGCTGGTTAGTTTTTGTTGGATTCGAGCAGGTGTTGTTTCGCGATAATTCGCTTGTTTGAAGTAATTCCACTCTAATTTTTAACATTCTCTGAATTGTGTAACACTTGTCTCAAAGCGTCTCTGAGGCTTAGTAGAGACGGCTGGGCACAGTTTTTGTTGGATTCGAGCAGGTGTTGTTTCGCGATAATTCGCTTGTTTGAAGCAATTCCACTCTAATTTTTAACATTCTCTGAATTGTGTAACACTTGTCTCAAATCGTCTCTGAGGCTTAGTAGAGACGGCTGGTTAGTTTTTGTTGGATTCGAGCAGGTGTTGTTTTGCGATAATTCGCTTGTTTGAAGCAATTCCACTCTAATTTTTAACATTCTCTGAATTGTGTAACACTTGTCTCAAAGCGTCTCTGATGCTTAGTAGAGACGGCTGGTTAGAGTTTTTGTTGGATTCGAGCAGGTGTTGTTTCGCGATAATTCGCTTGTTTGAAGCAATTCCACTCTAATTTTTGACATTCTCTGATATTTGTAACAGTTGTCTCAAAGCGTCTCTGATGCTTAGTAGAGACGGCTGGTTAGAGTTTTTGTTGGATGCGAGCAGGTGTTGTTTCGCGATAATTCGCTTGTTTGAAGCAATTCCACTCTAATTTGTAACATTCTCTGAATTGTGTAACACTTGTCTCAAAGCGTCTTTGAGGCTTAGTAGAGACGGCTGGTTAGAGTTCTTGTTGGATTCGAGCAGGTGTTGTTTGGCGATAATTCGCTTGTTTGAAGCAATTCCACTCTAATTTGTAACATTCTCTGAATTGTGTAACACTTATCTCAAAGCGTCTCTGAGGCTTAGTAGAGACGGCTGGGCACAGTTTTTGTTGGATTCGAGCAGGTGTTGTTTCGCGATAATTCGCTTGTTTAAAGCAATTTCACTCTAATTTTTAACAATCTCTGATTTGTGTAACACTTGTCTCAAAGCGTCTCTGAGGCTTAGTAGAGACGGCTGGGCACAGTTTTTGTTGGATTCGAGCAGGTGTTGTTTCGCGATAATTCGCTTGTTTGAAGCAATTCCACTCTAATTTTTGACATTCTCTGATATTTGTAACACTTGTCTCAAAGCGTCTCTGATGCTTAGTAGAGACGGCTGGTTAGAGTTTTTGTTGGATTCGAGCAGGTGTTGTTTCGCGATAATTCGCTTGTTTGAGCAATTCCACTCTAATTTTTGACATTCTCTGACTTGTGTAACACTTGTCTCAAGGCGTCTCTGAGCGTTAGTAGAGACGGCTGGGCACAGTTTTTGTTGGATCCGAGCAGATGTTGTTTCGCGATAATTCGCTTGTTTAAAGCAATTTCACTCTAATTTTTAACATTCTCTGATTTGTGTAACACTTCTCTCAAAGCGTCTCTGAGGCTTAGCAGAGACGGCTGGGCTCAGTTTTTGTTGGATTCGAGCAGGTGTTGTTTCGCGATAATTCGCTTGTTTGAAGCAATTCCACTCTAATTTTTAACAGTCTCTGAATTGTGTAACACTTGTCTCAAAGCGTCTCTGAGGCTTAGTAGAGACGGCTGGTTAGTTTTTGTTGGATTCGAGCAGGTGTTGTTTCGCGATAATTCGCTAGTTTGAAGCAATTCCACTCTAATTTTTGACATTCTCTGACATTTGTAACACTTGTCTGAAAGCGTCTCTGATGCTTAGTAGAGACGGCTGGTTAGAGTTTTTGTTGGATACGAGCAGGTGTTGTTTCGCGATTTTTCCCTTGTTTGAAGCAATTCCACTCTAATTTTTGACATTGTCTGATATTTGTAACACTTGTCTCAAAGCGTCACTGATGCTTAGTAGACACGGCTGGTTAGAGTTTTTGTTGGATTCGAGCAGGTGTTGTTTCGCGATAATTCGCTTGTTTGAAGCAATTCCACTCTAATTTTTGACATTCTCTGATATTTGTAACACTTGTCTCGAAGCGTCTCTGAGGCTTAGTAGAGACGGCTGGGCTCAGTTTTTGTTGGATTCGAGCAGGTGTTGTTTCGCGATAATTCGCTTGTTTGAAGCAATTCCACTCTAATTTTTGACATTCTCTGAATTGTGTAACACTTGTCTCAAAGCGTCTCTGAGGCTTAGTAGAGACGGCTGGTTAGAGTTTTTGTTGGATTCGAGCAGGTGTTGTTTGGCGATAATTCGCTTGTTTGAAGCAATTCCACTCTAATTTGTAACATTCTCTGAATTGTGTAACACTTGTCTCAAAGCGTCTCTGAGGCTTAGTAGAGACGGCTGGGCACAGTTTTTGTTGGATTCGAGCAGGTGTTGTTTCGCGATAATTCGCTTGTTTAAAGCAATTTCACTCTAATTCCTAACATTCTCTGATTTGTGTAACACTTGTCTCAAAGCGTCTCTGAGGCTTAGTAGAGACGGCTGGGCACAGTTTTTGTTGGATTCCAGCAGGTGTTGTTTCGCGATAATTCGCTTGTTTGAAGCAATTCCACTCTAATTTTTGACATTCTCTGATATTTGTAACACTTGTCTCAAAGCGTCTCTGATGCTTAGTAGAGACGGCTGGTTAGAGTTTTTGTTGGATTCGAGCAGGTGTTGTTTCGCGATAATTCGCTTGTTTGAAGCAATTCCACTCTAATTTTTTACATTCTCTGATATTTGTAACACTTGTCTCAAAGCGTCTCTGAGGCTTAGTAGAGACGGCTGGTTAGTTTTTGTTGGATTCGAGCAGGTGTTGTTTCGCGATAATTCGCTTGTTTGAAGCAATTCCACTCTAATTTTTAACATTCTCTGAATTGTGTAACACTTGTCTCAAAGCGTCTCTGAGGCTTAGTAGAGACGGCTGGTTAGTTTTTGTTGGATTCGAGCAGGTGTTGTTTTGCGATAATTCGCTTGTTTGAAGCAATTCCACTCTAATTTTTAACATTCTCTGAATTGTGTAACACTTGTCTCAAAGCGTCTCTGAGGCTAAGTAGAGACGGCTGGTTAGAGTTTTTGTTGGATTCGAGCAGGTGTTGTTTCGCGATAATTCGCTTGTTTAAAGCAATTTCACTCTAATTTTTAACATTCTCTGAATTGTGTAACACTTGTCTCAAAGCGTCTCTGAGACTTAGTAGAGACGGCTGGGCACAGTTTTTGTTGGATTCGAGCAGGTGTTGTTTCGCGATAATTCGCTTGTTTGAAGCAATTCCACTCTAATTTTTGACATTGTCTGATATTTGTAGCACTTGTCTCAAAGCGTCTCTGAGGCTTAGTAGAGACGGCTGGTTAGTTTTTGTTGGATTCGAGCAGGTGTTGTTTCGCGATAATTCGCTTGTTTGAAGCAATTCTACCCTAATTTTTAACATTCTCTGAATTGTGTAACACTTGTCTCAAAGCGTCTCTGAGGCTTAGTAGAGACGGCTGGTTAGAGTTTTTGTTGGATTCGAGCAGGTGTTGTTTGGCGATAATTCGCTTGTTTGAAGCAATTCCACTCTAATTTTTAACATTCTCTGAATTGTGTAACACTTGTCTCAAAGCGTCTCTGAGCGTTAGTAGAGACGGCTGGGCACAGTTTTTGTTGGATCCGAGCAGATGTTGTTTCGCGATAATTCGCTTGTTTAAAGCAATTTCACTTTAATTTTTAACATTCTCTGATTTGTGTAACGCTTGTCTCAAAGCGTCTCTGAGGCTTAGCAGAGACGGCTGGTTAGAGTTTTTGTTGGATTCGAGCAGGTGTTGTTTCGCGATAATTCGCTTGTTTGAAGCAATTCCACTAATTTTTGACATTCTCTGATATTTGTAACACTTGTCTCAAAGCGTCTCTGAGGCTTAGTAGAGACGGCTGGTTAGAGTTTTTGTTGGATTAGAGCAGGTGTTGTTTCGCGATAATTCGCTTGTTTGAACCAATTCCACTCTAATTGTTAACATTCTCTGAATTGTGTAACACTTGTCTCAAATCGTCTCTGAGGCTTAGTAGAGACGGCTGGTTAGTTTTTGTTGGATTCGAGCAGGTGTTGTTTGGCGATATTTCGCTTGTTTGAAGCAATTCCACTCTAATTTTAAACATTCTCTGAATTGTGTAACAGTTGTCTCAAAGCGTCTCTGATGCTTAGTAGAGACGGCTGGTTAGAGTTTTTGTTGGATACGCGCAGGTGTTGTTTCGCGATAATTCGCTTGTTTGAAGCAATTCCACTCTAATTTTTGACATTCTCTGACATTTGTAACACTTGTCTGAAAGCGTCTCTGATGCTTAGTAGAGACGGCTGGTTAGAGTTTTTGTTGGATACGAGCAGGTGTTGTTTCGCGATTTTTCGCTTGTTTGAAGCAATTCCACTCTAATTTTTGACATTCTCTGATATTTGTAACACTTGTCTCAAAGCGTCTCTGATGCTTAGTAGACACGGCTGGTTAGAGTTTTTGTTGGATTCGAGCAGGTGTTGTTTCGCGATAATTCGCTTGTTTGAAGCAATTCCACTCTAATTTTTGACATTCTCTGATATTTGTAACACTTGTCTCGAAGCGTCTCTGAGGCTTAGTAGAGACGGCTGGGCTCAGTTTTTGTTGGATTCGAGCAGGAGCTGTTTCGCGATAATTCGCTTGTTTGAAGCAATTCCACTCTAATTTTTGACATTCTCTGAATTGTGTAACACTTGTCTCAAAGCGTCTCTGAGGCTTAGTAGAGACGGCTGGTTAGAGTTTTTGTTGGATTCGAGCAGGTGTTGTTTGGCGATAATTCGCTTGTTTGAAGCAATTCCACTCTAATTTTTAACATTCTCTGAATTGTGTAACACTTGTCTCAAAGCGTCTCTGAGCGTTAGTAGAGACGGCTGGGCACAGTTTTTGTTGGATCCGAGCAGATGTTGTTTCGCGATAATTCGCTTGTTTAAAGCAATTTCACTTTAATTTTTAACATTCTCTGATTTGTGTAACGCTTGTCTCAAAGCGTCTCTGAGGCTTAGCAGAGACGGCTGGTTAGAGTTTTTGTTGGATTCGAGCAGGTGTTGTTTCGCGATAATTCGCTTGTTTGAAGCAATTCCACTAATTTTTGACATTCTCTGATATTTGTAACACTTGTCTCAAAGCGTCTCTGAGGCTTAGTAGAGACGGCTGGTTAGAGTTTTTGTTGGATTAGAGCAGGTGTTGTTTCGCGATAATTCGCTTGTTTGAACCAATTCCACTCTAATTGTTAACATTCTCTGAATTGTGTAACACTTGTCTCAAATCGTCTCTGAGGCTTAGTAGAGACGGCTGGTTAGTTTTTGTTGGATTCGAGCAGGTGTTGTTTGGCGATATTTCGCTTGTTTGAAGCAATTCCACTCTAATTTTAAACATTCTCTGAATTGTGTAACAGTTGTCTCAAAGCGTCTCTGATGCTTAGTAGAGACGGCTGGTTAGAGTTTTTGTTGGATACGCGCAGGTGTTGTTTCGCGATAATTCGCTTGTTTGAAGCAATTCCACTCTAATTTTTGACATTCTCTGACATTTGTAACACTTGTCTGAAAGCGTCTCTGATGCTTAGTAGAGACGGCTGGTTAGAGTTTTTGTTGGATACGAGCAGGTGTTGTTTCGCGATTTTTCGCTTGTTTGAAGCAATTCCACTCTAATTTTTGACATTCTCTGATATTTGTAACACTTGTCTCAAAGCGTCTCTGATGCTTAGTAGACACGGCTGGTTAGAGTTTTTGTTGGATTCGAGCAGGTGTTGTTTCGCGATAATTCGCTTGTTTGAAGCAATTCCACTCTAATTTTTGACATTCTCTGATATTTGTAACACTTGTCTCGAAGCGTCTCTGAGGCTTAGTAGAGACGGCTGGGCTCAGTTTTTGTTGGATTCGAGCAGGAGCTGTTTCGCGATAATTCGCTTGTTTGAAGCAATTCCACTCTAATTTTTGACATTCTCTGAATTGTGTAACACTTGTCTCAAAGCGTCTCTGAGGCTTAGTAGAGACGGCTGGTTAGAGTTTTTGTTGGATTCGAGCAGGTGTTGTTTGGCGATAATTCGCTTGTTTGAAGCAATTCCACTCTAATTTGTAACATTCTCTGAATTGTGTAACACTTGTCTCAATGCGTCTCTGAGGCTTAGTAGAGACGGCTGGGCACAGTTTTTGTTGGATTCGAGCAGGTGTTGTTTCGCGATAATTCGCTTGTTTAAAGCAATTTCACTCTAATTTCTAACATTCTCTGATTTGTGTAACACTTGTCTCAAAGCGTCTCTGAGGCTTAGTAGAGACGGCTGGGCACAGTTTTTGTTGGATTCGAGCAGGTGTTGTTTCGCGATAATTCGCTTGTTTAAAGCAATTTCACTCTAATTTTTAACATTCTCTGAATTGTGTAACACTTGTCTCAAAGCGTCTCTGAGGCTTAGTAGAGACGGCTGGGCACAGTTTTTGTTGGATTCGAGCAGGTGTTGTTTCGCGATAATTCGCTTGTTTGAAGCAATTCCACTCTAATTTTTGACATTGTCTGATATTTGTAACACTTGTCTCAAAGCGTCTCTGAGGCTTAGTAGAGACGGCTGGTTAGTTTTTGTTGGATTCTAGCAGGTGTTGTTTCGCGATAATTCGCTTGTTTGAAGCAATTCCACTCTAATTTTTAACATTCTCTGAATTGTGTAACACTTGTCTCAAAGCGTCTCTGAGGCTTAGTAGAGACGGCTGGTTAGAGTTTTTGTTGGATTCGAGCAGGTGTTGTTTGGCGATAATTGGCTTGTTTGAAGCAATTCCACTCTAATTTTTAACATTCTCTGAATTGTGTAACACTTGTCTCAAAGCGTCTCTGAGGCTTAGCAGAAACGGCTGGGCTCAGTTTTTGTTGGATTCGAGCAGGTGTTGTTTCGCGATAATTCGCTTGTTTGAAGCAAAGTTTTTGTTGGATTCGAGCAGGTGTTGTTTCGCGACAATTCGCTTGTTTGAAGCAATTCCACTCTAATTTTTAACATTCTCTGAATTGTGTAACACTTGTCTCAAAGCGTCTCCGAGGCTTAGTAGAGACGGCTGGTTAGAGTTTTTGTTGGATTCGAGCAGGTGTTGTTTGGCGATAATTCGCTTGTTTGAAGCAATTGCACTCTAATTTGTAACATTCTCTGAATTGTGTCACACTTGTCTCAAAGCGTCTCTGAGGCTTAGTAGAGACGGCTGGGCACAGTTTTTGTTGGATTCGAGCAGGTATTCGCTTGTTTGAAGCAATTCCACTCTAATTTTTGACATTCTCTGATATTTGTAACACTTGTCTCAAAGCGTCTCTGAGGCTTAGTAGAGACGGCTGGTTAGAGTTTTTGTTGGATTCGAGCAGGTGTTGTTTGGCGATAATTCGCTTGTTTGAAGCAATTCCACTCTAATTTTAAACATTCTCTGAATTGTGTAACAGTTGTCTCAAAGCGTCTCTGATGCTTAGTAGAGACGGCTGGTTAGAGTTTTTGTTGGATACGAGCAGGTGTTGTTTCGCGATTTTTCGCTTGTTTGAAGCAATTCCACTCTAATTTTTGACATTCTCTGATATTTCTAACACTTGTCTCAAAGCGTCTCTGATGCTTAGTAGACACGGCTGGGCTCAGTTTTTGTTGGATTCGAGCAGGTGTTGTTTCGCGATAATTCGCTTGTTTGAAGCAATTCCACTCTAATTTTTAACATTCTCTGAATTGTGTAACACTTGTCTCAAAGCGTCTCTGAGGCTTAGTAGAGACGGCTGGTTAGAGTTTTTGTTGGATTCGAGCAGGTGTTGTTTGGCGATAATTCGCTTGTTTGAAGCAATTCCACTCTAATTTGTAACATTCTCTGAATTGTGTAACACTTGTCTCAAAGCGTCTCTGAGGCTTAGTAGAGACGGCTGGGCACAGTTTTTGTTGGATTCGAGCAGGTGTTGTTTCGCGATAATTCGCTTGTTTGAAGCAATTCCACTCTAATTTTTGACATTGTCTGATATTTGTAACACTTGTCTCAAAGCGTCTCTGAGGCTTAGTAGAGACGGCTGGTTAGTTTTTGTTGGTTTCGAGCAGGTGTTGTTTCGCGTTAATTCGCTTGTTTGAAGCAATTCCACTCTAATTTTTAACATTCTCTGAATTGTGTAGCACTTGTCTCAAAGCGTCTCTGAGGCTTAGTAGAGACGGCTGGTTAGAGTTTTTGTTGGATTCGAGCAGGTGTTGTTTGGCGATAATTCGCTTGTTTGAAGCAATTCCACTCTAATTTGTAACATTCTCTGAATTGTGTCACACTTGTCTCAAAGCGTCTCTGAGGCTTAGTAGAGACGGCTGGGCACAGTTTTTGTTGGATTCGAGCAGGTATTCGCTTGTTTGAAGCAATTCCACTCTAATTTTTGACATTCTCTGATATTTGTAACACTTGTCTCAAAGCGTCTCTGAGGCTTAGTAGAGACCGCTGGTTAGAGTTTTTGTTGGATTCGAGCAGGTGTTGTTTCGCGATTATTCGCTTGTTTGAACCAATTCCACTCTTATTTTTAACATTCTCTGAATTGTGTAACACTTGTCTCAAAGCGTCTCTGAGGCTTAGTAGAGACGGCTGGTTAGAGTTTTTGTTGGATTCGAGCAGGTGTTGTTTGGCGATAATTCGCTTGTTTGAAGCAATTCCACTCTAATTTTAAACATTCTCTGAATTGTGTAACAGTTGTCTCAAAGCGTCTCTGATGCTTAGTAGAGACGGCTGGTTAGAGTTAGTGTTGGATACGAGCAGGTGTTGTTTCGCGATAATTCGCTTGTTTGAAGCAATTCCACTCTAATTTTTGACATTCTCTGATATTTGTAACACTTGTCTCAAAGCGTCTCTGAGGCTTAGTAGAGACGGCTGGTTAGTTTTTGTTGGATTCGAGCAGGTGTTGTTTCGCGATAATTCGCTTGTTTCAAGCAATTCCACTCTAATTTTTAACATTCTCTGAATTGTGTAACACTTGTCTCAAAGCGTCTCTGAGGCTTAGTAGAGACGGCTGGTTAGTTTTTGTTGGATTCGAGCAGGTGTTGTTTTGCGATAATTCGCTTGTTTGAAGCAATTCCACTCTAATTTTTAACATTCTCTGAATTGTGTAACACTTGTCTCAAAGCGTCTCTGAGGCTTAGTAGAGACGGCTGGGCACAGTTCTTGTTGGATTCGAGCAGGTGTTGTTTCGCGATAATTCGCTTGTTTGAAGCAATTCCACTCTAATTTTTGACATTCTCTGACATTTGTAACACTTGTCTGAAAGCGTCTCTGATGCTTAGTAGAGACGGCTGGTTAGAGTTTTTGTTGGATACGAGCAGGTGTTGTTTCGCGATATTTCGCTTGTTTGAAGCAATTCCACTCTAATTTTTGACATTCTCTGATATTTGTAACACTTGTCTCAAAGCGTCTCTGATGCTTAGTAGAGACGGCTGGTTAGAGTTCTTGTTGGATTCGAGCAGGTGTTGTTTCGCGATAATTCGTTTGTTTGAAGCAATTCTACTCTAATTTTTGACATTCTCTGATATTTGTAACACTTGTCTCGAAACGTCTCTGAGGCTTAGTAGAGACGGCTGGGCTCAGTTTTTGTTGGATTCGAGCAGGTGTTGTTTCGCGATAATTCGCTTGTTTGAAGCAATTCCACTCTAATTTTTAACATTCTCTGAATTGTGTAACACTTGTCTCAAAGCGTCTCTGAGGCTTAGTAAAGGCGGCTGGTTAGAGTTTTTGTTGGATACGCGCAGGTGTTGTTTCGCGATAATTCGCTTGTTTGAAGCAATTCCACTCTAATTTTTGACATTCTCTGACATTTGTAACACTTGTCTGAAAGCGTCTCTGATGCTTAGTAGAGACGGCTGGTTAGAGTTTTTGTTGGATACGAGCAGGTGTTGTTTCGCGATTTTTCGCTTGTTTGAAGCAATTCCACTCTAATTTTTGACATTCTCTGATATTTGTAACACTTGTCTCAAAGCGTCTCTGATGCTTAGTAGACACGGCTGGTTAGAGTTTTTGTTGGATTCGAGCAGGTGTTGTTTCGCGATAATTCGCTTGTTTGAAGCAATTCCACTCTAATTTTTGACATTCTCTGATATTTGTAACACTTGTCTCGAAGCGTCTCTGAGGCTTAGTAGAGACGGCTGGGCTCAGTTTTTGTTGGATTCGAGCAGGAGCTGTTTCGCGATAATTCGCTTGTTTGAAGCAATTCCACTCTAATTTTTGACATTCTCTGAATTGTGTAACACTTGTCTCAAAGCGTCTCTGAGGCTTAGTAGAGACGGCTGGTTAGAGTTTTTGTTGGATTCGAGCAGGTGTTGTTTGGCGATAATTCGCTTGTTTGAAGCAATTCCACTCTAATTTGTAACATTCTCTGAATTGTGTAACACTTGTCTCAATGCGTCTCTGAGGCTTAGTAGAGACGGCTGGGCACAGTTTTTGTTGGATTCGAGCAGGTGTTGTTTCGCGATAATTCGCTTGTTTAAAGCAATTTCACTCTAATTTCTAACATTCTCTGATTTGTGTAACACTTGTCTCAAAGCGTCTCTGAGGCTTAGTAGAGACGGCTGGGCACAGTTTTTGTTGGATTCGAGCAGGTGTTGTTTCGCGATAATTCGCTTGTTTAAAGCAATTTCACTCTAATTTTTAACATTCTCTGAATTGTGTAACACTTGTCTCAAAGCGTCTCTGAGGCTTAGTAGAGACGGCTGGGCACAGTTTTTGTTGGATTCGAGCAGGTGTTGTTTCGCGATAATTCGCTTGTTTGAAGCAATTCCACTCTAATTTTTGACATTGTCTGATATTTGTAACACTTGTCTCAAAGCGTCTCTGAGGCTTAGTAGAGACGGCTGGTTAGTTTTTGTTGGATTCTAGCAGGTGTTGTTTCGCGATAATTCGCTTGTTTGAAGCAATTCCACTCTAATTTTTAACATTCTCTGAATTGTGTAACACTTGTCTCAAAGCGTCTCTGAGGCTTAGTAGAGACGGCTGGTTAGAGTTTTTGTTGGATTCGAGCAGGTGTTGTTTGGCGATAATTGGCTTGTTTGAAGCAATTCCACTCTAATTTTTAACATTCTCTGAATTGTGTAACACTTGTCTCAAAGCGTCTCTGAGGCTTAGCAGAAACGGCTGGGCTCAGTTTTTGTTGGATTCGAGCAGGTGTTGTTTCGCGATAATTCGCTTGTTTGAAGCAAAGTTTTTGTTGGATTCGAGCAGGTGTTGTTTCGCGACAATTCGCTTGTTTGAAGCAATTCCACTCTAATTTTTAACATTCTCTGAATTGTGTAACACTTGTCTCAAAGCGTCTCCGAGGCTTAGTAGAGACGGCTGGTTAGAGTTTTTGTTGGATTCGAGCAGGTGTTGTTTGGCGATAATTCGCTTGTTTGAAGCAATTGCACTCTAATTTGTAACATTCTCTGAATTGTGTCACACTTGTCTCAAAGCGTCTCTGAGGCTTAGTAGAGACGGCTGGGCACAGTTTTTGTTGGATTCGAGCAGGTATTCGCTTGTTTGAAGCAATTCCACTCTAATTTTTGACATTCTCTGATATTTGTAACACTTGTCTCAAAGCGTCTCTGAGGCTTAGTAGAGACGGCTGGTTAGAGTTTTTGTTGGATTCGAGCAGGTGTTGTTTGGCGATAATTCGCTTGTTTGAAGCAATTCCACTCTAATTTTAAACATTCTCTGAATTGTGTAACAGTTGTCTCAAAGCGTCTCTGATGCTTAGTAGAGACGGCTGGTTAGAGTTTTTGTTGGATACGAGCAGGTGTTGTTTCGCGATTTTTCGCTTGTTTGAAGCAATTCCACTCTAATTTTTGACATTCTCTGATATTTCTAACACTTGTCTCAAAGCGTCTCTGATGCTTAGTAGACACGGCTGGGCTCAGTTTTTGTTGGATTCGAGCAGGTGTTGTTTCGCGATAATTCGCTTGTTTGAAGCAATTCCACTCTAATTTTTAACATTCTCTGAATTGTGTAACACTTGTCTCAAAGCGTCTCTGAGGCTTAGTAGAGACGGCTGGTTAGAGTTTTTGTTGGATTCGAGCAGGTGTTGTTTGGCGATAATTCGCTTGTTTGAAGCAATTCCACTCTAATTTGTAACATTCTCTGAATTGTGTAACACTTGTCTCAAAGCGTCTCTGAGGCTTAGTAGAGACGGCTGGGCACAGTTTTTGTTGGATTCGAGCAGGTGTTGTTTCGCGATAATTCGCTTGTTTGAAGCAATTCCACTCTAATTTTTGACATTGTCTGATATTTGTAACACTTGTCTCAAAGCGTCTCTGAGGCTTAGTAGAGACGGCTGGTTAGTTTTTGTTGGTTTCGAGCAGGTGTTGTTTCGCGTTAATTCGCTTGTTTGAAGCAATTCCACTCTAATTTTTAACATTCTCTGAATTGTGTAGCACTTGTCTCAAAGCGTCTCTGAGGCTTAGTAGAGACGGCTGGTTAGAGTTTTTGTTGGATTCGAGCAGGTGTTGTTTGGCGATAATTCGCTTGTTTGAAGCAATTCCACTCTAATTTGTAACATTCTCTGAATTGTGTCACACTTGTCTCAAAGCGTCTCTGAGGCTTAGTAGAGACGGCTGGGCACAGTTTTTGTTGGATTCGAGCAGGTATTCGCTTGTTTGAAGCAATTCCACTCTAATTTTTGACATTCTCTGATATTTGTAACACTTGTCTCAAAGCGTCTCTGAGGCTTAGTAGAGACCGCTGGTTAGAGTTTTTGTTGGATTCGAGCAGGTGTTGTTTCGCGATTATTCGCTTGTTTGAACCAATTCCACTCTTATTTTTAACATTCTCTGAATTGTGTAACACTTGTCTCAAAGCGTCTCTGAGGCTTAGTAGAGACGGCTGGTTAGAGTTTTTGTTGGATTCGAGCAGGTGTTGTTTGGCGATAATTCGCTTGTTTGAAGCAATTCCACTCTAATTTTAAACATTCTCTGAATTGTGTAACAGTTGTCTCAAAGCGTCTCTGATGCTTAGTAGAGACGGCTGGTTAGAGTTAGTGTTGGATACGAGCAGGTGTTGTTTCGCGATAATTCGCTTGTTTGAAGCAATTCCACTCTAATTTTTGACATTCTCTGATATTTGTAACACTTGTCTCAAAGCGTCTCTGAGGCTTAGTAGAGACGGCTGGTTAGTTTTTGTTGGATTCGAGCAGGTGTTGTTTCGCGATAATTCGCTTGTTTCAAGCAATTCCACTCTAATTTTTAACATTCTCTGAATTGTGTAACACTTGTCTCAAAGCGTCTCTGAGGCTTAGTAGAGACGGCTGGTTAGTTTTTGTTGGATTCGAGCAGGTGTTGTTTTGCGATAATTCGCTTGTTTGAAGCAATTCCACTCTAATTTTTAACATTCTCTGAATTGTGTAACACTTGTCTCAAAGCGTCTCTGAGGCTTAGTAAAGGCGGCTGGTTAGAGTTTTTGTTGGATTCGAGCTGGTGTTGTTTGGCGATAATTCGCTTGTTTGAAGCAATTCCACTCTAATTTTTGACATTCTCTGACATTTGTAACACTTGTCTGAAAGCGTCTCTGATGCTTAGTAGAGACGGCTGGTTAGAGTTTTTGTTGGATACGAGCAGGTGTTGTTTCGCGATATTTCGCTTGTTTGAAGCAATTCCACTCTAATTTTTGACATTCTCTGATATTTGTAACACTTGTCTCAAAGCGTCTCTGATGCTTAGTAGAGACGGCTGGTTAGAGTTCTTGTTGGATTCGAGCAGGTGTTGTTTCGCGATAATTCGTTTGTTTGAAGCAATTCTACTCTAATTTTTGACATTCTCTGATATTTGTAACACTTGTCTCGAAACGTCTCTGAGGCTTAGTAGAGACGGCTGGGCTCAGTTTTTGTTGGATTCGAGCAGGTGTTGTTTCGCGATAATTCGCTTGTTTGAAGCAATTCCACTCTAATTTTTAACATTCTCTGAATTGTGTAACACTTGTCTCAAAGCGTCTCTGAGGCTTAGTAAAGGCGGCTGGTTAGAGTTTTTGTTGGATTCGAGCTGGTGTTGTTTGGCGATAATTCGCTTGTTTGAAGCAATTCCACTCTAATTTGTCACATTCTCTGAATTGTGTAACACTTGTCTCAAATCGTCTCTGAAGCTTAGTAGAGACGGCTGGGCACAGCTTTTGTTGGTTTCGAGCAGGTGTTTTTTCGCGATAACTCGCTTGTTTAAAGCAATTTCACTCTAATTTTTAACATTCTCTGATTTGTGTAACACTTGTCTCAAAGCGTCTCTGAGGCTTAGTAGAGACGGCTGGGCACAGTTTTTGTTGGATTCGAGCAGGTGTTGTTTCGCGATAATTCGCTTGTTTGAAGCAATTCCACTCTAATTTTTGACATTCTCTGATATTTGTAACACTTGCCTCAAAGCGTCTCTGATGCTTAGTAGAGACGGCTTGTTAGAGTTTTTGTTGGATTCGAGCAGGTGTTGTTTCGCGATATTTCGCTTGTTTGAAGCAATTCCACTCTAATTTTTGACATTCTCTGAATTGTGTAACACTTGTCTCAAAGCGTCTCTGAGCGTTAGTAGAGACGGCTGGGCACAGTTTTTGTTGGATCCGAGCAGATGTTGTTTCGCGATAATTCGCTTGTTTAAAGCAATTTCACTCTAATTTTTAACATTCTCTGATTTGTGTAACACTTGTTTCAAAGCGTCTCTGAGGCTTAGCAGAGACGGCTGGGCTCAGTTTTTGTTGGATTCGAGCAGGTGTTGTTTCGCGATAATTCGCTTGTTTGAAGCAATTCCACTCTAATTTTTAACATTCTCTGAATTGTGTAACACTTGTCTCAAAGCGTCTCTGAGGCTTAGTAGAGACGGCTGGGCACAGTTTTTGTTGGATTCGAGCAGGTGTTGTTTCGCGATAATTCGCTTGTTTGAAGCAATTCCACTCTAATTTTTGACATTCTCTGACATTTGTAACACTTGTCTGAAAGCGTCTCTGATGCTTATTAGAGACGGCTGGTTAAAGTTTTTGTTGGATACGAGCAGGTGTTGTTTCGCGATTTTTCGCTTGTTTGAAGCAATTCCACTCTAATTTTTGACATTCTCTGATATTTGTAACACTTGTCTCGAAGCGTCTCTGAGGCTTAGTAGAGACGGCTGGGCTCAGTTTTTGTTGGATTCGAGCAGGTGTTGTTTCGCGATAATTCGCTTGTTTGAAGCAATTCCACTCTAATTTTTAACATTCTTTGAATTGTGTAACACTTGTCTCAAAGCGTCTCTGAGGCTTAGTAGAGACGGCTGGTTAGAGTTTTTGTTGGATTCGAGCAGGTGTTGTTTGGCGATAATTCGCTTGTTTGAAGCAATTCCACTCTAATTTGTAACATTCTCTGAATTGTGTAACACTTGTCTCAAAGCGTCTCTGAGGCTTAGTAGAGACGGCTGGGCACAGTTTTAGTTGGATTCGAGCAGGAAATGTTTCGCGATAATTCGCTTGTTTAAAGCAATTTCACTCTAATTTTTAACATTCTCTGATTTGTGTAACACTTGTCTCAAAGCGTCTCTGAGGCTTAGTAGAGACGGCTGGGCACAGTTTTTGTTGGATTCGAGCAGGTGTTGTTTCGCGATAATTCGCTTGTTTGAAGCAATTCCACTCTAATTTTTGACATTCTCTGATATTTGTAACACTTGTCTCAAAGCGTCTGTGATGCTTAGTAGAGACGGCTGGTTAGAGTTTTTGTTGGATTCGAGCAGGTGTTGTTTCGCGATAATTCGCTTGTTTGAAGCAATTCCACTCTAATTTTTGACATTCTCTGAATTGTGTAACACTTGTCTCAAAGCGTCTCTGAGCGTTAGTAGAGACGGCTGGGCACAGTTTTTGTTGGATCCGAGCAGATGTTGTTTCGCGATAATTCGCTTGTTTAAAGCAATTTCACTCTAATTTTAAACATTCTCTGATTTGTGTAACACTTGTCTCAAAGCGTCTCTGAGGCTTAGCAGAGACGGCTGGGCTCAGTTTTTGTTGGATTCGAGCAGGTGTTGTTTCGCGATAATTCGCTTGTTTGAAGCAATTCCACTCTAATTTTTGACATTCTCTGACATTTGTAACACTTGTCTGAAAGCGTCTCTGATGCTTAGTAGAGACGGCTGGTTAGAGTTTTTGTTGGATACGAGCAGGTGTTGTTTCGCGATTTTTCGCTTGTTTGAAGCAATTCCACTCTAATTTTTGACATTCTCTGATATTTGTAACACTTGTCTCAAAGCGTCTCTGATGCTTAGTAGAGACGACTGGTTAGAGTTTTTGTTGGATTCGAGCAGGTGTTGTTTCGCGATTTTTCGCTTGTTTGAAGCAATTCCACTCTAATTTTTGACATTCTCTGATATTTGTAACACTTGCCTCAAAGCGTCTCTGATGCTTAGTAGAGACGGCTGGTTAGAGTTTTTGTTGGATTCGAGCAGGTGTTGTTTCGCGATAATTCGCTTGTTTGAAGCAATTCCACTCTAATTTTTGACATTCTCTGAATTGTGTAACACTTGTCTCAAAGCGTCTCTGAGCGTTAGTAGAGACGGCTGGGCACAGTTTTTGTTGGATCCGAGGAGATGTTGTTTCGCGATAATTCGCTTGTTTAAAGCAATTTCACTCTAATTTTTAACATTCTCTGATTTGTGTAACACTTGTTTCAAAGCGTCTCTGAGGCTTAGCAGAGACGGCTGGGCTCAGTTTTTGTTGGATTCGAGCAGGTGTTGTTTCGCGATAATTCGCTTGTTTGAAGCAATTCCACTCTAATTTTTAACATTCTCTGAATTGTGTAACACTTGTCTCAAAGCGTCTCTGAGGCTTAGTAGAGACGGCTGGGCACAGTTTTTGTTGGATTCGAGCAGGTGTTGTTTCGCGATAATTCGCTTGTTTGAAGCAATTCCACTCTAATTTTTGACATTCTCTGACATTTGTAACACTTGTCTGAAAGCGTCTCTGATGCTTATTAGAGACGGCTGGTTAAAGTTTTTGTTGGATACGAGCAGGTGTTGTTTCGCGATTTTTCGCTTGTTTGAAGCAATTCCACTCTAATTTTTGACATTCTCTGATATTTGTAACACTTGTCTCGAAGCGTCTCTGAGGCTTAGTAGAGACGGCTGGGCTCAGTTTTTGTTGGATTGGAGCAGGTGTTGTTTCGCGATAATTCGCTTGTTTGAAGCAATTCCACTCTAATTTTTAACATTCTTTGAATTGTGTAACACTTGTCTCAAAGCGTCTCTGAGGCTTAGTAGAGACGGCTGGTTAGAGTTTTTGTTGGATTCGAGCAGGTGTTGTTTGGCGATAATTCGCTTGTTTGAAGCAATTCCACTCTAATTTGTAACATTCTCTGAATTGTGTAACACTTGTCTCAAAGCGTCTCTGAGGCTTAGTAGAGACGGATGGGCACAGTTTTAGTTGGATTCGAGCAGGAAATGTTTCGCGATAATTCGCTTGTTTAAAGCAATTTCACTCTAATTTTTAACATTCTCTGATTTGTGTAACACTTGTCTCAAAGCGTCTCTGAGGCTTAGTAGAGACGGCTGGGCACAGTTTTTGTTGGATTCGAGCAGGTGTTGTTTCGCGATAATTCGCTTGTTTGAAGCAATTCCACTCTAATTTTTGACATTCTCTGATATTTGTAACACTTGTCTCAAAGCGTCTCTGATGCTTAGTAGAGACGGCTGGTTAGAGTTTTTGTTGGATTCGAGCAGGTGTTGTTTCGCGATAATTCGCTTGTTTGAAGCAATTCCACTCTAATTTTTGACATTCTCTGAATTGTGTAACACTTGTCTCAAAGCGTCTCTGAGCGTTAGCAGAGACGGCTGGGCACAGTTTTTGTTGGATCCGAGCAGATGTTGTTTCGCGATAATTCGCTTGTTTAAAGCAATTTCACTCTAATTTTAAACATTCTCTGAATTGTGTAACAGTTGTCTCAAAGCGTCTCTGATGCTTAGTAGAGACGGCTGGTTAGAGTTTTTGTTGGATATGAGCAGGTGTTGTTTCGCGATAATTCGCTTGTTTGAAGCAATTTCACTCTAATTTTTGACATTCTCTGATATTTGTAACACTTGTCTCAAAGCGTCTCTGAGGCTTAGTAGAGACGGCTGGTTAGTTTTTGTTGGATTCGAGCAGGTGTTGTTTCGCGATAATTCGCTTGTTTGAAGCAATTCCACTCTAATTTTTAACATTCTCTGAATTGTGTAACACTTGTCTCAAAGCGTCTCTGAGGCTTAGTAGAGACGGCTGGTTAGTTTTTGTTGGATTCGAGCAGGTGTTGTTTTGCGATTATTCGCTTGTTTGAAGCAATTCCACTCTAATTTTTAACATTCTCTGAATTGTGTAACACTTGTCTCAAAGCGTCTCTGAGGCTTAGTAGAGACGGCTGGGCACAGTTCTTGTTGGATTCGAGCAGGTGTTGTTTCGCGATAATTCGCTTGTTTGAAGCAATTCCACTCTAATTTTTGACATTCTCTGACATTTGTAACACTTGTCTGAAAGCGTCTCTGATGCTTAGTAGAGACGGCTGGTTAGAGTTTTTGTTGGATACGAGCAGGTGTTGTTTCGCGATATTTCGCTTGTTTGAAGCAATTCCACTCTAATTTTTGACATTCTCTGATATTTGTAACACTTGTCTCAAAGCGTCTCTGATGCTTAGTAGAGACGGCTGGTTAGAGTTCTTGTTGGATTCGAGCAGGTGTTGTTTCGCGATAATTCGTTTGTTTGAAGCAATTCTACTCTAATTTTTGACATTCTCTGATATTTGTAACACTTGTCTCGAAACGTCTCTGAGGCTTAGTAGAGACGGCTGGGCTCAGTTTTTGTTGGATTCGAGCAGGTGTTGTTTCGCGATAATTCGCTTGTTTGAAGCAATTCCACTCTAATTTTTAACATTCTCTGAATTGTGTAACACTTGTCTCAAAGCGTCTCTGAGGCTTAGTAAAGGCGGCTGGTTAGAGTTTTTGTTGGATTCGAGCAGGTGTTGTTTGGCGATAATTCGCTTGTTTGAAGCAATTCCACTCTAATTTGTAACATTCTCTGAATTGTGTAACACTTGTCTCAAATCGTCTCTGAAGCTTAGTAGAGACGGCTGGGCACAGCTTTTGTTGGATTCGAGCAGGTGTTTTTTCGCGATAACTCGCTTGTTTAAAGCAATTTCACTCTAATTTTTAACATTCTCTGATTTGTGTAACACTTGTCTCAAAGCGTCTCTGAGGCTTAGTAGAGACGGCTGGGCACAGTTTTTGTTGGATTCGAGCAGGTGTTGTTTCGCGATAATTCGCTTGTTTGAAGCAATTCCACTCTAATTTTTGACATTAATGATATTTGTAACACTTGCCTCAAAGCGTCTCTGATGCTTAGTAGAGACGGCTGGTTAGAGTTTTTGTTGGATTCGATAAGGTGTTGTTTCGCGATAATTCGCTTGTTTGAAGCAATTCCACTCTAATTTTTGACATTCTCTGAATTGTGTAACACTTGTCTCAAAGCGTCTCTGAGCGTTAGTAGAGACGGCTGGGCACAGTTTTTGTTGGATCCGAGCAGATGTTGTTTCGCGATAATTCGCTTGTTTAAAGCAATTTCACTCTAATTTTTAACATTCTCTGATTTGTGTAACACTTGTTTCAAAGCGTCTCTGAGGCTTAGCAGAGACGGCTGGGCTCAGTTTTTGTTGGATTCGAGCAGGTGTTGTTTCGCGATAATTCGCTTGTTTGAAGCAATTCCACTCTAATTTTTAACATTCTCTGAATTGTGTAACACTTGTCTCAAAGCGTCTCTGAGGCTTAGTAGAGACGGCTGGGCACAGTTTTTGTTGGATTCGAGCAGGTGTTGTTTCGCGATAATTCGCTTGTTTGAAGCAATTCCACTCTAATTTTTGACATTCTCTGACATTTGTAACACTTGTCTGAAAGCGTCTCTGATGCTTATTAGAGACGGCTGGTTAAAGTTTTTGTTGGATACGAGCAGGTGTTGTTTCGCGATTTTTCGCTTGTTTGAAGCAATTCCACTCTAATTTTTGACATTCTCTGATATTTGTAACACTTGTCTCGAAGCGTCTCTGAGGCTTAGTAGAGACGGCTGGGCTCAGTTTTTGTTGGATTCGAGCAGGTGTTGTTTCGCGATAATTCGCTTGTTTGAAGCAATTCCACTCTAATTTTTAACATTCTTTGAATTGTGTAACACTTGTCTCAAAGCGTCTCTGAGGCTTAGTAGAGACGGCTGGTTAGAGTTTTTGTTGGATTCGAGCAGGTGTTGTTTGGCGATAATTCGCTTGTTTGAAGCAATTCCACTCTAATTTGTAACATTCTCTGAATTGTGTAACACTTGTCTCAAAGCGTCTCTGAGGCTTAGTAGAGACGGCTGGGCACAGTTTTAGTTGGATTCGAGCAGGAAATGTTTCGCGATAATTCGCTTGTTTAAAGCAATTTCACTCTAATTTTTAACGTTCTCTGATTTGTGTAACACTTGTCTCAAAGCGTCTCTGAGGCTTAGTAGAGACGGCTGGGCACAGTTTTTGTTGGATTCGAGCAGGTGTTGTTTCGCGATAATTCGCTTGTTTGAAGCAATTCCACTCTAATTTTTGACATTCTCTGATATTTGTAACACTTGTCTCAAAGCGTCTCTGATGCTTAGTAGAGACGGCTGGTTAGAGTTTTTGTTGGATTCGAGCAGGTGTTGTTTCGCGATAATTCGCTTGTTTGAAGCAATTCCACTCTAATTTTTGACATTCTCTGAATTGTGTAACACTTGTCTCAAAGCGTCTCTGAGCGTTAGTAGAGACGGCTGGGCACAGTTTTTGTTGGATCCGAGCAGATGTTGTTTCGCGATAATTCGCTTGTTTAAAGCAATTTCACTCTAATTTTAAACATTCTCTGATTTGTGTAACACTTGTCTCAAAGCGTCTCTGAGGCTTAGCAGAGACGGCTGGGCTCAGTTTTTGTTGGATTCGAGCAGGTGTTGTTTCGCGATAATTCGCTTGTTTGAAGCAATTCCACTCTAATTTTTGACATTCTCCGACATTTGTAACACTTGTCTGAAAGCGTCTCTGATGCTTAGTAGAGACGGCTGGTTAGAGTTTTTGTTGGATACGAGCAGGTGTTGTTTCGCGATTTTTCGCTTGTTTGAAGCAATTCCACTCTAATTTTTGACATTCTCTGATATTTGTAACACTTGTCTCAAAGCGTCTCTGATGCTTAGTAGAGACGACTGGTTAGAGTTTTTGTTGGATTCGAGCAGGTGTTGTTTCGCGATTTTTCGCTTGTTTGAAGCAATTCCACTCTAATTTTTGACATTCTCTGATATTTGTAACACTTGCCTCAAAGCGTCTCTGATGCTTAGTAGAGACGGCTGGTTAGAGTTTTTGTTGGATTCGAGCAGGTGTTGTTTCGCGATAATTCGCTTGTTTGAAGCAATTCCACTCTAATTTTTGACATTCTCTGAATTGTGTAACACTTGTCTCAAAGCGTCTCTGAGCGTTAGTAGAGACGGCTGGGCACAGTTTTTGTTGGATCCGAGCAGATGTTGTTTCGCGATAATTCGCTTGTTTAAAGCAATTTCACTCTAATTTTTAACATTCTCTGATTTGTGTAACACTTGTTTCAAAGCGTCTCTGAGGCTTAGCAGAGACGGCTGGGCTCAGTTTTTGTTGGATTCGAGCAGGTGTTGTTTCGCGATAATTCGCTTGTTTGAAGCAATTCCACTCTAATTTTTAACATTCTCTGAATTCTGTAACACTTGTCTCAAAGCGTCTCTGAGGCTTAGTAGAGACGGCTGGGCACAGTTTTTGTTGGATTCGAGCAGGTGTTGTTTCGCGATAATTCGCTTGTTTGAAGCAATTCCACTCTAATTTTTGACATTCTCTGACATTTGTAACACTTGTCTGAAAGCGTCTCTGATGCTTATTAGAGACGGCTGGTTAAAGTTTTTGTTGGATACGAGCAGGTGTTGTTTCGCGATTTTTCGCTTGTTTGAAGCAATTCCACTCTAATTTTTGACATTCTCTGATATTTGTAACACTTGTCTCGAAGCGTCTCTGAGGCTTAGTAGAGACGGCTGGGCTCAGTTTTTGTTGGATTCGAGCAGGTGTTGTTTCGCGATAATTCGCTTGTTTGAAGCAATTCCACTCTAATTTTTAACATTCTTTGAATTGTGTAACACTTGTCTCAAAGCGTCTCTGAGGCTTAGTAGAGACGGCTGGTTAGAGTTTTTGTTGGATTCGAGCAGGTGTTGTTTGGCGATAATTCGCTTGTTTGAAGCAATTCCACTCTAATTTGTAACATTCTCTGAATTGTGTAACACTTGTCTCAAAGCGTCTCTGAGGCTTAGTAGAGACGGCTGGGCACAGTTTTAGTTGGATTCGAGCAGGAAATGTTTCGCGATAATTCGCTTGTTTAAAGCAATTTCACTCTAATTTTTAACATTCTCTGATTTGTGTAACACTTGTCTCAAAGCGTCTCTGAGGCTTAGTAGTGACGGCTGGGCACAGTTTTTGTTGGATTCGAGCAGGTGTTGTTTCGCGATAATTCGCTTGTTTGAAGCAATTCCACTCTAATTTTTGACATTCTCTGATATTTGTAACACTTGTCTCAAAGCGTCTCTGATGCTTAGTAGAGACGGCTGGTTAGAGTTTTTGTTGGATTCGAGCAGGTGTTGTTTCGCGATAATTCGCTTGTTTGAAGCAATTCCACTCTAATTTTTGACATTCTCTGAATTGTGTAACACTTGTCTCAAAGCGTCTCTGAGCGTTAGTAGAGACGGCTGGGCACAGTTTTTGTTGGATCCGAGCAGATGTTGTTTCGCGATAATTCGCTTGTTTAAAGCAATTTCACTCTAATTTTAAACATTCTCTGATTTGTGTAACACTTGTCTCAAAGCGTCTCTGAGGCTTAGCAGAGACGGCTGGGCTCAGTTTTTGTTGGATTCGAGCAGGTGTTGTTTCGCGATAATTCGCTTGTTTGAAGCAATTCCACTCTAATTTTTGACATTCTCTGACATTTGTAACACTTGTCTGAAAGCGTCTCTGATGCTTAGTAGAGACGGCTGGTTAGAGTTTTTGTTGGATACGAGCAGGTGTTGTTTCGCGATTTTTCGCTTGTTTGAAGCAATTCCACTCTAATTTTTGACATTCTCTGATATTTGTAATACTTGTCTCAAAGCGTCTCTGATGCTTAGTAGAGACGACTGGTTAGAGTTTTTGTTGGATTCGAGCAGGTGTTGTTTCGCGATTTTTCGCTTGTTTGAAGCAATTCCACTCTAATTTTTGACATTCTCTGATATTTGTAACACTTGCCTCAAAGCGTCTCTGATGCTTAGTAGAGACGGCTGGTTAGAGTTTTTGTTGGATTCGAGCAGGTGTTGTTTCGCGAAAATTCGCTTGTTTGAAGCAATTCCACTCTAATTTTTGACATTCTCTGAATTGTGTAACACTTGTCTCAAAGCGTCTCTGAGCGTTAGTAGAGACGGCTGGGCACAGTTTTTGTTGGATCCGAGCAGATGTTGTTTCGCGATAATTCGCTTGTTTAAAGCAATTTCACTCTAATTTTTAACATTCTCTGATTTGTGTAACACTTGTTTCAAAGCGTCTCTGAGGCTTAGCAGAGACGGCTGGGCTCAGTTTTTGTTGGATTCGAGCAGGTGTTGTTTCGCGATAATTCGCTTGTTTGAAGCAATTCCACTCTAATTTTTAACATTCTCTGAATTGTGTAACACTTGTCTCAAAGCGTCTCTGAGGCTTAGTAGAGACGGCTGGGCACAGTTTTTGTTGGATTCGAGCAGGTGTTGTTTCGCGATAATTCGCTTGTTTGAAGCAATTCCACTCTAATTTTTGACATTCTCTGAAATTTGTAACACTTGTCTGAAAGCGTCTCTGATGCTTATTAGAGACGGCTGGTTAAAGTTTTTGTTGGATACGAGCAGGTGTTGTTTCGCGATTTTTCGCTTGTTTGAAGCAACTCCACTCTAATTTTTGACATTCTCTGATATTTGTAACACTTGTCTCGAAGCGTCTCTGAGGCTTAGTAGAGGCGGCTGGGCTCAGTTTTTGTTGGATTCGAGCAGGTGTTGTTTCGCGATAATTCGCTTGTTTGAAGCAATTCCACTCTAATTTTTAACATTCTTTGAATTGTGTAACACTTGTCTCAAAGCGTCTCTGAGGCTTAGTAGAGACGGCTGGTTAGAGTTTTTGTTGGATTCGAGCAGGTGTTGTTTGGCGATAATTCGCTTGTTTGAAGCAATTCCACTCTAATTTGTAACATTCTCTGAATTGTGTAACACTTGTCTCAAAGCGTCTCTGAGGCTTAGTAGAGACGGCTGGGCACAGTTTTAGTTGGATTCGAGCAGGAAATGTTTCGCGATAATTCGCTTGTTTAAAGCAATTTCACTCTAATTTTTAACATTCTCTGATTTGTGTAACGCTTGTCTCAAAGCGTCTCTGAGGCTTAGTAGAGACGGCTGGGCACAGTTTTTGTTGGATTCGAGCAGGTGTTGTTTCGCGATAATTCGCTTGTTTGAAGCAATTCCACTCTAATTTTTGACATTCTCTGATATTTGTAACACTTGTCTCAAAGCGTCTCTGATGCTTAGTAGAGACGGCTGGTTAGAGTTTTTGTTGGATTCGAGCAGGTGTTGTTTCGCGATAATTCGCTTGTTTGAAGCAATTCCACTCTAATTTTTGACATTCTCTGAATTGTGTAACACTTGTCTCAAAGCGTCTCTGAGCGTTAGTAGAGACGGCTGGGCACAGTTTTTGTTGGATCCGAGCAGATGTTGTTTCGCGATAATTCGCTTGTTTAAAGCAATGTCACTCTAGTTTTAAACATTCTCTGATTTGTGTAACACTTGTCTCAAAGCGTCTCTGAGGCTTAGCAGAGACGGCTGGGCTCAGTTTTTGTTGGATTCGAGCAGGTGTTGTTTCGCGATAATTCGCTTGTTTGAAGCAATTCCACTCTAATTTTTGACATTCTCTGACATTTGTAACACTTGTCTGAAAGCGTCTCTGATGCTTAGTAGAGACGGCTGGTTAGAGTTTTTGTTGGATACGAGCAGGTGTTGTTTCGCGATTTTTCGCTTGTTTGAAGCAATTCCACTCTAATTTTTGACATTCTCTGATATTTGTAACACTTGTCTCAAAGCGTCTCTGATGCTTAGTAGAGACGACTGGTTAGAGTTTTTGTTGGATTCGAGCAGGTGTTGTTTCGCGATAATTCGCTTGTTTGAAGCAATTCCACTCTAATTTTTGAAATTCTCTGATATTTGTAACACTTGTCTCGAAGCGTCTCTGAGGCTTAGTAGAGACGGCTGGGCTCAGTTTTTGTTGGATTCGAGCAGGTGTTGTTTCGCGATAATTCGCTTGTTTGAAGCAATTCCACTCTAATTTTTAACATTCTCTGAATTGTGTAACACTTGTCTCAAAGCGTCTCTGAGGCTTAGTAGAGACGGCTGGTTAGAGTTTTTGTTGGATTCGAGCAGGTGTTGTTTGGCGATAATTCGCTTGTTTGAAGCAATTCCACTCTAATTTGTAACATTCTCTGAATTGTGTAACACTTGTCTCAAAGCGTCTCTGAGGCTTAGTAGAGACGGCTGGGCACAGTTTTTGTTGGATTCGAGCAGGTGTTGTTTCGCGATAATTCGCTTGTTTAAAGCAATTTCACTCTAATTTCTAACATTCTCTGATTTGTGTAACACTTGTCTCAAAGCGTCTCTGAGGCTTAGTAGAGACGGCTGGGCACAGTTTTTGTTGGATTCGAGCAGGTGTTGTTTCGCGATAATTCGCTTGTTTGAAGCAATTCCACTCTAATTTTTGACATTCTCTGATATTTGTAACACTTATCTCAAAGCGTCTCTGATGCTTAGTAGAGACGGCTGGTTAGAGTTTTTGTTGGATTCGAGCAGGTGCTGTTTCGCGATAATTCGCTTGTTTGAAGCAATTCCACTCTAATTTTTGACATTCTCTGATATTTGTAACACTTGTCTCAAAGCGTCTCTGAGGCTTATAAGAGACGGCTGGGCTCAGTTTTTGTTGGATTCGAGCAGGTGTTGTTTCGATATAATTCGCTTGTTTGAAGCAATTCCACTCTAATTTTTAACATTCTCTGAATTGTGTAACACTTGTCTCAAAGCGTCTCTGAGGCTTAGTAGAGACGGCTGTTAGAGTTTTTTTTGGATTCGAGCAGGTGTTGTTTCGCGATAATTCGCTTGTTTGAAGCAATTCCACTCTAATTTGTAACATTCTCTGAATTGTGTCACACTTGTCTCAAAGCGTCTCTGAGGCTTAGTAGAGACGGCTGGGCACAGTTTTTGTTGGATTCGAGCAGGTATTCGCTTGTTTGAAGCAATTCCACTCTAATTTTTGACATTCTCTGATATTTGTAACACTTGTCTCAAAGCGTCTCTGAGGCTTAGTAAAGACGGCTGGTTAGAGTTTTTGTTGGATTCGAGGAGGTGTTGTTTCGCGATAATTCGCTTGTTTGAAGCAATTCCACTCTAATTTTTCACATTCTATGATATTTGTAAAATTGTCTCAAAGCGTCTCTGAGGCTAAGTAGAGACGGCTGGTTAGAGTTTTTGTTGGATTCGAGCAGGTGTTGTTTCGCGATAATTCGCTTCTTTGAAGCAATTCCACTCTAATTTGTAAAATTCTCTGAATTGTGTCACACTTGTCTCAAAGCGTCTCTGAGGCTTAGTAGAGACGGCTGGGCACAGTTTTTGTTGGATTCGAGCAGGTATTCGCTTGTTTGAAGCAATTCCACTCTAATTTTTGACATTCTCTGATATTTGTAACACTTGTCTCAAAGCGTCTCTGAGGCTTAGTAGAGACGGCTGGTTAGAGTTTTTGTTGGATTCGAGCAGGTGTTGTTTCGCGATAATTCGCTTGTTTGAACCAATTCCACTCTAATTTTTAACATTCTCTGAATTGTGTAACACTTGTCTCAAAGCGTCTCTGAGGCTTAGTAGAGACGGCTGGTTAGAGTTTTTGTTGGATTCGAGCAGGTGTTGTTTGGCGATAATTCGCTTGTTTGAAGCAATTCCACTCTAATTTTAAACATTCTCTGAATTGTGTAACAGTTGTCTCAAAGCGTCTCTGATGCTTAGTAGAGACGGCTGGTTAGAGTTTTTGTTGGATACGAGCAGGTGTTGTTTCGCGATAATTCGCTTGTTTGAAGCAATTCCACTAATTTTTGACATTCTCTGATATTTGTAACACTTGTCTCAAAGCGTCTCTAAGGCTTAGTAGAGACGGCTGGTTAGAGTTTTTGTTGGATTCGAGCAGGTGTTGTTTCGCGATAATTCGCTTGTTTGAAGCAATTCCACTCTAATATTTAACATTCTCTGAATTGTGTAACACTTGTTCAAAGCGTCTCTGAGGCTTAGTAGAGACGGCTGGTTAGAGTTTTTGTTGGATTCGAGCAGGTGTTGTTTGGCGATAATTCGCTTGTTTGAAGCAATTCCACTCTAATTTTTAACATTCTCTGAATTGTGTAACACTTGTCTCAAAGCGTCTCTGAGGCTTAGCAGAGACGGCTGGGCACAGTTTTTGTTGGATTCGAGCAGGTGTTGTTTGGCGATAATTCGCTTGTTTGAAGCAATTCCACTCTAATTTGTAATATTCTCTGAATTGTGTAACACTTGTCTCAAAGCGTCTCTGAGGCTTAGTAGAGACGGCTGGGCACAGTTTTTGTTGGATTCGAGCAGGTGTTGTTTCGCGATAATTCGCTTGTTTAAAGCAATTTCACTCTAATTTCTAACATTCTCTGATTTGTGTAACACTTGTCTCAAAGCGTCTCTGAGGCTTAGTAGAGACGGCTGGGCACAGTTTTTGTTGGATTTGAGCAGGTGTTGTTTCGCGATAATTCGCTTGTTTGAAGCAATTCCACTCTAATTTTTGACATTCTCTGATATTTGTAACACTTGTCTCAAAGCGTCTCTGATGCTTAGTAGAGACGGCTGGTTAGAGTTTTTGTTGGATTCGAGCAGGTGTTGTTTCGCGATAATTCGCTTGTTTGAAGCAATTCCACTCTAATTTTTGATATTCTCTGATATTTGTAACACTTGTCTCAAAGCGTCTCTGAGGCTTATAAGAGACGGCTGGGCTCAGTTTTTGTTGGATTCGAGCAGGTGTTGTTTCGATATAATTCGCTTGTTTGAAGCAATTCCACTCTAATTTTTAACATTCTCTGAATTGTGTAACACTTGTCTCAAAGCGTCTCTGAGGCTTAGTAAAGACGGCTGTTAGAGTTTTTGTTGTATTCGAGCAGGTGTTGTTTCGCGATAATTCGCTTGTTTGAAGCAATTCCACTCTAATTTGTAACATTCTCTGAATTGTGTCACACTTGTCTCAAAGCGTCTCTGAGGCTTAGTAGAGACGGCTGGGCACAGTTTTTGTTGGATTCTAGCAGGTATTCGCTTGTTTGAAGCAATTCCACTCTAATTTTTGACATTCTCTGATATTTGTAACACTTGTCTCAAAGCGTCTCTGAGGCTTAGTAAAGACGGCTGGTTAGAGTTTTTGTTGGATTCGAGCAGGTGTTGTTTCGCGATAATTCGCTTGTTTTAAGCAATTCCACTCTAATTTTTCACATTCTATGATATTTGTAAAATTGTCTC
Source organism: Tenodera sinensis (assembly GCA_030765045.1). Taxonomy (NCBI): domain Eukaryota; kingdom Metazoa; phylum Arthropoda; class Insecta; order Mantodea; family Mantidae; genus Tenodera; species Tenodera sinensis. The sequence goes on along the minus strand of CM060964.1, from coordinate 213,175,002 downwards.
AAAGCGTCTCTGAGGCTAAGTAGAGACGCTGGTTAGAGTTTTTGTTGGATTCGAGCAGGTGTTGTTTCGCGATAATTCGCTTGTTTGAAGCAATTCCACTCTAATTTGTAACATTCTCTGAATTGTGTCACACTTGTCTCAAAGCGTCTCTGAGGCTTAGTAGAGACGGCTGGGCACAGTTTTTGTTGGATTCGAGCAGGTATTCGCTTGTTTGAAGCAATTCCACTCTAATTTTTGACATTCTCTGATATTTGTAACACTTGTCTCAAAGCGTCTCTGAGGCTTAGTCGAGACGGCTGGATAAAGTTTTTGTTGGATTCGAGCAGGTGTTGTTTCGCGATAATTCGCTTGTTTGAACCAATTCCACTCTAATTTTTAACATTCTCTGAATTGTGTAACACTTGTCTCAAAGCGTCTCTGAGGCTTAGTAGAGACGGCTGGTTAGAGTTTTTGTTGGATTCGAGCAGGTGTTGTTAGGCGATAATTCGCTTGTTTGAAGCAATTCCACTCTAATTTTAAACATTCTCTGAATTGTGTAACAGTTGTCTCAAAGCGTCTCTGATGCTTAGTAGAGACGGCTGGTTAGAGTTTTTGTTGGATACGAGCAGGTGTTGTTTCGCGATAATTCGCTTGTTTGAAGCAATTCCACTAATTTTTGACATTCTCTGATATTTGTAACACTTGTCTCAAAGCGTCTCTAAGGCTTAGTAGAGACCGCTGCTTAGAGTTTTTGTTGGATTCGAGCAGGTGTTGTTTCGCGATAATTCGCTTGTTTGAAGCAATTCCACTCTAATTTTTAACATTCTCTGAATTGTGTAACACTTGTCTCAAAGCGTCTCTGAGGCTTAGTAGAGACGGCTGGTTAGAGTTTTTGTTGGATTCGAGCAGGTGTTGTTTGGCGATAATTCGCTTGTTTGAAGCAATTCCACTCTAATTTTTAACATTCTCTGAATTGTATAACACTTGTCTCAAAGCGTCTCTGAGCGTTAGTAGAGACGGCTGGGCACAGTTTTTGTTGGATCCGAGCAGATGTTGTTTCGCGATAATTCGCTTGTTTAAAGCAATTTCACTCTAATTTTTAACATTCTCTGATTTGTGTAACACTTGTCTCAAAGCGTCTCTGAGGCTTAGCAGAGACGGCTGGGCACAGTTTTTGTTGGATTCGAGCAGGTGTTGTTTCGCGATAATTCGCTTGTTTGAAGCAATTCCACTCTAATTTTTGACATTCTCTGATATTTGTAACACTTGTCTCAAAGCGTCTCTGATGCTTAGTAGAGACGGCTGGTTAGAGTTTTTGTTGGATTCGAGCAGGTGTTGTTTCGCGATAATTCGCTTGTTTGAAGCAATTCCACTCTAATTTTTTACATTCTCTGATATTTGTAACACTTGTCTCAAAGCGTCTCTGAGGCTTAGTAGAGACGGCTGGGCTCAGTTTTTGTTGGATTCGAGCAGGTGTTGTTTCGCGATAATTCGCTTGTTTGAAGCAATTCCACTCTAATTTTTGACATTCTCTGATATTTGTAACACTTGTCTCAAAGCGTCTCTGATGCTTAGTAGAGACGGCTGGTTAGAGTTTTTGTTGGATTCGAGCAGGTGTTGTTTCGCGATAATTCGCTTGTTTGAAGCAATTCCACTCTAATTTTTAACATTTTCTGAATTGTGCAACAGTTGTCTCAAAGCGTCTCTGATGCTTAGCAGAGACGGCTGGTTAGATTTTTTGTTGGATAAGAGCAGGTGTTGTTTCGCGATAATTCGCTTGTTTGAAGCAATTCCACTCTAAGTTTTCACATTCTCTGAATTGTGTAACACTTGTCTCAAAGCGTCTCTGAGGCTTATTAGAGACGGCTGGTTAGAGTTTTTGTTGGATTCGAGCAGGTGTTGTTTCGCGATAATTCGCTTGTTTAAAGCAATTTCACTTTAATTTTTAACATTCTCTGATTTGTGTAACACTTGTCTCAAAGCGTCTTTGAGGCTTAGCAGAGACGGCTGGGCTCAGTTTTTGTTGGATTCGAGCAGGTGTTGTTTCGCGATAATTCACTTGTTTGAAGCAATTCCACTAATTTTTGACATTCTCTGATATTTGTAACACTTGTCTCAAAGCGTCTCTAAGGCTTAGTAGAGACGGCTGGTTAGAGTTTTTGTTGGATTCGAGCAGGTGTTGTTTCGCGATAATTCGCTTGTTTGAAGCAATTCCACTCTAATTTGTAACATTCTCTGAATTGTGTAACACTTGTCTCAAAGCGTCTCTGAGGCTTAGTAGAGACGGCTGGGCACAGTTTTTGTTGGATTCGAGCAGGCATTCGCTTGTTTGAAGCAATTCCACTCTAATTTTTGACATTCTCTGATATTTGTAACACTTGTCTCAAAGTGTCTCTGAGGCTTAGTAGAGACGGCTGGTTAGAGTTTTTGTTGGATTCGAGCAGGTGTTGTTTCGCGATAATTCGCTTGTTTGAACCAATTCCACTCTAATTTTTAACATTCTCTGAATTGTGTAACACTTGTCTCAAAGCGTCTCTGAGGCTTAGTAGAGACGGCTGGTTAGAGTTTTTGTTGGATTCGAGCAGGTGTTGTTTGGCGATAATTCGCTTGTTTGAAGCAATTCCACTCTAATTTTAAACATTCTCTGAATTGTGTAACACTTGTCTCAAAGCGTCTCTGAGCGTTAGTAGAGACGGCTGGGCACAGTTTTTGTTGGATCCGAACAGATGTTGTTTCGCGATAATTCGCTTGTTTAAAGCAATTTCACTCTAATTTTTAACATTCTCTGATTTGTGTAACACTTGTCTCAAAGCGTCGCTGAGGCTTAGCAGAGACGGCTGGGCTCAGTTTTTGTTGGATTCGAGCCGGTGTTGTTTAGCGATAATTCGCTTGTTTGAAGCAATTCCACTCTAATTTTTAACATTCTCTGATTTGTGTAACACTTGTCTCAAAGCGTCGCTGAGGCTTAGCAGAGACGGCTGGGCTCAGTTTTTGTTGGATTCGAGCCGGTGTTGTTTCGCGATAATTCGCTTGTTTGAAGCAATTCCACTCTAATTTTTAACATTCTCTGAATTGTGTAACACTTGTCACAAAGCGTCTCTGAGGCTTAGTAGAGACGGCTGGTTAGTTTTTGTTGGATTCGAGCAGGTGTTGTTTTGCGATAATTCGCTTGTTTGAAGCAATTCCACTCTAATTTTTAACATTCTCTGAATTGTGTAACACTTGTCTCAAAGCGTCTCTGAGGCTTAGTAGAGACGGCTGGGCACAGTTTTTGTTGGATTCGAGCAGGTGTTGTTTCGCGATAATTCGCTTGTTTGAAGCAATTCCACTGTAATTTTTGACATTCTCTGACATTTGTAACACTTGTCTGAAAGCGTCTCTGATGCTTAGTAGAGACGGCTGGTTAGAGTTTTTGTTGGATACGAGCAGGTGTTGTTACGCGATTTTTCGCTTGTTTGAAGCAATTCCACTCTAATTTTTGACATTCTCTGATATTTGTAACACTTGTCTCAAAGCGTCTCTGATGCTAAGTAGAGACGGCTGGTTAGAGTTTTTGTTGGATTCGAGCAGGTGTTGTCTCGCGATAATTCGCTTGTTTGAAGCAATTCCACTCTAATTTTTGACATACTCTGATATTTGTAACACTTGTCTCGAAGCGTCTCTGAGGCTTAGTAGAGACGGCTGGGCTCAGTTTTTGTTGGATTCGAGCAGGTGTTGTTTCGCGATAATTCGCTTGTTTGAAGCAATTCCACTCTAATTTTTAACATTCTTTGAATTGTGTAACACTTGTCTCAAAGCGTCTCTGAGGCTTAGTAGAGACGGCTGGTTAGAGTTTTTGTTGGATTCGAGCAGGTGTTGTTTGGCGATAATTCGCTTGTTTGAAGCAATTCCACTCTAATTTGTAACATTCTCTGAATTGTGTAACACTTGTCTCAAAGCGTCTCTGAGGCTTAGTAGAGACGGCTGGGCACAGTTTTTGTTGGATTCGAGCAGGTGTTGTTTCGCGATAATTCGCTTGTTTAAAGCAATTTCACTCTAATTTTTAACATTCTCTGATTTGTGTAACACTTGTCTCAAAGCGTCTCTGAGGCTTAGTAGAGACGGCTGGGCACAGTTTTTGTTGGATTCGAGCAGGTGTTGTTTCGCGATAATTCGCTTGTTTGAAGCAATTCCACTCTAATTTTTGACATTCTCTGATATTTGTAACACTTGTCTCAAAGCGTCTCTGATGCTTAGTAGAGACGGCTGGTTAGAGTTTTTGTTGGATTCGAGCAGGTGTTGTTTCGCGATAATTCGCTTGTTTAAAGCAATTTCACTCTAATTTTTAACATTCTCTGATTTGTGTAACACTTGTCTCAAAGCGTCTCTGAGGCTTAGCAGAGACGGCTGGGCTCAGTTTTTGTTGGATTCGAGCAGGTGTTGTTTCGCGATAATTCGCTTGTTTGAAGCAATTCCACTCTAATTTTTAACATTCTCTGAATTGTGTAACACTTGTCTCAAAGCGTCTCTGAGGCTTAGTAGAGACGGCTGGTTAGTTTTTGTTGGATTCGAGCAGGTGTTGTTTCGCGATAATTCGCTTGTTTGAAGCAATTCCACTCTAATTTTTGACATTCTCTGATATTTGTAACACTTGTATCGAAGCGTCTCTGAGGCTTAGTAGAGACGGCTGGTTAGAGTTTTTGTTGGATTCGAGCAGGTGTTGTTTCGCGATAATTCGCTTGTTTGAAGCAATTTCACTCTAATTTTTGACATTCTCTGATATTTGTAACACTTGTCTCAAAGCGTCTCTGAGGCTTAGTAGAGACGGCTGGTTAGAGTTTTTGTTGGATTCGAGCAGGTGTTGTTTCGCGATAATTCCCTTGTTTGAAGCAATTCCACTCTAATTTGTAACATTCTCTGAATTGTGTAACACTTGTCTCAAAGCGTCTCTGAGGCTTAGTAGAGACGGCTGGGCACAGTTTTTGTTGGATTCGAGCAGGTGTTGTTTCGCGATAATTCGCTTGTTTAAAGCAATTTCACTCTAATTTCTAACATTCTCTGATTTGTGTAACACTTGTCTCAAAGCGTCTCTGAGGCTTAGTAGAGACGGCTGGGCACAGTTTTTGTTGGATTCGAGCAGGTGTTGTTTCGCGATAATTCGCTTGTTTGAAGCAATTCCACTCTAATTTTTGACATTCTCTGATATTTGTAACACTTATCTCAAAGCGTCTCTGATGCTTAGTAGAGACGGCTGGTTAGAGTTTTTGTTGGATTCGAGCAGGTGCTGTTTCGCGATAATTCGCTTGTTTGAAGCAATTCCACTCTAATTTTTGACATTCTCTGATATTTGTAACACTTGTCTCAAAGCGTCTCTGAGGCTTATAAGAGACGGCTGGGCTCAGTTTTTGTTGGATTCGAGCAGGTGTTGTTTCGATATAATTCGCTTGTTTGAAGCAATTCCACTCTAATTTTTAACATTCTCTGAATTGTGTAACACTTGTCTCAAAGCGTCTCTGAGGCTTAGTAGAGACGGCTGTTAGAGTTTTTGTTGGATTCGAGCAGGTGTTGTTTCGCGATAATTCGCTTGTTTGAAGCAATTCCACTCTAATTTGTAACATTCTCTGAATTGTGTCACACTTGTCTCAAAGCGTCTCTGAGGCTTAGTAGAGACGGCTGGGCACAGTTTTTGTTGGATTCGAGCAGGTATTCGCTTGTTTGAAGCAATTCCACTCTAATTTTTGACATTCTCTGATATTTGTAACACTTGTCTCAAAGCGTCTCTGAGGCTTAGTAAAGACGGCTGGTTAGAGTTTTTGTTGGATTCGAGGAGGTGTTGTTTCGCGATAATTCGCTTGTTTGAAGCAATTCCACTCTAATTTTTCACATTCTATGATATTTGTAAAATTGTCTCAAAGCGTCTCTGAGGCTAAGTAGAGACGGCTGGTTAGAGTTTTTGTTGGATTCGAGCAGGTGTTGTTTCGCGATAATTCGCTTCTTTGAAGCAATTCCACTCTAATTTGTAAAATTCTCTGAATTGTGTCACACTTGTCTCAAAGCGTCTCTGAGGCTTAGTAGAGACGGCTGGGCACAGTTTTTGTTGGATTCGAGCAGGTATTCGCTTGTTTGAAGCAATTCCACTCTAATTTTTGACATTCTCTGATATTTGTAACACTTGTCTCAAAGCGTCTCTGAGGCTTAGTAGAGACGGCTGGTTAGAGTTTTTGTTGGATTCGAGCAGGTGTTGTTTCGCGATAATTCGCTTGTTTGAACCAATTCCACTCTAATTTTTAACATTCTCTGAATTGTGTAACACTTGTCTCAAAGCGTCTCTGAGGCTTAGTAGAGACGGCTGGTTAGAGTTTTTGTTGGATTCGAGCAGGTGTTGTTTGGCGATAATTCGCTTGTTTGAAGCAATTCCACTCTAATTTTAAACATTCTCTGAATTGTGTAACAGTTGTCTCAAAGCGTCTCTGATGCTTAGTAGAGACGGCTGGTTAGAGTTTTTGTTGGATACGAGCAGGTGTTGTTTCGCGATAATTCGCTTGTTTGAAGCAATTCCACTAATTTTTGACATTCTCTGATATTTGTAACACTTGTCTCAAAGCGTCTCTGAGGCTTAGTAGAGACGGCTGGGCTCAGTTTTTGTTGGATTCGAGCAGGTGTTGTTTCGATATAATTCGCTTGTTTGAAGCAATTCCACTCTAATTTTTAACATTCTCTGAATTGTGTAACACTTGTCTCAAAGCGTCTCTGAGGCTTAGTAGAGACGGCTGTTAGAGTTTTTGTTGGATTCGAGCAGGTGTTGTTTCGCGATAATTCGCTTGTTTGAAGCAATTCCACTCTAATTTTTAAGATTCTCTGAATTGTGTAACAGTTGTCTCAAAGCGTCTCTGAGGCTTAATAGAGACGGCTGGGCACAGTTTTTGTTGGATTCGAGCAGGTATTCGCTTGTTTGAAGCAATTCCACTCTAATTTTTGACATTCTATGATATTTGTAAAATTGTCTCAAAGCGTCTCTGAGGCTAAGTAGAGACGGCTGGTTAGAGTTTTTGTTGGATTCGAGCAGGTGTTGTTTCGCGATAATTCGCTTGTTTGAAGCAATTCCACTCTAATTTGTAACATTCTCTGAATTGTGTCACACTTGTCTCAAAGCGTCTCTGAGGCTTAGTAGAGACGGCTGGGCACAGTTTTTGTTGGATTCGAGCAGGTATTCGCTTGTTTGAAGCAATTCCACTCTAATTTTTGACATTCTCTGATATTTGTAACACTTGTCTCAAAGCGTCTCTGAGGCTTAGTAGAGACGGCTGGTTAGAGTTTTTGTTGGATTCGAGCAGGTGTTGTTTCGCGATAATTCGCTTGTTTGAAGCAATTCCACTCTAATTTTAAACATTCTCTGAATTGAGTAACAGTTGTCTCAAAGCGTCTCTGATGCTTATTAGAGACGGCTGGTTAGAGTTTTTGTTGGATACGAGCAGGTGTTGTTTCGCGATAATTCGCTTGTTAGAAGCAATTCCACTCTAATTTTTGACATTCTCTGATATTTGTAACACTTGTCTCAAAGCGTCTCTGAGGCTTAGTAGAGACGGCTGGTTAGTTTTTGTTGGATTCGAGCAGGTGTTGTTTCGCGATAATTCGCTTGTTTGAAGCAATTCCACTCTAATTTTTAACATTCTCTGAAATGTGTAACACTTGTCTCAAAGCGTCTCTGAGGCTTAGTAGAGACGGCTGGGCACAGTTTTTGTTGGATTCGAGCAGGTGTTGTTTCGCGATAATTCGCTTGTTTGAAGCAATTCCACTCTAATTTTTGACATTCTCTGATATTTGTAACACTTGTCTCAAAGCGTCTCTGATGCTTAGTAGAGACGGCTGGTTAGAGTTTTTGTTGGATTCGAGCAGGTGTTGTTTCGCGATAATTCGCTTGTTTGAAGCAATTCCACTCTAATTTTTGACATTCTCTGAATTGTGTAACACTTGTCTCAAAGCGTCTCTGAGCGTTAGTAGAGACGGCTGGGCACAGTTTTTGTTGTATCCGAGCAGATGTTGTTTCGCGATAATTCGCTTCTTTAAAGCAATTTCACTCTAATTTTTAACGTTCTCTGATTTGTGTAACACTTGTCTCAAAGCGTCTCTGAGGCCTAGCAGAGACGGCTGGGCTCAGTTTTTGTTGGATTCGAGCAGGTGTTGTTTCGCGATAATTCGCTTGTTTGTAGCAATTCCACTCTAATTTTTAACATTCTCTGAATTGTGTAACACTTGTCTCAAAGCGTCTCTGAGGCTTAGTAGAGACGGCTGGTTAGTTTTTGTTGGATTCGAGCAGGTGTTGTTTCGCGATAATTCGCTTCTTTGAAGCAATTCCACTCTAATTTTTGACATTCTCTGACATTTGTAACACTTGTCTGATAGCGTCTCTGATGCTTAGTAGACACGGCTGGTTAGAGTTTTTGTTGGATACGAGCAGGTGTTGTTTCGCGATAATTCGCTTGTTTGAAGCAATTCCACTCTAATTTTTGACATTCTCTGATATTTGTAACACTTGTCTCGAAGCGTCTCTGAGGCTTAGTAGAGACGGCTGGGCTCAGTTTTTGTTGGATTCGAGCAGGTGTTGTTTCGCGATAATTCGCTTGTTTGAAGCAATTCCACTCTAATTTTTAACATTCTCTGAATTGTGTAACACTTGTCTCAAAGCGTCTCTGAGGCTTAGTAGAGACGGCTGGTTAGAGTTTTTGTTGGATTCGAGCAGGTGTTGTTTGGCGATAATTCGCTTGTTTGAAGCAATTCCACTCTAATTTGTAACATTCTCTGAATTGTGTAACACTTGTCTCAAAGCGTCTCTGAGGCTTAGTAGAGACGGCTGGGCACAGTTTTTGTTGGATTCGAGCAGGTGTTGTTTAGCGATAATTCGCTTGTTTAAAGCAATTTCACTCTAATTTCTAACATTCTCTGATTTGTGTAACACTTGTCTCAAAGCGTCTCTGAGGCTTAGTAGAGCCGGCTGGTTAGAGTTTTTGTTGGATTCGAGCAGGTGTTGTTTCGCGATAATTCGCTTGTTTGAAGCAATTCCACTCTAATTTTTGACATTCTCTGATATTTGTAACACTTGTCTCAAAGCGTCTCTGATGCTTAGTAGAGACGGCTGGTTAGAGTTTTTGTTGGATTCGAGCAGGTGTTGTTTCGCGATAATTCGCTTGTTTGAAGCAATTCCACTCTAATTTTTTACATTCTCTGATATTTGTAACACTTGTCTCAAAGCGTCTCTGAGGCTTAGTAGAGACGGCTGGGCTCAGTTTTTGTTGGATTCGAGCAGGTGTTGTTTCGATATAATTCGCTTGTTTGAAGGAATTCCACTCTAATTTTTAACATTCTCTGATTTGTGTAACACTTGCCTCAAAGCGTCTCTGAGGCTTAGTAGAGACGGCTGGGCACAGTTTTTGTTGGATTCGAGCAGGTGTTGTTTCGCGATAATTCGCTTGTTTGAAGCAATTCCACTCTAATTTTTGACATTCTCTAATATTTGTAACACTTGTCTCAAAGCGTCTCTGATGCTTAGTAGAGACGGCTGGTTAGAGTTTTTGTTGGATTCGAGCAGGTGTTGTTTCGCGATAATTCGCTTGTTTGAAGCAATTCCACTCTAATTTTTTACATTCTCTGATATTTGTAACACTTGTCTCAAAGCGTCTCTGAGGCTTAGCAGAGACGGCTGGGTTCAGTTTTTGTTGGTTTCGAGCAGGTGTTGTTTCGATATAATTCGCTTGTTTGAAGCAATTCCACCCTAATTTTTAACATTCTCTGAATTGTGTAACACTTGTCTCAAAGCGTCTCTGAGGCTTAGTAGAGACGACTGTTAGAGTTTTTGTTGGATTCGAGCAGGTGTTGTTTCGCGATAATTCGCTTGTTTGAAGCAATTCCACTCTAATTTGTAACATTCTCTGAATTGTGTCACACTTGTCTCAAAGCGTCTCTGAGGCTTAGTAGAGACGGCTGGGCACAGTTTTTGTTGGTTTCGAGCAGGTATTCGCTTATTTGAAGCAATTCCACTCTAATTTTTGACATTCTATGATATTTGTAAAATTGTCTCAAAGCGTCTCTGAGGCTAAGTAGAGACGGCTGGTTAGAGTTTTTGTTGGATTCGAGCAGGTGTTGTTTCGCGATAATTCGCTTGTTTGAAGCAATTCCACTCTAATTTGTAACATTCTCTGAATTGTGTCACACTTGTCTCAAAGCGTCTCTGAGGCTTAGTAGAGACGGCTGGGCACAGTTTTTGTTGGATTCGAGCAGGTATTCGCTTGTTTGAAGCAATTCCACTCTAATTTTTGACATTCTCTGATATTTGTAACATTTGTCTCAAAGCGTCTCTGAGGCTTAGTAGAGACGGCTGGTTAGAGTTTTTGTTGGATTCGAGCAGGTGTTGTTTCGCGATAATTCGCTTGTTTGAAGCAATTCCACTCTAATTTTAAACTTTCTCTGAATTGTGTAACAGTTGTCTCAAAGCGTCTCTGATGCTTAGTAGAGACGGCTGGTTAGAGTTTTTGTTGGATACGAGCAGGTGTTGTTTCGCGATAATTCGCTTGTTAGAAGCAATTCCACTCTAATTTTTGACATTCTCTGATATTTGTAACACTTGTCTCAAAGCGTCTCTGAGGCTTAGTAGAGACGGCTGGTTAGTTTTTGTTGGATTCGAGCAGGTGTTGTTTCGCGATAATTCGCTTGTTTGAAGCAATTCCACTCTAATTTTTGACATTCTCTGATATTTGTAACACTTGTCTCAAAGCGTCTCTGATGCTTAGTAGAGACGGCTGCTTAGAGTTTTTGTTGGATTCGAGCAGGTGTTGTTTCGCGATAATTCGCTTGTTTAAAGCAATTTCACTCTAATTTTTAACATTCTCTGAATTGTGTAACACTTGTCTCAAAGCGTCTCTGAGGCTTAGTAGAGACGGCTGGGCACAGTTTTTGTTGGATTCGAGCAGGTGTTGTTTCGCGATAATTCGCTTGTTTGAAGCAATTCCACTCTAATTTTTGACATTCTCTGATATTTGTAACACTTGTCTCAAAGCGTCTCTGATGCTTAGTAGAGACGGCTGGTTAGAGTTTTTGTTGGATACGAGCAGGTGTTGTTTCGCGATAATTCGCTTGTTTGAAGCAATTCCACTCTAATTTTTGACATTCTCTGAATTGTGTAACACTTGTCTCAAAGCGTCTCTGAGCGTTAGTAGAGACGGCTGGGCACAGTTTTTGTTGGATCCGAGCAGATGTTGTTTCGCGATAATTCGCTTGTTTAAAGCAATTTCACTCTAATTTTTAACATTCTCTGATTTGTGTAACACTTGTCTCAAAGCGTCTCTGAGGCTTAGCAGAGACGGCTGGGCTCAGTTTTTGTTGGATTCGAGCAGGTGTTTTTTCGCGATAATTCGCTTGTTTGAAGCAATTCCACTCTAATTTTTGACATTCTCTGATATTTGTAACACTTGTCTCAAAGCGTCTCTGATGCTTAGTGGAGACGGCTGGTTAGAGTTTTTGTTGGTATCGAGCAGGTGTTGTTTGGCGATAATTCGCTTGTTTGAAGCAACTCCACTCTAATTTGTAACATTCTCTGAATTGTGTAACACTTGTCTCAAAGCGTCTCTGAGGCTTAGTAGAGACGGCTGGGCACAGTTTTTGTTGGATTCGAGCAGGTGTTGTTTCGCGATAATTCGCTTGTTTGAAGCAATTCCACTCTTTTTTTTTACATTCTCTGATATTTGTAACACTTGTCTCAAGGCGTCTCTGAGGCTTAGTAGAGACGGCTGGGCTCAGTTTTTGTTGGATTCGAGCAGGTGTTGTTTCGATATAATTCGCTTGTTTGAAGCAATTCCACTCTAATTTTTAACATTCTCTGAATTGTGTAACACTTGTCTCAAAGCGTCTCTGAGGCTTAGTAGAGACGGCTGTTAGAGTTTTTGTTGGATTCGAGCAGGTGTTGTTTCGCGATAATTCGCTTGTTTGAAGCAATTCCACTCTAATTTTTGACATTCTATGATATTTGTAAAATTGTCTCAAAGCGTCTCTGAGGCTAAGTAGAGACGGCTGGTTAGAGTTTTTGTTGGATTCGAGCAGGTGTTGTTTCGCGATAATTCGCTTGTTTGAAGCAATTCCACTCTAATTTGTAACATTCTCTGAATTGTGTCACACTTGTCTCAAAGCGTCTCTGAGGCTTAGTAGAGACGGCTGGGCACAGTTTTTGTTGGATTCGAGCAGGTATTCGCTTGTTTGAAGCAATTCCACTCTAATTTTTGACATTCTCTGATATTTGTAACACTTGTCTCAAAGCGTCTCTGAGGCATAGTAGAGACGGCTGGTTAGAGTTTTTGGTGGATTCGAGCAGGTGTTGTTTCGCGATAATTCGCTTGTTTGAAGCAATTCCACTCTAATTTTAAACATTCTCTGAATTGTGTAACAGTTGTCTCAAAGCGTCTCTGATGCTTAGTAGAGACGGCTGGTTAGAGTTTTTGTTGGATACGAGCAGGTGTTGTTTCGCGATAATTCGCTTGTTAGAAGCAATTCCACTCTAATTTTTGACATTCTCTGATATTTGTAACACTTGTCTCAAAGCGTCTCTGAGGCTTAGTAGAGACGGCTGGTTAGTTTTTGTTGGATTGGAGCAGGTGTTGTTTCGCGATAATTCGCTTGTTTGAAGCAATTCCACTCTAATTTTTAACATTCTCTGAATTGTGTAACACTTGTCTCAAAGCGTTTCTGAGGCTTAGTAGAGACGGCTTGTTAGAGTTTTTTTTGGACTCGAGCAGGTGTTGTTTGGCGATAATTCGCTTGTTTGAAGCAATTCCACTCTAATTTTTAACATTCTCTGAATTGTGTAACACTTGTCTCAAAGCGTCTCTGAGCGTTAGAAGAGACGGCTGGGCACAGTTTTTGTTGGATCCGAGCAGATGTTGTTTCGCGATAATTCGCTTGATTAAAGCAATTTCACTCTAATTTTTAACATTCTCTGATTTGTGTAACACTTGTCTCAAAGCGTCTCTGAGGCTTAGCAGAGACGGCTGGGCTCAGTTTTTGTTGGATTCGAGCAGGTGTTGTTTCGCGATAATTCGCTTGTTTGAAGCAATTCCACTCTAATTTTTAACATTCTCTGAATTGTGTAACACTTGTCTCAAAGCGTCTCTGAGGCTTAGTAGAGACGGCTGGTTAGTTTTTGTTGGATTCGAGCAGGTGTTGTTTTGCGATAATTCGCTTGTTTGAAGCAATTCCACTCTAATTTTTAACATTCTCTGAATTGTGTAACACTTGTCTCAAAGCGTCTCTGAGGCTTAGTAGAGACGGCTGGGCACAGTTTTTTTTGGATTCGAGCAGGTGTTGTTTCGCGATAATTCGCTTGTTTGAAGCAATTCCACTCTAATTTTTGACATTCTCTGACATTTGTAACAATTGTCTGAAAGCGTCTCTGATGCTTAGTAGAGACGGCTGGTTAGAGTTTTTGTTGGATACGAGCAGGTGTTGTTTCGCGATTTTTCGCTTGTTTGAAGCAATTCCACTCTAATTTTTGACATTCTCTGATATTTGTAACACTTGTCTCAAAGCGTCTCTGATGCTTAGTAAAGACGGCTGGTTAGAGTTTTTGTTGGATCCGAGCAGGTGTTGTTTCGCGATAATTCGCTTGTTTGAAGCAATTCCACTCTAATTTTTGACATTCTCTGATATTTGTCACACTTGTCTCGAAGCGTCTCTGAGGCTTAGTAGAGACGGCTGGGCTCAGTTTTTGTTGGATTCGAGCAGGTGTTGTTTCGCGATAATTCGCCTGTTTGAAGCAATTCCACTCTAATTTTTAACATTCTCTGAATTGTGTAACACTTGTCTCAAAGCGTCTCTGGTTCTTAGTAGAGACGGCTGGTTAGAGTTTTTGTTGGATTCGAGCAGGTGTTGTTTGGCGATAATTCGCTTGTTTGAAGCAATTCCACTCTAATTTTTGACATTCTCTGACATTTGTAACACTTGTCTGAAAGCGTCTCTGATGCTTAGTAGACACGGCTGGTTAGAGTTCTTGTTGGATACGAGCAGGTGTTGTTTCGCGATAATTCGCTTGTTTGAAGCAATTCCACTCTAATTTTTGACATTCTCTGATATTTGTAACACTTGTCTCGAAGCGTCTCTGAGGCTTAGTAGAGACGGCTGGGCTCAGTTTTTGTTGGATTCGAGCAGGTGTTGTTTCGCGATAATTCGCTTGTTTGAAGCAATTCCACTCTAATTTTTGACACTCTGTGATAATTGTAACACTTGTCTCAAAGCGTCTCTGATACTTAGTAGAAACGGCTGGTTAGAGTTTTTGTTGGATTCGAGCAGGTGTTGTTTCGCGATAATTCGGTTGTTTGAAGCAATTCCACTCTAATTTTTAACATTCTCTGAATTGTGTAACACTTGTCTCAAAGCGTCTCTGAGGCTTAGTAGAGACGGCTGGTTAGAGTTTTTGTTGGATTCGGACAGGTGTTGTTTGGCGATAATTCGCTTGTTTGAAGCAATTCCACTCTAATTTTTCACATTCTATGATATTTGTAAAATTGTCTCAAAGCGTCTCTGAGGCTAAGTAGAGACGGCTGGTTAGAGTTTTAATAGGATTCGAGCAGGTGTTGTTTCGCGATAATTCGCTTGTTTAAAGCAATTTCACTCTAATTTTTAACATTCACTGAATTGTGTAACACATGTCTCAAAGCGTCTCTGAGGCTTAGTAGAGACGGCTGGGCACAGTTTTTGTTGGATTCGAGCAGGTGTTGTTTCGCGATAATTCGCTTGTTTGAAGCAATTCCACTCTAATTTTTAACATTCTCTGAATTGTGTAACACTTGTCTCAAAGCGTCTCTGAGGCTTAGTAGAGACGGCTGGTTAGAGTTTTTGTTGGATTCGAGCAGGTGTTGTTTGGCGATAATTCGCTTGTTTGAAGCAATTCCACTCTAATTTTTAACATTCTCTGAATTGTGTAACACTTGTCTCAAAGCGTCTCTGAGCGTTAGTAGAGACGGCTGGGCACAGTTTTTGTTGGATCCGAGCAGATGTTGTTTCGCGATAATTCGCTTGTTTAAAGCAATTTCACTCTAATTTTTAACATTCTCTGATTTGTGTAACACTTGTCTCAAAGCGTCTCTGAGGCTTAGTAGAGACGGCTGTTAGAGTTTTTGTTGGATTCGAGCAGGTGTTGTTTCGCGATAATTCGCTTGTTTGAAGCAATTCCACTCTAATTTTTGACACTCTCTGATAATTGTAACACTTGTCTCAAAGCGTCTCTGATGCTTAGTAGAGACGGCTGGTTAGAGTTTTTGTTGGATTCGAGCAGGTGTTGTTTCGCGATAATTCGCTTGTTTGAAGCAATTCCACTCTAATTTTTGACACTCTCTGATATTTGTAACACTTGTCTCAAAGCGTCTCTGATGCTTAGTAAAGACGGCTGGTTAGAGTTTTTGTTGGATTCGAGCAGGTGTTGTTTCGCGATAATTCGCTTGTTTGAAGCAATTCCCCTCTAATTTTTGACATTCTCTGATATTTGTCACACTTGTCTCAAAGCGTCTCTGAGCGTTAGTAGAGACGGCTGGGCTCAGTTTTTGTTGGATTCGAGCAGGTGTTTTTTCGCGATAATTCGCTTGTTTGAAGCAATTCCACTCTAATTTTTGACATTCTCTGATATTTGTAACACTTGTCTCAAAGCGTCTCTGATGCTTAGTGGAGACGGCTGGTTAGAGTTTTTGTTGGATTCGAGCAGGTGTTGTTTCGCGATAATTCGCTTGTTTGAAGCAATTCCACTCTAATTTTTTACATTCTCTGATATTTGTAACACTTGTCTCAAAGCGTCTCTGAGGCTTAGTAGAGACGGCTGGGCTCAGTTTTTGTTGGATTCGAGCAGGTGTTGTTTCGCGATAATTCGCTTGTTTGAAGCAATTCCACTCTAATTTGTAACATTCTCTGAATTGTGTCACACGTGTCTCAAAGCGTCTCTGAGGCTTAGTAGAGACGGCTGGGCACAGTTTTTGTTGGATTCGAGCAGGTATTCGCTTGTTTGAAGCAATTCCACTCTAATTTTTGACATTCTATGATATTTGTAAAATTGTCTCAAAGCGTCTCTGAGGCTAAGTAGAGACGGCTGGTTAGAGTTTTTGTTGGATTCGAGCAGGTGTTGTTTCGCGATAATTCGCTTGTTTGAAGCAATTCCACTCTAATTTGTAACATTCTCTGAATTGTGTCACACTTGTCTCAAAGCGTCTCTGAGGCTTAGTAGAGACGGCTGGGCACAGTTTTTGTTGGATTCGAGCAGGTATTCGCTTGTTTGAAGCAATTCCACTCTAATTTTTGACATTCTCTGATATTTGTAACACTTGTCTCAAAGCGTCTCTGAGGCATAGTAGAGACGGCTGGTTAGAGTTTTTGGTGGATTCGAGCAGGTGTTGTTTCGCGATAATTCGCTTGTTTGAAGCAATTCCACTCTAATTTTAAACATTCTCTGAATTGTGTAACAGTTGTCTCAAAGCGTCTCTGATGCTTAGTAGAGACGGCTGGTTAGAGTTTTTGTTGGATTCGAGCAGGTATTCGCTTGTTAGAAGCAATTCCACTCTAATTTTTGACATTCTCTGATATTTGTAACACTTGTCTCAAAGCGTCTCTGAGGCTTAGTAGAGACGGCTGGGCTCAGTTTTTGTTGGATTCGAGCAGGTGTTGTTTCGCGATAATTCGCTTGTTTGAAGCAATTCCACTCTAATTTTTGACACTCTCTGATAATTGTAACACTTGTCTCAAAGCGTCTCTGATGCTTAGTAGAGACGGCTGGTTAGAGTTTTTTTTTGGACTCGAGCAGGTGTTGTTTGGCGATAATTCGCTTGTTTGAAGCAATTCCACTCTAATTTTTAACATTCTCTGAATTGTGTAACACTTGTCTCAAAGCGTCTCTGAGCGTTAGAAGAGACGGCTGGGCACAGTTTTTGTTGGATCCGAGCAGATGTTGTTTCGCGATAATTCGCTTGATTAAAGCAATTTCACTCTAATTTTTAACATTCTCTGATTTGTGTAACACTTGTCTCAAAGCGTCTCTGAGGCTTAGCAGAGACGGCTGGGCACAGTTTTTGTTGGATTCGAGCAGGTGTTGTTTCGCGATAATTCGCTTGTTTGAAGCAATTCCACTCTAATTTTTAACATTCTCTGAATTGTGTAACACTTGTCTCAAAGCGTCTCTGAGGCTTAGTAGAGACGGCTGGTTAGTTTTTGTTGGATTCGAGCAGGTGTTGTTTTGCGATAATTCGCTTGTTTGAAGCAATTCCACTCTAATTTTTAACATTCTCTGAATTGTGTAACACTTGTCTCAAAGCGTCTCTGAGGCTTAGTAGAGACGGCTGGGCACAGTTTTTTTTGGATTCGAGCAGGTGTTGTTTCGCGATAATTCGCTTGTTTGAAGCAATTCCACTCTAATTTTTGACATTCTCTGACATTTGTAACAATTGTCTGAAAGCGTCTCTGATGCTTAGTAGAGTCGGCTGGTTAGAGTTTTTGTTGGATACGAGCAGGTGTTGTTTCGCGATTTTTCGCTTGTTTGAAGCAATTCCACTCTAATTTTTGACATTCTCTGATATTTGTAACACTTGTCTCAAAGCGTCTCTGATGCTTAGTAAAGACGGCTGGTTAGATTTTTTGTTGGATGCGAGCAGGTGTTGTTTCGCGATAATTCGCTTGTTTGAAGCAATTCCACTCTAATTTTTGACATTCTCTGATATTTGTCACACTTGTCTCGAAGCGTCTCTGAGGCTTAGTAGAGACGGCTGGGCTCAGTTTTTGTTGGATTCGAGCAGGTGTTGTTTCGCGATAATTCGCCTGTTTGAAGCAATTCCACTCTAATTTTTAACATTCTCTGAATTGTGTAACACTTGTCTCAAAGCGTCTCTGGTTCTTAGTAGAGACGGCTGGTTAGAGTTTTTGTTGGATTCGAGCAGGTGTTGTTTGGCGATAATTCGCTTGTTTGAAGCAATTCCACTCTAATTTTTGACATTCTCTGACATTTGTAACACTTGTCTGAAAGCGTCTCTGATGCTTAGTAGACACGGCTGGTTAGAGTTTTTGTTGGATACGAGCAGGTGTTGTTTCGCGATAATTCGCTTGTTTGAAGCAATTCCACTCTAATTTTTGACATTCTCTGATATTTGTAACACTTGTCTCGAAGCGTCTCTGAGGCTTAGTAGAGACGGCTGGGCTCAGTTTTTGTTGGATTCGAGCAGGTGTTGTTTCGCGATAATTCGCTTGTTTGAAGCAATTCCACTCTAATTTTTGACACTCTCTGATAATTGTAACACTTGTCTCAAAGCGTCTCTGATACTTAGTAGAAACGGCTGGTTAGAGTTTTTGTTGGATTCGAGCAGGTGTTGTTTCGCGATAATTCGGTTGTTTGAAGCAATTCCACTCTAATTTTTAACATTCTCTGAATTGTGTAACACTTGTCTCAAAGCGTCTCTGAGGCTTAGTAGAGACGGCTGGTTAGAGTTTTTGTTGGATTCGGGCAGGTGTTGTTTGGCGATAATTCGCTTGTTTGAAGCAATTCCACTCTAATTTTTCACATTCTATGATATTTGTAAAATTGTCTCAAAGCGTCTCTGAGGCTAAGTAGAGACGGCTGGTTAGAGTTTTAATAGGATTCGAGCAGGTGTTGTTTCGCGATAATTCGCTTGTTTAAAGCAATTTCACTCTAATTTTTAACATTCTCTGAATTGTGTAACACATGTCTCAAAGCGTCTCTGAGGCTTAGTAGAGACGGCTGGGCACAGTTTTTGTTGGATTCGAGCAGGTGTTGTTTCGCGATAATTCGCTTGTTTGAAGCAATTCCACTCTAATTTTTAACATTCTCTGAATTGTGTAACACTTGTCTCAAAGCGTCTCTGAGGCTTAGTAGAGACGGCTGGTTAGAGTTTTTGTTGGATTCGAGCAGGTGTTGTTTGGCGATAATTCGCTTGTTTGAAGCAATTCCACTCTAATTTTTAACATTCTCTGAATTGTGTAACACTTGTCTCAAAGCGTCTCTGAGCGTTAGTAGAGACGGCTGGGCACAGTTTTTGTTGGATCCGAGCAGATGTTGTTTCGCGATAATTCGCTTGTTTAAAGCAATTTCACTCTAATTTTTAACATTCTCTGATTTGTGTAACACTTGTCTCAAAGCGTCTCTGAGGCTTAGTAGAGACGGCTGTTAGAGTTTTTGTTGGATTCGAGCAGGTGTTATTTCGCGATAATTCGCTTGTTTGAAGCAATTCCACTCTAATTTTTGACACTCTCTGATAATTGTAACACTTGTCTCAAAGCGTCTCTGATGCTTAGTAGAGACGGCTGGTTAGAGTTTTTGTTGG
This sequence comes from Tenodera sinensis, assembly GCA_030765045.1. NCBI lineage: Eukaryota > Metazoa > Arthropoda > Insecta > Mantodea > Mantidae > Tenodera > Tenodera sinensis. The sequence goes on along the minus strand of CM060964.1, from coordinate 213,155,698 downwards.
ATTCGAGCAGGTGTTGTTTCGCGATAATTCGCTTGTTTGAAGCAATTCCACTCTAATTTTTGACACTCTCTGATATTTGTAACACTTGTCTCAAAGCGTCTCTGATGCTTAGTAAAGACGGCTGGTTAGAGTTTTTGTTGGATTCGAGCAGGTGTTGTTTCGCGATAATTCGCTTGTTTGAAGCAATTCCCCTCTAATTTTTGACATTCTCTGATATTTGTCACACTTGTCTCAAAGCGTCTCTGAGCGTTAGTAGAGACGGCTGGGCTCAGTTTTTGTTGGATTCGAGCAGGTGTTTTTTCGCGATAATTCGCTTGTTTGAAGCAATTCCACTCTAATTTTTGACATTCCCTGATATTTGTAACACTTGTCTCAAAGCGTCTCTGATGCTTAGTGGAGACGGCTGGTTAGAGTTTTTGTTGGATTCGAGCAGGTGTTGTTTCGCGATAATTCGCTTGTTTGAAGCAATTCCACTCTAATTTTTTACATTCTCTGATATTTGTAACACTTGTCTCAAAGCGTCTCTGAGGCTTAGTAGAGACGGCTGGGCTCAGTTTTTGTTGGATTCGAGCAGGTGTTGTTTCGCGATAATTCGCTTGTTTGAAGCAATTCCACTCTAATTTGTAACATTCTCTGAATTGTGTCACACGTGTCTCAAAGCGTCTCTGAGGCTTAGTAGAGACGGCTGGGCAAGGTTTTTGTTGGATTCGAGCAGGTATTCGCTTGTTTGAAGCAATTCCACTCTAATTTTTGACATTCTATGATATTTGTAAAATTGTCTCAAAGCGTCTCTGAGGCTAAGTAGAGACGGCTGGTTAGAGTTTTTGTTGGATTCGAGCAGGTGTTGTTTCGCGATAATTCGCTTGTTTGAAGCAATTCCACTCTAATTTGTAACATTCTCTGAATTGTGTCATACTTGTCTCAAAGCGTCTCTGAGGCTTAGTAGAGACGGCTGGGCACAGTTTTTGTTGGATTCGAGCAGGTATTCGCTTGTTTGAAGCAATTCCACTCTAATTTTTGACATTCTCTGATATTTGTAACACTTGTCTCAAAGCGTCTCTGAGGCATAGTAGAGACGGCTGGTTAGAGTTTTTGGTGGATTCGAGCAGGTGTTGTTTCGCGATAATTCGCTTGTTTGAAGCAATTCCACTCTAATTTTAAACATTCTCTGAATTGTGTAACAGTTGTCTCAAAGCGTCTCTGATGCTTAGTAGAGACGGCTGGTTAGAGTTTTTGTTGGATACGAGCAGGTGTTGTTTCGCGATAATTCGCTTGTTAGAAGCAATTCCACTCTAATTTTTGACATTCTCTGATATTTGTAACACTTGTCTCAAAGCGTCTCTGAGGCTTAGTAGAGACGGCTGGGCTCAGTTTTTGTTGGATTCGAGCAGGTGTTGTTTCGCGATAATTCGCTTGTTTGAAGCAATTCCACTCTAATTTTTGACACTCTCTGATAATTGTAACACTTGTCTCAAAGCGTCTCTGATGCTTAGTAGAGACGGCTGGTTAGAGTTTTTTTTGGACTCGAGCAGGTGTTGTTTGGCGATAATTCGCTTGTTTGAAGCAATTCCACTCTAATTTTTAACATTCTCTGAATTGTGTAACACTTGTCTCAAAGCGTCTCTGATGCTTAGTAGAGACGGCTGGTTAGAGTTTTTGTTGGATTCGAGCAGGTGTTGTTTCGCGATAATTCGCTTGTTTGAAGCAATTCCACTCTAATTTTTGACACTCTCTGATATTTGTAACACTTGTCTCAAAGCGTCTCTGATGCTTAGTAAAGACGGCTGGTTAGAGTTTTTGTTGGATTCGAGCAGGTGTTGTTTCGCGATAATTCGCTTGTTTGAAGCAATTCCCCTCTAATTTTTGACATTCTCTGATATTTGTCACACTTGTCTCAAAGCGTCTCTGAGCGTTAGTAGAGACGGCTGGGCTCAGTTTTTGTTGGATTCGAGCAGGTGTTTTTTCGCGATAATTCGCTTGTTTGAAGCAATTCCACTCTAATTTTTGACATTCCCTGATATTTGTAACACTTGTCTCAAAGCGTCTCTGATGCTTAGTGGAGACGGCTGGTTAGAGTTTTTGTTGGATTCGAGCAGGTGTTGTTTCGCGATAATTCGCTTGTTTGAAGCAATTCCACTCTAATTTTTTACATTCTCTGATATTTGTAACACTTGTCTCAAAGCGTCTCTGAGGCTTAGTAGAGACGGCTGGGCTCAGTTTTTGTTGGATTCGAGCAGGTGTTGTTTCGCGATAATTCGCTTGTTTGAAGCAATTCCACTCTAATTTGTAACATTCTCTGAATTGTGTCACACGTGTCTCAAAGCGTCTCTGAGGCTTAGTAGAGACGGCTGGGCAAGGTTTTTGTTGGATTCGAGCAGGTATTCGCTTGTTTGAAGCAATTCCACTCTAATTTTTGACATTCTATGATATTTGTAAAATTGTCTCAAAGCGTCTCTGAGGCTAAGTAGAGACGGCTGGTTAGAGTTTTTGTTGGATTCGAGCAGGTGTTGTTTCGCGATAATTCGCTTGTTTGAAGCAATTCCACTCTAATTTGTAACATTCTCTGAATTGTGTCATACTTGTCTCAAAGCGTCTCTGAGGCTTAGTAGAGACGGCTGGGCACAGTTTTTGTTGGATTCGAGCAGGTATTCGCTTGTTTGAAGCAATTCCACTCTAATTTTTGACATTCTCTGATATTTGTAACACTTGTCTCAAAGCGTCTCTGAGGCATAGTAGAGACGGCTGGTTAGAGTTTTTGGTGGATTCGAGCAGGTGTTGTTTCGCGATAATTCGCTTGTTTGAAGCAATTCCACTCTAATTTTAAACATTCTCTGAATTGTGTAACAGTTGTCTCAAAGCGTCTCTGATGCTTAGTAGAGACGGCTGGTTAGAGTTTTTGTTGGATACGAGCAGGTGTTGTTTCGCGATAATTCGCTTGTTAGAAGCAATTCCACTCTAATTTTTGACATTCTCTGATATTTGTAACACTTGTCTCAAAGCGTCTCTGAGGCTTAGTAGAGACGGCTGGGCTCAGTTTTTGTTGGATTCGAGCAGGTGTTGTTTCGCGATAATTCGCTTGTTTGAAGCAATTCCACTCTAATTTTTGACACTCTCTGATAATTGTAACACTTGTCTCAAAGCGTCTCTGATGCTTAGTAGAGACGGCTGGTTAGAGTTTTTTTTGGACTCGAGCAGGTGTTGTTTGGCGATAATTCGCTTGTTTGAAGCAATTCCACTCTAATTTTTAACATTCTCTGAATTGTGTAACACTTGTCTCAAAGCGTCTCTGAGCGTTAGAAGAGACGGCTGGGCACAGTTTTTGTTGGATCCGAGCAGATGTTGTTTCGCGATAATTCGCTTGATTAAAGCAATTTCACTCTAATTTTTAACATTCTCTGATTTGTGTAACACTTGTCTCAAAGCGTCTCTGAGGCTTAGCAGAGACGGCTGGGCTCAGTTTTTGTTGGATTCGAGCAGGTGTTGTTTCGCGATAATTCGCTTGTTTGAAGCAATTCCACTCTAATTTTTAACATTCTCTGAATTGTGTAACACTTGTCTCAAAGCGTCTCTGAGGCTTAGTAGAGACGGCTGGTTAGTTTTTGTTGGATTCGAGCAGGTGTTGTTTTGCGATAATTCGCTTGTTTGAAGCAATTCCACTCTAATTTTTAACATTCTCTGAATTGTGTAACACTTGTCTCAAAGCGTCTCTGAGGCTTAGTAGAGACGGCTGGGCACAGTTTTTTTTGGATTCGAGCAGGTGTTGTTTCGCGATAATTCGCTTGTTTGAAGCAATTCCACTCTAATTTTTGACATTCTCTGACATTTGTAACAATTGTCTGAAAGCGTCTCTGATGCTTAGTAGAGTCGGCTGGTTAGAGTTTTTGTTGGATACGAGCAGGTGTTGTTTCGCGATTTTTCGCTTGTTTGAAGCAATTCCACTCTAATTTTTGACATTCTCTGATATTTGTAACACTTGTCTCAAAGCGTCTCTGATGCTTAGTAAAGACGGCTGGTTAGAGTTTTTGTTGGATCCGAGCAGGTGTTGTTTCGCGATAATTCGCTTGTTTGAAGCAATTCCACTCTAATTTTTGACACTCTCTGATATTTGTAACACTTGTCTCAAAGCGTCTCTGATGCTTAGTAAAGACGGCTGGTTAGAGTTTTTGTTGGATTCGAGCAGGTGTTGTTTCGCGATAATTCGCTTGTTTGAAGCAATTCCCCTCTAATTTTTGACATTCTCTGATATTTGTCACACTTGTCTCAAAGCGTCTCTGAGCGTTAGTAGAGACGGCTGGGCTCAGTTTTTGTTGGATTCGAGCAGGTGTTTTTTCGCGATAATTCGCTTGTTTGAAGCAATTCCACTCTAATTTTTGACATTCCCTGATATTTGTAACACTTGTCTCAAAGCGTCTCTGATGCTTAGTGGAGACGGCTGGTTAGAGTTTTTGTTGGATTCGAGCAGGTGTTGTTTCGCGATAATTCGCTTGTTTGAAGCAATTCCACTCTAATTTTTTACATTCTCTGATATTTGTAACACTTGTCTCAAAGCGTCTCTGAGGCTTAGTAGAGACGGCTGGGCTCAGTTTTTGTTGGATTCGAGCAGGTGTTGTTTCGCGATAATTCGCTTGTTTGAAGCAATTCCACTCTAATTTGTAACATTCTCTGAATTGTGTCACACGTGTCTCAAAGCGTCTCTGAGGCTTAGTAGAGACGGCTGGGCAAGGTTTTTGTTGGATTCGAGCAGGTATTCGCTTGTTTGAAGCAATTCCACTCTAATTTTTGACATTCTATGATATTTGTAAAATTGTCTCAAAGCGTCTCTGAGGCTAAGTAGAGACGGCTGGTTAGAGTTTTTGTTGGATTCGAGCAGGTGTTGTTTCGCGATAATTCGCTTGTTTGAAGCAATTCCACTCTAATTTGTAACATTCTCTGAATTGTGTCATACTTGTCTCAAAGCGTCTCTGAGGCTTAGTAGAGACGGCTGGGCACAGTTTTTGTTGGAGTCGAGCAGGTATTCGCTTGTTTGAAGCAATTCCACTCTAATTTTTGACATTCTCTGATATTTGTAACACTTGTCTCAAAGCGTCTCTGAGGCATAGTAGAGACGGCTGGTTAGAGTTTTTGGTGGATTCGAGCAGGTGTTGTTTCGCGATAATTCGCTTGTTTGAAGCAATTCCACTCTAATTTTAAACATTCTCTGAATTGTGTAACAGTTGTCTCAAAGCGTCTCTGATGCTTAGTAGAGACGGCTGGTTAGAGTTTTTGTTGGATACGAGCAGGTGTTGTTTCGCGATAATTCGCTTGTTAGAAGCAATTCCACTCTAATTTTTGACATTCTCTGATATTTGTAACACTTGTCTCAAAGCGTCTCTGAGGCTTAGTAGAGACGGCTGGGCTCAGTTTTTGTTGGATTCGAGCAGGTGTTGTTTCGCGATAATTCGCTTGTTTGAAGCAATTCCACTCTAATTTTTGACACTCTCTGATAATTGTAACACTTGTCTCAAAGCGTCTCTGATGCTTAGTAGAGACGGCTGGTTAGAGTTTTTTTTGGACTCGAGCAGGTGTTGTTTGGCGATAATTCGCTTGTTTGAAGCAATTCCACTCTAATTTTTAACATTCTCTGAATTGTGTAACACTTGTCTCAAAGCGTCTCTGAGCGTTAGAAGAGACGGCTGGGCACAGTTTTTGTTGGATCCGAGCAGATGTTGTTTCGCGATAATTCGCTTGATTAAAGCAATTTCACTCTAATTTTTAACATTCTCTGATTTGTGTAACACTTGTCTCAAAGCGTCTCTGAGGCTTAGCAGAGACGGCTGGGCTCAGTTTTTGTTGGATTCGAGCAGGTGTTGTTTCGCGATAATTCGCTTGTTTGAAGCAATTCCACTCTAATTTTTAACATTCTCTGAATTGTGTAACACTTGTCTCAAAGCGTCTCTGAGGCTTAGTAGAGACGGCTGGTTAGTTTTTGTTGGATTCGAGCAGGTGTTGTTTTGCGATAATTCGCTTGTTTGAAGCAATTCCACTCTAATTTTTAACATTCTCTGAATTGTGTAACACTTGTCTCAAAGCGTCTCTGAGGCTTAGTAGAGACGGCTGGGCACAGTTTTTTTTGGATTCGAGCAGGTGTTGTTTCGCGATAATTCGCTTGTTTGAAGCAATTCCACTCTAATTTTTGACATTCTCTGACATTTGTAACAATTGTCTGAAAGCGTCTCTGATGCTTAGTAGAGTCGGCTGGTTAGAGTTTTTGTTGGATACGAGCAGGTGTTGTTTCGCGATTTTTCGCTTGTTTGAAGCAATTCCACTCTAATTTTTGACATTCTCTGATATTTGTAACACTTGTCTCAAAGCGTCTCTGATGCTTAGTAAAGACGGCTGGTTAGAGTTTTTGTTGGATCCGAGCAGGTGTTGTTTCGCGATAATTCGCTTGTTTGAAGCAATTCCACTCTAATTTTTGACATTCTCTGATATTTGTCACACTTGTCTCGAAGCGTCTCTGAGGCTTAGTAGAGACGGCTGGGCTCAGTTTTTGTTGGATTCGAGCAGGTGTTGTTTCGCGATAATTCGCCTGTTTGAAGCAATTCCACTCTAATTTTTAACATTCTCTGAATTGTGTAACACTTGTCTCAAAGCGTCTCTGGTTCTTAGTAGAGACGGCTGGTTAGAGTTTTTGTTGGATTCGAGCAGGTGTTGTTTGGCGATAATTCGCTTGTTTGAAGCAATTCCACTCTAATTTTTGACATTCTCTGACATTTGTAACACTTGTCTGAAAGCGTCTCTGATGCTTAGTAGACACGGCTGGTTAGAGTTTTTGTTGGATACGAGCAGGTGTTGTTTCGCGATAATTCGCTTGTTTGAAGCAATTCCACTCTAATTTTTGACATTCTCTGATATTTGTAACACTTGTCTCGAAGCGTCTCTGAGGCTTAGTAGAGACGGCTGGGCTCAGTTTTTGTTGGATTCGAGCAGGTGTTGTTTCGCGATAATTCGCTTGTTTGAAGCAATTCCACTCTAATTTTTGACACTCTCTGATAATTGTAACACTTGTCTCAAAGCGTCTCTGATACTTAGTAGAAACGGCTGGTTAGAGTTTTTGTTGGATTCGAGCAGGTGTTGTTTCGCGATAATTCGGTTGTTTGAAGCAATTCCACTCTAATTTTTAACATTCTCTGAATTGTGTAACACTTGTCTCAAAGCGTCTCTGAGGCTTAGTAGAGACGGCTGGTTAGAGTTTTTGTTGGATTCGGGCAGGTGTTGTTTGGCGATAATTCGCTTGTTTGAAGCAATTCCACTCTAATTTTTCACATTCTATGATATTTGTAAAATTGTCTCAAAGCGTCTCTGAGGCTAAGTAGAGACGGCTGGTTAGAGTTTTAATAGGATTCGAGCAGGTGTTGTTTCGCGATAATTCGCTTGTTTAAAGCAATTTCACTCTAATTTTTAACATTCTCTGAATTGTGTAACACATGTCTCAAAGCGTCTCTGAGGCTTAGTAGAGACGGCTGGGCACAGTTTTTGTTGGATTCGAGCAGGTGTTGTTTCGCGATAATTCGCTTGTTTGAAGCAATTCCACTCTAATTTTTAACATTCTCTGAATTGTGTAACACTTGTCTCAAAGCGTCTCTGAGGCTTAGTAGAGACGGCTGGTTAGAGTTTTTGTTGGATTCGAGCAGGTGTTGTTTGGCGATAATTCGCTTGTTTGAAGCAATTCCACTCTAATTTTTAACATTCTCTGAATTGTGTAACACTTGTCTCAAAGCGTCTCTGAGCGTTAGTAGAGACGGCTAGGCACAGTTTTTGTTGGATCCGAGCAGATGTTGTTTCGCGATAATTCGCTTGTTTAAAGCAATTTCACTCTAATTTTTAACATTCTCTGATTTGTGTAACACTTGTCTCAAAGCGTCTCTGAGGCTTAGTAGAGACGGCTGTTAGAGTTTTTGTTGGATTCGAGCAGGTGTTGTTTCGCGATAATTCGCTTGTTTGAAGCAATTCCACTCTAATTTTTGACACTCTCTGATAATTGTAACACTTGTCTCAAAGCGTCTCTGATGCTTAGTAGAGACGGCTGGTTAGAGTTTTTGTTGGATTCGAGCAGGTGTTGTTTCGCGATAATTCGCTTGTTTGAAGCAATTCCACTCTAATTTTTGACACTCTCTGATATTTGTAACACTTGTCTCAAAGCGTCTCTGATGCTTAGTAAAGACGGCTGGTTAGAGTTTTTGTTGGATTCGAGCAGGTGTTGTTTCGCGATAATTCGCTTGTTTGAAGCAATTCCCCTCTAATTTTTGACATTCTCTGATATTTGTCACACTTGTCTCAAAGCGTCTCTGAGCGTTAGTAGAGACGGCTGGGCTCAGTTTTTGTTGGATTCGAGCAGGTGTTTTTTCGCGATAATTCGCTTGTTTGAAGCAATTCCACTCTAATTTTTGACATTCTCTGATATTTGTAACACTTGTCTCAAAGCGTCTCTGATGCTTAGTGGAGACGGCTGGTTAGAGTTTTTGTTGGATTCGAGCAGGTGTTGTTTCGCGATAATTCGCTTGTTTGAAGCAATTCTACTCTAATTTTTTACATTCTCTGATATTTGTAACACTTGTCTCAAAACGTCTCTGAGGCTTAGTAGAGACGGCTGGGCTCAGTTTTTGTTGGATTCGAGCAGGTGTTGTTTCGCGATAATTCGCTTGTTTGAAGCAATTCCACTCTAATTTGTAACATTCTCTGAATTGTGTCACACTTGTCTCAAAGCGTCTCTGAGGCTTAGTAGAGACGGCTGGGCACAGTTTTTGTTGGATTCGAGCAGGTATTCGCTTGTTTGAAGCAATTCCACTCTAATTTTTGACATTCTATGATATTTGTAAAATTGTCTCAAAGCGTCTCTGAGGCTAAGTAGAGACGGCTGGTTAGAGTTTTTGTTGGATTCGAGCAGGTGTTGTTTCGCGATAATTCGCTTGTTTGAAGCAATTCCACTCTAATTTTTGACATTCTCTGATATTTGTAACACTTGTCTCAAAGCGTCTCTGAGGCATAGTAGAGACGGCTGGTTAGAGTTTTTGGTGGATTCGAGCAGGTGTTGTTTCGCGATAATTCGCTTGTTTGAAGCAATTCCACTCTAATTTTAAACATTCTCTGAATTGTGTAACAGTTGTCTCAAAGCGTCTCTGATGCTTAGTAGAGACGGCTGGTTAGAGTTTTTGTTGGATACGAGCAGGTGTTGTTTCGCGATAATTCGCTTGTTAGAAGCAATTCCACTCTAATTTTTGACATTCTCTGATATTTGTAACACTTGTCTCAAAGCGTCTCTGAGGCTTAGTAGAGACGGCTGGGCTCAGTTTTTGTTGGATTCGAGCAGGTGTTGTTTCGCGATAATTCGCTTGTTTGAAGCAATTCCACTCTAATTTTTGACACTCTCTGATAATTGTAACACTTGTCTCAAAGCGTCTCTGATGCTTAGTAGAGACGGCTGGTTAGAGTTTTTGTTGGATTCGAGCAGGTGCTGTTTCGCGATAATTCGCTTGTTTGAACCAATTCCACTCTAATTTTTAACATTCTCTGAATTGTGTAACACTTGTCTCAAAGCGTCTCTGAGGCTTAGTAGAGACGGCTGGTTAGAGTTTTTGTTGGATTCGGGCAGGTGTTGTTTGGCGATAATTCGCTTGTTTGAAGCAATTCCACTCTAATTCTTCACATTCTATGATATTTGTAAAATTGTCTCAAAGCGTCTCTGAGGCTAAGTAGAGACGGCTGGTTAGAGTTTTAATAGGATTCGAGCAGGTGTTGTTTCGCGATAATTCGCTTGTTTAAAGCAATTTCACTCTAATTTTTAACATTCTCTGAATTGTGTAACACTTGTCTCAAAGCGTCTCTGAGGCTTAGTAGAGACGGCTGGTTAGAGTTTTTGTTGGATTCGAGCAGGTGTTGTTTGGCGATAATTCGCTTGTTTGAAGCAATTCCACTCTAATTTGTAACATTCTCTGAATTGTGTAACACTTGTCTCAAAGCGTCTCTGAGGCTTAGTAGAGACGGCTGGGCACAGTTTTTGTTGGATTCGAGCAGGTGTTGTTTCGCGATAATTCGCTTGTTTGAAGCAATTCCACTCTAATTTTTGACATTCTCTGATATTTGTAACACTTGTCTCAAAGCGTCTCTGATGCTTAGTAGAGACGGCTGGTTAGAGTTTTTGTTGGATTCGAGCAGGTGTTGTTTCGCGATAATTCGCTTGTTTGAAGCAATTCCACTCTAATTTTTGACATTCTCTGATATTTGTAACACTTGTCTCAAAGCGTCTCTGATGCTTAGTAGAGACGGCTGGTTAGAGTTTTTGTTGGATTCGAGCAGGTGTTGTTTCGCGATAATTCGCTTGTTTGAAGCAATTCCACTCTAATTTTTAACATTCTCTGAATTGTGTAACACTTGTCTCAAAGCGTCTCTGAGGCTTAGTAGAGACGGCTGGTTAGAGTTTTTGTTGGATTCGAGCAGGTGTTGTTTGGCGATAATTCGCTTGTTTGAAGCAATTCCACTCTAATTTGTAACATTCTCTGAATTGTGTAACACTTGTCTCAAAGCGTCTCTGAGGCTTAGTAGAGACGGCTGGGCACAGTTTTTGTTGGATTCGAGCAGGTGTTGTTTCGCGATAATTCGCTTGTTTAAAGCAATTTCACTCTAATTTTTAACATTCTCTGATTTGTGTAACACTTGTCTGAAAGCGTCTCTGAGGTTTAGTAGAGACGGCTGGTTAGAGTTTTTGTTGGATTCGAGCAGGTGTTGTTTCGCGATAATTCGCTTGTTTGAAGCAATTCCACTCAAATTTTTGACATTCTCTGATATTTGTAACACTTGTCTCAAAGCGTCTCTGAGGCTTAGTAGAGACGGCTGGTTAGAGTTTTTGTTGGATTCGAGCAGGTGTTGTTTTGCGATAATTCGCTTGTTTGAAGCAATTCCACTCTAATTTTTGACACTCTCTGATATTTGTAATACTTGTCTGAAGGCGTCTCTGATGCTTAGTAGAGACGGCTGGTTAGAGTTTTTGTTGGAAACGAGCAGGTGTTGTTTGCGATAATTCGCTTGTTTGAAGCAATTCCACTCTAATTTTTGACATTCTCTGATATTTGTAACACTTGTCTCAAAGCGTCTCTGATGCTTAGTAGAGACGGCTGGTTAGAGTTTTTGTTGGATTCGAGCAGGTGTTGTTTCTCGATAATTCGCTTGTTTAAAGCAATTTCACTCTATTTTTTAACATTCTCTGAATTGTGTAACACTTGTCTCAAAGCGTCTCTGAGGCTTAGTAGAGACGGCTGGTTAGAGTTTTTGTTGTGTTCGAGCAGGTGTTGTTTCGCGATAATTCGCTTGTTTGAAGCAATTCCACTCTAATTTTTGACACTCTCTGATATTTGTAACACTTGTCTCTAAGCGTCTCTGATGCTTAGTAGAGACGGCTGGTTAGAGTTTTTGTTGGATTCGAGCAGGTGTTGTTTCGCGATAATTCGCTTGTTTGAAGCAATTCCACTCTAATTTTTGACATTCTCTGATATTTGTAACACTTGTCTCAAAGCGTCTCTGACGCTTAGTAGAGACGGCTGGTTAGAGCTTTTGTTGGATCCGAGCAGGTGTTGTTTCGCGATAATTCGCTTGTTTAAAGCAATTTCACTCTAATTTTTAACATTCCCTGATTTGTGTAACACTTGTCTCAAAGCGTCTCTGAGGCTTAGTACAGACGGCTGGGCTCAGTCTTTGTTGGATTCGAGCAGGTGTTGTTTCGCGATAATTCGCTTGTTTGAAGCAATTCCACTCTAATTTTTGTCATTCTCTGATATTTGTAACACTTGTCTCAAAGCGTCTCTAAGGCTTAGTAGAGACGGCTGGTTAGAGTTTTTGTTGGATTCGAGCAGGTGTTGTTTCGCGATAATTCGCTTGTTTGAAGCAATTCCACTGTAATTTTTAACATTCTCTGAATTGTGTAACACTTGTCTCAAAGCGTCTCTGAGGCTTAGTAGAGACGGCTGTTAGAGTTTTTGTTGGATTCGAGCAGGTGTTGTTTCGCGATAATTCGCTTGTTTGAAGCAATTCCACTCTAATTTTTGACATTCTCTGATATTTGTAACACTTGTCTCAAAGCGTCTCTGATGCTTAGTAGAGACGGCTGGTTAGAGTTTTTGTTGGATTCGAGCAGGTGTTGTTTCGCGATAATTCGCTTGTTTGAAGCAATTCCACTCTAATTTTTGACATTCTCTGATATTTGTAGCACTTGTCTCAAAGCGTCTCTGAGGCTTAGTAGAGACGGCTGGGCTCAGTTTTTGTTGGATTCGAGCAGGTGTTGTTTCGATATAATTCGCTTTTTTGAAGCAATTCCACTCTAATTTTTAACATTCTCTGAATTGTGTAACACTTGTCTCAAAGCGTCTCTGAGGCTTAGTAGAGACGGCTGTTAGAGTTTTTGTTGGATTCGAGCAGGTGTTGTTTCGCAATAATTCGCTTGTTTGAAGCAATTCCACTCTAATTTTTGACACTCTCTGATAATTGTAACACTTGTCTCAAAGCGTCTCTGATGCTTAGTAGAGACGGCTGGTTAGAGTCTTTGTTGGATTCGAGCAGGTGTTGTTTCGCGATAATTCGCTTGTTTGAACCAATTCCACTCTAATTTTTAACATTCTCTGAATTGTGTAACACTTGTCTCAAAGCGTCTCTGAGGCTTAGTAGAGACGGCAGGGCACAGTTTTTGTTGGATTCGAGCAGGTGTTGTTTCGCGATAATTCGCTTGTTTGAAGCAATTCCACTCTAATTTTTGACATTCTCTGATATTTGTAACACTTGTCTGAAAGCGTCTCTGATGCTTAGTAGAGACGGCTGGTAAGAGTTTTTGTTGGATACGAGTAGGTGTTGTTTCGCGATAATTCGCTTGTTTGAAGCAATTCCACTCTAATTTTTGACATTCTCTGAATTGTGTAACACTTGTCTCAAAGCGTCTCTGAGGCTTAGTAGAGACGGCTGGTTAGAGTTTTTGTTGGATTCGAGCAGGTGTTGTTTGGCGATAATTCGCTTGTTTGAAGCAATTCCACTCTAATTTGTAACATTCTCTGAATTGTGTAACACTTGTCTCAAAGCGTCTCTGAGGCTTAGTAGAGAGGGCTGGGCACAGTTTTTGTTGGATTCGAGCAGGTGTTGTTTCGCGATAATTCGCTTGTTTGAAGCAATTCCACTCTAATTTTTGACATTCTCTGAATTGTGTAACACTTGTCTCAAAGCGTCTCTGAGGCTTAGCAGAGACGGCTGGTTAGAGTTTTTGTTGGATTCGAGCAGGTGTTGTTTGGCGATAATTCGCTTGTTTGAAGCAATTCCACTCTAATTTGTAACATTCTCTGAATTGTGTAACACTTGTCTCAAAGCGTCTCTGAGGCTTAGTAGAGACGGATGGGCACAGTTTTTGTTGGATTCGAGCAGGTGTTGTTTCGCGATAATTCGCTTGCTTGAAGCAATTTCACTCTAATTTTTAACATTCTCTGATTTGTGTAACACTTGTCTCAAAGCGTCTCTGAGGCTTAGTAGAGACGGCTGGGCACAGTTTTTGTTGGATTCGAGCAGGTGTTGTTTCGCGATAATTCGCTTGTTTGAAGCAATTCCACTCTAATTTTTGATATTCTCTGATATTTGTAACACTTGTCTCAAAGCGTCTCTGATGCTTAGTAGAGACGGCTGGTTAGAGTTTTTGTTGGATTCGAGCAGGTGTTGTTTCGCGATAATTCGCTTGTTTGAAGCAATTCCACTCTAATTTTTGACATTCTCTGATATTTGTAACACTTGTCTCAAAGCGTCTCTGAGGCTTAGTAGAGACGGCTGGGCTCAGTTTTTGTTGGATTCGAGCAGGTGTTGTTTCGATATAATTCGCTTGTTTGAAGCAATTCCACTCTAATTTTTAACATTCTCTGAATTGTGTAACACTTGTCTCAAAGCGTCTCTGAGGCTTAGTAGAGACGGCTGTTAGAGTTTTTGTTGGATTCGAGCAGGTGTTGTTTCGCGATAATTCGCTTGTTTGAAGCAATTCCACTCTAATTTTTGACACTCTCTGATATTTGTAACACTTGTCTCAAAGCGTCTCTGATGCTTAGTAGAGACGGCTGGTTAGAGCTTTTGTTGGATTCGAGCAGGTGTTGTTTCGCGATAATTCACTTGTTTGAACCAAATCCACTCTAATTTTTAACATTCTCTGAATTGTGTAACACTTGTCTCAAAGCGTCTCTGAAGCTTAGTAGAGACGGCTGGGCTCAGTTTTTGTTGGATTCGAGCAGGTGTTGTTTCGATATAATTCGCTTGTTTGAAGCAATTCCACTCTAATTTTTAACATTCTCTGAATTGTGTAACACTTGTCTCAAAGCGTCTCTGAGGCTTAGTAGAGACGGCTGTTAGAGTTTTTGTTGGATTCGAGCAGGTGTTGTTTCGCGATAATTCGCTTGTTTGAAGCAATTCCACTCTAATTTTTGACACTCTCTGATATTTGTAACACTTGTCTCAAAGCGTCTCTGATGCTTAGTAGAGACGGCTGGTTAGAGCTTTTGTTGGATTCGAGCAGGTGTTGTTTCGCGATAATTCACTTGTTTGAACCAAATCCACTCTAATTTTTAACATTCTCTGAATTGTGTAACACTTGTCTCAAAGCGTCTCTGAGGCTTAGTAGAGACGGCTGGTTAGAGTTTTTGTTGGATTCGAGCAGGTGTTGTTTGGCGATAATTCGCTTGTTTGAAGCAATTCCACTCTAATTTTTAACATTCTCTGAATTGTGTAACAGTTGTCTCAAAGCGTCTCTGATGCTTAGTAGAGACGGCTGGTTAGAGTTTTTGTTGGATGCGAGCAGGTGTTGTTTCGCGATAATTCGCTTGTTTGAAGCAATTCCACTCTAATTTTTCACATTCTATGATATTTGTAAAATTGTCTCAAAGCGTCTCTGAGGCTAAGTAGAGACGGCTGGTTAGAGTTTTTGTTGGATACGAGCAGGTGTTGTTTCGCGATAATTCGCTTGTTTAAAGCAATTTCACTCTAATTTTTAACATTCTCTGAATTGTGTAACACTTGTCTCAAAGCGTCTCTGAGGCTTAGTAGAGACGGCTGGTTAGAGTTTTTGTTGGATTCGAGCAGGTTTTGTTTGGCGATAATTCGCTTGTTTGAAGCAATTCCACACAAATTTGTAACATTCTCTGAATTGTGTAACACTTGTCTCAAAGCGTCTCTGAGGCTTAGTAGAGACGGCTGGGCACAGTTTTTGTTGGATTCGAGCAGGTGTTGTTTCGCGATAATTCGCTTGTTTGAAGCAATTTCACTCTAATTTTTAACATTCTCTGATTTGTGTAACACTTGTCTCAAAGCATCTCTGAGGCTGAGTAGAGACGGCTGGGCACAGTTTTTGTTGGATTCGAGCAGGTGTTGTTTCGCGATAATTCGCTTGTTTGAAGCAATTCCACTCTAATTTTTGACATTCTCTGATTTGTGTAACACTTGTCCCAAAGCGTCTCTGAGGCTTAGCAGCGACGACTGGGCTCAGTTTTTGTTGGATTCGAGCAGGTGTTGTTTCGCGATAATTCGCTTGTTTGAAGCAATTTCACTCTAATTTTTGACAATTCTCTGATATTTATAACACTTGTCTCAAAGCGTCTCTGAGGCTTAGTAGAGACGGCTGGTTAGAGTTTTTGTTGGATTCGAGCAGGTGTTGTTTCGCGATAATTCGCTTGTTTGAAGCAATTCCACTCTAATTTTTAACATTCTCTGAATTGTGTAACACTTGTCTCAAAGCGTCTCTGAGGCTTAGCAGCGACGGCTGGGCTCAGTTTTTGTTGGATTCGAGCAGGTGTTGTTTCGCGATAATTCGCTTGTTTGAAGCAATTCCACTCTAATTTTTGACAATTCTCTGATATTTATAACACTTGTCTCAAAGCGTCTCTGAGGCTTAGTAGAGACGGCTGGTTAGAGTTTTTGTTGGATTCGAGCAGGTGTTGTTTCGCGATAATTCGCTTGTTTGAAGCAATTCCACTCTAATTTTTAACATTCTCTGAATTGTGTAACACTTGTCTCAAAGCGTCTCTGAGGCTTAGTAGAGACGGCAGGGCACAGTTTTTGTTGGATTTGAGCAGGTGTTGTTTCGCGATAATTCGCTTGTTTGAAGCAATTCCACTCTAATTTTTGACATTCTCTGATATTTGTAACACTTGTCTGAAAGCGTCTCTGATGCTTAGTAGAGACGGCTGGTTAGAGTTTTTGTTGGATTCGAGCAGGTGTTGTTTCGCGATAATTCACTTGTTTGAACCAAATCCACTCTAATTTTTAACATTCTCTGAATTGTGTAACACTTGTCTCAAAGCGTCTCTGAGGCTTAGTAGAGACGGCTGGGCTCAGTTTTTGTTGGATTCGAGCAGGTGTTGTTTCGATATAATTCGCTTGTTTGAAGCAATTCCACTCTAATTTTTAACATTCTCTGAATTGTGTAACACTTGTCTCAAAGCGTCTCTGAGGCTTAGTAGAGACGGCTGTTAGAGTTTTTGTTGGATTCGAGCAGGTGTTGTTTCGCGATAATTCGCTTGTTTGAAGCAATTCCACTCTAATTTTTGACACTCTCTGATATTTGTAACACTTGTCTCAAAGCGTCTCTGATGCTTAGTAGAGACGGCTGGTTAGAGCTTTTGTTGGATTCGAGCAGGTGTTGTTTCGCGATAATTCACTTGTTTGAACCAAATTCACTCTAATTTTTAACATTCTCTGAATTGTGTAACACTTGTCTCAAAGCGTCTCTGAGGCTTAGTAGAGACGGCTGGTTAGAGTTTTTGTTGGATGCGAGCAGGTGTTGTTTCGCGATAATTCGCTTGTTTGAAGCAATTCCGCTCTAATTTTTCACATTCTATGATATTTGTAAAATTGTCTCAAAGCGTCTCTGAGGCTAAGTAGAGACGGCTGGTTAGAGTTTTTGTTGGATACGAGCAGGTGTTGTTTCGCGATAATTCGCTTGTTTAAAGCAATTTCACTCTAATTTTTAACATTCTCTGAATTGTGTAACACTTGTCTCTAAGCGTCTCTGAGGCTTAGTAGAGACGGCTGGTTAGAGTTTTTGTTGGATTCGAGCAGGTTTTGTTTGGCGATAATTTGCTTGTTTGAAGCAATTCCACACAAATTTGTAACATTCTCTGAATTGTGTAACACTTGTCTCAAAGCGTCTCTGAGGCTTAGTAGAGACGGCTGGGCACAGTTTTTGTTGGATTCGAGCAGGTGTTGTTTCGCGATAATTCGCTTGTTTGAAGCAATTCCACTCTAATTTTTGACATTCTCTGAATTGTGTAACACTTGTCTCAAAGCGTCTCTGAGGCTTAGCAGAGACGGCTGGTTAGAGTTTTTGTTGGATTCGAGCAGGTGTTGTTTGGCGATAATTCGCTTGTTTGAAGCAATTCCACTCTAATTTGTAACATTCTCTGAATTGTGTAACACTTGTCTCAAAGCGTCTCTGAGGCTTAGTAGAGACGGATGGGCACAGTTTTTGTTGGATTCGAGCAGGTGTTGTTTCGCGATAATTCGCTTGCTTGAAGCAATTTCACTCTAATTTTTAACATTCTCTGATTTGTGTAACACTTGTCTCAAAGCGTCTCTGAGGCTTAGTAGAGACGGCTGGGCACAGTTTTTGTTGGATTCGAGCAGGTGTTGTTTCGCGATAATTCGCTTGTTTGAAGCAATTCCACTCTAATTTTTGATATTCTCTGATATTTGTAACACTTGTCTCAAAGCGTCTCTGATGCTTAGTAGAGACGGCTGGTTAGAGTTTTTGTTGGATTCGAGCAGGTGTTGTTTCGCGATAATTCGCTTGTTTGAAGCAATTCCACTCTAATTTTTGACATTCTCTGATATTTGTAACACTTGTCTCAAAGCGTCTCTGAGGCTTAGTAGAGACGGCTGGGCTCAGTTTTTGTTGGATTCGAGCAGGTGTTGTTTCGATATAATTCGCTTGTTTGAAGCAATTCCACTCTAATTTTTAACATTCTCTGAATTGTGTAACACTTGTCTCAAAGCGTCTCTGAGGCTTAGTAGAGACGGCTGTTAGAGTTTTTGTTGGATTCGAGCAGGTGTTGTTTCGCGATAATTCGCTTGTCTGAAGCAATTCCACTCTAATTTTTGACACTCTCTGATATTTGTAACACTTGTCTCAAAGCGTCTCTGATGCTTAGTAGAGACGGCTGGTTAGAGCTTTTGTTGGATTCGAGCAGGTGTTGTTTCGCGATAATTCACTTGTTTGAACCAAATCCACTCTAATTTTTAACATTCTCTGAATTGTGTAACACTTGTCTCAAAGCGTCTCTGAGGCTTAGCAGAGACGGCTGGTTAGAGTTTTTGTTGGATTCGAGCAGGTGTTGTTTGGCGATAATTCGCTTGTTTGAAGCAATTCCACTCTAATTTGTAACATTCTCTGAATTGTGTAACACTTGTCTCAAAGCGTCTCTGAGGCTTAGTAGAGACGGCTGGTTAGAGTTTTTGTTGGATTCGAGCAGGTGTTGTTTCGCGATAATTCGCTTGTTTGAAGCAATTCCACTCTAATTTTTAACATTCTCTGAATTGTGTAACACTTGTCTCAAAGCGTCTCTGAGGCTTAGCAGCGACGGCTGGGCTCAGTTTTTGTTGGATTCGAGCAGGTGTTGTTTCGCGATAATTCGCTTGTTTGAAGCAATTCCACTCTAATTTTTGACAATTCTCTGATATTTATAACACTTGTCTCAAAGCGTCTCTGAGGGTTAGTAGAGACGGCTGGTTAGAGTTTTTGTTGGATTCGAGCAGGTGTTGTTTCGCGATAATTCGCTTGTTTGAAGCAATTCCACTCTAATTTTTAACATTCTCTGAATTGTGTAACACTTGTCTCAAAGCGTCTCTGAGGCTTAGTAGAGACGGCAGGGCACAGTTTTTGTTGGATTTGAGCAGGTGTTGTTTCGCGATAATTCGCTTGTTTGAAGCAATTCCACTCTAATTTTTGACATTCTCTGATATTTGTAACACTTGTCTGAAAGCGTCTCTGATGCTTAGTAGAGACGGCTGGTTAGAGTTTTTGTTGGATTCGAGCAGGTGTTGTTTCGCGATAATTCACTTGTTTGAACCAAATCCACTCTAATTTTTAACATTCTCTGAATTGTGTAACACTTGTCTCAAAGCGTCTCTGAGGCTTAGTAGAGACGGCTGGGCTCAGTTTTTGTTGGATTCGAGCAGGTGTTGTTTCGATATAATTCGCTTGTTTGAAGCAATTCCACTCTAATTTTTAACATTCTCTGAATTGTGTAACACTTGTCTCAAAGCGTCTCTGAGGCTTAGTAGAGACGGCTGTTAGAGTTTTTGTTGGATTCGAGCAGGTGTTGTTTCGCGATAATTCGCTTGTTTGAAGCAATTCCACTCTAAATTTTGACACTCTCTGATATTTGTAACACTTGTCTCAAAGCGTCTCTGATGCTTAGTAGAGACGGCTGGTTAGAGCTTTTGTTGGATTCGAGCAGGTGTTGTTTCGCGATAATTCACTTGTTTGAACCAAATCCACTCTAATTTTTAACATTCTCTGAATTGTGTAACACTTGTCTCAAAGCGTCTCTGAGGCTTAGTAGAGACGGCTGGTTAGAGTTTTTGTTGGATGCGAGCAGGTGTTGTTTCGCGATAATTCGCTTGTTTGAAGCAATTCCACTCTAATTTTTCACATTCTATGATATTTGTAAAATTGTCTCAAAGCGTCTCTGAGGCTAAGTAGAGACGGCTGGTTAGAGTTTTTGTTGGATACGAGCAGGTGTTGTTTCGCGATAATTCGCTTGTTTAAAGCAATTTCACTCTAATTTTTAACATTCTCTGAATTGTGTAACACTTGTCTCTAAGCGTCTCTGAGGCTTAGTAGAGACGGCTGGTTAGAGTTTTTGTTGGATTCGAGCAGGTTTTGTTTGGCGATAATTTGCTTGTTTGAAGCAATTCCACACAAATTTGTAACATTCTCTGAATTGTGTAACACTTGTCTCAGAGCGTCTCTGAGGCTTAGTAGAGACGGCTGGGCACAGTTTTTGTTGGATTCGAGCAGGTGTTGTTTCGCGATAATTCGCTTGTTTGAAGCAATTTCACTCTAACTTTTAACATTCTCTGATTTGTGTAACACTTGTCTCAAAGCGTCTCTGAGGCTGAGTAGAGACGGCTGGGCACAGTTTTTGTTGGATTCGAGCAGGTGTTGTTTCGCGATAATTCGCTTGTTTGAAGCAATTCCACTCTAATTTTTGACATTCTCTGATTTGTGTAACACTTGTCTCAAAGCGTCTCTGAGGCTTAGCAGCGACGACTGGGCTCAGTTTTTGTTGGATTCGAGCAGGTGTTGTTTCGCGATAATTCGCTTGTTTGAAGCAATTTCACTCTAATTTTTGACAATTCTCTGATATTTATAACACTTGTCTCAAAGCGTCTCTGAGGCTTAGTAGAGACGGCTGGTTAGAGTTTTTGTTGGATTCGAGCAAGTGTTGTTTCGCGATAATTCGCTTGTTTGAAGCAATTCCACTCTAATTTTTAACATTCTCTGAATTGTGTAACACTTGTCTCAAAGCGTCTCTGAGGCTTAGCAGCGACGGCTGGGCTCAGTTTTTGTTGGATTCGAGCAGGTGTTGTTTCGCGATAATTCGCTTGTTTGAAGCAATTCCACTCTAATTTTTGACAATTCTCTGATATTTATAACACTTGTCTCAAAGCGTCTCTGGGGCTTAGTAGAGACGGCTGGTTAGAGTTTTTGTTGGATTCGAGCAGGTGTTGTTTCGCGATAATTCGCTTGTTTGAAGCAATTCCACTCTAATTTTTAACATTCTCTGAATTGTGTAACACTTGTCTCAAAGCGTCTCTGAGGCTTAGTAGAGACGGCAGGGCACAGTTTTTGTTGGATTTGAGCAGGTGTTGTTTCGCGATAATTCGCTTGTTTGAAGCAATTCCACTCTAATTTTTGACATTCTCTGATATTTGTAACACTTGTCTGAAAGCGTCTCTGATGCTTACTAGAGACGGCTGGTTAGAGTTTTTGTTGGATACGAGCAGGTGTTGTTTCGCGATAATTCGCTTGTTTGAAGCAATTCCACTCTAATTTTTGACATTCTCTGATATATGTAACACTTGTCTCAAAGCGTCTCTGAGGCTTAGTGGAGACGGCTGGGCACAGTTTCTGTTGGATTCGAGCAGGTGTTGTTTCGCGATAATTCGCTTGTTTAAAGTAATTTCACTCTAATTTGTAACATTCTCTGAATTGTGTAACACTTGTCTCAAAGCGTCTCTGAGGCTTAGTAGAGACGGCTGGGCACAGTTTTTGTTGGATTCGAGCAGGTGTTGTTTCGCGATAATTCGTTTGTTTGAAGCAATTCCACTCTAATCTTTGACATTCTCTGAATTGTGTAACACTTGTCTCAAAGCGTCTCTGAGGCTTAGTAGAGACGGCTGGTTAGAGTTTTTGTTGGATTCGAGCAGGTGTTGTTTGGCGATAATTCGCTTGTTTGAAGCAATTCCACTCTAATTTGTAACATTCTCTGAATTGTGTAACACTTGTCTCAAAGCGTCTCTGAGGCTTAGTAGAGACGGCTGGGCACAGTTTTTGTTGGATTCGAGCAGGTGTTGTTTCGCGATTATTCGCTTGTTTGAAGCAATTTCACTCTAATTTTTAACATTCTCTGATTTGTGTAACACTTGTCTCAAAGCGTCTCTGAGGCTTAGTAGAGACGGCTGGGCACAGTTTTTGTTGGATTCGAGCAGGTGTTGTTTCGCGATAATTCGCTTGCTTGAAGCAATTCCACTCTAATTTTTGATATTCTCTGATATTTGTAACACTTGTCTCAAAGCGTCTCTGATGCTTAGTAGAGACGGCTGGTTAGAGTTTTTGTTGGATTCGAGAAGGTGTTGTTTCGCGATAATTCGCTTGTTTGAAGCAATTCCACTCTAATTTTTGACATTCTCCGATATTTGTAACACTTGTCTCAAAGCGTGTCTGAGGCTTAGTAGAGACGGCTGGGCTCAGTTTTTGTTGGATCCGAGCAGGTGTTGTTTCGATATAATTCGCTTGTTTGAAGCAATTCCACTCTAATTTTTAACATTCTCTGAATTGTGTAACACTTGTCTCAAAGCGTCTCTGAGGCTTAGTAGAGACGGCTGTTAGAGTTTTTGTTGGATTCGAGCAGGTGTTGTTTCGTGATAATTCGCTTGTTTGAAGCAATTCCACTCTAATTTTTGACACTCTCTGATATTTGTAACACTTGTCTCAAAGCGTCTCTGATGCTTAGTAGAGACGGCTGGTTAGAGCTTTTGTTGGATTCGAGCAGGTGTTGTTTCGTGATAATTCGCTTGTTTGAACCAATTCCACTCTAATTTTTAACATTCTCTGAATTGTGTAAGATTTGTCTCAAAGCGTCTCTGATGCTTAGTAGAGACGGCTGGTTAGAGTTTTTGTTGGATGCGAGCAGGTGTTGTTCCGCGATAATTCGCTTGTTTGAAGCAATTCCACTCTAATTTTTCACATTCTATGATATTTGTAAAATTGTCTCAAAGCGTCTCTGAGGCTAAGTAGAGACGGCTGGTTAGAGTTTTTGTTGGATTCGAGCAGGTGTTGTTTCGCGATAATTCGCTTGTTTAAAGCAATTTCACTCTAATTTTTAACATTCTCTGAATTGTGTAACACTTGTCTCAAAGCGTCTCTGAGGCTTAGTAGAGACGGCTGGTTAGAGTTTTTGTTGGATTCGAGCAGGTGTTGTTTGGCGATAATTCGCTTGTTTGAAGCAATTCCACTCAAATTTGTAACATTCTCTGAATTGTGTAACACTTGTCTCAAAGCGCCTCTGAGGCTTAGTAGAGACGGCTGGGCACAGTTTTTGTTGGATTCGAGCAGGTGTTGTTTCGCGATAATTCGCTTGTTTGAAGCAATTCCACTCTAATTTTTGACATTCTCTGATATTTGTAACACTTGTCTCAAAGCGTCTCTGATGCTTAGTAGAGACGGCTGGTTAGAGTTTTTGTTGGATTCGAGCAGGTGTTGTTTCGCGATAATTCGCTTGTTTGAAGCAATTCCTCTCTAATTTTTAACATTCTCTGAATTGTGTAACACTTGTCTCAAAGCGTCTCTGAGGCTTAGTAGAGACGGCTGTTAGAGTTTTAGTTGGATTCGAGCAGGTGTTGTTTCGCGATAATTCGCTTGTTTGAAGCAATTGAACTCTAATTTTTGACACTCTCTGATAATTGTAACACTTGTCTCAAAGCGTCTCTGATGCTTAGTAGAGACGGCTGGTTAGAGTTTTTGTTGGATTCGAGCAGGTGTTGTTTCGCGATAATTCGCTTGATGAAGCAATTCCACTCTAATTTTTGACACTCTCTGATATTTGTAACACTTGTCTCAAAGCGTCTCTGATGCTTAGTAGAGACGGCTGGTTAGAGTTTTTGTTGGATTCGAGCAGGTGTTGTTTCGCGATAATTCGCTTGTTTGAACCAATTCCACTCTAATTTTTAACATTCTCTGAATTGTGTAACACTTGTCTCAAAGCGTCTCTGAGGCTTAGTAGAGACGGCTGGTTAGAGTTTTTGTTGGATTCGAGCAGGTGTTGTTTGGCGATAATTCGCTTGTTTGAAGCAATTCCACTCTAATTTTTAACATTCTCAGAATTGTGTAACAGTTGTCTCAAAGCGTCTCTGATGATTAGTAGAGACGGCTGGTTAGAGTTTTTGTTGGATACGAGCAGGTGTTGTTTCGCGATAATTCGCTTGTTTGAAGCAATTCCACTCTAATTTTTCACATTCTATGATATTTGTAAAATTGTCTCAAAGCGTCTCTGAGGCTAAGTAGAGACGGCTGGTTAGAGTTTTTGTTGGATTCGAGCAGGTGTTGTTTCGCGATAATTCGCTTGTTTGAAGCAATTCCACTCTAATTTTTGACATTCTCTGAATTGTGTAACACTTGTCTCCAAGCGTCTCTGAGGCTTAGTAGAGACGGCTGGTTAGAGTTTTTGTTGGATTCGAGCAGGTGTTGTTTGGCGATAATTCGCTTGTTTGAAGCAATTCCACTCTAATTTGTAACATTCTCTGAATTGTGTAACACTTGTCTCAAAGCGTCTCTGAGGCTTAGTAGAGACGGCTGGGCACAGTTTTTGTTGGATTCGAGCAGGTGTTGTTTCGCGATAATTCGCTTGTTTGAAGCAATTTCACTCTAATTTTTAACATTCTCTGATTTGTGTAACACTTGTCTCAAAGCGTCTCTGAGGCTTAGTAGAGACGGCTGGGCACAGTTTTTGTTGGATTCGAGCAGGTGTTGTTTCGCGATAATTCGCTTGTTTGAAGCAATTCCACTCTAATTTTTGATATTCTCTGATATTTGTAACACTTGTCTCAAAGCGTCTCTGATGCTTAGTAGAGACGGCTGGTTAGAGTTTTTGTTGGATTCGAGCAGGTGTTGTTTCGCGATAATTCGCTTGTTTGAAGCAATTCCACTCTAATTTTTGACATTCTCTGATATTTTTAACACTTGTCTCAAAGCGTCTCTGAGGCTTAGTAGAGACATCTGGGCTCAGTTTTTGTTGGATTCGAGCAGGTGTTGTTTCGATATAATTCGCTTGTTTGAAGCAATTCCACTCTAATTTTTAACATTCTCTGAATTGTGTAACACTTGTCTCATAGCGTCTCTGAGGCTTAGTAGAGCCGGCTGTTAGAGTTTTTGTTGGATTCGAGCAGGTGTTGTTTGGCGATAATTCGCTTGTTTGAAGCAATTCCACTCTAATTTTTAAGATTCTCTGAATTGTGTAACAGTTGTCTCAAAGCGTCTCTGATGCTTAGTAGAGACGGCTGGTTAGAGTTTTTGTTGGATGCGAGCAGGTGTTGTTTCGCGATAATTCGCTTGTTTGAAGCAATTCCACTCTAATTTTTCACATTCTATGATATTTGTAAAATTGTCTCAAAGCGTCTCTGAGGCTAAGTAGAGACGGCTGGTTAGAGTTTTTGTTGGATTCGAGCAGGTGTTGTTTCGCGATAATTCGCTTGTTTAAAGCAATTTCACTCTAATTTTTAACATTCTCTGAATTGTGTAACACTTGTCTCAATGCGTCTCTGAGGCTTAGTAGAGACGGCTGGGCACAGTTTTTGTTGGATTCGAGCAGGTGTTGTTTCGCGTTAATTCGCTTGTTTGAAGCAATTCCACTCTAATTTTTGACATTCTCTGATATTTGTAACACTTGTCTCAAAGCGTCTCTGAGGCTTAGTAGAGACGGCTGGTTAGTTTTTGTTAGATTCGAGCAGGTGTTGTTTCGCGATAATTCGCTTGTTTGAAGCAATTCCACTCTAATTTTTAACATTCTCTGAATTGTGTAACACTTGTCTCAAAGCGTCTCTGAGGCTTAGTAGAGACGGCTGGTTAGAGTTTTTGTTGGATTCGAGCAGGTGTTGTTTGGCGATAATTCGCTTGTTTGAAGCAATTCCACTCTAATTTTTAACATTCTCTGAAAAGTGTAACACTTGTCTCAAAGCGTCTCTGAGGCTTAGCAGAGACGGCAGGGCACAGTTTTTGTTGGATTCGAGCAGGTGTTGTTTCGCGATAATTCGCTTGTTTGAAGCAATTCCACTCTAATTTTTGACAATTCTCTGATATTTATAACACTTGTCTCAAAGCGTCTCTGAGGCTTACTAGAGACGGCTGGTTAGAGTTTTTGTTGGATTCGAGCAGGTGTTGTTTCGCGATAATTCGCTTGTTTGAAGCAATTCCACTCTAATTTTTAACATTCTCTGAATTGTGTAACACTTGTCTCAAAGCGTCTCTGAGGCTTAGTAGAGACGGCAGGGCACAGTTTTTGTTGGATTCGAGCAGGTGTTGTTTCGCGATAATTCGCTTGTTTGAAGCAATTCCACTCTAATTTTTGACATTCTCTGATATTTGTAACACTTGTCTGAAAGCGTCTCTGATGCTTAGTAGAGACGGCTGGTTAGAGTTTTTGTTGGATACGAGCAGGTGTTGTTTCGCGATAATTCGCTTGTTTGAAGCAATTCCACTCTAATTTTTGACATTCTCTGAATTGTGTAACACTTGTCTCAAAGCGTCTCTGAGGCTTAGTAGAGACGGCTGGTTAGAGTTTTTGTTGGATTCGAGCAGGTGTTGTTTCGCGATAATTCGCTTGTTTGAAGCAATTCCACTCTAATTTGTAACATTCTCTGAATTGTGTAACACTTGTCTCAAAGCGTCTCTGAGGCTTAGTAGAGACGGCTGGGCACAGTTTTTGTTGGATTCGAGCAGGTGTTGTTTCGCGATAATTCGCTTGTTTGAAGCAATTCCACTCTAATTTTTGACATTCTCTGAATTGTGTAACACTTGTCTCAAAGCGTCTCTGAGGCTTAGTAGAGACGGCTGGTTAGAGTTTTTGTTGGATTCGAGCAGGTGTTGTTTGGCGATAATTCGCTTGTTTGAAGCAATTCCACTCTAATTTGTAACATTCTCTGAATTGTGTAACACTTGTCTCAAAGCGTCTCTGAGGCTTAGTAGAGACGGCTGGGCACAGTTTTTGTTGGATTCGAGCAGGTGTTGTTTCGCGATAATTCGCTTGTTTGAAGCAATTCCACTCTAATTTTTGACAATTCTCTGATATTTATAACACTTGTCTCAAAGCGTCTCTGAGGGTTAGTAGAGACGGCTGGTTAGAGTTTTTGCTGGATTCGAGCAGGTGTTGTTTCGCGATAATTCGCTTGTTTGAAGCAATTCCACTCTAATTTTTAACATTCTCTGAATTGTGTAACACTTGTCTCAAAGCGTCTCTGAGGCTTAGTAGAGACGGCAGGGCACAGTTTTTGTTGGATTTGAGCAGGTGTTGTTTCGCGATAATTCGCTTGTTTGAAGCAATTCCACTCTAATTTTTGACATTCTCTGATATTTGTAACACTTGTCTGAAAGCGTCTCTGATGCTTAGTAGAGACGGCTGGTTAGAGTTTTTGTTGGATTCGAGCAGGTGTTGTTTCGCGATAATTCACTTGTTTGAACCAAATCCACTCTAATTTTTAACATTCTCTGAATTGTGTAACACTTGTCTCAAAGCGTCTCTGAGGCTTAGTAGAGACGGCTGGGCTCAGTTTTTGTTGGATTCGAGCAGGTGTTGTTTCGATATAATTCGCTTGTTTGAAGCAATTCCACTCTAATTTTTAACATTCTCTGAATTGTGTAACACTTGTCTCAAAGCGTCTCTGAGGCTTAGTAGAGACGGCTGTTAGAGTTTTTGTTGGATTCGAGCAGGTGTTGTTTCGCGATAATTCGCTTGTTTGAAGCAATTCCACTCTAATTTTTGACACTCTCTGATATTTGTAACACTTGTCTCAAAGCGTCTCTGATGCTTAGTAGAGACGGCTGGTTAGAGCTTTTGTTGGATTCGAGCAGGTGTTGTTTCGCGATAATTCACTTGTTTGAACCAAATCCACTCTAATTTTTAACATTCTCTGAATTGTGTAACACTTGTCTCAAAGCGTCTCTGAGGCTTAGTAGAGACGGCTGGTTAGAGTTTTTGTTGGATGCGAGCAGGTGTTGTTTCGCGATAATTCGCTTGTTTGAAGCAATTCCACTCTAATTTTTCACATTCTATGATATTTGTAAAATTGTCTCAAAGCGTCTCTGAGGCTAAGTAGAGACGGCTGGTTAGAGTTTTTGTTGGATACGAGCAGGTGTTGTTTCGCGATAATTCGCTTGTTTAAAGCAATTTCACTCTAATTTTTAACATTCTCTGAATTGTGTAACACTTGTCTCTAAGCGTCTCTGAGGCTTAGTAGAGACGGCTGGTTAGAGTTTTTGTTGGATTCGAGCAGGTTTTGTTTGGCGATAATTTGCTTGTTTGAAGCAATTCCACACAAATTTGTAACATTCTCTGAATTGTGTAACACTTGTCTCAGAGCGTCTCTGAGGCTTAGTAGAGACGGCTGGGCACAGTTTTTGTTGGATTCGAGCAGGTGTTGTTTCGCGATAATTCGCTTGTTTGAAGCAATTTCACTCTAATTTTTAACATTCTCTGATTTGTGTAACACTTGTCTCAAAGCGTCTCTGAGGCTGAGTAGAGACGGCTGGGCACAGTTTTTGTTGGATTCGAGCAGGTGTTGTTTCGCGATAATTCGCTTGTTTGAAGCAATTCCACTCTAATTTTTGACATTCTCTGATTTGTGTAACACTTGTCTCAAAGCGTCTCTGAGGCTTAGCAGCGACGACTGGGCTCAGTTTTTGTTGGATTCGAGCAGGTGTTGTTTCGCGATAATTCGCTTGTTTGAAGCAATTTCACTCTAATTTTTGACAATTCTCTGATATTTATAACACTTGTCTCAAAGCGTCTCTGAGGCTTAGTAGAGACGGCTGGTTAGAGTTTTTGTTGGATTCGAGCAAGTGTTGTTTCGCGATAATTCGCTTGTTTGAAGCAATTCCACTCTAATTTTTAACATTCTCTGAATTGTGTAACACTTGTCTCAAAGCGTCTCTGAGGCTTAGCAGCGACGGCTGGGCTCAGTTTTTGTTGGATTCGAGCAGGTGTTGTTTCGCGATAATTCGCTTGTTTGAAGCAATTCCACTCTAATTTTTGACAATTCTCTGATATTTATAACACTTGTCTCAAAGCGTCTCTGGGGCTTAGTAGAGACGGCTGGTTAGAGTTTTTGTTGGATTCGAGCAGGTGTTGTTTCGCGATAATTCGCTTGTTTGAAGCAATTCCACTCTAATTTTTAACATTCTCTGAATTGTGTAACACTTGTCTCAAAGCGTCTCTGAGGCTTAGTAGAGACGGCAGGGCACAGTTTTTGTTGGATTTGAGCAGGTGTTGTTTCGCGATAATTCGCTTGTTTGAAGCAATTCCACTCTAATTTTTAACATTCTCTGAATTGTGTAACACTTGTCTCAAAGCGTCTCTGAGGCTTAGTAGAGACGGCTGGGCACAGTTTCTGTTGGATTCGAGCAGGTGTTGTTTCGCGATAATTCGCTTGTTTAAAGTAATTTCACTCTAATTTGTAACATTCTCTGAATTGTGTAACACTTGTCTCAAAGCGTCTCTGAGGCTTAGTAGAGACGGCTGGGCACAGTTTTTGTTGGATTCGAGCAGGTGTTGTTTCGCGATAATTCGTTTGTTTGAAGCAATTCCACTCTAATCTTTGACATTCTCTGAATTGTGTAACACTTGTCTCAAAGCGTCTCTGAGGCTTAGTAGAGACGGCTGGTTAGAGTTTTTGTTGGATTCGAGCAGGTGTTGTTTGGCGATAATTCGCTTGTTTGAAGCAATTCCACTCTAATTTGTAACATTCTCTGAATTGTGTAACACTTGTCTCAAAGCGTCTCTGAGGCTTAGTAGAGACGGCTGGGCACAGTTTTTGTTGGATTCGAGCAGGTGTTGTTTCGCGATAATTCGCTTGTTTGAAGCAATTTCACTCTAATTTTTAACATTCTCTGATTTGTGTAACACTTGTCTCAAAGCGTCTCTGAGGCTTAGTAGAGACGGCTGGGCACAGTTTTTGTTGGATTCGAGCAGGTGTTGTTTCGCGATAATTCGCTTGCTTGAAGCAATTCCACTCTAATTTTTGATATTCTCTGATATTTGTAACACTTGTCTCAAAGCGTCTCTGATGCTTAGTAGAGACGGCTGGTTAGAGTTTTTGTTGGATTCGAGAAGGTGTTGTTTCGCGATAATTCGCTTGTTTGAAGCAATTCCACTCTAATTTTTGACATTCTCCGATATTTGTAACACTTGTCTCAAAGCGTGTCTGAGGCTTAGTAGAGACGGCTGGGCTCAGTTTTTGTTGGATCCGAGCAGGTGTTGTTTCGATATAATTCGCTTGTTTGAAGCAATTCCACTCTAATTTTTAACATTCTCTGAATTGTGTAACACTTGTCTCAAAGCGTCTCTGAGGCTTAGTAGAGACGGCTGTTAGAGTTTTTGTTGGATTCGAGCAGGTGTTGTTTCGTGATAATTCGCTTGTTTGAAGCAATTCCACTCTAATTTTTGACACTCTCTGATATTTGTAACACTTGTCTCAAAGCGTCTCTGATGCTTAGTAGAGACGGCTGGTTAGAGCTTTTGTTGGATTCGAGCAGGTGTTGTTTCGTGATAATTCGCTTGTTTGAACCAATTCCACTCTAATTTTTAACATTCTCTGAATTGTGTAAGATTTGTCTCAAAGCGTCTCTGATGCTTAGTAGAGACGGCTGGTTAGAGTTTTTGTTGGATGCGAGCAGGTGTTGTTCCGCGATAATTCGCTTGTTTGAAGCAATTCCACTCTAATTTTTCACATTCTATGATATTTGTAAAATTGTCTCAAAGCGTCTCTGAGGCTAAGTAGAGACGGCTGGTTAGAGTTTTTGTTGGATTCGAGCAGGTGTTGTTTCGCGATAATTCGCTTGTTTAAAGCAATTTCACTCTAATTTTTAACATTCTCTGAATTGTGTAACACTTGTCTCAAAGCGTCTCTGAGGCTTAGTAGAGACGGCTGGTTAGAGTTTTTGTTGGATTCGAGCAGGTGTTGTTTGGCGATAATTCGCTTGTTTGAAGCAATTCCACTCAAATTTGTAACATTCTCTGAATTGTGTAACACTTGTCTCAAAGCGCCTCTGAGGCTTAGTAGAGACGGCTGGGCACAGTTTTTGTTGGATTCGAGCAGGTGTTGTTTCGCGATAATTCGCTTGTTTGAAGCAATTCCACTCTAATTTTTGACATTCTCTGATATTTGTAACACTTGTCTCAAAGCGTCTCTGATGCTTAGTAGAGACGGCTGGTTAGAGTTTTTGTTGGATTCGAGCAGGTGTTGTTTCGCGATAATTCGCTTGTTTGAAGCAATTCCACTCTAATTTTTAACATTCTCTGAATTGTGTAACACTTGTCTCAAAGCGTCTCTGAGGCTTAGTAGAGACGGCTGTTAGAGTTTTAGTTGGATTCGAGCAGGTGTTGTTTCGCGATAATTCGCTTGTTTGAAGCAATTGAACTCTAATTTTTGACACTCTCTGATAATTGTAACACTTGTCTCAAAGCGTCTCTGATGCTTAGTAGAGACGGCTGGTTAGAGTTTTTGTTGGATTCGAGCAGGTGTTGTTTCGCGATAATTCGCTTGATGAAGCAATTCCACTCTAATTTTTGACACTCTCTGATATTTGTAACACTTGTCTCAAAGCGTCTCTGATGCTTAGTAGAGACGGCTGGTTAGAGTTTTTGTTGGATTCGAGCAGGTGTTGTTTCGCGATAATTCGCTTGTTTGAACCAATTCCACTCTAATTTTTAACATTCTCTGAATTGTGTAACACTTGTCTCAAAGCGTCTCTGAGGCTTAGTAGAGACGGCTGGTTAGAGTTTTTGTTGGATTCGAGCAGGTGTTGTTTGGCGATAATTCGCTTGTTTGAAGCAATTCCACTCTAATTTTTAACATTCTCAGAATTGTGTAACAGTTGTCTCAAAGCGTCTCTGATGATTAGTAGAGACGGCTGGTTAGAGTTTTTGTTGGATACGAGCAGGTGTTGTTTCGCGATAATTCGCTTGTTTGAAGCAATTCCACTCTAATTTTTCACATTCTATGATATTTGTAAAATTGTCTCAAAGCGTCTCTGAGGCTAAGTAGAGACGGCTGGTTAGAGTTTTTGTTGGATTCGAGCAGGTGTTGTTTCGCGATAATTCGCTTGTTTGAAGCAATTCCACTCTAATTTTTGACATTCTCTGAATTGTGTAACACTTGTCTCCAAGCGTCTCTGAGGCTTAGTAGAGACGGCTGGTTAGAGTTTTTGTTGGATTCGAGCAGGTGTTGTTTGGCGATAATTCGCTTGTTTGAAGCAATTCCACTCTAATTTGTAACATTCTCTGAATTGTGTAACACTTGTCTCAAAGCGTCTCTGAGGCTTAGTAGAGACGGCTGGGCACAGTTTTTGTTGGATTCGAGCAGGTGTTGTTTCGCGATAATTCGCTTGTTTGAAGCAATTTCACTCTAATTTTTAACATTCTCTGATTTGTGTAACACTTGTCTCAAAGCGTCTCTGAGGCTTAGTAGAGACGGCTGGGCACAGTTTTTGTTGGATTCGAGCAGGTGTTGTTTCGCGATAATTCGCTTGTTTGAAGCAATTCCACTCTAATTTTTGATATTCTCTGATATTTGTAACACTTGTCTCAAAGCGTCTCTGATGCTTAGTAGAGACGGCTGGTTAGAGTTTTTGTTGGATTCGAGCAGGTGTTGTTTCGCGATAATTCGCTTGTTTGAAGCAATTCCACTCTAATTTTTGACATTCTCTGATATTTTTAACACTTGTCTCAAAGCGTCTCTGAGGCTTAGTAGAGACATCTGGGCTCAGTTTTTGTTGGATTCGAGCAGGTGTTGTTTCGATATAATTCGCTTGTTTGAAGCAATTCCACTCTAATTTTTAACATTCTCTGAATTGTGTAACACTTGTCTCATAGCGTCTCTGAGGCTTAGTAGAGCCGGCTGTTAGAGTTTTTGTTGGATTCGAGCAGGTGTTGTTTGGCGATAATTCGCTTGTTTGAAGCAATTCCACTCTAATTTTTAAGATTCTCTGAATTGTGTAACAGTTGTCTCAAAGCGTCTCTGATGCTTAGTAGAGACGGCTGGTTAGAGTTTTTGTTGGATGCGAGCAGGTGTTGTTTCGCGATAATTCGCTTGTTTGAAGCAATTCCACTCTAATTTTTCACATTCTATGATATTTGTAAAATTGTCTCAAAGCGTCTCTGAGGCTAAGTAGAGACGGCTGGTTAGAGTTTTTGTTGGATTCGAGCAGGTGTTGTTTCGCGATAATTCGCTTGTTTAAAGCAATTTCACTCTAATTTTTAACATTCTCTGAATTGTGTAACACTTGTCTCAATGCGTCTCTGAGGCTTAGTAGAGACGGCTGGGCACAGTTTTTGTTGGATTCGAGCAGGTGTTGTTTCGCGTTAATTCGCTTGTTTGAAGCAATTCCACTCTAATTTTTGACATTCTCTGATATTTGTAACACTTGTCTCAAAGCGTCTCTGAGGCTTAGTAGAGACGGCTGGTTAGTTTTTGTTAGATTCGAGCAGGTGTTGTTTCGCGATAATTCGCTTGTTTGAAGCAATTCCACTCTAATTTTTAACATTCTCTGAATTGTGTAACACTTGTCTCAAAGCGTCTCTGAGGCTTAGTAGAGACGGCTGGTTAGAGTTTTTGTTGGATTCGAGCAGGTGTTGTTTGGCGATAATTCGCTTGTTTGAAGCAATTCCACTCTAATTTTTAACATTCTCTGAAAAGTGTAACACTTGTCTCAAAGCGTCTCTGAGGCTTAGCAGAGACGGCAGGGCACAGTTTTTGTTGGATTCGAGCAGGTGTTGTTTCGCGATAATTCGCTTGTTTGAAGCAATTCCACTCTAATTTTTGACAATTCTCTGATATTTATAACACTTGTCTCAAAGCGTCTCTGAGGCTTACTAGAGACGGCTGGTTAGAGTTTTTGTTGGATTCGAGCAGGTGTTGTTTCGCGATAATTCGCTTGTTTGAAGCAATTCCACTCTAATTTTTAACATTCTCTGAATTGTGTAACACTTGTCTCAAAGCGTCTCTGAGGCTTAGTAGAGACGGCAGGGCACAGTTTTTGTTGGATTCGAGCAGGTGTTGTTTCGCGATAATTCGCTTGTTTGAAGCAATTCCACTCTAATTTTTGACATTCTCTGATATTTGTAACACTTGTCTGAAAGCGTCTCTGATGCTTAGTAGAGACGGCTGGTTAGAGTTTTTGTTGGATACGAGCAGGTGTTGTTTCGCGATAATTCGCTTGTTTGAAGCAATTCCACTCTAATTTTTGACATTCTCTGAATTGTGTAACACTTGTCTCAAAGCGTCTCTGAGGCTTAGTAGAGACGGCTGGTTAGAGTTTTTGTTGGATTCGAGCAGGTGTTGTTTCGCGATAATTCGCTTGTTTGAAGCAATTCCACTCTAATTTGTAACATTCTCTGAATTGTGTAACACTTGTCTCAAAGCGTCTCTGAGGCTTAGTAGAGACGGCTGGGCACAGTTTTTGTTGGATTCGAGCAGGTGTTGTTTCGCGATAATTCGCTTGTTTGAAGCAATTCCACTCTAATTTTTGACATTCTCTGAATTGTGTAACACTTGTCTCAAAGCGTCTCTGAGGCTTAGTAGAGACGGCTGGTTAGAGTTTTTGTTGGATTCGAGCAGGTGTTGTTTGGCGATAATTCGCTTGTTTGAAGCAATTCCACTCTAATTTGTAACATTCTCTGAATTGTGTAACACTTGTCTCAAAGCGTCTCTGAGGCTTAGTAGAGACGGCTGGGCACAGTTTTTGTTGGATTCGAGCAGGTGTTGTTTCGCGATAATTCGCTTGTTTGAAGCAATTCCACTCTAATTTTTGATATTCTCTGATAT
Source organism: Tenodera sinensis (assembly GCA_030765045.1). Lineage (NCBI taxonomy): Eukaryota > Metazoa > Arthropoda > Insecta > Mantodea > Mantidae > Tenodera > Tenodera sinensis. The sequence goes on along the minus strand of CM060964.1, from coordinate 213,121,348 downwards.
TTATAACACTTGTCTCAAAGCGTCTCTGATGCTTAGTAGAGACGGCTGGTTAGAGTTTTTGTTGGATTCGAGCAGGTGTTGTTTCGCGATAATTCGCTTGTTTGAAGCAATTCCACTCTAATTTTTGACATTCTCTGATATTTGTAACACTTGTCTCAAAGCGTCTCTGAGGCTTAGTAGAGACATCTGGGCTCAGTTTTTGTTGGATTCGAGCAGGTGTTGTTTCGATATAATTCGCTTGTTTGAAGCAATTCCACTCTAATTTTTAACATTCTCTGAATTGTGTAACACTTGTCTCAAAGCGTCTCTGAGGCTTAGTAGAGACGGCTGTTAGAGTTTTTGTTGGATTCGAGCAGGTGTTGTTTCGCGATAATTCGCTTGTTTGAAGCAATTCCACTCTAATTTTTGACACTCTCTGATATTTGTAACACTTGTCTGAAAGCGTCTCTGATGCTTAGTAGAGACGGCTGGTTAGAGCTTTTGTTGGATTCGAGCAGGTGTTGTTTCGCGATAATTCGCTTGTTTGAACCAATTTCACTCTAATTTTTAACACTCTCTGAATTGTGTAACACTTGTCTCAAAGCGTCTCTGAGGCTTAGTAGAGACGGGTGGTTAGAGTTTTTGTTGGATTCGAGCAGGTGTTGTTTGGCGATAATTCGCTTGTTTGAAGCAATTCCACTCTAATTTTTAACATTCTCTGAATTGTGTAACAGTTGTCTCAAAGCGTCTCTGATGCTTAGTAGAGACGGCTGGTTAGAGTTTTTGTTGGATGCGAGCAGGTGTTGTTTCGCGATAATTCGCTTGTTTGAAGCAATTCCACTCTAATTTTTCACATTCTCTGAATTGTGTAACACTTGTTTCAAAGCGTCTCTGAGGCTTAGTAGAGACGGCTGGTTAGAGTTTTTGTTGGATTCGAGCAGGTGTTGTTTGGCGATAATTCGCTTGTTTGAAGCAATTCCACTCTAATTTGTAACATTCTCTGAATTGTGTAACACTTGTCTCAAAGCGTCTCTGAGGCTTAGTAGAGACGGCTGGGCACAGTTTTTGTTGGATTCGAGCAGGTGTTGTTTCGCGATAATTCGCTTGTTTGAAGCAATTCCACTCTAATTTTTGACATTCTCTGAATTGTGTAACACTTGTCTCAAAGCGTCTCTGAGGCTTAGTAGAGACGGCTGGTTAGAGTTTTTGTTGGATTCGAGCAGGTGTTGTTTGGCGATAATTCGCTTGTTTGAAGCAATTCCACTCTAATTTGTAACATTCTCTGAATTGTGTAACACTTGTCTCAAAGCGTCTCTGAGGCTTAGTAGAGACGGCTGGGCACAGTTTTTGTTGGATTCGAGCAGGTGTTGTTTCGCGATAATTCGCTTGTTTGAAGCAATTTCACTCTAATTTTTAACATTCTCTGATTTGTGTAACACTTGTCTCAAAGCGTCTCTGAGGCTTAGTAGAGACGGCTGTTAGAGTTTTTGTTGGATTCGAGCAGGTGTTCTTTCGCGATAATTCGCTTGTTTGAAGCAATTCCACTCTAATTTTTGACAATTCTCTGATATTTGTAACACTTGTCTGAAAGCGTCTCTGATGCTTAGTAGAGACGGCTGGTTAGAGCTTTTGTTGGATTCGAGCAGGTGTTGTTTGGCGATAATTCGCTTGTTTGAAGCAATTCCACTCTAATTTTTGACATTCTCTGATATTTGTAACACTTGTCTCAAAGCGTCTCTGAGGCTTAGTAGAGACATCTGGGCTCAGTTTTTGTTGGATACGAGCAGGTGTTGTTTCGATATAATTCGCTTTTTTGAAGCAATTCCACTCTAATTTTTAACATTCTCTGAATTGTGTAACACTTGTCTCAAAGCGTCTCTGAGGCTTAGTAGAGACGGCTGTTAGAGTTTTTGTTGGATTCGAGCAGGTGTTCTTTCGCGATAATTCGCTTGTTTGAAGCAATTCCACTCTAATTTTTGACACTCTCTGATATTTGTAACACTTGTCTGAAAGCGTCTCTGATGCTTAGTAGAGACGGCTGGTTAGAGCTTTTGTTGGATTCGAGCAGGTGTTGTTTCGCGATAATTCGTTTGTTTGAACCAATTTCACTCTAATTTTTAACACTCTCTGAATTGTGTAACACTTGTCTCAAAGCGTCTCTGAGGCTTAGTAGAGACGGCTGGTTAGAGTTTTTGTTGGATTCGAGCAGGTGTTGTTTGGCGATAATTCGCTTGTTTGAAGCAATTCCACTCTAATTTTTAACATTCTCTGAATTGTGTAACAGTTGTCTCAAAGCGTCTCTGATGCTTAGTAGAGACGGCTGGTTAGAGTTTTTGTTGGATGCGAGCAGGTGTTGTTTCGCGATAATTCGCTTGTTTGAAGCAATTCCACTCTAATTTTTCACATTCTATGATATTTGTAAAATTGTCTCAAAGCGTCTCTGAGGCTAAGTAGAGACGGCTGGTTAGAGTTTTTGTTGGATTCGAGCAGGTGTTGTTTCGCGATAATTCGCTTGTTTAAAGCAATTTCACTCTAATTTTTAACATTCTCTGAATTGTGTAACACTTGTCTCAAAGCGTCTCTGAGGCTTAGTAGAGACGGCTGGTTAGAGTTTTTGTTGGATTCGAGCAGGTGTTGTTTCGCGATAATTCGCTTGTTTGAAGCAATTCCACTCTAATTTTTGACATTCTCTGATATTTGTAACACTTGTCTCAAAGCGTCTCTGAGGCTTAGTAGAGACATCTGGGCTCAGTTTTTGTTGGATTCGAGCAGGTGTTTTTTCGATATAATTCGCTTGTTTGAAGCAATTCCACTCTAGTTTTTAACATTCTCTGAATTGTGTAACACTTGTCTCAAAGCGTCTCTGAGGCTTAGTAGAGACGGCTGGTTAGAGTTTTTGTTGGATGCGAGCAGGTGTTGTTTCGCGATAATTCGCTTGTTTGAAGCAATTCCACTCTAATTTTTCACATTCTATGATATTTGTAAAATTGTCTCAAAGCGTCTCTGAGGCTAAGTAGAGACGGCTGGTTAGAGTTTTTGTTGGATTCGGGCAGGTGTTGTTTCGCGATAATTCGCTTGTTTAAAGCAATTTCACTCTAATTTTTAACATTCTCTGAATTGTGTAACACTTGTCTCAAAGCGTCTCTGAGGCTTAGTAGAGACGGCTGGTTAGAGTTTTTGTTGGATTCGAGCAGGTGTTGTTTGGCGATAATTCGCTTGTTTGAAGCAATTCCACTCAAATTTGTAACATTCTCTGAATTGTGTAACACTTGTCTCAAAGCGTCTCTGAGGCTTAGTAGAGACGGCTGGGCACAGTTTTTGTTGGATTCGAGCAGGTGTTGTTTCGCGATAATTCGCTTGTTTGAAGCAATTTCACTCTAATTTTTAACATTCTCTGATTTGTGTAACACTTGTCTCAAAGCGTCTCTGAGGCTTAGTTGAGACGGCTGGGCACAGTTTTTGTTGGATTCGAGCAGGTGTTGTTTCGCGATAATTCGCTTGTTTGAAGCAATTCCACTCTAATTTTGGACATTCTCTGATATTTGTAACACTTGTCTCAAAGCGTCTCTGAGGCTTAGTAGAGACGGCTGGGCTCAGTTTTTGTTGGATTCGAGCAGGTGTTGTTTCGATATAATTCGCTTGTTTGAAGCAATTCCACTCTAATTTTTAACATTCTCTGAATTGTGTAACACTTGTCTCAAAGCGTCTCTGAGGCTTAGTAGAGACGGCTGTTAGAGTTTTTGTTGGATTCGAGCAGGTGTTGTTTCGCGATAATTCGCTTGTTTGAAGCAATTCCACTCTAATTTTTGACACTCTCTGATAATTGTAACACTTGTCTCAAAGCGTCTCTGATGCTTAGTAGAGACGGCTGGTTAGAGTTTATGTTGGATTCGAGCAGGTGTTGTTTCGCGATAATTCGCTTGATGAAGCAATTCCACTCTAATTTTTGACACTCTCTGATATTTGTAACACTTGTCTCAAAGCGTCTCTGATGCTTAGTAGAGACGGCTGGTTAGAGTTTTTGTTGGATTCGAGCAGGTGTTGTTTCGCGATAATTCGCTTGTTTGAACCAATTCCACTCTAATTTTTAACATTCTCTGAATTGTGTAACACTTGTCTCAAAGCGTCTCTGAGGCTTAGTAGAGACGGCTGGTTAGAGTTTTTGTTGGATTCGAGCAGGTGTTGTTTGGCGATAATTCGCTTGTTTGAAGCAATTCCACTCTAATTTTTAACATTCTCTGAATTGTGTAACAGTTGTCTCAAAGCGTCTCTGATGCTTAGTTGAGACGGCTGGTTAGAGTTTTTGTTGGATTCGAGCAGGTGTTGTTTCGCGATAATTCGCTTGTTTAAAGCAATTTCACTCTAATTTTTAACATTCTCTGAATTGTGTAACACTTGTCTCAAAGCGTCTCTGAGGCTTAGTAGAGACGGCTGGGCACAGTTTTTGTTGGATTCGAGCAGGGGTTGTTTCGCGATAATTCGCTTGTTTGAAGCAATTCCACTCTAATTTTTGACATTCTCTGATATTTGTAACACTTGTCTCAAAGCGTCTCTGATGCTTAGTAGAGAGGGCTGGTTAGTTTTTGTTAGATTCGAGCAGGTGTTGTTTCGCGATAATTCGCTTGTTTGAAGCAATTCCACTCTAATTTTTAACATTCTCTGAATTGTGTAACACTTGTCTCAAAGCGTCTCTGAGGCTTAGTAGAGACGGCTGGTTTGAGTTTTTGTTGGATTCGAGCAGGTGTTGTTTGGCGATAATTCGCTTGTTTGAAGTAATTCCACTCTAATTTTTAACATTCTCTGAATTGTGTAACACTTGTCTCAAAGCGTCTCTGAGCGTTAGAAGAGACGGCTGGGCACAGTTTTTGTTGGATCCGAGCAGATGTTGTTTCGCGATAATTCGCTTGTTTAAAGCAATTTCACTCTAATTTTTAGCATTCTCTGATTTGTGTAACACTTGTCTCAAAGCGTCTCTGAGGCTTAGCAGAGACGGCTGGGCTCAGTTTTTGTTGCATTCGAGCAGGTGTTGTTTCGCGATAATTCGCTTCTTTGAAGCAATTCCACTCTAATTTTTGACAATTCTCTGATATTTATAACACTTGTCTCAAAGCGTCTCTGATGCTTAGTAGAGAGGGCTGGTTAGTTTTTGTTAGATTCGAGCAGGTGTTGTTTCGCGATAATTCGCTTGTTTGAAGCAATTCCACTCTAATTTTTAACATTCTCTGAATTGTGTAACACTTGTCTCAAAGCGTCTCTGAGGCTTAGTAGAGACGGCTGGTTTGAGTTTTTGTTGGATTCGAGCAGGTGTTGTTTGGCGATAATTCGCTTGTTTGAAGTAATTCCACTCTAATTTTGGACATTCTCTGATATTTGTAACACTTGTCTCAAAGCGTCTCTGAGGCTTAGTAGAGACGGCTGGGCACAGTTTTTGTTGGATTCGAGCAGGTGTTGTTTCGCGATAATTCGCTTGTTTGAAGCAATTTCACTCTAATTTTTAACATTCTCTGATTTGTGTAACACTTGTCTCAAAGCGTCTCTGAGGCTTAGTAGAGACGGCTGGGCACAGTTTTTGTTGGATTCGAGCAGGTGTTGTTTCGCGATAATTCGCTTGTTTGAAGCAATTCCACTCTAATTTTGGACATTCTCTGATATTTGTAACACTTGTCTCAAAGCGTCTCTGAGGCTTAGTAGAGACGGCTGGGCTCAGTTTTTGTTGGATTCGAGCAGGTGTTGTTTCGATATAATTCGGTTGTTTGAAGCAATTCCACTCTAATTTTTATCATTCTCTGAATTGTGTAACACTTGTCTCAAAGCGTCTCTGAGGCTTAGTAGAGACGGCTGTTAGAGTTTTTGTTGGATTCGAGCAGGTGTTGTTTCGCGATAATTCGCTTGTTTGAAGCAATTCCACTCTAATTTTTGACACTCTCTGATATTTGTAACACTTGTCTCAAAGCGTCTCTGATGCTTAGTAGAGACGGCTGGTTAGAGTTTTTGTTGGATTCGAGCAGGTGTTGTTTCGCGATAATTCGCTTGTTTGAACCAATTCCACTCTAATTTTTAACATTCTCTGAATTGTGTAAGACTTGTCTCAAAGCGTCTCTGAGGCTTAGTAGAGACGGCTGGGCACAGTTTTTGTTGGATTCGAGCAGGGGTTGTTTCGCGATAATTCGCTTGTTTGAAGCAATTCCACTCTAATTTTTGACATTCTCTGATATTTGTAACACTTGTCTCAAAGCGTCTCTGATGCTTAGTAGAGAGGGCTGGTTAGTTTTTGTTAGATTCGAGCAGGTGTTGTTTCGCGATAATTCGCTTGTTTGAAGCAATTCCACTCTAATTTTTAACATTCTCTGAATTGTGTAACACTTGTCTCAAAGCGTCTCTGAGGCTTAGTAGAGACGGCTGGTTTGAGTTTTTGTTGGATTCGAGCAGGTGTTGTTTGGCGATAATTCGCTTGTTTGAAGTAATTCCACTCTAATTTTTAACATTCTCTGAATTGTGTAACACTTGTCTCAAAGCGTCTCTGAGCGTTAGAAGAGACGGCTGGGCACAGTTTTTGTTGGATCCGAGCAGATGTTGTTTCGCGATAATTCGCTTGTTTAAAGCAATTTCACTCTAATTTTTAGCATTCTCTGATTTGTGTAACACTTGTCTCAAAGCGTCTCTGAGGCTTAGCAGAGACGGCTGGGCTCAGTTTTTGTTGCATTCGAGCAGGTGTTGTTTCGCGATAATTCGCTTCTTTGAAGCAATTCCACTCTAATTTTTGACAATTCTCTGATATTTATAACACTTGTCTCAAAGCGTCTCTGAGGCTTAGTAGAGACGGCTGGTTAGAGCTTTTGTTGGATTCGAGCAGGTGTTGTTTCGCGATAATTCGCTTGTTTGAAGCAATTCCACTCTAATTTTTAACATTCTCTGAATTGTGTAACACTTGTGTCAAAGCGTCTCTGAGGCTTGGTAGAGACGGCTGGTTAGAGTTTTTGTTGGATTCGAGCAGGTGTTGTTTTGCGATAATTCGCTTGTTTGAAGCAATTCCACTCTAATTTTTAACATTCTCTGAATTGTGTAACACTTGTCTCAAAGCGTCTCTGAGGCTTAGTAGAGACGGCTGGGCACAGTTTTTGTTGGATTCGAGCAGGTGTTGTTTCGCGATAATTCGCTTGTTTGAACCAATTTCACTCTAATTTTTAACACTCTCTGAATTGTGTAACACTTGTCTCAAAGCGTCTCTGAGGCTTAGTAGAGACGGCTGGTTAGAGTTTTTGTTGGATTCGAGCAGGTGTTGTTTGGCGATAATTCGCTTGTTTGAAGCAATTCCACTCTAATTTTTAACATTCTCTGAATTGTGTAACAGTTGTCTCAAAGCGTCTCTGATGCTTAGTAGAGACGGCTGGTTAGAGTTTTTGTTGGATGCGAGCAGGTGTTGTTTCGCGATAATTCGCTTGTTTGAAGCAATTCCACTCTAATTTTTCACATTCTATGATATTTGTAAAATTGTCTCAAAGCGTCTCTGAGGCTAAGTAGAGACGGCTGGTTAGAGTTTTTGTTGGATTCGAGCAGGTGTTGTTTCGCGATAATTCGCTTGTTTAAAGCAATTTCACTCTAATTTTTAACATTCTCTGAATTGTGTAACACTTGTCTCAAAGCGTCTCTGAGGCTTAGTAGAGACGGCTGGTTAGAGTTTTTGTTGGATTCGAGCAGGTGTTGTTTCGCGATAATTCGCTTGTTTGAAGCAATTCCACTCTAATTTTTGACATTCTCTGATATTTGTAACACTTGTCTCAAAGCGTCTCTGAGGCTTAGTAGAGACATCTGGGCTCAGTTTTTGTTGGATTCGAGCAGGTGTTGTTTCGATATAATTCGCTTGTTTGAAGCAATTCCACTCTAGTTTTTAACATTCTCTGAATTGTGTAACACTTGTCTCAAAGCGTCTCTGAGGCTTAGTAGAGACGGCTGTTAGAGTTTTTGTTGGATTCGAGCAGGTGTTGTTTCGCGATAATTCGCTTGTTTGAAGCAATTCCACTCTAATTTTTGACACTCTCTGATATTTGTAACACTTGTCTGAAAGCGTCTCTGATGCTTAGTAGAGACGGCTGGTTAGAGCTTTTGTTGGATTCGAGCAGGTGTTGTTTCGCGATAATTCGCTTGTTTGAACCAATTTCACTCTAATTTTTAACACTCTCTGAATTGTGTAACACTTGTCTCAAAGCGTCTCTGAGGCTTAGTAGAGACGGCTGGTTAGCGTTTTTGTTGGATTCGAGCAGGTGTTGTTTGGCGATAATTCGCTTGTTTGAAGCAATTCCACTCTAATTATTAACATTCTCTGAATTGTGTAACAGTTGTCTCAAAGCGTCTCTGATGCTTAGTAGAGACGGCTGGTTAGAGTTTTTGTTGGATGCGAGCAGGTGTTGTTTCGCGATAATTCGCTTGTTTGAAGCAATTCCACTCTAATTTTTCACATTCTATGATATTTGTAAAATTGTCTCAAAGCGTCTCTGAGGCTAAGTAGAGACGGCTGGTTAGAGTTTTTGTTGGATTCGAGCAGGTGTTGTTTGGCGATAATTCGCTTGTTTGAAGCAATTCCACTCAAATTTGTAACATTCTCTGAATTGTGTAACACTTGTCTCAAAGCGTCTCTGAGGCTTAATAGAGACGGCTGGGCACAGTTTTTGTTGGATTCGAGCAGGTGTTGTTTCGCGATAATTCGCTTGTTTGAAGCAATTTCACTCTAATTTTTAACATTCTCTGATTTGTGTAACACTTGTCTCAAAGCGTCTCTGAGGCTTAGTAGAGACGGCTGGGCACAGTTTTTGTTGGATTCGAGCAGGTGTTGTTTCGCGATAATTCGCTTGTTTGAAGCAATTCCACTCTAATTTTTGACATTCTCTGATATTTGTAACACTTGTCTCAAAGCGTCTCTGATGCCTAGTAGAGACGGCTGGTTAGAGTTTTTGTTGGATTCGAGCAGGTGTAGTTTCGCGATAATTCGCTTGTTTGAAGCAATTCCACTCTAATTTTGGACATTCTCTGATATTTGTAACACTTGTCTCAAAGCGTCTCTGAGGCTTAGTAGAGACGGCTGGGCTCAGTTTTTGTTGGATTCGAGCAGGTGTTGTTTCGATATAATTCGCTTGTTTGAAGCAATTCCACTCTAATTTTTAACATTCTCTGAATTGTGTAACACTTGTCTCAAAGCGTCTCTGAGGCTTAGTAGAGACGGCTGTTAGAGTTTTTGTTGGATTCCAGCAGGTGTTGTTTCGCGATAATTCGCTTGTTTGAAGCAATTCCACTCTAATTTTTGACACTCTCTGATAATTGTAACACTTGTCTCAAAGCGTCTCTGATGCTTAGTAGAGACGGCTGGTTAGAGTTTATGTTTGATTCGAGCAGGTGTTGTTTCGCGATAATTCGCTTGATGAAGCAATTCCACTCTAATTTTTGACACTCTCTGATATTTGTAACACTTGTCTCAAAGCGTCTCTGATGCTTAGTAGAGACGGCTGGTTAGAGTTTTTGTTGGATTCGAGCAGGTGTTGTTTCGCGATAATTCGCTTGTTTGAACCAATTCCACTCTAATTTTTAACATTCTCTGAATTGTGTAACACTTGTCTCAAAGCGTCTCTGAGGCTAAGTAGAGACGGCTGGTTAGAGTTTTTGTTGGATTCGAGCAGGTGTTGTTTGGCGATAATTCGCTTGTTTGAAGCAATTCCACTCTAATTTTTAACATTCTCTGAATTGTGTAACAGTTGTCTCAAAGCGTCTCTGATGCTTAGTTGAGACGGCTGGTTAGAGTTTTTGTTGGATTCGAGCAGGTGTTGTTTCGCGATAATTCGCTTGTTTAAAGCAATTTCACTCTAATTTTTAACATTCTCTGAATTGTGTAACACTTGTCTCAAAGCGTCTCTGAGGCTTAGTAGAGACGGCTGGGCACAGTTTTTGTTGGATTCGAGCAGGGGTTGTTTCGCGATAATTCGCTTGTTTGAAGCAATTCCACTCTAATTTTTGACATTCTCTGATATTTGTAACACTTGTCTCAAAGCGTCTCTGATGCTTAGTAGAGAGGGCTGGTTAGTTTTTGTTAGATTCGAGCAGGTGTTGTTTCGCGATAATTCGCTTGTTTGAAGCAATTCCACTCTAATTTTTAACATTCTCTGAATTGTGTAACACTTGTCTCAAAGCGTCTCTGAGGCTTAGTAGAGACGGCTGGTTAGAGTTTTTGTTGGATTCGAGCAGGTGTTGTTTCGCGATAATTCGCTTGTTTGAAGTAATTCCACTCTAATTTTTAACATTCTCTGAATTGTGTAACACTTGTCTCAAAGCGTCTCTGAGCGTTAGAAGAGACGGCTGGGCACAGTTTTTGTTGGATCCGAGCAGATGTTGTTTCGCGATAATTCGCTTGTTTAAAGCAATTTCACTCTAATTTTTAACATTCTCTGATTTGTGTAACACTTGTCTCAAAGCGTCTCTGAGGCTTAGCAGAGACGGCTGGGCTCAGTTTTTGTTGCATTCGAGCAGGTGTTGTTTCGCGATAATTCGCTTGTTTGAAGCAATTGCACTCTAATTTTTTACAATTCTCTGATATTTATAACACTTGTCTCAAAGCGTCTCTGAGGCTTAGTAGAGACGGCTGGGCACAGTTTTTGTTGGATTCGAGCAGGTGTTGTTTCGCGATAATTCGCTTGTTTGAAGCAATTCCACTCTAATTTTTGACATTCTCTGATATTTGTAACACTTGTCTGAAAGCGTCTCTGATGCTTAGTAGAGACGGTTGGTGAGAGTCTTTGTTGGATACGAGCAGGGGTTGTTTCGCGATAATTCGCTTGTTTAAAGCAATTTCACTCTAATTTTTAACATTCTCTGATTTGTGTAACACTTGTCTCAAAGCGTCTCTGAGGCTTAGCAGAGACGGCTGGGCTCAGTTTTTGTTGCATTCGAGCAGGTGTTGTTTCGCGATAATGCGCTTGTTTGAAAGCAATTCCACTCTAATTTTTGACAATTCTCTGATATTTATAACACTTGTCTCAAAGCGTCTCTGAGGCTTAGTAGAGACGGCTGGGCACAGTTTTTGTTGGATTCGAGCAGGTGTTGTTTCGCGATAATTCGCTTGTTTGAAGCAATTCCACTCTAATTTTTGACATTCTCTGATATTTGTAACACTTGTCTGAAAGCGTCTCTGATGCTTAGTAGAGACGGTTGGTTAGAGTCTTTGTTGGATACGAGCAGGGGTTGTTTCGCGATAATTCGCTTGTTTGAAGCAATTCCACTCTAATTTTTGACATTCTCTGATATTTGTAACACTTGTCTCAAAGCGTCTCTGAGGCTTGGTAGAGACGGCTGGGCTCAGTTTTTGTTGGATTCGAGCAGGTGTTGTTTCGCGATAATTCGCTTGTTTGAAGCAATTCCACTCTAATTTTTAACATTCTCTGAATTGTGTAACACTTGTCTCAAAGCGTCTCTGAGGCTTAGTAGAGACGGCTGGTTAGAGTTTTTGTTGGTATCGAGCAGGTGTTGTTTGGCGATAATTCGCTTGTTTAAAGCAATTCCACTCTAATTTGTAACATTCTCTGAATTGTGTAACACTTGTCTCAAAGCGTCTCTGAGGCTTAGTAGAGACTGCTGGGCACAGTTTTTGTTGGATTCGAGCAGGTGTTGTTTCGCGATAATTCGCTTGTTTAAAGCAATTTCACTCTAATTTTTAACATTCTCTGATTTGTGTAACACTTGTCTCAAAGCGTCTCTGAGGCTTAGCAGAGACGGCAGGGCACAGTTTTTGTTGAATTCGAGCAGGTGTTGTTTCGCGATAATTCGCTTGTTTGAAGCAATTCCACTCTAATTTTTAACATTCTCTGAATTGTGTAACACTTGTCTCAAAGCGTCTCTGAGGCTTAGTAGAGACGGCTGGTTAGAGTTTTTGTTGGATTCGAGCAGGTGTTGTTTCGCGATAATTCGCTTGTTTGAACCAATTCCACTCTAATTTTTGACATTCTCTGATATTTGTAACACTTGTCTCAAAGCGTCTCTGAGGCTTAGTAGAGACGGCTGGTTAGTTTTTGTTGGATTCGAGCAGGTGTTGTTTCGCGATAATTCGCTTGTTTGAAGCAATTCCACTCTAATTTTTAACATTCTCTGAATTGTGTAACACTTGTCTCAAAGCGTCTCTGAGGCTTAGTAGAGACGGCTGGGCACAGTTTTTGTTGGATTCTAGCAGGTGTTGTTTCGCGATAATTCGCTTGTTTGAAGCAATTCCACTCTAATTTGTAACATTCTCTGAATTGTGTCACACTTGTCTCAAAGCGTCTCTGAGGCTTAGTAGAGACGGCTGGGCACAGTTTTTGTTGGATTCGAGCAGGTGTTGTTTCGCGATAATTCGCTTGTTTGAAGCAATTCCACTCTAATTTTTGACATTCTCTGAAATTTGTAACACTTGTCTCAAAGCGTCTCTGAGGCTTAGTAGAGACGGCTGGTTAGAGTTTTTGTTGGATTCGAGCAGGTATTGTTTCGCGATAATTCGCTTGTTTGAACCAATTCCACTCTAATTTTTAACATTCTCTGAATTGTGTAACACTTGTCTCAAAGCGTCTCTGAGGCTTAGTAGAGACGGCTGGTTAGAGTTTTTGTTGGATACGAGCAGGTGTTGTTGCGCGATAATTAGCTTGTTTGAAGCAATTCCACTCTAATTTTTGACATTCTCTGAATTGTGTAACACTTGTCTCAAAGCGTCTCTGAGGCTTAGTAGAGACGGCTGGTTAGAGTTTTTGTTGGATTCGAGCAGGTGTTGTTTCGCGATAAATCGCTTGTTTGAAGCAATTCCACTCTAATTTTTGACACTCTCTGATATTTGTAACACTTGTCTTAAAGCGTCTCTGATGCTTAGTAGAGACGGCTGGTTAGAGTTTTTGTTGGATTCGAGCAGGTGTTGTTTCGCGATAATTCGCTTGTTTGAAGCAATTCCACTCTAATTTTTGGCATTCTCTGATATTTGTAACACTTGTCTCAAAGCGTCTCTGATGCTTAATAGAGACGGCTGGTTAGAGTTTTTGTTGGATTCGAGCAGGTGTTGTTTCTCGATAATTCGCTTGTTTAAAGCAATTTCACTCTATTTTTTAACATTCTCTGAATTGTGTAACACTTGTCTCAAAGCGTCTCTGAGGCTTAGCAGAGACGGCTGGGCTCAGTTTTTGTTGGATTCGAGCAGGTGTTGTTTCGCGATAATTCGCTTGTTTGAAGCAATTCCACTCTAATTTTTGACTATTCTCTGATATTTATAACACTTGTCTCAAAGCGTCTCTGAGGCTTAGTAGAGACGGCTGGTTAGAGTTTTTGTTGGATTCGAGCAGGTGTTGTTTCGCGATAATTCGCTTGTTTGAAGCAATTCCACTCTAATTTTTGACACTCTCTGATATTTGTAACACTTGTCTCTAAGCGTCTCTGATGCTTAGTAGAGACGGCTGGTTAGAGTTTTTGTTGGATTCGAGCAGGTGTTGTTTCGCGATAATTCGCTTGTTTGAAGCAATTCCACTCTAATTTTTGACATTCTCTGATATTTGTAACACTTGTCTCAAAGCGTCTCTGAGGCTTAGTAGAGACGGCTGGTTAGAGCTTTTGTTGGATCCGAGCAGGTGTTGTTTCGCGATAATTCGCTTGTTTAAAGCAATTTCACTCTAATTTTTAACATTCTCTGATTTGTGTAACACTTGTCTCAAAGCGTCTCTGAGGCTTAGTAGAGACGGCTGGGCTCAGTCTTTGTTGGATTCGAGCAGGTGTTGTTTCGCGATAATTCGCTTGTTTGAAGCAATTCCACTCTAATTTTTGACATTCTCCGATATTTGTAACACTTGTCTCAAAGCGTCTCTAAGGCTTAGTAGAGACGGCTGGTTAGAGTTTTTGTTGGATTCGAGCAGGTGTTGTTTCGCGATAATTCGCTTGTTTGAAGCAATTCCACTCTAATTTTTAACATTCTCTGAATTGTGTAACACTTGTCTCAAAGCGTCTCTGAGGCTTAGTAGAGACGGCTGGTTAAGGTTTTTGTTGGATTCGAGCAGGTGTTGTTTGGCGATAATTCGCTTGTTTGAAGCAATTCCACTCTAATTTGTAACATTCTCTGAATTGTGTAACACTTGTCTCAAAGCGTCTCTGAGGCTTAGTAGAGACGGCTGGGCACAGTTTTTGTTGGATTCGAGCAGGTGTTGTTTCGCGATAATTCGCTTGTTTGAAGCAATTCCACTCTAATTTTTGACATTCTCTGATATTTGTAACACTTGTCTCAAAGCGTCTCTGTGGCTTAGTAGAGACGGCTGGTTAGAGTTTTTGTTGGATTCGAGCAGGTGTTGTTTCGCGATAATTCGCTTGTTTGAATCAATTCCACTCTAATTTTTAACATTCTCTGAATTGTGTAACACTTGTCTCAAAGCGTCTCTGAGGCTTAGTAGAGACGGCTGGTTAGAGTTTTTGTTGGATTCGAGCAGGTGTTGTTTGGCGATAATTCGCTTGTTTGAAGCAATTCCACTCTAATTTTTAACATTCTCTGAATTGTGTAACAGTTGTCTCAAAGCGTCTCTGATGCTTAGTAGAGACGGCTGGTTAGAGTTTTTGTTGGATACGAGCAGGTGTTGTTTCGCGATAATTCGCTTGTTTGAAGCAATTCCACTCTAATTTTTCCCATTCTATGATATTTGTAAAATTGTCTCAAAGCGTCTCTGAGGCTAAGTAGAGACGGCTGGTTAGAGTTTTTGTTGGATTCGAGCAGGTGTTGTTTCGCGATAATTCGCTTGTTTAAAGCAACTTCACTCTAATTTTTATCATTCTCTGAATTGTGTAACACTTGTCTCAAAGCGTCTCTGAGGCTTAGTAGAGACGGCCGGGCACAGTTTTTGTTGGATTCGAGCAGGTGTTGTTTCGCGATAATTCGCTTGTTTGAAGCAATTCCACTCTAATTTTTGACATTCTCTGATATTTGTATCACTTGTCTGAAAGCGTCTCTGATGCTTAGTAGAGACGGCTGGTTAGAGTTTTTGTTGGATTCGAGCAGGTGTTGTTTCGCGATAATTCGCTTGTTTGAAGCAATTCCACTCTAATTTTTAACATTCTCTGAATTGTGTAACACTTGTCTCAAAGCGTCTCTGAGGCTTAGTAGAGACGGCTGGTTAGAGTTTTTGTTGGATTCGAGCAGGTGTTGTTTGGCGATAATTCGCTTGTTTGAAGCAATTTCACTCTAATTTTTAACATTCTCTGAATTGTGTAACACTTGTCTCAAAGCGTCTCTGAGCGTTAGTAGAGACGGCTGGGCACAGTTTTTGTTGGATCCGAGCAGATGTTGTTTCGCGATAATTCGCTTGTTTAAAGCAATTTCACTCTAATTTTTAACATTCTCTGAATTGTGTAACACTTGTCTCAAAGCGTCTCTGAGGCTTAGTAGAGACGGCTGTTTAGTTTTTGTTGGATTCGAGCAGGTGTTGTTTCGCGATAATTCGCTTGTTTGAAGCAATTCCACTCTAATTTTTAACATTCTCTGAATTGTGTAACACTTGTCTCAAAGCGTCTCTGAGGCTTAGTAGAGACGGCTGGTTAGAGTTTTTGTTGGATTCGAGCAGGTGTTGTTTCGAGATAATTCGCTTGTTTGAAGCAATTCCACTCTAATTTTTAACATTCTCTAAATTGTGTAACACTTGTCTCAAAGCGTCTCTGAGGCTTAGTAGAGACGGCTGGTTAGAGTTTTTGTTGGATTCGAGCAGGTGTTGTTTTGCGATAATTCGCTTGTTTGAAGCAATTCCACTCTAATTTTTAACATTCTCTGAATTGTGTAACACTTGTCTCAAAACGTCTCTGAGGCTTAGTAGAGACGGCTGGGCACAGTTTTTGTTGGATTCGAGCAGGTGTTGTTTCGCGATAATTCGCTTGTTTGAAGCAATTCCACTCTAATTTTTGACATTCTCTGATATTTGTAACACTTGTCTGAAAGCGTCTCTGATGCTTAGTAGAGACGGCTGGTTAGAGTTTTTGTTGGATACGAGCAGGGGTTGTTTCGCGATAATTCGCTTGTTTGAAGCAATTCCACTCTAATTTTGGACCATCTCTGATATTTGTAACACTGTTCTCAAAGCGTCTCTGAGGCTTGGTAGAGACGGCTGGGCTCAGTTTTTGTTGGATTCGAGTAGGTGTTGTTTCGCGATAATTCGCCTGTTTGAAGCAATTCCACTCTAATTTTTGACATTCCCTGATATTTGTAACACTTGTCTGAAAGCGTCTCTGATGCTTAGTATAGACGGCTGGTTAGAGTTTTTGTTGGATTTGAGCAGGTGTTGCTTCGCGATAATTCGCTTGTTTGAAGCAATTCCACTCTAATTTTTGACATTCTCTGATATTTGTAACACTTGTCTCAAAGCGTCTCTGAGGCTTAGTAGAGACGGCTGGGCTCAGTTTTTGTTGGATTCGAGCAGGTGTTGTTTCGCGATAATGCGCTTGTTTGAAGCAATTCCACTCTAATTTTTGACACTCTCTGATAATTGTAACACTTGTCTCAAAGCGTCCCTGATGCTTAGTAGAGACGGCTGGTTAGAGTTTTTGTTGGATTCGAGGAGGTGTTGTTTCGCGATAATTCGCTTATTTGAAGCAATTCCACTCTAAATTTTGACACTCTCTGATATTTGTAACACTTGTCTCAAAGCGTCTCTGATGCTTAGTAGAGACGGCTGGTTAGAGTTTTTGTTGGATTCGAGCAGGTGTTGTTTCGCGATAATTCGCTTGTTTGAAGCAATTCCACTCTAATTTTTGACATTCTCTGATATTTGTAACACTTGTCTCAAAGCAGGTCTGATGCTTAGTAGAGACGGCTGGTTAGAGTTTTTGTTGGATTCGAGCAGGTGTTGTTTCTCGATAATTCGCTTGTTTAAAGCAATTTCACTCTATTTTTTAACATTCTCTGAATTGTGTAACACTTGTCTCAAAGCGTCTCTGAGGCTTAGCAGAGACGGCTGGGCTCAGTTTTTGTTGGATTCGAGCAGGTGTTGTTTCGCGATAATTCGCTTGTTTGAAGCAATTCCACTCTAATTTTTGACAATTCTCTGATATTTATAACACTTGTCTCAAAGCGTCTCTGAGGCTTAGTAGAGACGGCTGGTTAGCGTTTTTGTTGGATTCGAGCAGGTGTTGTTTCGCGATAATTCGCTTGTTTGAAGCAATTCCACTCTAATTTTTGACACTCTCTGATATTTGTAACACTTGTCTCTAAGCGTCTCTGATGCTTAGTAGAGACGGCTGGTTAGAGTTTTTGTTGGATTCGAGCAGGTGTGGTTTCGCGATAATTCGCTTGTTTGAAGCAATTCCACTCTAATTTTTGACACTCTCTGATATTTGTAACACTTGTCTCAAAGCGTCTCTAAGGCTTAGTAGAGACGGCTGTTTAGAGTTTTTGTTGGATTCGAGCAGGTGTTGTTTCGCGATAATTCGCTTGTTTGAAGCAATTCCACTCTAATTTTTAACATTCTCTGAATTGTGTAACACTTGTCTCAGAGCGTCTCTGAGGCTTAGTAGAGACGGCTGGTTAAGGTTTTTGTTGGATTCGAGCAGGTGTTGTTTGGCGATAATTCGCTTGTTTGAAGCAATTCCACTCTAATTTGTAACATTCTCTGAATTGTGTAACACTTGTCTCAAAGCGTCTCTGAGGCTTAGTAGAGACGGCTGGGCACAGTTTTTGTTGGATTCGAGCAGGTGTTGTTTCGCGATAATTCGCTTGTTTGAAGCAATTCCACTCTAATTTTTGACCTTCTCTGATATTTGTAACACTTGTCTCAAAGCGTCTCTGAGGCTTAGTAGAGACGGCTGGTTAGAGTTTTTGTTGGATTCGAGCAGGTGTTGTTTCGCGATAATTCGCTTGTTTGAATCAATTCCACTCTAATTTTTAACATTCTCTGAATTGTGTAACACTTGTCTCAAAGCGTCTCTGAGCCTTAGTAGAGACGGCTGGTTAGAGTTTTTGTTGGATTCGAGCAGGTGTTGTTTGGCGATAGTTCGCTTGTTTGAAGCAATTCCACTCTAATTTTTAACATTCTCTGAATTGTGTAACAGTTGTCTCAAAGCGTCTCTGATGCTTAGTAGAGACGGCTGGTTAGAGTTTTTGTTGGATTCGAGCAGGTGTTGTTTCGCGATAATTCGCTTGTTTGAAGCAATTCCACTCTAATTTTTGACATTCTCTGATATTTGTAACACTTGTCTCAAAGCGTTTCTGAGGCTTAGTAGAGACGGCTGGTTAGAGCTTTTGTTCGATCCGAGCAGGTGTTGTTTCGCGATAATTCGCTTGTTTAAAGCAATTTCACCCTAATTTTTAACATTCTCTGATTTGTGTAACACTTGTCTCAAAGCGTCTCTGAGGCTTAGTAGAGACGGCTGGGCTCAGTCTTTGTTGGATTCGAGCAGGTGTTGTTTCGCGATAATTCGCTTGTTTGAAGCAATTCCACTCTAATTTTTGACATTCTCCGATATTTGTAACACTTGTCTCAAAGCGTCTCTAAGGCTTAGTAGAGACGGCTGGTTAGAGTTTTTGTTGGATTCGAGCAGGTGTTGTTTCGCGATAATTCGCTTGTTTGAAGCAATTCCACTCTAATTTTTAACATTCTCTGAATTGTGTAACACTTGTCTCAAAGCGTCTCTGAGGCTTAGTAGAGACGGCTGGTTAAGGTTTTTGTTGGATTCGAGCAGGTGTTGTTTGGCGATAATTCGCTTGTTTGAAGCAATTCCACTCTAATTTGTAACATTCTCTGAATTGTGTAACACTTGTCTCAAAGCGTCTCTGAGGCTTAGTAGAGACGGCTGGGCACAGTTTTTGTTGGATTCGAGCAGGTGTTGTTTCGCGATAATTCGCTTGTTTGAAGCAATTCCACTCTAATTTTTGACATTCTCTGATATTTGTAACACTTGTCTCAAAGCGTCTCTGTGGCTTAGTAGAGACGGCTGGTTAGAGTTTTTGTTGGATTCGAGCAGGTGTTGTTTCGCGATAATTCGCTTGTTTGAATCAATTCCACTCTAATTTTTAACATTCTCTGAATTGTGTAACACTTGTCTCAAAGCGTCTCTGAGGCTTAGTAGAGACGGCTGGTTAGAGTTTTTGTTGGATTCGAGCAGGTGTTGTTTGGCGATAATTCGCTTGTTTGAAGCAATTCCACTCTAATTTTTAACATTCTCTGAATTGTGTAACAGTTGTCTCAAAGCGTCTCTGATGCTTAGTAGAGACGGCTGGTTAGAGTTTTTGTTGGATACGAGCAGGTGTTGTTTCGCGATAATTCGCTTGTTTGAAGCAATTCCACTCTAATTTTTCCCATTCTATGATATTTGTAAAATTGTCTCAAAGCGTCTCTGAGGCTAAGTAGAGACGGCTGGTTAGAGTTTTTGTTGGATTCGAGCAGGTGTTGTTTCGCGATAATTCGCTTGTTTAAAGCAACTTCACTCTAATTTTTATCATTCTCTGAATTGTGTAACACTTGTCTCAAAGCGTCTCTGAGGCTTAGTAGAGACGGCTGGGCACAGTTTTTGTTGGATTCGAGCAGGTGTTGTTTCGCGATAATTCGCTTGTTTGAAGCAATTCCACTCTAATTTTTGACATTCTCTGATATTTGTATCACTTGTCTGAAAGCGTCTCTGATGCTTAGTAGAGACGGCTGGTTAGAGTTTTTGTTGGATTCGAGCAGGTGTTGTTTCGCGATAATTCGCTTGTTTGAAGCAATTCCACTCTAATTTTTAACATTCTCTGAATTGTGTAACACTTGTCTCAAAGCGTCTCTGAGCGTTAGTAGAGACGGCTGGGCACAGTTTTTGTTGGATCCGAGCAGATGTTGTTTCGCGATAATTCGCTTGTTTAAAGCAATTTCACTCTAATTTTTAACATTCTCTGAATTGTGTAACACTTTTCTCAAAGCATCTCTGAGGCTTAGTAGAGACGGCTGGGCACAGTTTTTGTTGGATTCGAGCAGGTGTTGTTTCGTGATAATTCGTTTGTTTGAAGCAATTCCACTCTAAGTTTTGACATTCTCTGATATTTGTAACACTTGTCTCAAAGCGTCTCTGAGGCTTAGTAGAGACGGCTGGTTAGTTTTTGTTAGATTCGAGCAGGTGTTGTTTCGCGATAATTCGCTTGTTTGAAGCAATTCCACTCTAATTTTTAACATTCTCTGAATTGTGTAACACTTGTCTCAAAGCGTCTCTGAGGCTTAGTAGAGACGGCTGGTTAGAGTTTTTGTTGGATTCGAGCAGGTGTTGTTTGGCGATAATTCGCTTGTTTGAAGCAATTCCACTCTAATTTTTAACATTCTCTGAATTGTGTAACACTTGTCTCAAAGCGTCTCTGAGCGTTAGTAGAGACGGCTGGGCACAGTTTTTGTTGGATCCGAGCAGATGTTGTTTCGCGATAATTCGCTTGTTTAAAGCAATTTCACTCTAATTTTTAATATTCTCTGATTTGTGTAACACTTGTCTCAAAGCGTCTCTGAGGCTTAGCAGAGACGGCTGGGCTCAGTTTTTGTTGGATTCGAGCAGGTGTTGTTTCGCGATAATTCGCTTGTTTGAAGCAATTCCACTCTAATTTTTGACAATTCTCTGATATTTATAACACTTGTCTCAAAGCGTCTCTGAGGCTTATTAGAGACGGCTGGTTAGAGTTTTTGTTGGATTCGAGCAGGTGTTGTTTCGAGATAATTCGCTTGTTTCAAGCAATTCCACTCTAATTTTTAACATTCTCTAAATTGTGTAACACTTGTCTCAAAGCGTCTCTGAGGCTTAGTAGAGACGGCTGGTTAGAGTTTTTGTTGGATTCGAGCAGGTGTTGTTTTGCGATAATTCGCTTGTTTGAAGCAATTCCACTCTAATTTTTAACATTCTCTGAATTGTGTAACACTTGTCTCAAAGCGTCTCTGAGGCTTAGTAGAGACGGCTGGGCACAGTTTTTGTTGGATTCGAGCAGGTGTTGTTTCGCGATAATTCGCTTGTTTGAAGCAATTCCACTCTAATTTTTGACATTCTCTGATATTTGTAACACTTGTCTGAAAGCGTCTCTGATGCTTAGTAGAGACGGCTGGTTAGAGTTTTTGTTGGATACGAGCAGGGGTTATTTCGCGATAATTCGCTTGTTTGAAGCAATTCCACTCTAATTTTTGACCATCTCTGATATTTGTAACACTGTTCTCAAAGCGTCTCTGAGGCTTGGTAGAGACGGCTGGGCTCAGTTTTTGTTGGATTCGAGTAGGTGTTGTTTCGCGATAATTCGCCTGTTTGAAGCAATTCCACTCTAATTTTTGACATTCTCTGATATTTGTAACACTTGTCTGAAAGCGTCTCTGATGCTTAGTAGAGACGGCTGGTTAGAGTTTTTGTTGGATTTGAGCAGGTGTTGCTTCGCGATAATTCGCTTGTTTGAAGCAATTCCACTCTAATTTTTGACATTCTCTGATATTTGTAACACTTGTCTCAAAGCGTCTCTGAGGCTTAGTAGAGACGGCTGGGCTCAGTTTTTGTTGGATTCGAGCAGGTGTTGTTTCGCGATAATGCGCTTGTTTGAAGCAATTCCACTCTAATTTTTGACACTCTCTGATAATTGTAACACTTGTCTCAAAGCGTCCCTGATGCTTAGTAGAGACGGCTGGTTAGAGTTTTTGTTGGATTCGAGGAGGTGTTGTTTCGCGATAATTCGCTTATTTGAAGCAATTCCACTCTAAATTTTGACACTCTCTGATATTTGTAACACTTGTCTCAAAGCGTCTCTGATGCTTAGTAGAGACGGCTGGTTAGAGTTTTTGTTGGATTCGAGCAGGTGTTGTTTCGCGATAATTCGCTTGTTTGAAGCAATTCCACTCTAATTTTTGACATTCTCTGATATTTGTAACACTTGTCTCAAAGCAGGTCTGATGCTTAGTAGAGACGGCTGGTTAGAGTTTTTGTTGGATTCGAGCAGGTGTTGTTTCTCGATAATTCGCTTGTTTAAAGCAATTTCACTCTATTTTTTAACATTCTCTGAATTGTGTAACACTTGTCTCAAAGCGTCTCTGAGGCTTAGCAGAGACGGCTGGGCTCAGTTTTTGTTGGATTCGAGCAGGTGTTGTTTCGCGATAATTCGCTTGTTTGAAGCAATTCCACTCTAATTTTTGACAATTCTCTGATATTTATAACACTTGTCTCAAAGCGTCTCTGAGGCTTAGTAGAGACGGCTGGTTAGCGTTTTTGTTGGATTCGAGCAGGTGTTGTTTCGCGATAATTCGCTTGTTTGAAGCAATTCCACTCTAATTTTTGACACTCTCTGATATTTGTAACACTTGTCTCTAAGCGTCTCTGATGCTTATAAGAGACGGCTGGTTAGAGTTTTTGTTGGATTCGAGCAGGTGTTGTTTCGCGATAATTCGCTTGTTTGAAGCAATTTCACTCTAATTTTTTACATTCTCTGATATTTGTAACACTTGTCTCAAAGCGTCTCTGAGGCTTAGTAGAGACGGCTGGTTAGAGCTTTTGTTGGATCCGAGCAGGTGTTGTTTCGCGATAATTCGCTTGTTTAAAGCAATTTCACTCTAATTTTTAACATTCTCTGATTTGTGTAACGCTTGTCTCAAAGCGTCTCTGAGGCTTAGTAGAGACGGCTGGTCTCAGTCTTTGTTGGATTCGAGCAGGTGTTGTTTCGCGATAATTCGCTTGTTTGAAGCAATTCCACTCTAATTTTTGA
This sequence comes from Tenodera sinensis, assembly GCA_030765045.1. Classification (NCBI taxonomy): domain Eukaryota; kingdom Metazoa; phylum Arthropoda; class Insecta; order Mantodea; family Mantidae; genus Tenodera; species Tenodera sinensis. Next base: position 213,098,679 of record CM060964.1, on the reverse strand, counting down.
CATTCTCTGATATTTGTAACACTTGTCTCAAAGCGTCTCTAAGGCTTAGTAGAGACGGCTGTTTAGAGTTTTTGTTGGATTCGAGCAGGTGTTGTTTCGCGATAATTCGCTTGTTTGAAGCAATTCCACTCTAATTTTTCACATTCTCTGAATTGTGTAACACTTGTCTCAGAGCGTCTCCGAGGCTTAGTAGAGACGGCTGGTTAAGATTTTGTTGGATTCGAGCAGGTGTTGTTTGGCGATAATTCGCTTGTTTAAGCAATTCCACTCTAATTTGTAACATTCTCTGAATTGTGTAACACTTGTCTCAAAGCGTCTCTGAGGCTTAGTAGAGACGGCTGGGCACAGTTTTTGTTGGATTCGAGCAGGTGTTGTTTCGCGATAATTCGCTTGTTTGAAGCAATTCCACTCTAATTTTTGACCTTCTCTGATATTTGTAACACTTGTCTCAAAGCGTCTCTGAGGCTTAGTAGAGACGGCTGGTTACAGTTTTTGTTGGATTCGAGCAGGTGTTGTTTCGCGATAATTCGCTTGTTTGAATCAATTCCACTCTAATTTTTAACGTTCTCTGAATTGTGTAACACTTGTCTCAAAGCGTCTCTGAGCCTTAGTAGAGACGGCTGGTTAGAGTTTTTGTTGGATTCGAGCAGGTGTTGTTTGGCGATAGTTCGCTTGTTTGAAGCAATTCCACTCTAATTTTTAACATTCTCTGAATTGTGTAACAGTTGTCTCAAAGCGTCTCTGATGCTTAGTAGAGACGGCTGGTTAGAGTTTTTGTTGGATTCGAGCAGGTGTTGTTTCGCGATAATTCGCTTGTTTGAAGCAATTCCACTCTAATTTTTCCCATTCTATGATATTTGTAAAATTGTCTCAAAGCGTCTCTGAGGCTAAGTAGAGACGGCTGGTTAGAGTTTTTGTTGGATTCGAGCAGGTGTTGTTTCGCGATAATTCGCTTGTTTGAAGCAATTTCACTCTAATTTTTAACATTCTCTGAATTGTGTAACACTTGTCTCAAAGCGTCTCTGAGGCTTAGTAGAGACGGCTGGGCACAGTTTTTGTTGGATTCGAGCAGGTGTTGTTTCGCCATAATTCGCTTGTTTGAAGCAATGCCACTCTAATTTTTGACATTCTCTGATATTTGTAACACTTGTCTCAAAGCGTCTCTGAGGCTAAGTAGAGACGGCTGGTTAGTTTTTGTTGGATTCGAGCAGGTGTTGTTTCGCGATAATTCGCTTGTTTGAAGCAATTCCACTCTAATTTTTAACATTCTCTGAATTGCGTAACACTTGTCTCAAAGCGTCTCTGAGCGTTAGTAGAGACGGCTGGGCACAGTTTTTGTTGGATCCGAGCAGATGTTGTTTCGCGATAATTCGCTTGTTTAAAGCAATTTCACTCTAATTTTTAACATTCTCTGATTTGTGTAACACTTGTCTCAAAGCGTCTCTGAGGCTTAGCAGAGACGGCTGGGCTCAGTTTTTGTTGGATTCGAGCAGGTGTTGTTTCGCGATAATTCGCTTGTTTGAAGCAGTTCCACTCTAATTTTTGACAATTCTCTGATATTTATAACACTTGTCTAAAAGGGTCTCTGATGCTTAGTAGAGACGGCTGGTTAGAGTTTTTGTTGGATACGAGCAGGTGTTGTTTCGCGATAATTCGCTTGTTTGAAGCAATGCCACTCTAATTCTTGACATTCTCTGATATTTGTAACACTTGTCTCAAAGCGTCTCTGATGCTTAGTAGAGACGGCTGGTTAGAGTTTTTGTTGGATTCGAGCAGGTGTTGTTTCGCGATAATTCGCTTGTTTGAAGCAATTCCACTCTAATTTTTGACATTCTCTGATATTTGTAACACTTGTCTCAAAGCATCTCTGAGGCTTAGTAGAGACGGCTGGGGTCAGTTTTTGTTGGATTCTAGCAGGTGTTGTTTCGCGATAATTCGCTTGTTTGAAGCAATTCCACTCTAATTTTTAACATTCTCTGAATTGTGTAACGCTTGTCTCAAAGCGTCTCTGAGGCTTAGTAGAGACGGCTGGTTAGAGCTTTTGTTGGTATCGAGCAGGTGTTGTTTGGCGATAATTCGCTTGTTTGAAGCAATTCCACTCTAATTTGTAACATTCTCTGAATTGTGTCACACTTGTCTCAAAGCGTCTCTGAGGCTTAGTAGAGACGGCTGGGCACAGTTTTTGTTGGATTCGAGCAGGTGTTGTTTCGCGATAATTCGCTTGTTTAAAGCAATTTCACTCTAATTTTTAACATTCTCTGATTTGTGTAACACTTGTCTCAAAGCGTCTCTGAGGCTTAGTAGAGACGGCAGGGCACAGTTTTTGTTGGATTCGAGCAGGTGTTGTTTCGCGATAATTCGCTTGTTTGAAGCAATTCCACTTTTTGACATTCTCTGATATTTGTAACACTTGTCTCAAAGCGTCTCTGAGGCTTAGTAGAGACGGCTGGGCTCAGTCTTTGTTGGATTCGAGCAGGTGTTGTTTCGCGATAATTCGCTTGTTTGAAGCAATTCCACTCTAATTTTTGACACTCTGATAATTGTAACACTTGTCTCAAAGCGTCTCTGATGCTTAGTAGAGACGGCTGGTTAGAGTTTTTTTTGGATTCGAGCAGGTGTTGTTTCGCGATAATTCGCTTGTTTGAAGCAATTCCACTCTAATTTTTGACACTCTCTGATATTTGTAACACTTGTCTCAAAGCGTCTCTGATGCTTAGTATATACGGCTGGTTAGAGTTTTTGTTGGGTACGAGCAGGTGTTGTTTCGCGATAATTCGCTTGTTTGAAGCAATTCCACTCTAATTTTTGACATTCTCTGATATTTGTAACACTTGTCTCAAAGCGTCTCTGATGCTTAGTAGAGACGGCTGGTTAGAGTTTTTGTTGGATTCGAGCAGGTGTTGTTTCGCGATAATTCGCTTGTTTAAAGCAATTTCACTCTAATTTTTAACATTCTGTGATTTGTGTAACACTTGTCTCAAAGCGTCTCTGAGGCTTAGTAGAGACAGCTGGGCTCAGTTTTTGTTGGATTCGAGCAGGTGTTGTTTCGCGATAATTCGCTTGTTTGAAGCAATTCCACTCTAATTTTTGACATTCTCTGATATTTGTAACACCTGTCTCAAAGCGTCTCTAAGGCTTAGTAGAGACGGCTGGTTAGAGTTTTTGTTGGATTCGAGCAGGTGTTGTTTCGCGATAATTCGCTTGTTTGAAGCAATTCCACTCTAATTTTTAACATTCTCTGAATTGTGTAACACTTGTCTCAAAGCGTCTCTGAGGCTTAGTAGAGACGGCTGGTTACAGTTTTTGTTGGATTCGAGCAGGTGTTGTTTGGCGATAATTCGCTTGTTTGAAGCAATTCCACTCTTATTTGTAACATTCTCTGAATTGTGTAACACTTGTCTCAAAGCGTCTCTGAGGCACAGACGGTTGGGCACAGTTTTTGTTGGATTCGAGCAGGTGTTGTTTCGCGATAATTCGCTTGTTTAAAGCAATTTCACTCTAATTTTTAACATTCTCTGATTTGTGTAACACTTGTCTCAAAGCGTCTCTGAGGCTTAGCAGAGACGGCTGGGCTCAGTTTTTGTTGGATTCGAGCAGGTGTTGTTTCGCGATAATTCGCTTGTTTGAAGCAGTTCCACTCTAATTTTTGACAATTCTCTGATATTTATAACACTTGTCTAAAAGGGTCTCTGAGGCTTAGTAGAGACGGCTGGTTAGAGTTTTTGTTGGATTCGAGCAGGTGTTGTTCCGCGATAATTCGCTTGTTTGAAGCAATTCCACTCTAATTTTTAACATTCTCTGAATTGTGTAACACTTGTCTCAAAGCGTCTCTGAGGCTTAGTAGAGACGGCTGGTTAGAGTTTTTGTTGGATTCGAGCAGGTGTTGTTTGGCGATAATTCGCTTGTTTGAAGCAATTCCACTCTAATTTTTAACATTGTCTGAATTGTGTAACACTTGTCTCAAAGCGTCTCTGAGGCTTAGTAGAGACGGCTGGGCACAGTTTTTGTTGGATTCGAGCAGGTGTTGTTTCGCGATAATTGGCTTGTTTGAAGCAATTCCACTCTAATTTTTGACATTCTCTGATATTTGTAACACTTGTCTGAAAGCGTCTCTGATGCTTAGTAGAGACGGCTGGTTAGAGTTTTTGTTGGATACGAGCAGGTGTTGTTTCGCGATAATTCGCTTGTTTGAAGCAATGCCACTCTAATTCTTGACATTCTCTGATATTTGTAACACTTGTCTCAAAGCGTCTCTGATGCTTAGTAGAGACGGCTGGTTAGAGTTTTTGTTGGATTCGAGCAGGTGTTGTTTCGCGATAATTCGCTTGTTTGAAGCAATTCCACTCTAATTTTTGACATTCTCTGATATTTGTAACACTTGTCTCAAAGCATCTCTGAGGCTTAGTAGAGACGGCTGGGGTCAGTTTTTGTTGGATTCTAGCAGGTGTTGTTTCGCGATAATTCGCTTGTTTGAAGCAATTCCACTCTAATTTTTAACATTCTCTGAATTGTGTAACGCTTGTCTCAAAGCGTCTCTGAGGCTTAGTAGAGACGGCTGGTTAGAGCTTTTGTTGGTATCGAGCAGGTGTTGTTTGGCGATAATTCGCTTGTTTGAAGCAATTCCACTCTAATTTGTAACATTCTCTGAATTGTGTCACACTTGTCTCAAAGCGTCTCTGAGGCTTAGTAGAGACTGCTGGGCACAGTTTTTGTTGGATTCGAGCAGGTGTTGTTTCGCGATAATTCGCTTGTTTAAAGCAATTTCACTCTAATTTTTAACATTCTCTGATTTGTGTAACACTTGTCTCAAAGCGTCTCTGAGGCTTAGTAGAGACGGCAGGGCACAGGTTTTGTTGGATTCGAGCAGGTGTTGTTTCGCGATAATTCGCTTGTTTGAAGCAATTCCACTTTTTGACATTCTCTGATATTTGTAACACTTGTCTCAAAGCGTCTCTGAGGCTTAGTAGAGACGGCTGGGCTCAGTCTTTGTTGGATTCGAGCAGGTGTTGTTTCGCGATAATTCGCTTGTTTGAAGCAATTCCACTCTAATTTTTGACACTCTGATAATTGTAACACTTGTCTCAAAGCGTCTCTGATGCTTAGTAGAGACGGCTGGTTAGAGTTTTTTTTGGATTCGAGCAGGTGTTGTTTCGCGATAATTCGCTTGTTTGAAGCAATTCCACTCTAATTTTTGACACTCTCTGATATTTGTAACACTTGTCTCAAAGCGTCTCTGATGCTTAGTATATACGGCTGGTTAGAGTTTTTGTTGGATACGAGCAGGTGTTGTTTCGCGATAATTCGCTTGTTTGAAGCAATTCCACTCTAATTTTTGACATTCTCTGATATTTGTAACACTTGTCTCAAAGCGTCTCTGATGCTTAGTAGAGACGGCTGGTTAGAGTTTTTGTTGGATTCGAGCAGGTGTTGTTTCGCGATAATTCGCTTGTTTAAAGCAATTTCACTCTAATTTTTAACATTCTGTGATTTGTGTAACACTTGTCTCAAAGCGGCTCTGCGGCTTAGTACAGACAGTTGGGCTCAGTTTTTGTTGGATTCGAGCAGGTGTTGTTTCGCGATAATTCGCTTGTTTGAAGCAATTTCACTCTAATTTTTGACATTCTCTGATATTTGTAACACCTGTCTCAAAGCGTCTCTAAGGCTTAGTAGAGACGGCTGGTTAGAGTTTTTGTTGGATTCGAGCAGGTGTTGTTTCGCGATAATTCGCTTGTTTGAAGCAATTCCACTCTAATTTTTAACATTCTCTGAATTGTGTAACACTTGTCTCAAAGCGTCTCTGAGGCTTAGTAGAGACGGCTGGTTACAGTTTTTGTTGGATTCGAGCAGGTGTTGTTTGGCGATAATTCGCTTGTTTGAAGCAATTCCACTCTTATTTGTAACATTCTCTGAATTGTTTAACACTTGTCTCAAAGCGCCTCTGAGGCACAGACGGTTGGGCACAGTTTTTGTTGGATTCGAGCAGGTGTTGTTTCGCGATAATTCGCTTGTTTAAAGCAATTTCACTCTAATTTTTAACATTCTCTGATTTGTGTAACACTTGTTTCAAAGCGTCTCTGAGGCTTAGTAGAGACGGCTGGGCACAGTTTTTGTTGGATTCGAGCAGGTGTTGTTTCGCGATAATTCGCTTGTTTGAAGCAATTCCACTCTAATTTTTGACATTCTCTGATATTTGTAACACTTGTCTCAAAGCGTCTCTGATGCTTAGTAGAGACGGCTAATAGAGTTTTTGTTGCATTCGAGCAGGTGTTGTTTCGCGATTATTCGCTTGTTTGAAGCAATTCCACTCTAATTTTTGACACTCTCTGATAATTGTAACACTTGTCTCAAAGCGTCTCTGATGCTTAGTAGAGACGGCTGGTTATAGTTTTTGTTGGATTCGAGCAGGTGTTGTTTCGCGATAATTCGCTTGTTTGAAGCAATTCCACTCTAATTTTTGACACTCTCTGATATTTGTAACACTTGTCTCAAAGCGTCTCTGATGCTTAGTAGAGACGGCGGGTTAGAGCTTTTGTTGGATTCGAGCAGGTGTTGTTTCGCGATAATTCGCTTGTTTGAAGCAATTCCACTCTAATTTTTGACATTCTCTGATATTTGTAACACTTGTCTCAAAGCGTCTCTGATGCTTAGTAGAGACGGCTGGTTACAGTTTTTGTTGGATTCGAGCAGGTGTTGTTTCGCGATAATTCGCTTGTTTGATGCAATTCCACTCTAATTTTTAACATTCTCTGAATTGTGTAACACTTGTCTCAAAGCGTCTCTGAGGCTTAGTAGAGACGGCTGGGTACAGTTTTTGTTCGATCCGAGCAGGTGTTGTTTCGCGATAATTCGCTTGTTTAAAGCAATTTCACTCTAATTTTTAACATTCTCTGCTTTGTGTAACACTTGTCTCAAAGCGTCCCTGAGGCTTAGTAGAGACGGCTGAGCTCAGTTTTTGTTGGATTCGAGCAGGTGTGGTTTCGCGATAATTCGCTTGTTTGAAGCAATTCCACTCTAATTTTTGACATTCTCTGATATTTGTAACACTTGTCTCAAAGCGTGTCTAAGGCTTAGTAGAGACGGCTGGGCTCAGTTTTTGTTGGATTCGAGCAGGTGTTGTTTCGCGATAATTCGCTTGTTTGAAGCAATTCCACTCAAATTTTTGACATTCTCTGATATTTGTAACACTTGTCTCAAAGCGTGTCTAATGCTTAGTAGAGATTGCTGGTTAGAGTTTTTGTTGGATTCGAGCAGGTGTTGTTTCGCGATAATTCGCTTGTTTGAAGCAATTCCACTCTAATTTTTAACATTCTCTGAATTGTGTAACACTTGTCTCAAAGCGTCTCTGAGGCTTAGTAGAGACGGCTGGTTAGAGTTTTTGTTGGATTCGAGCAGGTGTTGTTTGGCGATAATTCGCTTGTTTGAAGCAATTCCACTCTAATTTTTGACATTCTCTGATATTTGTAACCCTTGCCTCAAAGCGTCTCTGAGGCTTAGTAGAGACGGCTGGTTAGAGTTTTTGTTGGATACGAGCAGGTGTTGTTTCGCGATAATTCGCTTGTTTGAAGCAATTCCACTCTAATTTTTCACATTCTATGATATTTGTAAAATTGTCTAAAAGCGTCTCTGAGGCTAAGTAGAGACGGCTGGTTAGAGTTTTTGTTGGATTCGAGCAGGTGTTGTTTCGCGATAATTCGCTTGTTTGAAGCAATTCCACTCTAATTTTTGACATTCTCTGATATTTGTAACCCTTGTCTCAAAGCGTCTCTGAGGCTTAGTAGAGACGGCTGGGCTCAGTTTTTGTTGGATTCGAGCAGGTGTTGTTTCGCGATAATTCGCTTGTTTGAAGCAATTCCACTCTAATTTTTAACATTCTCTGAATTGTGTAACACTTGTCTCAAAGCGTCTCTGAGGCTTAGTAGAGACGGCTGTTAGAGTTTTTGTTGGATTCGAGCAGGTGTTGTTTCGCGATAATTCGCTTGTTTGAAGCAATTCCACTCTAATTTTTGACATTCTCTGATATTTGTAACACTTGTCTCAAAGCGTCTCTGATGCTTAGTAGAGGCGGCTGGTTAGAGTTTTTGTTGGATTCGAGCAGGTGTTGTTTCTCGATAATTCGCTTGTTTAAAGCAATTTCACTCTATTTTTAACATTCTCTGATTTGTGTAACACCTGTCTCAAACCGTCTCTGAGGCTTAGTAGAGACGGCTGGTTAGAGCTTTTGTTGGATTCGAGCAGGTGTTGTTTCGCGATAATTCGCTTGTTTGATGCAATTCCACTCTAATTTTTAACATTCTCTGAATTGTGTAACACTTGTCTCAAAGCGTCTCTGAGGCTTAGTAGAGACGGCTGGGTACAGTTTTTGTTGGATCCGAGCAGGTGTTGTTTCGCGATAATTCGCTTGTTTAAAGCAATTTCACTCTAATTTTTAACATTCTCTGAATTGTGTAACACTTGTCTCAAAGCGTCTCTGAGGCTTAGTAGAGACGGCTGGTTAGAGTTTTTGTTGGTATCGAGCAGGTGTTGTTTGGCGATAATTCGCTTGTTTGAAGCAACTCCACTCTAATTTGTAACATTCTCTGAATTGTGTAACACTTGTGTCAAAGCGTCTCTGAGGCACAGACGGTTGGGCACAGTTTTTGTTGGATTCGAGCAGGTGTTGTTTCGCGATAATTCGCTTGTTTAAAGCAATTTCACTCTAATTTTTAACATTCTCTGATTTGTGTAACACTTGTCTCAAAGCGTCTCTGAGGCTTAGTAGAGACGGCTGGGCACAGTTTTTGTTGGATTCGAGCAGGTGTTGTTTCGCGATAATTCGCTTGTTTGAAGCAATTCCACTCTAATTTTTCACATTCTATGATATTTGTAAAATTGTCTAAAAGCGTCTCTGAGGCTAAGTAGAGACGGCTGGTTAGAGTTTTTGTTGGATTCGAGCAGGTGTTGTTTCGCGATAATTCGCTTGTTTGAAGCAATTCCACTCTAATTTTTGACATTCTCTGATATTTGTAACCCTTGTCTCAAAGCGTCTCTGAGGCTTAGTAGAGACGGCTGGGCTCAGTTTTTGTTGGATTCGAGCAGGTGTTGTTTCGCGATAATTCGCTTGTTTGAAGCAATTCCACTCTAATTTTTAACATTCTCTGAATTGTGTAACACTTGTCTCAAAGCGTCTCTGAGGCTTAGTAGAGACGGCTGTTAGAGTTTTTGTTGGATTCGAGCAGGTGTTGTTTCGCGATAATTCGCTTGTTTGAAGCAATTCCACTCTAATTTTTGACATTCTCTGATATTTGTAACACTTGTCTCAAAGCGTCTCTGATGCTTAGTAGAGACGGCTGGTTAGAGTTTTTGTTGGATTCGAGCAGGTGTTGTTTCTCGATAATTCGCTTGTTTAAAGCAATTTCACTCTATTTTTTAACATTCTCTGAATTGTGTAACACTTGTCTCAAAGCGTCTCTGAGGCTTAGTAGAGACGGCTGGTTAAAGTTTTTGTTGGTATCGAGCAGGTGTTGTTTGGCGATAATTCGCTTGTTTGAAGCAACTCCACTCTAATTTGTAACATTCTCTGAATTGTGTAACACTTGTCTCAAAGCGTCTGTGAGGCACAGACGGTTGGGCACAGTTTTTGTTGGATTCGAGCAGGTGTTGTTTCGCGATAATTCGCTTGTTTAAAGCAATTTCACTCTAATTTTTAACATTCTCTGATTTGTGTAACAGTTGTCTCAAAGCGTCTCTGATGCTTAGTAGAGACGGCTGGTTAGAGTTTTTGTTGGATACGAGCAGGTGTTGTTTCGCGATAATTCGCTTGTTTGAAGCAATTCCACTCTAATTTTTGACATTCTCTGATATTTGTAACCCTTGTCTCAAAGCGTCTCTGAGGCTTAGTAGAGACGGCTGGGCTCAGTTTTTGTTGGATTCGAGCAGGTGTTGTTTCGCGATAATTCGCTTGTTTGAAGCAATTCCACTCTAATTTTTAACATTCTCTGAATTGTGTAACACTTGTCTCAAAGCGTCTCTGAGGCTTAGTAGAGACGGCTGTTAGAGTTTTTGTTGGATTCGAGCAGGTGTTGTTTCGCGATAATTCGCTTGTTTGAAGCAATTCCACTCTAATTTTTGACATTCTCTGATATTTGTAACACTTGTCTCAAAGCGTCTCTGATGCTTAGTAGAGACGGCTGGTTAGAGTTTTTGTTGGATTCGAGCAGGTGTTGTTTCTCGATAATTCGCTTGTTTAAAGCAATTTCACTCTATTTTTTAACATTCTCTGATTTGTGTAACACCTGTCTCAAACCGTCTCTGAGGCTTAGTAGAGACGGCTGGTTAGAGCTTTTGTTGGATTCGAGCAGGTGTTGTTTGGCGATAATTCGCTTGTTTGAAGCAACTCCACTCTAATTTGTAACATTCTCTGAATTGTGTAACACTTGTCTCAAAGCGTCTCTGAGGCACAGACGGTTGGGCACAGTTTTTGTTGGATTCGAGCAGGTGTTGTTTCGCGATAATTCGCTTGTTTAAAGCAATTTCACTCTAATTTTTAACATTCTCTGATTTGTGTAACACTTGTCTCAAAGCGTCTCTGAGGCTTAGTAGAGACGGCTGGGCACAGTTTTTGTTGGATTCGAGCAGGTGTTGTTTCGCGATAATTCGCTTGTTTGAAGCAATTCCACTCTAATTTTTGACATTCTCTGATATTTGTAACACTTGTCTCAAAGCGTCTCTGATGCTTAGTAGAGACGGCTGTTAGAGTTTTTGTTGCATTCGAGCAGGTGTTGTTTCGCGATTATTCGCTTGTTTGAAGCAATTCCACTCTAATTTTTGACACTCTCTGATAATTGTAACACTTGTCTCAAAGCGTCTCTGATGCTTAGTAGAGACGACTGGTTATAGTTTTTGTTGGATTCGAGCAGGTGTTGTTTCGCGATAATTCGCTTGTTTGAAGCAATTCCACTCTAATTTTTGACACTCTCTGATATTTGTAACACTTGTCTCAAAGCGTCTCTGATGCTTAGTAGAGACGGCTGGTTAGAGCTTTTGTTGGATTCGAGCAGGTGTTGTTTCGCGATAATTCGCTTGTTTGAAGCAATTCCACTCTAATTTTTGACATTCTCTGATATTTGTAACACTTGTCTCAAAGCGTCTCTGATGCTTAGTAGAGACGGCTGGTTAGAGTTTTTGTTGGATTCGAGCAGGTGTTGTTTCGCGATAATTCGCTTGTTTGATGCAATTCCACTCTAATTTTTAACATTCTCTGAATTGTGTAACACTTGTCTCAAAGCGTCTCTGAGGCTTAGTAGAGACGGCTGGGTACAGTTTTTTTTCGATCCGAGCAGGTGTTGTTTCGCGATAATTCGCTTGTTTAAAGCAATTTCACTCTAATTTTTAACATTCTCTGCTTTGTGTAACACTTGTCTCAAAGCGTCCCTGAGGCTTAGTAGAGACGGCTGGGCTCAGTTTTTGTTGGATTCGAGCAGGTGTTGTTTCGCGATAATTCGCTTGTTTGAAGCAATTCCACTCTAATTTTTGACATTCTCTGATATTTGTAACACTTGTCTCAAAGCGTGTCTGAGGCTTAGTAGAGACGGCTGGGCTCCATTTTTGTTGGATTCGAGCAGGTGTTGTTTCGCGATAATTCGCTTGTTTGAAGCAATTCCACTCTAATTTTTGACATTCTCTGATATTTGTAACACTTGTCTCAAAGCGTGTCTAAGGCTTAGTAGAGATTGCTGGTTAGAGTTTTTGTTGGATTCGAGCAGGTGTTGTTTCGCGATAATTCGCTTGTTTGAAGCAATTCCACTCTAATTTTTAACATTCTCTGAATTGTGTAACACTTGTCTCAAAGCGTCTCTGAGGCTTAGTAGAGACGGCTGGGTACAGTTTTTGTTGGATTCGAGCAGGTGTTGTTTGGCGATAATTCGCTTGTTTGAAGCAATTCCACTCTAATTTTTAACATTCTCTGAATTGTGTAACAGTTGTCTCAAAGCGTCTCTGATGCTTAGTAGAGACGGCTGGTTAGAGTTTTTGTTGGATACGAGCAGGTGTTGTTTCGCGATAATTCGCTTGTTTGAAGCAATTCCACTCTAATTTTTCACATTCTATGATATTTGTAAAATTGTCTAAAAGCGTCTCTGAGGCTAAGTAGAGACGGCTGGTTAGAGTTTTTGTTGGATTCGAGCAGGTGTTGTTTCGCGATAATTCGCTTGTTTGAAGCAATTCCACTCTAATTTTTGACATTCTCTGATATTTGTAACACTTGTCTCAAAGCGTCTCTGAGGCTTAGTAGAGACGGCTGTTAGAGTTTTTGTTGGATTCGAGCAGGTGTTGTTTCGCGATAATTCGCTTGTTTGAAGCAATTCCACTCTAATTTTTGACATTCTCTGATATTTGTAACACTTGTCTCAAAGCGTCTCTGAGGCTTAGTAGAGACGGCTGGTTAGAGTTTTTGTTGGATTCGAGCAGGTGTTGTTTCTCGATAATTCGCTTGTTTAAAGCAATTTCACTCTATTTCTTAACATTCTCTGATTTGTGTAACACCTGACTCAAACCGTCTCTGAGGCTTAGTAGAGACGGCTGGTTAGAGCTTTTGTTGGATTCGAGCAGGTGTTGTTTCGCGATAATTCGCTTGTTTAATGCAATTCCACTCTAATTTTTAACATTCTCTGAATTGTGTAACACTTGTCTCAAAGCGTCTCTGAGGCTTAGTAGAGACGGCTGGGTACAGTTTTTGTTGGATCCGAGCAGGTGTTGTTTCGCGATAATTCGCTTGTTTAAAGCAATTTCACTCTATTTTTTAACATTCTCTGATTTGTGTAACACCTGTCTCAAACCGTCTCTGAGGCTTAGTAGAGACGGCTGGTTAGAGCTTTTGTTGGATTCGAGCAGGTGTTGTTTCGCGATAATTCGCTTGTTTGATGCAATTCCACTCTAATTTTTAACATTCTCTGAATTGTGTAACACTTGTCTCAAAGCGTCTCTGAGACTTAGTAGAGACGGCTGGGAACAGTTTTTGTTGGATCCGAGCAGGTGTTGTTTCGCGATAATTCGCTTGTTTAAAGCAATTTCACTCTAATTTTTAACATTCTCTGAATTGTGTAACACTTGTCTCAAAGCGTCTCTGAGGCTTAGTAGAGACGGCTGGTTAGAGTTTTTGTTGGTATCGAGCAGGTGTTGTTTGGCGATAATTCGCTTGTTTGAAGCAATTCCACTCTAATTTTTAACATTCTCTGATTTGTGTAACACCTGTCTCAAAGCGTCTCTGAGGCTTAGTAGAGACGGCTGGGCACAGTTTTTGTTGGATTCGAGCAGGTGTTGTTTCGCGATAATTCGCTTGTTTGAAGCAATTCCACTTTTTGACATTCTCTGATATTTGTAACACTTGTCTCAAAGCGTCTCTGAGGCTTAGTAGAGACGGCTGGGCTCAGTTTTTGTTGGATTCGAGCAGGTGTTGTTTCGCGATAATTCGCTTGTTTGAAGCAATTCCACTCTAATTTTTGACACTCTCTGATATTTGTAACACTTGTCTCAAAGCGTCTCTGATGCTTAGTATATACGGCTGGTTAGAGTTTTTGTTGGATACGAGCAGGTGTTGTTTCGCGATAATTCGCTTGTTTGAAGCAATTCCACTCTAATTTTTGACATTCTCTGATATTTGTAACACTTGTCTCAAAGCGTCTCTGATGCTTAGTAGAGACGGCTCTTTAGAGTTTTTGTTGGATTCGAGCAGGTGTTGTTTCGCGATAATTCGCTTGTTTAAAGCAATTTCACTCTAATTTTTAACATTCTGTGATTTGTGTAACACTTGTCTCAAAGCGTCTCTGAGGCTTAGTAGAGACAGCTGGGCTCAGTTTTTGTTGGATTCGAGCAGGTGTTGTTTCGCGATAATTCGCTTGTTTGAAGCAATTCCACTCTAATTTTTGACATTCTCTGATATTTGTAACACCTGTCTCAAAGCGTCTCTAAGGCTTAGTAGAGACGGCTGGTTAGAGTTTTTGTTGGATTCGAGCAGGTGTTGTTTCGCGATAATTCGCTTGTTTGAAGCAATTCCACTCTAATTTTTAACATTCTCTGAAATGTGTAACACTTGTCTCAAAGCGTCTCTGAGGCTTAGTAGAGACGGCTGGTTACAGTTTTTGTTGGATTCGAGCAGGTGTTGTTTGGCGATAATTCGCTTGTTTGAAGCAATTCCACTCTTATTTGTAACATTCCCTGAATTGTGTAACACTTGTCTCAAAGCGTCTCTGAGGCACAGACGGTTGGGCACAGTTTTTGTTGGATTCGAGCAGGTGTTGTTTCGCGATAATTCGCTTGTTTAAAGCAATTTCACTCTAATTTTTAACATTCTCTGATTTGTGTAACACTTGTTTCAAAGCGTCTCTGAGGCTTAGTAGAGACGGCTGGGCACAGTTTTTGTTGGATTCGAGCAGGTGTTGTTTCGCGATAATTCGCTTGTTTGAAGCAATTCCACTCTAATTTTTGACATTCTCTGATATTTGTAACACTTGTCTCAAAGCGTCTCTGATGCTTAGTAGAGACGGCTGTTAGAGTTTTTGTTGGATTCGAGCAGGTGTTGTTTCGCGATTATTCGCTTGTTTGAAGCAATTCCACTCTAATTTTTGACACTCTCTGATAATTGTAACACTTGTCTCAAAGCGTCTCTGATGCTTAGTAGAGACGGCTGGTTATAGTTTTTGTTGGATTCGAGCAGGTGTTGTTTCGCGATAATTCGCTTGTTTGAAGCAATTCCACTCTAATTTTTGACACTCTCTGATATTTGTAACACTTGTCTCAAAGCGTCTCTGATGCTTAGTAGAGACGGCTGGTTAGAGCTTTTGTTGGATTCGAGCAGGTGTTGTTTCGCGATAATTCGCTTGTTTGAAGCAATTCCACTCTAATTTTTAACATTCTCTGAATTGTGTAACACTTGTCTCAAAGCGTCTCTGAGGCTTAGTAGAGACGGCTGTTAGAGTTTTTGTTGGATTCGAGCAGGTGTTGTTTCGCGATAATTCGCTTGTTTGAAGCAATTCCACTCTAATTTTTGACATTCTCTGATATTTGTAACACTTGTCTCAAAGCGTCTCTGATGCTTAGTAGAGACGGCTGGTTAGAGTTTTTGTTGGATTCGAACAGGTGTTGTTTCTCGATAATTCGCTTGTTTAAAGCAATTTCACTCTATTTTTTAACATTCTCTGATTTGTGTAACACCTGTCTCAAACCGTCTCTGAGGCTTAGTAGAGACGGCTGGTTAGAGCTTTTGTTGGATTGGAGCAGGTGTTGTTTGGCGATAATTCGCTTGTTTGAAGCAACTCCACTCTAATTTGTAACATTCTCTGAATTGTGTAACACTTGTCTCAAAGCGTCTCTGAGGCACAGACGGTTGGGTACAGTTTTTGTTGGATTCGAGCAGGTGTTGTTTCGCGATAATTCGCTTGTTTAAAGCAATTTCACTCTAATTTTTAACATTCTCTGATTTGTGTAACACTTGTCTCAAAGCGTCTCTGAGGCACAGACGGTTGGGCACAGTTTTTGTTGGATTCGAGCAGGTGTTGTTTCGCGATAATTCGCTTGTTTAAAGCAATTTCACTCTAATTTTTAACATTCTCTGATTTGTGTAACACTTGTCTCAAAGCGTCTCTGAGGCTTAGTAGAGACGGCTGGGCACAGTTTTTGTTGGATTCGAGCAGGTGTTGTTTCGCGATAATTCGCTTGTTTGAAGCAATTCCACTCTAATTTTTGACATTCTCTGATATTTGTAACACTTGTCTCAAAGCGTCTCTGATGCTTAGTAGAGGCGGCTGGTTAGAGTTTTTGTTGGATTCGAGCAGGTGTTGTTTCTCGATAATTCGCTTGTTTAAAGCAATTTCACTCTATTTTTTAACATTCTCTGATTTGTGTAACACCTGTCTCAAACCGTCTCTGAGGCTTAGTAGAGACGGCTGGTTAGAGCTTTTGTTGGATTCGAGCAGGTGTTGTTTCGCGATAATTCGCTTGTTTGATGCAATTCCACTCTAATTTTTAACATTCTCTGAATTGTGTAACACTTGTCTCAAAGCGTCTCTGAGGCTTAGTAGAGACGGCTGGGTACAGTTTTTGTTGGATCCGAGCAGGTGTTGTTTCGCGATAATTCGCTTGTTTAAAGCAATTTCACTCTAATTTTTAACATTCTCTGAATTGTGTAACACTTGTCTCAAAGCGTCTCTGAGGCTTAGTAGAGACGGCTGGTTAGAGTTTTTGTTGGTATCGAGCAGGTGTTGTTTGGCGATAATTCGCTTGTTTGAAGCAATTCCACTCTAATTTTTAACATTCTCTGATTTGTGTAACACCTGTCTCAAAGCGTCTCTGAGGCTTAGTAGAGACGGCTGGGCACAGTTTTTGTTGGATTCGAGCAGGTGTTGTTTCGCGATAATTCGCTTGTTTGAAGCAATTCCACTTTTTGACATTCTCTGATATTTGTAACACTTGTCTCAAAGCGTCTCTGAGGCTTAGTAGAGACGGCTGGGCTCAGTTTTTGTTGGATTCGAGCAGGTGTTGTTTCGCGATAATTCGCTTGTTTGAAGCAATTCCACTCTAATTTTTGACACTCTCTGAATTGTGTAACAGTTGTCTCAAAGCTTCTCTGATGCTTAGTATATACGGCTGGTTAGAGTTTTTGTTGGATACGAGCAGGTGTTGTTTCGCGATAATTCGCTTGTTTGAAGCAATTCCACTCTAATTTTTGACATTCTCTGATATTTGTAACACTTGTCTCAAAGCGTCTCTGATGCTTAGTAGAGACGGCTGGTTAGAGTTTTTGTTGGATTCGAGCAGGTGTTGTTTCGCGATAATTCGCTTGTTTAAAGCAATTTCACTCTAATTTTTAACATTCTGTGATTTGTGTAACACTTGTCTCAAAGCGTCTCTGAGGCTTAGTAGAGACAGCTGGGCTCAGTTTTTGTTGGATTCGAGCAGGTGTTGTTTCGCGATAATTCGCTTGTTTGAAGCAATTCCACTCTAATTTTTGACATTCTCTGATATTTGTAACACCTGTCTCAAAGCGTCTCTAAGGCTTAGTAGAGACGGCTGGTTAGAGTTTTTGTTGGATTCGAGCAGGTGTTGTTTCGCGATAATTCGCTTGTTTGAAGCAATTCCACTCTAATTTTTAACATTCTCTGAATTGTGTAACACTTGTCTCAAAGCGTCTCTGAGGCTTAGTAGAGACGGCTGGTTACAGTTTTTGTTGGATTCGAGCAGGTGTTGTTTGGCGATAATTCGCTTGTTCGAAGCAATTCCACTCTTATTTGTAACATTCCCTGAATTGTGTAACACTTGTCTCAAAGCGTCTCTGAGGCACAGACGGTTGGGCACAGTTTTTGTTGGATTCGAGCAGGTGTTGTTTCGCGATAATTCGCTTGTTTAAAGCAATTTCACTCTAATTTTTAACATTCTCTGATTTGTGTAACACTTGTTTCAAAGCGTCTCTGAGGCTTAGTAGAGACGGCTGGGCACAGTTTTTGTTGGATTCGAGCAGGTGTTGTTTCGCGATAATTCGCTTGTTTGAAGCAATTCCACTCTAATTTTTGACATTCTCTGATATTTGTAACACTTGTCTCAAAGCGTCTCTGATGCTTAGTAGAGACGGCTGTTAGAGTTTTTGTTGGATTCGAGCAGGTGTTGTTTCGCGATTATTCGCTTGTTTGAAGCAATTCCACTCTAATTTTTGACACTCTCTGATAATTGTAACACTTGTCTCAAAGCGTCTCTGATGCTTAGTAGAGACGGCTGGTTATAGTTTTTGTTGGATTCGAGCAGGTGTTGTTTCGCGATAATTCGCTTGTTTGAAGCAATTCCACTCTAATTTTTGACACTCTCTGATATTTGTAACACTTGTCTCAAAGCGTCTCTGATGCTTAGTAGAGACGGCTGGTTAGAGCTTTTGTTGGATTCGAGCAGGTGTTGTTTCGCGATAATTCGCTTGTTTGAAGCAATTCCACTCTAATTTTTGACATTCTCTGATATTTGTAACACTTGTCTCAAAGCGTCTCTGATGCTTAGTAGAGACGGCTGGTTATAGTTTTTGTTGGATTCGAGCAGGTGTTGTTTCGCGATAATTCGCTTGTTTGAAGCAATTCCACTCTAATTTTTGACACTCTCTGATATTTGTAACACTTGTCTCAAAGCGTCTCTGATGCTTAGTAGAGACGGCTGGTTAGAGTTTTTGTTGGATTCGAGCAGGTGTTGTTTCGCGATAATTCGCTCGTTTGAAGCAATTCCACTCTAATTTTTGACATTCTCTGATATTTGTAACCCTTGTCTCAAAGCGTCTCTGAGGCTTAATAGAGACGGCTGGGCTCAGTTTTTGTTGGATTCGAGCAATTGTTGTTTCGCGATAATTCGCTTGTTTGAAGCAATTCCACTCTAATTTTTAACATTCTCTGAATTGTGTAACACTTGTCTCAAAGCGTCTCTGAGGCTTAGTAGAGACGGCTGTTAGAGTTTTTGTTGGATTCGAGCAGGTGTTGTTTCGCGATAATTCGCTTGTTTGAAGCAATTCCACTCTAATTTTTGACATTCTCTGATATTTGTAACACTTGTCTCAAAGCGTCTCTGATGCTTAGTAGAAACGGCTGGTTAGAGTTTTTGTTGGATTCGAGCAGGTGTTGTTTCTCGATAATTCGCTTGTTTGAAGCAATTCCACTCTAATTTTTAACATTCTCTGAATTGTGTAACACTTGTCTCAAAGCGTCTCTGAGGCTTAGTAGAGACGGCTGGTTAGAGTTTTTGTTGGATTCGAGCAGGTGTTGTTTGGCGATAATTCGCTTGTTTGAAGCAATTCCACTCTAATTTTTGACATTCTCTGATATTTGTAACCCTTGCCTCAAAGCGTCTCTGAGGCTTAGTAGAGACGGCTGGTTAGAGTTTTTGTTGGATACGAGCAGGTGTTGTTTCGCGATAATTCGCTTGTTTGAAGCAATTCCACTCTAATTTTTCACATTCTCTGATTTGTGTAACACTTGTCTCAAAGCGTCTCTGAGGCTTAGTAGAGACGGCTGGTCACAGTTTTTGTTGGATTCGAGCAGGTGTTGTTTCGCGATAATTCGCTTGTTTAAAGCAATTTCACTCTAATTTTTAACATTCTCTGATTTGTGTAACACTTGTCTCAAAGCGTCTCTGAGGCTTAGTAGAGACGGCTGGGCACAGTTTTTGTTGGATTCGAGCAGGTGTTGTTTCGCGATAATTCGCTTGTTTGAAGCAATTCCACTCTAATTTTTGACATTCTCTGATATTTGTAACACTTGTCTCAAAGCGTCTCTGATGCTTAGTAGAGGCGGCTGGTTAGAGTTTTTGTTGGATTCGAGCAGGTGTTGTTTCTCGATAATTCGCTTGTTTAAAGCAATTTCACTCTATTTTTTAACATTCTCTGATTTGTGTAACACCTGTCTCAAACCGTCTCTGAGGCTTAGTAGAGACGGCTGGTTAGAGCTTTTGTTGGATTCGAGCAGGTGTTGTTTCGCGATAATTCGCTTGTTTGATGCAATTCCACTCTAATTTTTAACATTCTCTGAATTGTGTAACACTTGTCTCAAAGCGTCTCTGAGGCTTAGTAGAGACGGCTGGGTACAGTTTTTGTTGGATCCGAGCAGGTGTTGTTTCGCGATAATTCGCTTGTTTAAAGCAATGTCACTCTAATTTTTAACATTCTCTGAATTGTGTAACACTTGTCTCAAAGCGTCTCTGAGGCTTAGTAGAGACGGCTGGTTAGAGTTTTTGTTGGTATCGAGCAGGTGTTGTTTGGCGATAATTCGCTTGTTTGAAGCAATTCCACTCTAATTTTTAACATTCTCTGATTTGTGTAACACCTGTCTCAAAGCGTCTCTGAGGCTTAGTAGAGACGGCTGGGCACAGTTTTTGTTGGATTCGAGCAGGTGTTGTTTCGCGATAATTCGCTTGTTTAAAGCAATTTCACTCTAATTTTTAACATTCTCTGATTTGTGTAACACTTGTCTCAAAATGTCTCTGAGGCTTAGTAGAGACGGCTGGGCTCAGTTTTTGTTGGATTCGAGCAGGTGTTGTTTCGCGATAATTCGCTTGTTTGAAGCAATTCCACTCTAATTTTTAACATTCTCTGAATTGTGTAACACTTGTCTCAAAGCGTCTCTGAGGCTTAGTAGAGACGGCTGTTAGAGTTTTTGTTGGATTCGAGCAGGTGTTGTTTCGCGATAATTCGCTTGTTTGAAGCAATTCCACTCTAATTTTTGACATTCTCTGATATTTGTAACACTTGTCTCAAAGCGTCTCTGATGCTTAGTAGAGGCGGCTGGTTAGAGTTTTTGTTGGATTCGAGCAGGTGTTGTTTCTCGATAATTCGCTTGTTTAAAGCAATTTCACTCTATTTTTTAACATTCTCTGATTTGTGTAACACCTGTCTCAAACCGTCTCTGAGGCTTAGTAGAGACGGCTGGTTAGAGCTTTTGTTGGATTCGAGCAGGTGTTGTTTCGCGATAATTCGCTTGTTTGATGCAATTCCACTCTAATTTTTAACATTCTCTGAATTGTGTAACACTTGTCTCAAAGCGTCTCTGAGGCTTAGTAGAGACGGCTGGGTACAGTTTTTGTTGGATCCGAGCAGGTGTTGTTTCGCGATAATTCGCTTGTTTAAAGCAATTTCACTCTAATTTTTAACATTCTCTGAATTGTGTAACACTTGTCTCAAAGCGTCTCTGAGGCTTAGTAGAGACGGCTGTTAGAGTTTTTGTTGGATTCGAGCAGGTGTTGTTTCGCGATAATTCGCTTGTTTAAAGCAATTTCACTCTAATTTTTAACATTCTCTGAATTGTGTAACACTTGTCTCAAAGCGTCTCTGAGGCTTAGTAGAGACGGCTGTTAGAGTTTTTGTTGGATTCGAGCAGGTGTTGTTTCGCGATAATTCGCTTGTTTGAAGCAATTCCACTCTAATTTTTGACATTCTCTGATATTTGTAACACTTGTCTCAAAGCGTCTCTGATGCTTAGTAGAGACGGCTGGTTAGAGTTTTTGTTGGATTCGAGCAGGTGTTGTTTGGCGATAATTCGCTTGTTTGAAGCAACTCCACTCTAATTTGTAACATTCTCTGAATTGTGTAACACTTGTCTCAAAGCGTCTCTGAGGCTTAGTAGAGACGGCTGGTTAGAGTTTTTGTTGGTATCGAGCAGGTGTTGTTTCGCGATAATTCGCTTGTTTGAAGCAATTCCACTCTAATTTTTGACATTCTCTGATATTTGTAACCCTTGTCTCAAAGCGTCTCTGAGGCTTAGTAGAGACGGCTGGGCTCAGTTTTTGTTGGATTCGAGCAGGTGTTGTTTCGCGATAATTCGCTTGTTTGAAGCAATTCCACTCTAATTTTTGACATTCTCTGATATTTGTAACACTTGTCTCAAAGCGTCTCTGATGCTTAGTAGAGACGGCTGGTTAGAGTTTTTGTTGGATTCGAACAGGTGTTGCTCGATAATTCGCTTGTTTAAAGCAATTTCACTCTATTTTTTAACATTCTCTGATTTGTGTAACACCTGTCTCAAACCGTCTCTGAGGCTTAGTAGAGACGGCTGGTTAGAGCTTTTGTTGGATTGGAGCAGGTGTTGTTTGGCGATAATTCGCTTGTTTGAAGCAACTCCACTCTAATTTGTAACATTCTCTGAATTGTGTAACACTTGTCTCAAAGCGTCTCTGAGGCACAGACGGTTGGGCACAGTTTTTGTTGGATTCGAGCAGGTGTTGTTTCGCGATAATTCGCTTGTTTAAAGCAATTTCACTCTAATTTTTAACATTCTCTGATTTGTGTAACACTTGTCTCAAAGCGTCTCTGAGGCACAGACGGTTGGGCACAGTTTTTGTTGGATTCGAGCAGGTGTTGTTTCGCGATAATTCGCTTGTTTAAAGCAATTTCACTCTAATTTTTAACATTCTCTGATTTGTGTAACACTTGTCTCAAAGCGTCTCTGAGGCTTAGTAGAGACGGCTGGGCACAGTTTTTGTTGGATTCGAGCAGGTGTTGTTTCGCGATAATTCGCTTGTTTGAGGCAATTCCACTCTAATTTTTGACATTCTCTGATATTTGTAACACTTGTCTCAAAGCGTCTCTGATGCTTAGTAGAGGCGGCTGGTTAGAGTTTTTGTTGGATTCGAGCAGGTGTTGTTTCTCGATAATTCGCTTGTTTAAAGCAATTTCACTCTATTTTTTAACATTCTCTGATTTGTGTAACACCTGTCTCAAACCGTCTCTGAGGCTTAGTAGAGACGGCTGGTTAGAGCTTTTGTTGGATTCGAGCAGGTGTTGTTTCGCGATAATTCGCTTGTTTGATGCAATTCCACTCTAATTTTTAACATTCTCTGAATTGTGTAACACTTGTCTCAAAGCGTCTCTGAGGCTTAGTAGAGACGGCTGGGTACAGTTTTTGTTGGATCCGAGCAGGTGTTGTTTCGCGATAATTCGCTTGTTTAAAGCAATTTCACTCTAATTTTTAACATTCTCTGAATTGTGTAACACTTGTCTCAAAGCGTCTCTGAGGCTTAGTAGAGACGGCTGGTTAGAGTTTTTGTTGGTATCGAGCAGGTGTTGTTTGGCGATAATTCGCTTGTTTGAAGCAACTCCACTCTAATTTGTAACATTCTCTGAATTGT
Organism: Tenodera sinensis; assembly: GCA_030765045.1. NCBI lineage: Eukaryota > Metazoa > Arthropoda > Insecta > Mantodea > Mantidae > Tenodera > Tenodera sinensis. The sequence goes on along the minus strand of CM060964.1, from coordinate 213,076,065 downwards.
GTAACACTTGTCTCAAAGCGTCTCTGAGGCACGGACGGTTGGGCACAGTTTTTGTTGGATTCGAGCAGGTGTTGTTTCGCGATAATTCGCTTGTTTAAAGCAATTTCACTCTAATTTTTAACATTCTCTGATTTGTGTAACACTTGTCTCAAAGCGTCTCTGAGGCTTAGTAGAGACGGCTGGGCACAGTTTTTGTTGGATTCGAGCAGGTGTTGTTTCGCGATAATTCGCTTGTTTGAAGCAATTCCACTCTAATTTTTCACATTCTATGATATTTGTAAAATTGTCTAAAAGCGTCTCTGAGGCTAAGTAGAGACGGCTGGTTAGAGTTTTTGTTGGATTCAAGCAGGTGTTGTTTCGCGATAATTCGCTTGTTTGAAGCAATTCCACTCTAATTTTTGACATTCTCTGATATTTGTAACCCTTGTCTCAAAGCGTCTCTGAGGCTTAGTAGAGACGGCTGGGCTCAGTTTTTGTTGGATTCGAGCAGGTGTTGTTTCGCGATAATTCGCTTGTTTGAAGCAATTCCACTCTAATTTTTAACATTCTCTGAATTGTGTAACACTTGTCTCAAAGCGTCTCTGAGGCTTAGTAGAGAGGGCTGTTAGAGTTTTTGTTGGATTCGAGCAGGTGTTGTTTCGCGATAATTCGCTTGTTTGAAGCAATTCCACTCTAATTTTTGACATTCTCTGATATTTGTAACACTTGTCTCAAAGCGTCTCTGATGCTTAGTAGAGACGGCTGGTTAGAGTTTTTGTTGGATTCGAGCAGGTGTTGTTTCTCGATAATTCGCTTGTTTAAAGCAATTTCACTCTAATTTTTAACATTCTCTGAATTGTGTAACACTTGTCTCAAAGCGTCTCTGAGGCTTAGTAGAGACCGCTGGTTAGAGTTTTTGTTGGTATCGAGCAGGTGTTGTTTGGCGATAATTCGCTTGTTTGAAGCAACTCCACTCTAATTTGTAACATTCTCTGAATTGTGTAACACTTGTCTCAAAGCGTCTCTGAGGCTTAGTAGAGACGGCTGGTTAGAGTTTTTGTTGGTATCGAGCAGGTGTTGTTTCGCGATAATTCGCTTGTTTGAAGCAATTCCACTCTAATTTTTGACATTCTCTGATATTTGTAACCCTTGTCTCAAAGCGTCTCTGAGGCTTAGTAGAGACGGCTGGGCTCAGTTTTTGTTGGATTCGAGCAGGTGTTGTTTCGCGATAATTCGCTTGTTTGAAGCAATTCCACTCTAATTTTTAACATTCTCTGAATTGTGTAACACTTGTCTCAAAGCGTCTCTGAGGCTTAGTAGAGACGGCTGTTAGAGTTTTTGTTGGATTCGAGCAGGTGTTGTTTCGCGATAATTCGCTTGTTTGAAGCAATTCCACTCTAATTTTTGACATTCTCTGATATTTGTAACACTTGTCTCAAAGCGTCTCTGATGCTTAGTAGAGACGGCTGGTTAGAGTTTTTGTTGGATTCGAACAGGTGTTGTTTCTCGATAATTCGCTTGTTTAAAGCAATTTCACTCTATTTTTTAACATTCTCTGATTTGTGTAACACCTGTCTCAAATCGTCTCTGAGGCTTAGTAGAGACGGCTGGTTAGAGCTTTTGTTGGATTGGAGCAGGTGTTGTTTGGCGATAATTCGCTTGTTTGAAGCAACTCCACTCTAATTTGTAACATTCTCTGATTTGTGTAACACTTGTCTCAAAGCGTCTCTGAGGCTTAGTAGAGACGGCTGGGCACAGTTTTTGTTGGATTCGAGCAGGTGTTGTTTCGCGATAATTCGCTTGTTTGAAGCAATTCCACTCTAATTTTTGACATTCTCTGATATTTGTAACACTTGTCTCAAAGCGTCTCTGATGCTTAGTAGAGACGGCTGTTAGAGTTTTTGTTGCATTCGAGCAGGTGTTGTTTCGCGATTATTCGCTTGTTTGAAGCAATTCCACTCTAATTTTTGACACTCTCTGATAATTGTAACACTTGTCTCAAAGCGTCTCTGATGCTTAGTAGAGACGACTGGTTATAGTTTTTGTTGGATTCGAGCAGGTGTTGTTTCGCGATAATTCGCTTGTTTGAAGCAATTCCACTCTAATTTTTGACACTCTCTGATATTTGTAACACTTGTCTCAAAGCGTCTCTGATGCTTAGTAGAGACGGCTGGTTAGAGCTTTTGTTGGATTCGAGCAGGTGTTGTTTCGCGATAATTCGCTTGTTTGAAGCAATTCCACTCTAATTTTTGACATTCTCTGATATTTGTAACACTTGTCTCAAAGCGTCTCTGATGCTTAGTAGAGACGGCTGGTTAGAGTTTTTGTTGGATTCGAGCAGGTGTTGTTTCGCGATAATTCGCTTGTTTGATGCAATTCCACTCTAATTTTTAACATTCTCTGAATTGTGTAACACTTGTCTCAAAGCGTCTCTGAGGCTTAGTAGAGACGGCTGGGTACAGTTTTTTTTCGATCCGAGCAGGTGTTGTTTCGCGATAATTCGCTTGTTTAAAGCAATTTCACTCTAATTTTTAACATTCTCTGCTTTGTGTAACACTTGTCTCAAAGCGTCCCTGAGGCTTAGTAGAGACGGCTGGGCTCAGTTTTTGTTGGATTCGAGCAGGTGTTGTTTCGCGATAATTCGCTTGTTTGAAGCAATTCCACTCTAATTTTTGACATTCTCTGATATTTGTAACACTTGTCTCAAAGCCTGTCTAAGGCTTAGTAGAGACGGCTGGGCTCAGTTTTTGTTGGATTCGAGCAGGTGTTGTTTCGCGATAATTCGCTTGTTTGAAGCAATTCCACTCTAATTTTTGACATTCTCTGATATTTGTAACACTTGTCTCAAAGCGTGTCTAAGGCTTAGTAGAGATTGCTGGTTAGAGTTTTTGTTGGATTCGAGCAGGTGTTGTTTCGCGATAATTCGCTTGTTTGAAGCAATTCCACTCTAATTTTTAACATTCTCTGAATTGTGTAACACTTGTCTCAAAGCGTCTCTGAGGCTTAGTAGAGACGGCTGGGTACAGTTTTTGTTGGATTCGAGCAGGTGTTGTTTGGCGATAATTCGCTTGTTTGAAGCAATTCCACTCTAATTTTTAACATTCTCTGAATTGTGTAACAGTTGTCTCAAAGCGTCTCTGATGCTTAGTAGAGACGGCTGGTTAGAGTTTTTGTTGGATACGAGCAGGTGTTGTTTCGCGATAATTCGCTTGTTTGAAGCAATTCCACTCTAATTTTTCACATTCTATGATATTTGTAAAATTGTCTAAAAGCGTCTCTGAGGCTAAGTAGAGACGGCTGGTTAGAGTTTTTGTTGGATTCGAGCAGGTGTTGTTTCGCGATAATTCGCTTGTTTGAAGCAATTCCACTCTAATTTTTGACATTCTCTGATATTTGTAACACTTGTCTCAAAGCGTCTCTGAGGCTTAGTAGAGACGGCTGTTAGAGTTTTTGTTGGATTCGAGCAGGTGTTGTTTCGCGATAATTCGCTTGTTTGAAGCAATTCCACTCTAATTTTTGACATTCTCTGATATTTGTAACACTTGTCTCAAAGCGTCTCTGATGCTTAGTAGAGACGGCTGGTTAGAGTTTTTGTTGGATTCGAGCAGGTGTTGTTTCTCGATAATTCGCTTGTTTAAAGCAATTTCACTCTATTTTTTAACATTCTCTGATTTGTGTAACACCTGTCTCAAACCGTCTCTGAGGCTTAGTAGAGACGGCTGGTTAGAGCTTTTGTTGGATTCGAGCAGGTGTTGTTTCGCGATAATTCGCTTGTTTAATGCAATTCCACTCTAATTTTTAACATTCTCTGAATTGTGTAACACTTGTCTCAAAGCGTCTCTGAGGCTTAGTAGAGACGGCTGGGTACAGTTTTTGTTGGATCCGAGCAGGTGTTGTTTCGCGATAATTCGCTTGTTTAAAGCAATTTCACTCTAATTTTTAACATTCTCTGAATTGTGTAACACTTGTCTCAAAGCGTCTCTGAGGCTTAGTAGAGACGGCTGGTTAGAGTTTTTGTTGGTATCGAGCAGGTGTTGTTTGGCGATAATTCGCTTGTTTGAAGCAACTCCACTCTAATTTGTAACATTCTCTGAATTGTGTAACACTTGTCTCAAAGCGTCTCTGAGGCTTAGTAGAGACGGCTGGGCACAGTTTTTGTTGGATTCGAGCAGGTGTTGTTTCGCGATAATTCGCTTGTTTAAAGCAATTTCACTCTAATTTTTAACATTCTCTGATTTGTGTAACACTTGTCTCAAAGCGTCTCTGAGGCTTAGTAGAGACGGCTGGGCACAGTTTTTGTTGGATTCGAGCAGGTGTTGTTTCGCGATAATTCGCTTGTTTGAAGCAATTCCACTTTTTGACATTCTCTGATATTTGTAACACTTGTCTCAAAGCGTCTCTGAGGCTTAGTAGAGACGGCTGGGCTCAGTTTTTGTTGGATTCGAGCAGGTGTTGTTTCGCGATAATTCGCTTGTTTGAAGCAATTCCACTCTAATTTTTGACACTCTCTGATAATTGTAACACTTGTCTCAAAGCGTCTCTGATGCTTAGTAGAGACGGCTGGTTAGAGTTTTTGTTGGATTCGGGCAGGTGTTGTTTCGCGATAATTCGCTTGCTTGAAGCAATTCCATTCTAATTTTTGACACTCTCTGATATTTGTAACACTTGTCTCAAAGCGTCTCTGATGCTTAGTATATACGGCTGGTTAGAGTTTTTGTTGGATACGTGCAGGTGTTGTTACGCAATAATTCGCTTGTTTGAAGCAATTCCACTCTAATTTTTGACATTCTCTGATATTTGTAACACTTGTCTCAAAGCGTCTCTGATGCTTAGTAGAGACGGCTGGTTAGAGTTTTTGTTGGATTCGAGCAGGTGTTGTTTCGCGATATTTCGCTTGTTTAAAGCAATTTCACTCTAATTTTTAACATTCTGTGATTTGTGTAACACTTGTCTCAAAGCGTCTCTGAGGCTTAGTAGAGACGGCTGGGCTCAGTTTTTGTTGGATTCGAGCAGGTGTTGTTTCGCGATAATTCGCTTGTTTGAAGCAATTCCACTCTAATTTTTGACATTCTCTGATATTTGTAACACTTGTCTCAAAGCGTCTCTAAAGCTTAGTAGAGACGGCTGGTTAGAGTTTTTGTTGGATTCGAGCAGGTGTTGTTTCGCGATAATTCGCTTGTTTGAAGCAATTCCACTCTAATTTTTAACATTCTCTGAATTGTGTAACACTTGTCTCAAAGCGTCTCTGAGGCTTAGTAGAGACGGCTGGTTAGAGTTTTTGTTGGATTTGAGCAGGTGTTGTTTCGCGATAATTCGCTTGTTTGAAGCAATTCCACTCTTATTTGTAACATTCTCTGAATTGCGTAACACTTGTCTCAAAGCGTCTCTGAGGCACAGACGGTTGGGCACAGTTTTTGTTGGATTCGAGCAGGTGTTGTTTCGCGATAATTCGCTTGTTTAAAGCAATTTCACTCTAATTTTTAACATTCTCTGAATTGTGTAACACTTGTCTCAAAGCGTCTCTGAGGCTTAGTAGAGACGGCTGGGCACAGTTTTTGTTGGATTCGAGCAGGTGTTGTTTCGCGATAATTCGCTTGTTTGAAGCAATTCCACTCTAATTTTTGACATTCTCTGATATTTGTAACACTTGTCTCAAAGCGTCTCTGATGCTTAGTAGAGACGGCTGGTTAGAGTTTTTGTTGGATTCGAGCAGGTATTGTTTCGCGATAATTCGCTTGTTTGAAGCAATTCCACTCTAATTTTTGACATTCTCTCATATTTGTAACACTTGTCTCAAAGCGTCTCTGAGGCTTAGTAGACATGGCTGGGCTCAGTTTTTGTTGGATTCGAGCAGGTGTTGTTTCGCGATAATTCGCTTGTTTGAAGCAATTCCACTCTAATTTTTAACATTCTCTGAATTGTGTAACACTTGTCTCAAAGCGTCTCTGAGGCTTAGTAGAGACGGCTGTTAGAGTTTTTGTTGGATTCGAGCAGGTGTTGTTTCGCGATTATTCGCTTGTTTGAAGCAATTCCACTCTAATTTTTGACACTCTCTGATAATTGTAACACTTGTCTCAAAGCGTCTCTGATGCTTAGTAGAGACGGCTGGTTAGAGCTTTTGTTGGATTCGAGCAGGTGTTGTTTCGCGATAATTCGCTTGTTTGAAGCAATTCCACTCTAATTTTTGACATTCTCTGATATTTGTAACACTTGTCTCAAAGCGTCTCTGATGCTTAGTAGAGACGGCTGGTTAGAGTTTTTGTTGGATTCGAGCAGGTGTTGTTTCGCGATAATTCGCTTGTTTGATGCAATTCCACTCTAATTTTTAACATTCTCTGAATTGTGTAACACTTGTCTCAAAGCGTCTCTGAGGCTTAGTAGAGACGGCTGGGTACAGTTTTTTTTCGATCCGAGCAGGTGTTGTTTCGCGATAATTCGCTTGTTTAAAGCAATTTCACTCTAATTTTTAACATTCTCTGCTTTGTGTAACACTTGTCTCAAAGCGTCCCTGAGGCTTAGTAGAGACGGCTGGGCTCAGTTTTTGTTGGATTCGAGCAGGTGTTGTTTCGCGATAATTCGCTTGTTTGAAGCAATTCCACTCTAATTTTTGACATTGTCTGATATTTGTAACACTTGTCTCAAAGCGTGTCTAAGGCTTAGTAGAGACGGCTGGGCTCAGTTTTTGTTGGATTCGAGCAGGTGTTGTTTCGCGATAATTCGCTTGTTTGAAGCAATTCCACTCTAATTTTTGACATTCTCTGATATTTGTAACACTTGTCTCAAAGCGTGTCTAAGGCTTAGTAGAGATTGCTGGTTAGAGTTTTTGTTGGATTCGAGCAGGTGTTGTTTCGCGATAATTCGCTTGTTTGAAGCAATTCCACTCTAATTTTTAACATTCTCTGAATTGTGTAACACTTGTCTCAAAGCGTCTCTGAGGCTTAGTAGAGACGGCTGGGTACAGTTTTTGTTGGATTCGAGCAGGTGTTGTTTGGCGATAATTCGCTTGTTTGAAGCAATTCCACTCTAATTTTTAACATTCTCTGAATTGTGTAACAGTTGTCTCAAAGCGTCTCTGATGCTTAGTAGAGACGGCTGGTTAGAGTTTTTGTTGGATACGAGCAGGTGTTGTTTCGCGATAATTCGCTTGTTTGAAGCAATTCCACTCTAATTTTTCACATTCTATGATATTTGTAAAATTGTCTAAAAGCGTCTCTGAGGCTAAGTAGAGACGGCTGGTTAGAGTTTTTGTTGGATTCGAGCAGGTGTTGTTTCGCGATAATTCGCTTGTTTGAAGCAATTCCACTCTAATTTTTGACATTCTCTGATATTTGTAACACTTGTCTCAAAGCGTCTCTGAGGCTTAGTAGAGACGGCTGTTAGAGTTTTTGTTGGATTCGAGCAGGTGTTGTTTCGCGATAATTCGCTTGTTTGAAGCAATTCCACTCTAATTTTTGACATTCTCTGATATTTGTAACACTTGTCTCAAAGCGTCTCTGATGCTTAGTAGAGACGGCTGGTTAGAGTTTTTGTTGGATTCGAGCAGGTGTTGTTTCTCGATAATTCGCTTGTTTAAAGCAATTTCACTCTATTTTTTAACATTCTCTGATTTGTGTAACACCTGTCTCAAACCGTCTCTGAGGCTTAGTAGAGACGGCTGGTTAGAGCTTTTGTTGGATTCGAGCAGGTGTTGTTTCGCGATAATTCGCTTGTTTAATGCAATTCCACTCTAATTTTTAACATTCTCTGAATTGTGTAACACTTGTCTCAAAGCGTCTCTGAGGCTTAGTAGAGACGGCTGGGTACAGTTTTTGTTGGATCCGAGCAGGTGTTGTTTCGCGATAATTCGCTTGTTTAAAGCAATTTCACTCTAATTTTTAACATTCTCTGAATTGTGTAACACTTGTCTCAAAGCGTCTCTGAGGCTTAGTAGAGACGGCTGGTTAGAGTTTTTGTTGGTATCGAGCAGGTGTTGTTTGGCGATAATTCGCTTGTTTGAAGCAACTCCACTCTAATTTGTAACATTCTCTGAATTGTGTAACACTTGTCTCAAAGCGTCTCTGAGGCTTAGTAGAGACGGCTGGGCACAGTTTTTGTTGGATTCGAGCAGGTGTTGTTTCGCGATAATTCGCTTGTTTAAAGCAATTTCACTCTAATTTTTAACATTCTCTGATTTGTGTAACACTTGTCTCAAAGCGTCTCTGAGGCTTAGTAGAGACGGCTGGGCACAGTTTTTGTTGGATTCGAGCAGGTGTTGTTTCGCGATAATTCGCTTGTTTGAAGCAATTCCACTTTTTGACATTCTCTGATATTTGTAACACTTGTCTCAAAGCGTCTCTGAGGCTTAGTAGAGACGGCTGGGCTCAGTTTTTGTTGGATTCGAGCAGGTGTTGTTTCGCGATAATTCGCTTGTTTGAAGCAATTCCACTCTAATTTTTGACATTCTCTCATATTTGTAACACTTGTCTCAAAGCGTCTCTGAGGCTTAGTAGACATGGCTGGGCTCAGTTTTTGTTGGATTCGAGCAGGTGTTGTTTCGCGATAATTCGCTTGTTTGAAGCAATTCCACTCTAATTTTTAACATTCTCTGAATTGTGTAACACTTGTCTCAAAGCGTCTCTGAGGCTTAGTAGAGACGGCTGTTAGAGTTTTTGTTGGATTCGAGCAGGTGTTGTTTCGCAATTATTCGCTTGTTTGAAGCAATTCCACTCTAATTTTTGACACTCTCTGATAATTGTAACACTTGTCTCAAAGCGTCTCTGATGCTTAGTAGAGACGGCTGGTTATAGTTTTTGTTGGATTCGAGCAGGTGTTGTTTCGCGATAATTCGCTTGTTTGAAGCAATTCCACTCTAATTTTTGACACTCTCTGATATTTGTAACACTTGTCTCAAAGCGTCTCTGATGCTTAGTAGAGACGGCTGGTTAGAGTTTTTGTTGGATTCGAGCAGGTGTTGTTTCGCGATAATTCGCTTGTTTGAAGCAATTTCACTCTATTTTTTAACATTCTCTGAATTGTGTAACACTTGTCTCAAACCGTCTCTGAGGCTTAGTAGAGACGGCTGGGCACAGTTTTTGTGGGATTCGAGCAGGTGTTGTTTCGCGATAATTCGCTTGTTTGAAGCAATTCCACTCTAATTTTTGACATTCTCTGATATTTGTAACACTTGTCTCAAAGCGTCTCTGAGGCTTAGTAGAGTCGGCTGGTTAGAGCTTTTGTTGGATTCGAGCAGGTGTTGTTTCGCGATAATTCGCTTGTTTGATGCAATTCCACTCTAATTTTTAACATTCTCTGAATTGTGTAACACTTGTCTCAAAGCGTCTCTGAGGCTTAGTAGAGACGGCAGGGTACAGTTTTTGTTGGTTCCGAGCAGGTGTTGTTTCGCGATAATTCGCTTGTTTAAAGCAATTTCACTCTAATTTTTAACATTCTCTGATTTGTGTAACACTTGTCTCAAAGCGTCTCTGAGGCTTAGTAGAGACGGCTGGGCTCAGTTTTTGTTGCATTCGAGCAGGTGTTAATTCGCGATAATTCGCTTGTTTGAAGCAATTCCACTCTAATTTTTGACATTCTCTGATATTTGTAACACTTGTCTCAAAGCGTGTCTAAGGCTTAGTAGAGACGGCTGGTTAGAGTTTTTGTTGGATTCGAGCAGGTGTTGTTTAGCGTTAATTCGCTTGTTTGAAGCAATTCCACTCTAATTTTTAACGTTCTCTGAATTGTGTAACACTTGTCTCAAAGCGTCTCTGAGGCTTAGTAGAGACGGCTGGTTAGAGTTTTTGTTGGATTCGAGCAGGTGTTGTTTGGCGATAATTCGCTTGTTTGAAGCAATTCCACTCTAATTTGTAACATTCTCTGAATTGTGTAACACTTGTCTCAAAGCGTCTCTGAGGCTTAGTAGAGAAGGCTGGGCACAGTTTTTGTTGGATTCGAGCAGGTGTTGTTTCGCGATAATTCGCTTGTTTGAAGCAATTCCACTCTAATTTTTGACATTCTCTGATATTTGTAACACTTGTCTCAAAGCGTCTCTGAGGCTTAGTAGAGACGGCTGGTTAGAGTTTTTGTTGGATTCGAGCAGGTGTTGTTTCGCGATAATTCGCTTGTTTGAACCAATTCCACTCTAATTTTTAACATTCTCTGAATTTTGTAACACTTCTCTCAAAGCGTCTCTGAGGCTTAGTAGAGACGGCTGGTTAGAGTTTTTGTTGGATTCGAGCAGGTGTTGTTTGGCGATAATTCGCTTGTTTGAAGCAATTCCACTCTAATTTTTAACATTCTCTGAATTGTGTAACAGTTGCCTGAAAGCGTCTCTGAGGCTTAGTAGAGACGGCTGTTAGAGTTTTTGTTGGATTCGAGCAGGTGTTGTTTTGCGATAATTCGCTTGTTTGAAGCAATTCCACTCTAATTTTTAACATTCTCTGAATTGTGTAACACTTGTCTCAAAGCGTCTCTGAGGCTTAGTAGAGACGGCTGGGTACAGTTTTTGTTCGATCCGAGCAGGTGTTGTTTCGCGATAATTCGCTTGTTTAAAGCAATTTCACTCTAATTTTTAACATTCTCTGATTTGTGTAACACTTGTCTCAAAGCGTCTCTGAGGCTTAGTAGAGACGGCTGGGCTCAGTTTTTGTTGGATACGAGCAGGTGTTGTTTCGCGATAATTCGCTTGTTTGAAGCAATTCCACTCTAATTTTTGACATTCTCTGATATTTGTAACACTTGTCTCAAAGCGTGTCTAAGGCTTAGTAGAGACGGCTGGTTAGAGTTTTTGTTGGATTCGAGCAGGTGTTGTTTCGCGATAATTCGCTTGTTTGAAGCAATTCCACTCTAATTTTTAACATTCTCTGAATTGTGTAACACTTGTCTCAAAGCGTCTCTGAGGCTTAGTAGAGACGGCTGGTTAGAGTTTTTGTTGGATTCGAGCAGGTGTTGTTTGGCGATAACTCGCTTGTTTGAAGCAATTCCACTCTAATTTGTAACATTCTCTGAATTGTGTAACACTTGTCTCAAAGCGTCTCTGAGGCTTAGTAGAGACGGCTGGGCACAGTTTTTGTTGGATTCGAGCAGGTGTTGTTTCGCGATAATTCGCTTGTTTGAAGCAATTCCACTCTAATTTTTGACATTCTCTGATATTTGTAACACTTGTCTCAAAGCGTCTCTGAGGCTTAGTAGAGACGGCTGGTTAGAGTTTTTGTTGGATTCGAGCAGGTGTTGTTTCGCGATAATTCGCTCGTTTGAAGCAATTCCACTCTAATTTTTGACATTCTCTGATATTTGTAACCCTTGTCTCAAAGCGTCTCTGAGGCTTAATAGAGACGGCTGGGCTCAGTTTTTGTTGGATTCGAGCAATTGTTGTTTCGCGATAATTCGCTTGTTTGAAGCAATTCCACTCTAATTTTTAACATTCTCTGAATTGTGTAACACTTGTCTCAAAGCGTCTCTGAGGCTTAGTAGAGACGGCTGTTAGAGTTTTTGTTGGATTCGAGCAGGTGTTGTTTCGCGATAATTCGCTTGTTTGAAGCAATTCCACTCTAATTTTTGACATTCTCTGATATTTGTAACACTTGTCTCAAAGCGTCTCTGATGCTTAGTAGAGACGGCTGGTTAGAGTTTTTGTTGGATTCGAGCAGGTGTTGTTTCTCGATAATTCGCTTGTTTGAAGCAATTCCACTCTAATTTTTAACATACTCTGAATTGTGTAACACTTGTCTCAAAGCGTCTCTGAGGCTTAGTAGAGACGGCTGTTAGAGTTTTTGTTGGATTCGAGCAGGTGTTGTTTCGCGATAATTCGCTTGTTTGAAGCAATTCCACTCTAATTTTTGACATTCTCTGATATTTGAAACACTTGTCTCAAAGCGTCTCTGAGGCTTAGTAGAGACGGCTGGTTAGAGTTTTTGTTGGATTCGAGCAGGTGTTGTTTGGCGATAATTCGCTTGTTTGAAGCAATTCCACTCTAATTTTTGACACTCTCTGATAATTGTAACACTTGTCTCAAAGCGTCTCTGATGCTTAGTAGAATCGGCTGGTTATAGTTTTTGTTGGATTCGAGCAGGTGTTGTTTCGCGATAATTCGCTTGTTTGAAGCAATTCCACTCTAATTTTTGACACTCTCTGATATTTGTAACACTTGTCTCAAAGCGTCTCTGATGCTTAGTAGAGACGGCTGGTTAGAGTTTTTGTTGGATTCGAGCAGGTGTTGTTTCGCGATAATTCGCTTGTTTGAAGCAATTTCACTCTATTTTGTAACATTCTCTGAATTGTGTAACACTTGTCTCAAACCGTCTCTGAGGCTTAGTAGAGACGGCTGTTAGAGTTTTTGTTGGATTCGAGCAGGTGTTGTTTCGCGATAATACGCTTGTTTGAAGCAATTCCACTCTAATTTTTGACATTCTCTGATATTTGTAACACTTGTCTCAAAGCGTGTCTAAGGCTTAGTAGAGACGGCTGGTTAGAGTTTTTGTTGGATTCGAGCAGGTGTTGTTTCGCGATAATTCGCTTGTTTGAAGCAATTCCACTCTAATTTTTAACATTCTCTGAATTGTGTAACACTTGTCTCAAAGCGTCTCTGAGGCTTAGTAGAGACGGCTGGTTACAGTTTTTGTTGGATTCGAGCAGGTGTTGTTTGGCGATAACTCGCTTGTTTGAAGCAATTCCACTCTAATTTGTAACATTCTCTGAATTGTGTAACACTTGTCTCAAAGCGTCTCTGAGGCATAGTAGAGACGGCTGGGCACAGTTTTTGTTGGATTCGAGCAGGTGTTGTTTCGCGATAATTCGCTTGTTTGAAGCAATTCCACTCTAATTTTTGACATTCTCTGATATTTGTAACACTTGTCTCAAAGCGTCTCTGAGGCTTAGTAGAGACGGCTGGTTAGAGTTTTTGTTGGATTCGAGCAGGTGTTGTTTCGCGATAATTCGCTCGTTTGAAGCAATTCCACTCTAATTTTTGACATTCTCTGATATTTGTAACCCTTGTCTCAAAGCGTCTCTGAGGCTTAATAGAGACGGCTGGGCTCAGTTTTTGTTGGATTCGAGCAATTGTTGTTTCGCGATAATTCGCTTGTTTGAAGCAATTCCACTCTAATTTTTAACATTCTCTGAATTGTGTAACACTTGTCTCAAAGCGTCTCTGAGGCTTAGTAGAGACGGCTGTTAGAGTTTTTGTTGGATTCGAGCAGGTGTTGTTTCGCGATAATTCGCTTGTTTGAAGCAATTCCACTCTAATTTTTGACACTCTCTGATAATTGTAACACTTGTCTCAAAGCGTCTCTGATGCTTAGTAGAGACGGCTGGTTAGAGTTTTTGTTGGATTCGAGCAGGTGTTGTTTCTCGATAATTCGCTTGTTTGAAGCAATTCCACTCTAATTTTTAACATACTCTGAATTGTGTAACACTTGTCTCAAAGCGTCTCTGAGGCTTAGTAGAGACGGCTGTTAGAGTTTTTGTTGGATTCGAGCAGGTGTTGTTTCGCGATAATTCGCTTGTTTGAAGCAATTCCACTCTAATTTTTGACATTCTCTGATATTTGAAACACTTGTCTCAAAGCGTCTCTGAGGCTTAGTAGAGACGGCTGGTTAGAGTTTTTGTTCGATTCGAGCAGGTGTTGTTTGGCGATAATTCGCTTGTTTGAAGCAATTCCACTCTAATTTTTGACACTCTCTGATAATTGTAACACTTGTCTCAAAGCGTCTCTGATGCTTAGTAGAGTCGGCTGGTTATAGTTTTTGTTGGATTCGAGCAGGTGTTGTTTCGCGATAATTCGCTTGTTTGAAGCAATTCCACTCTAATTTTTGACACTCTCTGATATTTGTAACACTTGTCTCAAAGCGTCTCTGATGCTTAGTAGAGACGGCTGGTTAGAGTTTTTGTTGGATTCGAGCAGGTGTTGTTTCGCGATAATTCGCTTGTTTGAAGCAATTTCACTCTATTTTGTAACATTCTCTGAATTGTGTAACACTTGTCTCAAACCGTCTCTGAGGCTTAGTAGAGACGGCTGTTAGAGTTTTTGTTGGATTCGAGCAGGTGTTGTTTCGCGATAATACGCTTGTTTGAAGCAATTCCACTCTAATTTTTGACATTCTCTGATATTTGTAACACTTGTCTCAAAGCGTCTCTGAGGCTTAGTAGAGTCGGCTGGTTAGAGCTTTTGTTGCATTCGAGCAGGTGTTAATTCGCGATAATTCGCTTGTTTGATGCAATTCCACTCTAATTTTTAACATTCTCTGAATTGTGTAACACTTGTCTCAAAGCGTCTCTGAGGCTTAGTAGAGACGGCAGGGTAGAGTTTTTGTTGGATCCGAGCAGGTGTTGTTTCGCGATAATTCGCTTGTTTAAAGCAATTTCACTCTAATTTTTAACATTCTCTGATTTGTGTAACACTTGTCTCAAAGCGTCTCTGAGGCTTAGTAGAGACTGCTGGGCTCAGTTTTTGTTGCATTCGAGCAGGTGTTAATTCGCGATAATTCGCTTGTTTGAAGCAATTCCACTCTAATTTTTGACATTCTCTGATATTTGTAACACTTGTCTCAAAGCGTGTCTAAGGCTTAGTAGAGACGGCTGGTTAGAGTTTTTTTTGGATTCGAGCAGGTGTTGTTTCGCGATAATTCGCTTGTTTGAAGCAATTCCACTCAAATTTTTAACGTTCTCTGAATTGTGTAACACTTGTCTCAAAGCGTCTCTGAGGCTTAGTAGAGACGGCTGGTTAGAGTTTTTGTTGGATTCGAGCAGGTGTTGTTTGGCGATAATTCGCTTGTTTGAAGCAATTCCACTCTAATTTGTAACATTCTCTGAATTGTGAAACACTTGTCTCAAAGCGTCTCTGAGGCTTAGTAGAGACGGCTGGGCACAGTTTTTGTTGGATTCGAGCAGGTGTTGTTTCGCGATAATTCGCTTGTTTGAAGCAATTCCACTCTAATTTTTGACATTCTCTGATATTTGTAACACTTGTCTCAAAGCGTCTCTGATGCTTAGTATATACGGCTGGTTAGAGTTTTTGTTGGATTCGAGCAGGTGTTGTTTCGCGATAATTCGCTTGTTTGAAGCAATTCCACTCTAATTTTTGACATTCTCTGATATTTGTAACACTTGTCTCAAAGCGTCTCTGAGGCTTAGTAGAGACGGCTGTTAGAGTTTTTGTTGGATTCGAGCAGGTGTTGTTTCGCGATAATTCGCTTGTTTGAAGCAATTCCACTCTAATTTTTGACATTCTCTGATATTTGTAACACTTGTCTCAAAGCGTCTCTGATGCTTAGTAGAGACGGCTGGTTAGAGTTTTTGTTGGATTCGAGCAGGTGTTGTTTCTCGATAATTCGCTTGTTTAAAGCAATTTCACTCTATTTTTTAACATTCTCTGATTTGTGTAACACCTGTCTCAAACCGTCTCTGAGGCTTAGTAGAGACGGCTGGTTAGAGCTTTTGTTGGATTCGAGCAGGTGTTGTTTCGCGATAATTCGCTTGTTTAATGCAATTCCACTCTAATTTTTAACATTCTCTGAATTGTGTAACACTTGTCTCAAAGCGTCTCTGAGGCTTAGTAGAGACGGCTGGGTACAGTTTTTGTTGGATCCGAGCAGGTGTTGTTTCGCGATAATTCGCTTGTTTAAAGCAATTTCACTCTAATTTTTAACATTCTCTGAATTGTGTAACACTTGTCTCAAAGCGTCTCTGAGGCTTAGTAGAGACGGCTGGTTAGAGTTTTTGTTGGTATCGAGCAGGTGTTGTTTGGCGATAATTCGCTTGTTTGAAGCAACTCCACTCTAATTTGTAACATTCTCTGAATTGTGTAACACTTGTCTCAAAGCGTCTCTGAGGCTTAGTAGAGACGGCTGGGCACAGTTTTTGTTGGATTCGAGCAGGTGTTGTTTCGCGATAATTCGCTTGTTTAAAGCAATTTCACTCTAATTTTTAACATTCTCTGATTTGTGTAACACTTGTCTCAAAGCGTCTCTGAGGCTTAGTAGAGACGGCTGGGCACAGTTTTTGTTGGATTCGAGCAGGTGTTGTTTCGCGATAATTCGCTTGTTTGAAGCAATTCCACTTTTTGACATTCTCTGATATTTGTAACACTTGTCTCAAAGCGTCTCTGAGGCTTAGTAGAGACGGCTGGGCTCAGTTTTTGTTGGATTCGAGCAGGTGTTGTTTCGCGATAATTCGCTTGTTTGAAGCAATTCCACTCTAATTTTTGACACTCTCTGATAATTGTAACACTTGTCTCAAAGCGTCTCTGATGCTTAGTAGAGACGGCTGGTTAGAGTTTTTGTTGGATTCGGGCAGGTGTTGTTTCGCGATAATTCGCTTGCTTGAAGCAATTCCATTCTAATTTTTGACACTCTCTGATATTTGTAACACTTGTCTCAAAGCGTCTCTGATGCTTAGTATATACGGCTGGTTAGAGTTTTTGTTGGATACGTGCAGGTGTTGTTACGCAATAATTCGCTTGTTTGAAGCAATTCCACTCTAATTTTTGACATTCTCTGATATTTGTAACACTTGTCTCAAAGCGTCTCTGATGCTTAGTAGAGACGGCTGGTTAGAGTTTTTGTTGGATTCGAGCAGGTGTTGTTTCGCGATATTTCGCTTGTTTAAAGCAATTTCACTCTAATTTTTAACATTCTGTGATTTGTGTAACACTTGTCTCAAAGCGTCTCTGAGGCTTAGTAGAGACGGCTGGGCTCAGTTTTTGTTGGATTCGAGCAGGTGTTGTTTCGCGATAATTCGCTTGTTTGAAGCAATTCCACTCTAATTTTTGACATTCTCTGATATTTGTAACACTTGTCTCAAAGCGTCTCTAAAGCTTAGTAGAGACGGCTGGTTAGAGTTTTTGTTGGATTCGAGCAGGTGTTGTTTCGCGATAATTCGCTTGTTTGAAGCAATTCCACTCTAATTTTTAACATTCTCTGAATTGTGTAACACTTGTCTCAAAGCGTCTCTGAGGCTTAGTAGAGACGGCTGGTTAGAGTTTTTGTTGGATTTGAGCAGGTGTTGTTTCGCGATAATTCGCTTGTTTGAAGCAATTCCACTCTTATTTGTAACATTCTCTGAATTGCGTAACACTTGTCTCAAAGCGTCTCTGAGGCACAGACGGTTGGGCACAGTTTTTGTTGGATTCGAGCAGGTGTTGTTTCGCGATAATTCGCTTGTTTAAAGCAATTTCACTCTAATTTTTAACATTCTCTGAATTGTGTAACACTTGTCTCAAAGCGTCTCTGAGGCTTAGTAGAGACGGCTGGGCACAGTTTTTGTTGGATTCGAGCAGGTGTTGTTTCGCGATAATTCGCTTGTTTGAAGCAATTCCACTCTAATTTTTGACATTCTCTGATATTTGTAACACTTGTCTCAAAGCGTCTCTGATGCTTAGTAGAGACGGCTGGTTAGAGTTTTTGTTGGATTCGAGCAGGTATTGTTTCGCGATAATTCGCTTGTTTGAAGCAATTCCACTCTAATTTTTGACATTCTCTCATATTTGTAACACTTGTCTCAAAGCGTCTCTGAGGCTTAGTAGACATGGCTGGGCTCAGTTTTTGTTGGATTCGAGCAGGTGTTGTTTCGCGATAATTCGCTTGTTTGAAGCAATTCCACTCTAATTTTTAACATTCTCTGAATTGTGTAACACTTGTCTCAAAGCGTCTCTGAGGCTTAGTAGAGACGGCTGTTAGAGTTTTTGTTGGATTCGAGCAGGTGTTGTTTCGCGATTATTCGCTTGTTTGAAGCAATTCCACTCTAATTTTTGACACTCTCTGATAATTGTAACACTTGTCTCAAAGCGTCTCTGATGCTTAGTAGAGACGGCTGGTTAGAGCTTTTGTTGGATTCGAGCAGGTGTTGTTTCGCGATAATTCGCTTGTTTGAAGCAATTCCACTCTAATTTTTGACATTCTCTGATATTTGTAACACTTGTCTCAAAGCGTCTCTGATGCTTAGTAGAGACGGCTGGTTAGAGTTTTTGTTGGATTCGAGCAGGTGTTGTTTCGCGATAATTCGCTTGTTTGATGCAATTCCACTCTAATTTTTAACATTCTCTGAATTGTGTAACACTTGTCTCAAAGCGTCTCTGAGGCTTAGTAGAGACGGCTGGGTACAGTTTTTTTTCGATCCGAGCAGGTGTTGTTTCGCGATAATTCGCTTGTTTAAAGCAATTTCACTCTAATTTTTAACATTCTCTGCTTTGTGTAACACTTGTCTCAAAGCGTCCCTGAGGCTTAGTAGAGACGGCTGGGCTCAGTTTTTGTTGGATTCGAGCAGGTGTTGTTTCGCGATAATTCGCTTGTTTGAAGCAATTCCACTCTAATTTTTGACATTGTCTGATATTTGTAACACTTGTCTCAAAGCGTGTCTAAGGCTTAGTAGAGACGGCTGGGCTCAGTTTTTGTTGGATTCGAGCAGGTGTTGTTTCGCGATAATTCGCTTGTTTGAAGCAATTCCACTCTAATTTTTGACATTCTCTGATATTTGTAACACTTGTCTCAAAGCGTGTCTAAGGCTTAGTAGAGATTGCTGGTTAGAGTTTTTGTTGGATTCGAGCAGGTGTTGTTTCGCGATAATTCGCTTGTTTGAAGCAATTCCACTCTAATTTTTAACATTCTCTGAATTGTGTAACACTTGTCTCAAAGCGTCTCTGAGGCTTAGTAGAGACGGCTGGGTACAGTTTTTGTTGGATTCGAGCAGGTGTTGTTTGGCGATAATTCGCTTGTTTGAAGCAATTCCACTCTAATTTTTAACATTCTCTGAATTGTGTAACAGTTGTCTCAAAGCGTCTCTGATGCTTAGTAGAGACGGCTGGTTAGAGTTTTTGTTGGATACGAGCAGGTGTTGTTTCGCGATAATTCGCTTGTTTGAAGCAATTCCACTCTAATTTTTCACATTCTATGATATTTGTAAAATTGTCTAAAAGCGTCTCTGAGGCTAAGTAGAGACGGCTGGTTAGAGTTTTTGTTGGATTCGAGCAGGTGTTGTTTCGCGATAATTCGCTTGTTTGAAGCAATTCCACTCTAATTTTTGACATTCTCTGATATTTGTAACACTTGTCTCAAAGCGTCTCTGAGGCTTAGTAGAGACGGCTGTTAGAGTTTTTGTTGGATTCGAGCAGGTGTTGTTTCGCGATAATTCGCTTGTTTGAAGCAATTCCACTCTAATTTTTGACATTCTCTGATATTTGTAACACTTGTCTCAAAGCGTCTCTGATGCTTAGTAGAGACGGCTGGTTAGAGTTTTTGTTGGATTCGAGCAGGTGTTGTTTCTCGATAATTCGCTTGTTTAAAGCAATTTCACTCTATTTTTTAACATTCTCTGATTTGTGTAACACCTGTCTCAAACCGTCTCTGAGGCTTAGTAGAGACGGCTGGTTAGAGCTTTTGTTGGATTCGAGCAGGTGTTGTTTCGCGATAATTCGCTTGTTTAATGCAATTCCACTCTAATTTTTAACATTCTCTGAATTGTGTAACACTTGTCTCAAAGCGTCTCTGAGGCTTAGTAGAGACGGCTGGGTACAGTTTTTGTTGGATCCGAGCAGGTGTTGTTTCGCGATAATTCGCTTGTTTAAAGCAATTTCACTCTAATTTTTAACATTCTCTGAATTGTGTAACACTTGTCTCAAAGCGTCTCTGAGGCTTAGTAGAGACGGCTGGTTAGAGTTTTTGTTGGTATCGAGCAGGTGTTGTTTGGCGATAATTCGCTTGTTTGAAGCAACTCCACTCTAATTTGTAACATTCTCTGAATTGTGTAACACTTGTCTCAAAGCGTCTCTGAGGCTTAGTAGAGACGGCTGGGCACAGTTTTTGTTGGATTCGAGCAGGTGTTGTTTCGCGATAATTCGCTTGTTTAAAGCAATTTCACTCTAATTTTTAACATTCTCTGATTTGTGTAACACTTGTCTCAAAGCGTCTCTGAGGCTTAGTAGAGACGGCTGGGCACAGTTTTTGTTGGATTCGAGCAGGTGTTGTTTCGCGATAATTCGCTTGTTTGAAGCAATTCCACTTTTTGACATTCTCTGATATTTGTAACACTTGTCTCAAAGCGTCTCTGAGGCTTAGTAGAGACGGCTGGGCTCAGTTTTTGTTGGATTCGAGCAGGTGTTGTTTCGCGATAATTCGCTTGTTTGAAGCAATTCCACTCTAATTTTTGACATTCTCTCATATTTGTAACACTTGTCTCAAAGCGTCTCTGAGGCTTAGTAGACATGGCTGGGCTCAGTTTTTGTTGGATTCGAGCAGGTGTTGTTTCGCGATAATTCGCTTGTTTGAAGCAATTCCACTCTAATTTTTAACATTCTCTGAATTGTGTAACACTTGTCTCAAAGCGTCTCTGAGGCTTAGTAGAGACGGCTGTTAGAGTTTTTGTTGGATTCGAGCAGGTGTTGTTTCGCAATTATTCGCTTGTTTGAAGCAATTCCACTCTAATTTTTGACACTCTCTGATAATTGTAACACTTGTCTCAAAGCGTCTCTGATGCTTAGTAGAGACGGCTGGTTATAGTTTTTGTTGGATTCGAGCAGGTGTTGTTTCGCGATAATTCGCTTGTTTGAAGCAATTCCACTCTAATTTTTGACACTCTCTGATATTTGTAACACTTGTCTCAAAGCGTCTCTGATGCTTAGTAGAGACGGCTGGTTAGAGTTTTTGTTGGATTCGAGCAGGTGTTGTTTCGCGATAATTCGCTTGTTTGAAGCAATTTCACTCTATTTTTTAACATTCTCTGAATTGTGTAACACTTGTCTCAAACCGTCTCTGAGGCTTAGTAGAGACGGCTGGGCACAGTTTTTGTGGGATTCGAGCAGGTGTTGTTTCGCGATAATTCGCTTGTTTGAAGCAATTCCACTCTAATTTTTGACATTCTCTGATATTTGTAACACTTGTCTCAAAGCGTCTCTGAGGCTTAGTAGAGTCGGCTGGTTAGAGCTTTTGTTGGATTCGAGCAGGTGTTGTTTCGCGATAATTCGCTTGTTTGATGCAATTCCACTCTAATTTTTAACATTCTCTGAATTGTGTAACACTTGTCTCAAAGCGTCTCTGAGGCTTAGTAGAGACGGCAGGGTACAGTTTTTGTTGGTTCCGAGCAGGTGTTGTTTCGCGATAATTCGCTTGTTTAAAGCAATTTCACTCTAATTTTTAACATTCTCTGATTTGTGTAACACTTGTCTCAAAGCGTCTCTGAGGCTTAGTAGAGACGGCTGGGCTCAGTTTTTGTTGCATTCGAGCAGGTGTTAATTCGCGATAATTCGCTTGTTTGAAGCAATTCCACTCTAATTTTTGACATTCTCTGATATTTGTAACACTTGTCTCAAAGCGTGTCTAAGGCTTAGTAGAGACGGCTGGTTAGAGTTTTTGTTGGATTCGAGCAGGTGTTGTTTAGCGTTAATTCGCTTGTTTGAAGCAATTCCACTCTAATTTTTAACGTTCTCTGAATTGTGTAACACTTGTCTCAAAGCGTCTCTGAGGCTTAGTAGAGACGGCTGGTTAGAGTTTTTGTTGGATTCGAGCAGGTGTTGTTTGGCGATAATTCGCTTGTTTGAAGCAATTCCACTCTAATTTTTAACATTCTCTGATATTTGTAACACTTGTCTCAAAGCGTCTCTGAGGCTTAGTAGAGACGGCTGGTTAGAGTTTTTGTTGGATTCGAGCAGGTGTTGTTTCGCGATAATTCGCTTGTTTGAACCAATTCCACTCTAATTTTTAACATTCTCTGAATTTTGTAACACTTCTCTCAAAGCGTCTCTGAGGCTTAGTAGAGACGGCTGGTTAGAGTTTTTGTTGGATTCGAGCAGGTGTTGTTTGGCGATAATTCGCTTGTTTGAAGCAATTCCACTCTAATTTTTAACATTCTCTGAATTGTGTAACAGTTGCCTGAAAGCGTCTCTGAGGCTTAGTAGAGACGGCTGTTAGAGTTTTTGTTGGATTCGAGCAGGTGTTGTTTTGCGATAATTCGCTTGTTTGAAGCAATTCCACTCTAATTTTTAACATTCTCTGAATTGTGTAACACTTGTCTCAAAGCGTCTCTGAGGCTTAGTAGAGACGGCTGGGTACAGTTTTTGTTCGATCCGAGCAGGTGTTGTTTCGCGATAATTCGCTTGTTTAAAGCAATTTCACTCTAATTTTTAACATTCTCTGATTTGTGTAACACTTGTCTCAAAGCGTCTCTGAGGCTTAGTAGAGACGGCTGGGCTCAGTTTTTGTTGGATACGAGCAGGTGTTGTTTCGCGATAATTCGCTTGTTTGAAGCAATTCCACTCTAATTTTTGACATTCTCTGATATTTGTAACACTTGTCTCAAAGCGTGTCTAAGGCTTAGTAGAGACGGCTGGTTAGAGTTTTTGTTGGATTCGAGCAGGTGTTGTTTCGCGATAATTCGCTTGTTTGAAGCAATTCCACTCTAATTTTTAACATTCTCTGAATTGTGTAACACTTGTCTCAAAGCGTCTCTGAGGCTTAGTAGAGACGGCTGGTTAGAGTTTTTGTTGGATTCGAGCAGGTGTTGTTTGGCGATAACTCGCTTGTTTGAAGCAATTCCACTCTAATTTGTAACATTCTCTGAATTGTGTAACACTTGTCTCAAAGCGTCTCTGAGGCTTAGTAGAGACGGCTGGGCACAGTTTTTGTTGGATTCGAGCAGGTGTTGTTTCGCGATAATTCGCTTGTTTGAAGCAATTCCACTCTAATTTTTGACATTCTCTGATATTTGTAACACTTGTCTCAAAGCGTCTCTGAGGCTTAGTAGAGACGGCTGGTTAGAGTTTTTGTTGGATTCGAGCAGGTGTTGTTTCGCGATAATTCGCTCGTTTGAAGCAATTCCACTCTAATTTTTGACATTCTCTGATATTTGTAACCCTTGTCTCAAAGCGTCTCTGAGGCTTAATAGAGACGGCTGGGCTCAGTTTTTGTTGGATTCGAGCAATTGTTGTTTCGCGATAATTCGCTTGTTTGAAGCAATTCCACTCTAATTTTTAACATTCTCTGAATTGTGTAACACTTGTCTCAAAGCGTCTCTGAGGCTTAGTAGAGACGGCTGTTAGAGTTTTTGTTGGATTCGAGCAGGTGTTGTTTCGCGATAATTCGCTTGTTTGAAGCAATTCCACTCTAATTTTTGACATTCTCTGATATTTGTAACACTTGTCTCAAAGCGTCTCTGATGCTTAGTAGAGACGGCTGGTTAGAGTTTTTGTTGGATTCGAGCAGGTGTTGTTTCTCGATAATTCGCTTGTTTGAAGCAATTCCACTCTAATTTTTAACATACTCTGAATTGTGTAACACTTGTCTCAAAGCGTCTCTGAGGCTTAGTAGAGACGGCTGTTAGAGTTTTTGTTGGATTCGAGCAGGTGTTGTTTCGCGATAATTCGCTTGTTTGAAGCAATTCCACTCTAATTTTTGACATTCTCTGATATTTGAAACACTTGTCTCAAAGCGTCTCTGAGGCTTAGTAGAGACGGCTGGTTAGAGTTTTTGTTGGATTCGAGCAGGTGTTGTTTGGCGATAATTCGCTTGTTTGAAGCAATTCCACTCTAATTTTTGACACTCTCTGATAATTGTAACACTTGTCTCAAAGCGTCTCTGATGCTTAGTAGAATCGGCTGGTTATAGTTTTTGTTGGATTCGAGCAGGTGTTGTTTCGCGATAATTCGCTTGTTTGAAGCAATTCCACTCTAATTTTTGACACTCTCTGATATTTGTAACACTTGTCTCAAAGCGTCTCTGATGCTTAGTAGAGACGGCTGGTTAGAGTTTTTGTTGGATTCGAGCAGGTGTTGTTTCGCGATAATTCGCTTGTTTGAAGCAATTTCACTCTATTTTGTAACATTCTCTGAATTGTGTAACACTTGTCTCAAACCGTCTCTGAGGCTTAGTAGAGACGGCTGTTAGAGTTTTTGTTGGATTCGAGCAGGTGTTGTTTCGCGATAATACGCTTGTTTGAAGCAATTCCACTCTAATTTTTGACATTCTCTGATATTTGTAACACTTGTCTCAAAGCGTGTCTAAGGCTTAGTAGAGACGGCTGGTTAGAGTTTTTGTTGGATTCGAGCAGGTGTTGTTTCGCGATAATTCGCTTGTTTGAAGCAATTCCACTCTAATTTTTAACATTCTCTGAATTGTGTAACACTTGTCTCAAAGCGTCTCTGAGGCTTAGTAGAGACGGCTGGTTAGAGTTTTTGTTGGATTCGAGCAGGTGTTGTTTGGCGATAACTCGCTTGTTTGAAGCAATTCCACTCTAATTTGTAACATTCTCTGAATTGTGTAACACTTGTCTCAAAGCGTCTCTGAGGCATAGTAGAGACGGCTGGGCACAGTTTTTGTTGGATTCGAGCAGGTGTTGTTTCGCGATAATTCGCTTGTTTGAAGCAATTCCACTCTAATTTTTGACATTCTCTGATATTTGTAACACTTGTCTCAAAGCGTCTCTGAGGCTTAGTAGAGACGGCTGGTTAGAGTTTTTGTTGGATTCGAGCAGGTGTTGTTTCGCGATAATTCGCTCGTTTGAAGCAATTCCACTCTAATTTTTGACATTCTCTGATATTTGTAACCCTTGTCTCAAAGCGTCTCTGAGGCTTAATAGAGACGGCTGGGCTCAGTTTTTGTTGGATTCGAGCAATTGTTGTTTCGCGATAATTCGCTTGTTTGAAGCAATTCCACTCTAATTTTTAACATTCTCTGAATTGTGTAACACTTGTCTCAAAGCGTCTCTGAGGCTTAGTAGAGACGGCTGTTAGAGTTTTTGTTGGATTCGAGCAGGTGTTGTTTCGCGATAATTCGCTTGTTTGAAGCAATTCCACTCTAATTTTTGACACTCTCTGATAATTGTAACACTTGTCTCAAAGCGTCTCTGATGCTTAGTAGAGACGGCTGGTTAGAGTTTTTGTTGGATTCGAGCAGGTGTTGTTTCTCGATAATTCGCTTGTTTGAAGCAATTCCACTCTAATTTTTAACATACTCTGAATTGTGTAACACTTGTCTCAAAGCGTCTCTGAGGCTTAGTAGAGACGGCTGTTAGAGTTTTTGTTGGATTCGAGCAGGTGTTGTTTCGCGATAATTCGCTTGTTTGAAGCAATTCCACTCTAATTTTTGACATTCTCTGATATTTGAAACACTTGTCTCAAAGCGTCTCTGAGGCTTAGTAGAGACGGCTGGTTAGAGTTTTTGTTCGATTCGAGCAGGTGTTGTTTGGCGATAATTCGCTTGTTTGAAGCAATTCCACTCTAATTTTTGACACTCTCTGATAATTGTAACACTTGTCTCAAAGCGTCTCTGATGCTTAGTAGAGTCGGCTGGTTATAGTTTTTGTTGGATTCGAGCAGGTGTTGTTTCGCGATAATTCGCTTGTTTGAAGCAATTCCACTCTAATTTTTGACACTCTCTGATATTTGTAACACTTGTCTCAAAGCGTCTCTGATGCTTAGTAGAGACGGCTGGTTAGAGTTTTTGTGGGATTCGAGCAGGTGTTGTTTCGCGATAATTCGCTTGTTTGAAGCAATTTCACTCTATTTTGTAACATTCTCTGAATTGTGTAACACTTGTCTCAAACCGTCTCTGAGGCTTAGTAGAGACGGCTGTTAGAGTTTTTGTTGGATTCGAGCAGGTGTTGTTTCGCGATAATACGCTTGTTTGAAGCAATTCCACTCTAATTTTTGACATTCTCTGATATTTGTAACACTTGTCTCAAAGCGTCTCTGAGGCTTAGTAGAGTCGGCTGGTTAGAGCTTTTGTTGCATTCGAGCAGGTGTTAATTCGCGATAATTCGCTTGTTTGATGCAATTCCACTCTAATTTTTAACATTCTCTGAATTGTGTAACACTTGTCTCAAAGCGTCTCTGAGGCTTAGTAGAGACGGCAGGGTAGAGTTTTTGTTGGATCCGAGCAGGTGTTGTTTCGCGATAATTCGCTTGTTTAAAGCAATTTCACTCTAATTTTTAACATTCTCTGATTTGTGTAACACTTGTCTCAAAGCGTCTCTGAGGCTTAGTAGAGACTGCTGGGCTCAGTTTTTGTTGCATTCGAGCAGGTGTTAATTCGCGATAATTCGCTTGTTTGAAGCAATTCCACTCTAATTTTTGACATTCTCTGATATTTGTAACACTTGTCTCAAAGCGTGTCTAAGGCTTAGTAGAGACGGCTGGTTAGAGTTTTTTTTGGATTCGAGCAGGTGTTGTTTCGCGATAATTCGCTTGTTTGAAGCAATTCCACTCAAATTTTTAACGTTCTCTGAATTGTGTAACACTTGTCTCAAAGCGTCTCTGAGGCTTAGTAGAGACGGCTGGTTAGAGTTTTTGTTGGATTCGAGCAGGTGTTGTTTGGCGATAATTCGCTTGTTTGAAGCAATTCCACTCTAATTTGTAACATTCTCTGAATTGTGAAACACTTGTCTCAAAGCGTCTCTGAGGCTTAGTAGAGACGGCTGGGCACAGTTTTTGTTGGATTCGAGCAGGTGTTGTTTCGCGATAATTCGCTTGTTTGAAGCAATTCCACTCTAATTTTTGACATTCTCTGATATTTGTAACACTTGTCTCAAAGCGTCTCTGATGCTTAGTATATACGGCTGGTTAGAGTTTTTGTTGGATACGAGCAGGTGTTGTTTCGCGATAATTCGCTTGTTTGAAGCAATTCCACTCCAATTTTTGACATTCTCTGATATTTATAACACTTGTCTCAAAGCGTCTCTGATGCTTAGTAGAGACGGCTGGTTAGAGTTTTTGTTGGATTCGAGCAGGTGTTGTTTCGCGATAATTCGCTTGTTTAAAGCAATTTCACTCTAATTTTTAACATTCTGTGATTTGTGTAACACTTGTCTCAAAGCGTCTCTGAGGCTTAGTAGAGACAGCTGGGCTCAGTTTTTGTTGGATTCGAGCAGGTGTTGTTTCGCGATAATTCGCTTGTTTGAAGCAATTCCACTCTAATTTTTGACATTCTCTGATATTTGTAACACTTGTCTCAAAGCGTCTCTAAGGCTTAGTAGAGACGGCTGGTTAGAGTTTTTGTTGGATTCGAGCAGGTGTTGTTTCGCGATAATTCGCTTGTTTGAAGCAATTCCACTCTAATTTTTAACATTCTCTGAATTGTGTAACACTTGTCTCAAAGCGTCTCTGAGGCTTAGTAGAGACGGCTGGTTAGAGTTTTTGTTGGATTCGAGCAGGTGTTGTTTGGCGATAATTCGCGTCTCTGAGGCTTAGTAGAGACGGCTGGGTACAGTTTTTGTTCGATCCGAGCAGGTGTTGTTTCGCGATAATTCGCTTGTTTAAAGCAATTTCACTCTAATTTTTAACATTCTCTGATTTGTGTAACACTTGTCTCAAAGCGTCTCTGAGGCTTAGTAGAGACGGCTGGGCTCAGTTTTTGTTGGATTCGAGCAGGTGTTGTTTCGCGATAATTCGCTTGTTTGAAGCAATTCCACTCTAATTTTTGACATTCTCTGATATTTGTAACACTTGTCTCAAAGCGCGTCTAAGGCTTAGTAGAGACGGCTGGTTAGAGTTTTTGTTGGATTCGAGCAGGTGTTGTTTCGCGATAATTCGCTTGTTTGAAGCAATTCCACTCTAATTTTTAACATTCTCTGAATTGTGTAACACTTGTCTCAAAGTGTCTCTGAGGCTTAGTAGAGACGGCTGGTTAGAGTTTTTGTTGGATTCGAGCAGGTGTTGTTTGGCGATAATTCGCTTGTTTGAAGCAATTCCACTCTAATTTGTAACATTCTCTGAATTGTGTAACACTTGTCTCAAAGCGTCTCTGAGGCTTAGTAGAGACGGCTGGGCACAGTTTTTGTTGGATTCGAGCAGGTGTTGTTTCGCGATAATTCGCTTGTTTGAAGCAATTCCACTCTAATTTTTGACATTCTCTGATATTTGTAACACTTGTCTCAAAGCGTCTCTGAGGCTTAGTAGAGACGGCTGGTTAGAGTTTTTGTTGGATTCGAGCAGGTGTTGTTTCGCGATAATTCGCTTGTTTGAACCAATTCCACTCTAATTTTTAACATTCTCTGAATTGTGTAACACTTGTCTCAAAGCGTCTCTGAGGCTTAGTAGAGACGGCTGGGTACAGTTTTTGTTCGATCCGAGCAGGTGTTGTTTCGCGATAATTCGCTTGTTTAAAGCAATTTCACTCTAATTTTTAACATTCTCTGATTTGTGTAACACTTGTCTCAAAGCGTCTCTGAGGCTTAGTAGAGACGGCTGGGCTCAGTTTTTGTTGGATACGAGCAGGTGTTGTTTCGCGATAATTCGCTTGTTTGAAGCAATTCCACTCTAATTTTTGACATTCTCTGATATTTGTAACACTTGTCTCAAAGCGTGTCTAAGGCTTAGTAGAGACGGCTGGTTAGAGTTTTTGTTGGATTCGAGCAGGTGTTGTTTCGCGATAATTCGCTTGTTTGAAGCAATTCCACTCTAATTTTTAACATTCTCTGAATTGTGTAACACTTGTCTCAAAGCGTCTCTGAGGCTTAGTAGAGACGGCTGGTTAGAGTTTTTGTTGGATTCGAGCAGGTGTTGTTTGGCGATAACTCGCTTGTTTGAAGCAATTCCACTCTAATTTGTAACATTCTCTGAATTGTGTAACACTTGTCTCAAAGCGTCTCTGAGGCTTAGTAGAGACGGCTGGGCACAGTTTTTGTTGGATTCGAGCAGGTGTTGTTTCGCGATAATTCGCTTGTTTGAAGCAATTCCACTCTAATTTTTGACATTCTCTGATATTTGTAACACTTGTCTCAAAGCGTCTCTGAGGCTTAGTAGAGACGGCTGCTTAGAGTTTTTGTTGGATTCGAGCAGGTGTTGTTTCGCGATAATTCGCTCGTTTGAAGCAATTCCACTCTAATTTTTGACATTCTCTGATATTTGTAACCCTTGTCTCAAAGCGTCTCTGAGGCTTAATAGAGACGGCTGGGCTCAGTTTTTGTTGGATTCGAGCAATTGTTGTTTCGCGATAATTCGCTTGTTTGAAGCAATTCCACTCTAATTTTTAACATTCTCTGAATTGTGTAACACTTGTCTCAAAGCGTCTCTGAGGCTTAGTAGAGACGGCTGTTAGAGTTTTTGTTGGATTCGAGCAGGTGTTGTTTCGCGAAAATTCGCTTGTTTGAAGCAATTCCACTCTAATTTTTGACATTCTCTGATATTTGTAACACTTGTCTCAAAGCGTCTCTGATGCTTAGTAGAGACGGCTGGTTAGAGTTTTTGTTGGATTCGAGCAGGTGTTGTTTCTCGATAATTCGCTTGTTTGAAGCAATTCCACTCTAATTTTTAACATACTCTGAATTGTGTAACACTTGTCTCAAAGCGTCTCTGAGGCTTAGTAGAGACGGCTGTTAGAGTTTTTGTTGGATTCGAGCAGGTGTTGTTTCGCGATAATTCGCTTGTTTGAAGCAATTCCACTCTAATTTTTGACATTCTCTGATATTTGAAACACTTGTCTCAAAGCGTCTCTGAGGCTTAGTAGAGACGGCTGGTTAGAGTTTTTGTTGGATTCGAGCAGGTGTTGTTTGGCGATAATTCGCTTGTTTGAAGCAATTCCACTCTAATTTTTGACACTCTCTGATAATTGTAACACTTGTCTCAAAGCGTCTCTGATGCTTAGTAGAGTCGGCTGGTTATAGTTTTTGTTGGATTCGAGCAGGTGTTGTTTCGCGATAATACGCTTGTTTGAAGCAATTCCACTCTAATTTTTGACATTCTCTGATATTTGTAACACTTGTCTCAAAGCGTCTCTGAGGCTTAGTAGAGTCGGCTGGTTAGAGCTTTTGTTGCATTCGAGCAGGTGTTAATTCGCGATAATTCGCTTGTTTGATGCAATTCCACTCTAATTTTTAACATTCTCTGAATTGTGTAACACTTGTCTCAAAGCGTCTCTGAGGCTTAGTAGAGACGGCTGTTAGAGTTTTTGTTGGATTCGAGCAGGTGTTGTTTCGCGATAATACGCTTGTTTGAAGCAATTCCACTCTAATTTTTGACATTCTCTGATATTTGTAATACTTGTCTCAAAGCGTCTCTGAGGCTTAGTAGAGTCGGCTGGTTAGAGCTTTTGTTGCATTCGAGCAGGTGTTAATTCTCGATAATTCGCTTGTTTGATGCAATTCCACTCTAATTTTTAACATTCTCTGAATTGTGTAACACTTGTCTCAAAGCGTCTCTGAGGCTTAGTAGAGACGGCAGGGTACAGTTTTTGTTGGATCCGAGCAGGTGTTGTTTCGCGATAATTCGCTTGTTTAAAGCAATTTCACTCTAATTTTTAACATTCTCTGATTTGTGTAACACTTGTCTCAAAGCGTCTCTGAGGCTTAGTAGAGACTGCTGGGCTCAGTTTTTGTTGCATTCGAGCAGGTGTTAATTCGCGATAATTCGCTTGTTTGAAGCAATTCCACTCTAATTTTTGACATTCTCTGATATTTGTAACACTTGTCTCAAAGCGTGTCTAAGGCTTAGTAGAGACGGCTGGTTAGAGTTTTTTTTGGATTCGAGCAGGTGTTGTTTCGCGATAATTCGCTTGTTTGAAGCAATTCCACTCAAATTTTTAACGTTCTCTGAATTGTGTAACACTTGTCTCAAAGCGTCTCTGAGGCTTAGTAGAGACGGCTGGTTAGAGTTTTTGTTGGATTCGAGCAGGTGTTGTTTGGCGATAATTCGCTTGTTTGAAGCAATTCCACTCTAATTTGTAACATTCTCTGAATTGTGAAACACTTGTCTCAAAGCGTCTCTGAGGCTTAGTAGAGACGGCTGGGCACAGTTTTTGTTGGATTCGAGCAGGTGTTGTTTCGCGATAATTCGCTTGTTTGAAGCAATTCCCCTCTAATTTTTGACATTCTCTGATATTTGTAACACTTGTCTCAAAGCGTCTCTGATGCTTAGTATATACGGCTGGTTAGAGTTTTTGTTGGATACGAGCAGGTGTTGTTTCGCGATAATTCGCTTGTTTGAAGCAATTCCACTCTAATTTTTGACATTGTCTGATATTTATAACACTTGTCTCAAAGCGTCTCTGATGCTTAGTAGAGACGGCTGGTTAGAGTTTTTGTTGGATTCGAGCAGGTGTTGTTTCGCGATAATTCGCTTGTTTAAAGCAATTTCACTCTAATTTTTAACATTCTGTGATTTGTGTAACACTTGTCTCAAAGCGTCTCTGAGGCTTAGTAGAGACAGCTGGGCTCAGTTTTTGTTGGATTCGAGCAGGTGTTGTTTCGCGATAATTCGCTTGTTTGAAGCAATTCCACTCTAATTTTTGACATTCTCTGATATTTGTAACACTTGTCTCAAAGCGTCTCTAAGGCTTAGTAGAGACGGCTGGTTAGAGTTTTAGTTGGATTCGAGCAGGTGTTGTTTCGCGATAATTCGCTTGTTTGAAGCAATTCCACTCTAATTTTTAACATTCTCTGAATTGTGTAACACTTGTCTCAAAGCGTCTCTGAGGCTTAGTAGAGACGGCTGGTTAGAGTTTTTGTTGGATTCGAGCAGGTGTTGTTTGGCGATAATTCGCTTGTTTGAAGCAATTCCACTCTTATTTGTAACATTCTCTGAATTGTGTAACACTTGTCTCAAAGCGTCTCTGAGGCACAGACGGTTGGGCACAGTTTTTGTTGGATTCGAGCAGGTGTTGTTTCGCGATAATTCGCTTGTTTAAAGCAATTTCACTCTAATTTTTAACATTCTCTGATGTGTGTAACACTTGTCTCAAAGCGTCTCTGAGGCTTAGTAGAGACGGCTGGGCACAGTTTTTGTTGGATTCGAGCAGGTGTTGTTTCGCGATAATTCGCTTGTTTGAAGCAATTCCACTCTAATTTTTGACATTCTCTGATATTTGTAACACTTGTCTCAAAGCGTCTCTGATGCTTAGTAGAGACGGCTGGTTAGAGCTTTTGTTGGATTCGAGCAGGTGTTGTTTCGCGATAATTCGCTTGTTTGAAGCAATTCCACTCTAATTTTTGACATTCTCTGATATTTGTAACACTTGTCGCAAAGCGTCTCTGAGGCTTAGTAGACACGGCTGGGCTCAGTTTTTGTTGGATTCGAGCAGGTGTTGTTTCGCGATAATTCGCTTGTTTGAAGCAATTCCACTCTAATTTTTAACATTCTCTGAATTGTGTAACACTTGTCTCAAAGCGTCTCTGAGGCTTAGTAGAGACGGCTGTTAGAGTTTTTGTTGGATTCGAGCAGGTGTTGTTTCGCGATTATTCGCTTGTTTGAAGCAATTCCACTCTAATTTTTGACACTCTCTTATATTTGTAACACTTGTCTCAAAGCGTCTCTGATGCTTAGTAGAGACGGCTGGTTAGAGCTTTTGTTGGATTCGGGCAGGTGTTGTTTCGCGATAATTCGCTTGTTTGAAGCAATTCCACTCTAATTTTTGACATTCTCTGATATTTGTAACACTTGTCTCAAAGCGTCTCTGATGCTTAGTAGAGACGGCTGGTTAGAGTTTTTGTTGGATTCGAGCAGGTGTTGTTTCGCGATAATTCGCTTGTTTGAAGCAATTCCACTCTAATTGTTGACATTCTCTGATATTTGTAACACTTGTCTCAAAGCGCGTCTAAGGCTTAGTAGAGACGGCTGGTTAGAGTTTTTGTTGGATTCGAGCAGGTGTTGTTTCGCGATAATTCGCTTGTTTGAAGCAATTCCACTCTAATTTTTAACATTCTCTGAATTGTGTAACACTTGTCTCAAAGTGTCTCTGAGGCTTAGTAGAGACGGCTGGTTAGAGTTTTTGTTGGATTCGAGCAGGTGTTGTTTGGCGATAATTCGCTTGTTTGAAGCAATTCCACTCTAATTTGTAACATTCTCTGAATTGTGTAACACTTGTCTCAAAGCGTCTCTGAGGCTTAGTAGAGACGGCTGGGCACAGTTTTTGTTGGATTCGAGCAGGTGTTGTTTCGCGATAATTCGCTTGTTTGAAGCAATTCCACTCTAATTTTTGACATTCTCTAATATTAGTAACACTTGTCTCAAAGCGTCTCTGAGGCTTAGTAGAGACGGCTGGTTAGAGTTTTTGTTGGATTCGAGCAGGTGTTGTTTCGCGATAATTCGCTCGTTTGAAGCAATTCCACTCTAATTTTTGACATTCTCTGATATTTGTAACCCTTGTCTCAAAGCGTCTCTGAGGCTTAGTAGAGACGGCTGGGCTCAGTTTTTGTTTTATTCGAGCAGGTGTTGTTTCGCGATAATTCGCTTGTTTGAAGCAATTCCACTCTAATTTTTAACATTCTCTGAATTGTGTAACACTTGTCTCAAAGCGTCTCTGAGGCTTAGTAGAGACGGCTGTTAGAGTTTTTGTTGGATTCGAGCAGGTGTTGTTTCGCGATAATTCGCTTGTTTGAAGCAATTCCACTCTAATTTTTGACATTCTCTTATATTTGTAACACTTGTCTCAAAGCGTCTCTAAGGCTTAGTAGAGACGGCTGGTTAGAGTTTTAGTTGGATTCGAGCAGGTGTTGTTTCGCGATAATTCGCTTGTTTGAAGCAATTCCACTCTAATTTTTAACATTCTCTGAATTGTGTAACACTTGTCTCAAAGCGTCTCTGAGGCTTAGTAGAGACGGCTGGTTAGAGTTTTTGTTGGATTCGAGCAGGTGTTGTTTGGCGATAATTCGCTTGTTTGAAGCAATTCCACTCTTATTTGTAACATTCTCTGAATTGTGTAACACTTGTCTCAAAGCGTCTCTGAGGCACAGACGGTTGGGCACAGTTTTTGTTGGATTCGAGCAGGTGTTGTTTCGCGATAATTCGCTTGTTTAAAGCAATTTCACTCTAATTTTTAACATTCTCTGATGTGTGTAACACTTGTCTCAAAGCGTCTCTGAGGCTTAGTAGAGACGGCTGGGCACAGTTTTTGTTGGATTCGAGCAGGTGTTGTTTCGCGATAATTCGCTTGTTTGAAGCAATTCCACTCTAATTTTTGACATTCTCTGATATTTGTAACACTTGTCTCAAAGCGTCTCTGATGCTTAGTAGAGACGGCTGGTTAGAGCTTTTGTTGGATTCGAGCAGGTGTTGTTTCGCGATAATTCGCTTGTTTGAAGCAATTCCACTCTAATTTTTGACATTCTCTGATATTTGTAACACTTGTCGCAAAGCGTCTCTGAGGCTTAGTAGACACGGCTGGGCTCAGTTTTTGTTGGATTCGAGCAGGTGTTGTTTCGCGATAATTCGCTTGTTTGAAGCAATTCCACTCTAATTTTTAACATTCTCTGAATTGTGTAACACTTGTCTCAAAGCGTCTCTGAGGCTTAGTAGAGACGGCTGTTAGAGTTTTTGTTGGATTCGAGCAGGTGTTGTTTCGCGATTATTCGCTTGTTTGAAGCAATTCCACTCTAATTTTTGACACTCTCTTATATTTGTAACACTTGTCTCAAAGCGTCTCTGATGCTTAGTAGAGACGGCTGGTTAGAGCTTTTGTTGGATTCGGGCAGGTGTTGTTTCGCGATAATTCGCTTGTTTGAAGCAATTCCACTCTAATTTTTGACATTCTCTGATATTTGTAACACTTGTCTCAAAGCGTCTCTGATGCTTAGTAGAGACGGCTGGTTAGAGTTTTTGTTGGATTCGAGCAGGTGTTGTTTCGCGATAATTCGCTTGTTTGAAGCAATTCCACTCTAATTGTTGACATTCTCTGATATTTGTAACACTTGTCTCAAAGCGCGTCTAAGGCTTAGTAGAGACGGCTGGTTAGAGTTTTTGTTGGATTCGAGCAGGTGTTGTTTCGCGATAATTCGCTTGTTTGAAGCAATTCCACTCTAATTTTTAACATTCTCTGAATTGTGTAACACTTGTCTCAAAGTGTCTCTGAGGCTTAGTAGAGACGGCTGGTTAGAGTTTTTGTTGGATTCGAGCAGGTGTTGTTTGGCGATAATTCGCTTGTTTGAAGCAATTCCACTCTAATTTGTAACATTCTCTGAATTGTGTAACACTTGTCTCAAAGCGTCTCTGAGGCTTAGTAGAGACGGCTGGGCACAGTTTTTGTTGGATTCGAGCAGGTGTTGTTTCGCGATAATTCGCTTGTTTGAAGCAATTCCACTCTAATTTTTGACATTCTCTAATATTAGTAACACTTGTCTCAAAGCGTCTCTGAGGCTTAGTAGAGACGGCTGGTTAGAGTTTTTGTTGGATTCGAGCAGGTGTTGTTTCGCGATAATTCGCTCGTTTGAAGCAATTCCACTCTAATTTTTGACATTCTCTGATATTTGTAACCCTTGTCTCAAAGCGTCTCTGAGGCTTAGTAGAGACGGCTGGGCTCAGTTTTTGTTTTATTCGAGCAGGTGTTGTTTCGCGATAATTCGCTTGTTTGAAGCAATTCCACTCTAATTTTTAACATTCTCTGAATTGTGTAACACTTGTCTCAAAGCGTCTCTGAGGCTTAGTAGAGACGGCTGTTAGAGTTTTTGTTGGATTCGAGCAGGTGTTGTTTCGCGATAATTCGCTTGTTTGAAGCAATTCCACTCTAATTTTTGACATTCTCTTATATTTGTAACACTTGTCTCAAAGCGTCTCTGATGCTTAGTAGAGACGGCTGGTTAGAGTTTTTGTTGGATTCGAGCAGGTGTTGTTTCTCGATAATTCGCTTGTTTGAAGCAATTCCACTCTAATTTTTAACATTCTCTGAATTGTGTAACACTTGTCTCAAAGCGTCTCCGAGGCTTAGTAGAGACGGCTGTTAGAGTTTTTGTTGGATTCGAGCAGGTGTTGTTTCGCGATAATTCGCTTGTTTGAAGCAATTCCACTCTAATTTTTGACATTCTCTGATATTTGTAACACTTGTCTCAAAGCGTCTCTGAGGCTTAGTAGAGACGGCTGGTTAGAGTTTTTGTTGGATTCGAGCAGGTGTTGTTTGGCGATAATTCGCTTGTTTGAAGCAATTCCACTCTAATTTTTGACACTCTCTGATAATTGTAACACTTGTCTCAAAGCGTCTCTGAGGCTTAGTAGAGTCGGCTGGTTAGAGCTTTTGTTGCATTCGAGCAGGTGTTAATTCGCGATAATTCGCTTGTTTGATGCAATTCCAATCTAATTTTTAACATTCTCTGAATTGTGTAACACTTGTCTCAAAGCGTCTCTGAGGCTTAGTAGAGACGGCAGGGTACAGTTTTTGTTGGATCCGAGCAGGTGTTGTTTCGCGATAATTCGCTTGTTTAAAGCAATTTCACTCTAATTTTTAACATTCTCTGATTTGTGTAACACTTGTCTCAAAGCGTCTCTGAGGCTTAGTAGAGACTGCTGGGCTCAGTTTTTGTTGCATTCGAGCAGGTGTTAATTCGCGATAATTCGCTTGTTTGAAGCAATTCCACTCTAATTTTTGACATTCTCTGATATTTGTAACACTTGTCTCAAAGCGTGTCTAAGGCTTAGTAGAGACGGCTGGTTAGAGTTTTTGTTGGATTCGAGCAGGTGTTGTTTCGCGATAATTCGCTTGTTTGAAGCAATTCCACTCAAATTTTTAACGTTCTCTGAATTGTGTAACACTTGTCTCAAAGCGTCTCTGAGGCTTAGTAGAGACGGCTGGTTAGAGTTTTTGTTGGATTCGAGCAGGTGTTGTTTGGCGATAATTCGCTTGTTTGAAGCAATTCCACTCTAATTTGTAACATTCTCTGAATTGTGTAACACTTGTCTCAAAGCGTCTCTGAGGCTTAGTAGAGACGGCTGGGCACAGTTTTTGTTGGATTCGAGCAGGTGTTGTTTCGCGATAATTCGCTTGTTTGAAGCAATTCCACTCTAATTTTTGACATTCTCTGATATTTGTAACACTTGTCTCAAAGCGTCTCTGATGCTTAGTATATACGGCTGGTTAGAGTTTTTGTTGGATACGAGCAGGTGTTGTTTCGCGATAATTCGCTTGTTTGAAGCAATTCCACTCTAATTTTTGACATTCTCTGATATTTATAGCACTTGTCTCAAAGCGTCTCTGATGCTTAGTAGAGACGGCTGGTTAGAGTTTTTGTTGGATTCGAGCAGGTGTTGTTTCGCGATAATTCGCTTGTTTAAAGCAATTTCACTCTAATTTTTAACATTCTCTGATGTGTGTAACACTTGTCTCAAAGCGTCTCTGAGGCTTAGTAGAGACGGCTGGGCACAGTTTTTGTTGGATTCGAGCAGGTGTTGTTTCGCGATAATTCGCTTGTTTGAAGCAATTCCACTCTAATTTTTGACATTCTCTGATATTTGTAACACTTGTCTCAAAGCGTCTCTGAGGCTTAGTAGAGACGGCTGGTTAGAGTTTTTGTTGGATTCGAGCAGGT
Organism: Tenodera sinensis; assembly: GCA_030765045.1. Classification (NCBI taxonomy): domain Eukaryota; kingdom Metazoa; phylum Arthropoda; class Insecta; order Mantodea; family Mantidae; genus Tenodera; species Tenodera sinensis. The sequence goes on along the minus strand of CM060964.1, from coordinate 213,038,913 downwards.
GTTGTTTCGCGATAATTCGCTTGTTTAAAGCAATTTCACTCTAATTTTTAACATTCTCTGATTTGTGTAACACTTGTCTCAAAGAGTCTCTGAGGCTTAGTAGAGACGGCTGGGCTCAGTCTTTGTTGGATTCTAGCAGGTGTTGTTTCGCGATAATTCGCTTGTTTGATGCAATTCCACTCTAATTTTTAACATTCTCTGAATTGTGTAATACTTGTCTCAAAGCGTCTCTGAGGCTTAGTAGAGACGGCTGGGTACAGTTTTTGTTCGATCCGAGCAGGTGTTGTTTCGCGATAATTCGCTTGTTTAAAGCAATTTCACTCTAATTTTTAACATTCTCTGATTTGTGTAGCACTTGTCTCAAAGCGTCTCTGAGGCTTAGTAGAGACGGCTGGGCTCAGTTTTTGTTGGATTCGAGCAGGTGTTGTTTCGCGATAATTCGCTTGTTTGAAGCAATTCCACTCTAATTTTTGACATTCTCTGATATTTGTAACACTTGTCTCAAAGCGTGTCTAAGGCTTAGTAGAGACGGCTGGTTAGAGTTTTTGTTGGACTCGAGCAGGTGTTGTTTCGCGATAATTCGCTTGTTTGAAGCAATTCCACTCTAATTTTTAACATTCTCTGAATTGTGTAACACTTGTCTCAAAGCGTCTCTGAGGCTTAGTAGAGACGGCTGGTTAGAGTTTTTGTTGGATTCGAGCAGGTGTTGTTTCGCGATAATTCGCTTGTTTAAAGCAATTTCACTCTAATTTTTAACATTCTCTGATTTGTGTAACACTTGTCTCAAAGCGTCTCTGAGGCTTAGTAGAGACGGCTGGGCTCAGTCTTTGTTGGATTCTAGCAGGTGTTGTTTCGCGATAATTCGCTTGTTTGAAGCAATTCCACTCTAATTTGTAACATTCTCTGAATTGTGTAACACTTGTCTCAAAGCGTCTCTGAGGCTTAGTAGAGACGGCTGGGCACAGTTTTTGTTGGATTCGAGCAGGTGTTGTTTCGCGATAATTCGCTTGTTTAAAGCAATTTCACTCTAATTTTTAACATTCTCTGATTTGTGTAACACTTGTCTCAAAGCGTCTCTGAGGCTTAGTAGAGACGGCTGGGCTCAGTCTTTGTTGGATTCTAGCAGGTGTTGTTTCGCGATAATTCGCTTGTTTGAAGCAATTCCACTCTAATTTTTGACATTCTCTGATATTTGTAACACTTGTCTCAAAGCGTCTCTGATGCTTAGTAGAGACGGCTGGTTAGAGCTTTTGTTGGATTCGAGCAGGTGTTGTTTCGCGATAATTCGCTTGTTTGAAGCAATTCCACTCTAATTTTTGACATTCTCTGATATTTGTAACACTTGTCGCAAAGCGTCTCTGAGGCTTAGTAGACACGGCTGGGCTCAGTTTTTGTTGGATTCGAGCAGGTGTTGTTTCGCGATAATTCGCTTGTTTGAAGCAATTCCACTCTAATTTTTAACATTCTCTGAATTGTGTAACACTTGTCTCAAAGCGTCTCTGAGGCTTAGTAGAGACGGCTGTTAGAGTTTTTGTTGGATTCGAGCAGGTGTTGTTTCGCGATTATTCGCTTGTTTGAAGCAATTCCACTCTAATTTTTGACACTCTCTTATATTTGTAACACTTGTCTCAAAGCGTCTCTGATGCTTAGTAGAGACGGCTGGTTAGAGCTTTTGTTGGATTCGGGCAGGTGTTGTTTCGCGATAATTCGCTTGTTTGAAGCAATTCCACTCTAATTTTTGACATTCTCTGATATTTGTAACACTTGTCTCAAAGCGTCTCTGATGCTTAGTAGAGACGGCTGGTTAGAGTTTTTGTTGGATTCGAGCAGGTGTTGTTTCGCGATAATTCGCTTGTTTGAAGCAATTCCACTCTAATTGTTGACATTCTCTGATATTTGTAACACTTGTCTCAAAGCGCGTCTAAGGCTTAGTAGAGACGGCTGGTTAGAGTTTTTGTTGGATTCGAGCAGGTGTTGTTTCGCGATAATTCGCTTGTTTGAAGCAATTCCACTCTAATTTTTAACATTCTCTGAATTGTGTAACACTTGTCTCAAAGTGTCTCTGAGGCTTAGTAGAGACGGCTGGTTAGAGTTTTTGTTGGATTCGAGCAGGTGTTGTTTGGCGATAATTCGCTTGTTTGAAGCAATTCCACTCTAATTTGTAACATTCTCTGAATTGTGTAACACTTGTCTCAAAGCGTCTCTGAGGCTTAGTAGAGACGGCTGGGCACAGTTTTTGTTGGATTCGAGCAGGTGTTGTTTCGCGATAATTCGCTTGTTTGAAGCAATTCCACTCTAATTTTTGACATTCTCTAATATTAGTAACACTTGTCTCAAAGCGTCTCTGAGGCTTAGTAGAGACGGCTGGTTAGAGTTTTTGTTGGATTCGAGCAGGTGTTGTTTCGCGATAATTCGCTCGTTTGAAGCAATTCCACTCTAATTTTTGACATTCTCTGATATTTGTAACCCTTGTCTCAAAGCGTCTCTGAGGCTTAGTAGAGACGGCTGGGCTCAGTTTTTGTTTTATTCGAGCAGGTGTTGTTTCGCGATAATTCGCTTGTTTGAAGCAATTCCACTCTAATTTTTAACATTCTCTGAATTGTGTAACACTTGTCTCAAAGCGTCTCTGAGGCTTAGTAGAGACGGCTGTTAGAGTTTTTGTTGGATTCGAGCAGGTGTTGTTTCGCGATAATTCGCTTGTTTGAAGCAATTCCACTCTAATTTTTGACATTCTCTGATATTTGTAACACTTGTCTCAAAGCGTCTCTGATGCTTAGTAGAGACGGCTGGTTAGAGTTTTTGTTGGATTCGAGCAGGTGTTGTTTCTCGATAATTCGCTTGTTTGAAGCAATTCCACTCTAATTTTTAACATTCTCTGAATTGTGTAACACTTGTCTCAAAGCGTCTCCGAGGCTTAGTAGAGACGGCTGTTAGAGTTTTTGTTGGATTCGAGCAGGTGTTGTTTCGCGATAATTCGCTTGTTTGAAGCAATTCCACTCTAATTTTTGACATTCTCTGATATTTGTAACACTTGTCTCAAAGCGTCTCTGAGGCTTAGTAGAGACGGCTGGTTAGAGTTTTTGTTGGATTCGAGCAGGTGTTGTTTGGCGATAATTCGCTTGTTTGAAGCAATTCCACTCTAATTTTTGACACTCTCTGATAATTGTAACACTTGTCTCAAAGCGTCTCTGAGGCTTAGTAGAGTCGGCTGGTTAGAGCTTTTGTTGCATTCGAGCAGGTGTTAATTCGCGATAATTCGCTTGTTTGATGCAATTCCAATCTAATTTTTAACATTCTCTGAATTGTGTAACACTTGTCTCAAAGCGTCTCTGAGGCTTAGTAGAGACGGCAGGGTACAGTTTTTGTTGGATCCGAGCAGGTGTTGTTTCGCGATAATTCGCTTGTTTAAAGCAATTTCACTCTAATTTTTAACATTCTCTGATTTGTGTAACACTTGTCTCAAAGCGTCTCTGAGGCTTAGTAGAGACTGCTGGGCTCAGTTTTTGTTGCATTCGAGCAGGTGTTAATTCGCGATAATTCGCTTGTTTGAAGCAATTCCACTCTAATTTTTGACATTCTCTGATATTTGTAACACTTGTCTCAAAGCGTGTCTAAGGCTTAGTAGAGACGGCTGGTTAGAGTTTTTGTTGGATTCGAGCAGGTGTTGTTTCGCGATAATTCGCTTGTTTGAAGCAATTCCACTCAAATTTTTAACGTTCTCTGAATTGTGTAACACTTGTCTCAAAGCGTCTCTGAGGCTTAGTAGAGACGGCTGGTTAGAGTTTTTGTTGGATTCGAGCAGGTGTTGTTTGGCGATAATTCGCTTGTTTGAAGCAATTCCACTCTAATTTGTAACATTCTCTGAATTGTGTAACACTTGTCTCAAAGCGTCTCTGAGGCTTAGTAGAGACGGCTGGGCACAGTTTTTGTTGGATTCGAGCAGGTGTTGTTTCGCGATAATTCGCTTGTTTGAAGCAATTCCACTCTAATTTTTGACATTCTCTGATATTTGTAACACTTGTCTCAAAGCGTCTCTGATGCTTAGTATATACGGCTGGTTAGAGTTTTTGTTGGATACGAGCAGGTGTTGTTTCGCGATAATTCGCTTGTTTGAAGCAACTCCACTCTAATTTTTGACATTCTCTGATATTTATAGCACTTGTCTCAAAGCGTCTCTGATGCTTAGTAGAGACGGCTGGTTAGAGTTTTTGTTGGATTCGAGCAGGTGTTGTTTCGCGATAATTCGCTTGTTTAAAGCAATTTCACTCTAATTTTTAACATTCTCTGATGTGTGTAACACTTGTCTCAAAGCGTCTCTGAGGCTTAGTAGAGACGGCTGGGCACAGTTTTTGTTGGATTCGAGCAGGTGTTGTTTCGCGATAATTCGCTTGTTTGAAGCAATTCCACTCTAATTTTTGACATTCTCTGATATTTGTAACACTTGTCTCAAAGCGTCTCTGAGGCTTAGTAGAGACGGCTGGTTAGAGTTTTTGTTGGATTCGAGCAGGTGTTGTTTCGCGATAATTCGCTTGTTTAAAGCAATTTCACTCTAATTTTTAACATTCTCTGATTTGTGTAACACTTGTCTCAAAGAGTCTCTGAGGCTTAGTAGAGACGGCTGGGCTCAGTCTTTGTTGGATTCTAGCAGGTGTTGTTTCGCGATAATTCGCTTGTTTGATGCAATTCCACTCTAATTTTTAACATTCTCTGAATTGTGTAATACTTGTCTCAAAGCGTCTCTGAGGCTTAGTAGAGACGGCTGGGTACAGTTTTTGTTCGATCCGAGCAGGTGTTGTTTCGCGATAATTCGCTTGTTTAAAGCAATTTCACTCTAATTTTTAACATTCTCTGATTTGTGTAGCACTTGTCTCAAAGCGTCTCTGAGGCTTAGTAGAGACGGCTGGGCTCAGTTTTTGTTGGATTCGAGCAGGTGTTGTTTCGCGATAATTCGCTTGTTTGAAGCAATTCCACTCTAATTTTTGACATTCTCTGATATTTGTAACACTTGTCTCAAAGCGTGTCTAAGGCTTAGTAGAGACGGCTGGTTAGAGTTTTTGTTGGACTCGAGCAGGTGTTGTTTCGCGATAATTCGCTTGTTTGAAGCAATTCCACTCTAATTTTTAACATTCTCTGAATTGTGTAACACTTGTCTCAAAGCGTCTCTGAGGCTTAGTAGAGACGGCTGGTTAGAGTTTTTGTTGGATTCGAGCAGGTGTTGTTTCGCGATAATTCGCTTGTTTAAAGCAATTTCACTCTAATTTTTAACATTCTCTGATTTGTGTAACACTTGTCTCAAAGCGTCTCTGAGGCTTAGTAGAGACGGCTGGGCTCAGTCTTTGTTGGATTCTAGCAGGTGTTGTTTCGCGATAATTCGCTTGTTTGAAGCAATTCCACTCTAATTTGTAACATTCTCTGAATTGTGTAACACTTGTCTCAAAGCGTCTCTGAGGCTTAGTAGAGACGGCTGGGCACAGTTTTTGTTGGATTCGAGCAGGTGTTGTTTCGCGATAATTCGCTTGTTTAAAGCAATTTCACTCTAATTTTTAAAATTCTCTGATTTGTGTAACACTTGTCTCAAAGCGTCTCTGAGGCTTAGTAGAGACGGCTGGGCTCAGTCTTTGTTGGATTCTAGCAGGTGTTGTTTCGCGATAATTCGCTTGTTTGAAGCAATTCCACTCTAATTTTTGACACCCTCTGATAATTGTAACACTTGTCTCAAAGCGTCTCTGATGCTTAGTAGAGACGGCTGGTTAGAGTTTTTGTTGGATTCGAGCAGGTGTTGTTTCGCGATAATTCGCTTGTTTGAAGCAATTCCACTCTAATTTTTGACACTCTCTGATATTTGTAACACTTGTCTCAAAGCGTCTCTGATGCTTAGTATATACGGCTGGTTAGAGTTTTTGTTGGATACGAGCAGGTGTTGTTTCGCAATAATTCGCTTGTTTGAAGCAATTCCACTCTAATTTTTGACATTCTCTGATATTTGTAACACTTGTCTCAAAGCGTCTCTGATGCTTAGTAGAGACGGCTGGTTAGAGTTTTTGTTGGATTCGAGCAGGTGTTGTTTCGCGATAATTCGCTTGTTTAAAGCAATTTCACTCTAATTTTTAACATTCTGTGATTTGTGTAACACTTGTCTCAAAGCGTCTCTGAGGCTTAGTAGAGACGGCTGGGCTCAGTTTTTGTTGGATTCGAGCAGGTGCTGTTTCGCGATAATTCGCTTGTTTGAAGCAATTCCACTCTAATTTTTTACATTCTCTGATATTTGTAACACTTGTCTCAAAGCGTCTCTAAGGCTTAGTAGAGACGGCTGGTTAGAGTTTTTGTTGGATTCGAGCAGGTGTTGTTTCGCGATAATTCGCTTGTTTGAAGCAATTCCACTCTAATTTTTAACATTCTCTGAATTGTGTAACACTTGTCTCAAAGCGTCTCTGAGGCTTAGTAGAGACGGCTGGTTAGAGTTTTTGTTGGATTCGAGCAGGTGTTGTTTGGCGATAATTCGCTTGTTTGAAGCAATTCCACTCTTATTTGTAACATTCTCTGAATTGTGTAACACTTGTCTCAAAGCGTCTCTGAGGCACAGACGGTTGGGCACAGTTTTTGTTGGATTCGAGCAGGTGTTGTTTTGCGATAATTCGCTTGTTTAAAGCAATTTCACTCTAATTTTTAACATTCTCTGATTTGTGAAACACTTGTCTCAAAGCGTCTCTGAGGCTTAGTAGAGACGGCTGGTTACAGTTTTTGTTGGATTCGAGCAGGTGTTGTTTCGCGATAATTCGCTTGTTTGAAGCAATTCCACTCTAATTTTTGACACTCTCTGATATTTGTAACACTTGTCTCAAAGCGTCTCTGAGGCTTAGTAGAGACGGCTGGTTAGAGTTTTTGTTGGATTCGAGCAGGTGTTGTTTCGCGATAATTCGCTTGTTTGAAGCAATTCCACTCTAATTTTTAACATTCTCTGAATTGTGTAACACTTGTCTCAAAGCGTCTCTGAGGCTTAGTAGAGACGGCTGGTTAGAGTTTTTGTTGGATTCGAGCAGGTGTTGTTTGCCGATAATTCGCTTGTTTGAAGCAATTCCACTCTAATTTGTAACATTCTCTGAATTGTGTAACACTTGTCTCAAAGCGTCTCTGAGGCTTAGTAGAGACGGCTGGTTAGAGTTTTTGTTGGATTCGAGCAGGTGTTGTTTCGCGATAATTCGCTTGTTTGAAGCAATTCCACTCTAATTTTTGACATTCTCTGATATTTGTAACCCTTGTCTCAAAGCGTCTCTGAGGCTTAGTAGAGACGGCTGGGCTCAGTTTTTGTTGGATTCGAGCAGGTGTTGTTTCGCGATAATTCGCTTGTTTGAAGCAATTCCACTCTAATTTTTAACATTCTCTGAATTGTGTAACACTTGTCTCAAAGCGTCTCTGAGGCTTTGTAAAGACGGCTGTTAGAGTTTTTGTTGGATTCGAGCAGGTGTTGTTTCGCGATAATTCGCTTGTTTGAAGCAATTCCACTCTAATTTTTGACATTCTCTGATATTTGTAACACTTGTCTCAAAGCGTCTCTGATGCTTAGTAGAGACGGCTGGTTAGAGTTTTTGTTGGATTCGAGCAGGTGTTGTTTCTTGATAATTCGCTTGTTTAAAGCAATTTAACTCTATTTTTTAACATTCTCTGATTTGTGTAACACCTGTCTCAAACCGTCTCTGAGGCTTAGTAGAGACGGCTGGTTAGAGCTTTTGTTGGATTCGAGCAGGTGTTGTTTCGCGATAATTCGCTTGTTTGATGCAATTCCACTCTAATTTTTAACATTCTCTGAATTGTGTAACACTTGTCTCAAAGCGTCTCTGAGGCTTAGTAGACACGGCTGGGTACAGTTTTTGTTGGATCCGAGCAGGTGTTGTTTCGCGATAATTCGCTTGTTTAAAGCAATTTCACTCTAATTTTTAACATTCTCTGAATTGTGTAACACTTGTCTCAAAGCGTCTCTGAGGCTTAGTAGAGACGGCTGGTTAGAGTTTTTGTTGGTATCGAGCAGGTGTTGTTTGGCGATAATTTGCTTGTTTGAAGCAATTCCACTCTAATTTGTAACATTCTCTGAATTGTGTAACACTTGTCTCAAAGCGTCTCTGAGGCTTAGTAGAGACGGCTGGGCACAGTTTTTGTTGGATTCGAGCAGGTGTTGTTTCGCGATAATTCGCTTGTTTAAAGCAATTTCACTCTAATTTTTAACATTCTCTGATTTGTGTAACACTTGTCTCAAAGCGTCTCCGAGGCTTAGTAGAGACGGCTGGGCTCAGTTCTTGTTGGATTCTAGCAGGTGTTGTTTCGCGATAATTCGCTTGTTTGAAGCAATTCCACTCTAATTTTTGACACTCGCTGATAATTGTAACACTTGTCTCAAAGCGTCTCTGATGCTTAGTAGAGACGGCTGGTTAGAGTTTTTGTTGGATTCGAGCTGGTGTTGTTTCGCGATAATTCGCTTGTTTGAAGCAATTCCACTCTAATTTTTGACACTCTCTGATATTTGTAACACTTGTCTCAAAGCGTCTCTGATGCTTAGTATATACGGCTGGTTAGAGTTTTTGTTGGATACGAGCAGGTGTTGTTTCGCAATAATTCGCTTGTTTGAAGCAATTCCACTCTAATTTTTGACATTCTCTGATATTTGTAACACTTGTCTCAAAGCGACTCTGATGCTTAGTAGAGACGGCTGGTTAGAGTTTTTGTAGGATTCGAGCAGGTGTTGTTTCGCGATAATTCGCTTGTTTAAAGCAATTTCACTCTAATTTTTAACATTCTGTGATTTGTGTAACACTTGTCTCAAAGCGTCTCTGAGGCTTAGTAGAGACGGCTGGGCTCAGTTTTTGTTGGATTCGAGCAGGTGCTGTTTCGCGATAATTCGCTTGTTTGAAGCAATTCCACTCTAATTTTTGACATTCTCTGATATTTGTAACACTTGTCTCAAAGCGTCTCTAAGGCTTAGTAGAGACGGCTGGTTAGAGTTTTTGTTGGATTGGAGCAGGTGTTGTTTCGCGATAATTCGCTTGTTTGAAGCAATTCCACTCTAATTTTTAACGTTCTCTGAATTGTGTAACACTTGTCTCAAAGCGTCTCTGAGGCTTAGTAGAGACGGCTGGTTAGAGTTTTTGTTGGATTCGAGCAGGTGTTGTTTGGCGATAATTCGCTTGTTTGAAGCAATTCCACTCTTATTTGTAACATTCTCTGAATTGTGTAACACTTGTCTCAAAGCGTCTCTGAGGCACAGACGGTTGGGCACAGTTTTTGTTGGATTCGAGCAGGTGTTGTTTTGCGATAATTCGCTTGTTTAAAGCAATTTCACTCTAATTTTTAACATTCTCTGATTTGTGAAACACTTGTCTCAAAGCGTCTCTGAGGCTTAGTAGAGACGGCTGGGCACAGTTTTTGTTGGATTCGAGCAGGTGTTGTTTCGCGATAATTCGCTTGTTTGAAGCAATTCCACTCTAATTTTTGACATTCTCTGATATTTGTAACACTTGTCTCAAAGCGTCTCTGATGCTTAGTAGAGACGGCTGGTTAGAGTTTTTGTTGGATTCGAGCAGGTATTGTTTCGCGATAATTCGCTTGTTTGAAGCAATTCCACTCTAATTTTTGACATTCTCTGATATTTGTAACACTTGTCTCAAAGCGTCTCTGAGGTTTAGTAGAGACGGCTGGTTAGAGTTTTTGTTGGATTCGAGCAGGTGTTGTTTCGCGATAATTCGCTTGTTTGAAGCAATTCCACTCTAATTTTTGACACTCTCTGATATTTGTAACACTTGTCTCAAAGCGTCTCTGAGGCTTAGTAGACACGGCTGGGTACAGTTTTTGTTGGATCCGAGCAGGTGTTGTTTCGCGATAATTCGCTTGTTTAAAGCAATTTCACTCTAATTTTTAACATTCTCTGAATTGTGTAACACTTGTCTCAAAGCGTCTCTGAGGCTTAGTAGAGACGGCTGGTTAGAGTTTTTGTTGGTATCGAGCAGGTGTTGTTTGGCGATAATTTGCTTGTTTGAAGCAATTCCACTCTAATTTGTAACATTCTCTGAATTGTGTAACACTTGTCTCAAAGCGTCTCTGAGGCTTAGTAGAGACGGCTGGGCACAGTTTTTGTTGGATTCGAGCAGGTGTTGTTTCGCGATAATTCGCTTGTTTAAAGCAATTTCACTCTAATTTTTAACATTCTCTGATTTGTGTAACACTTGTCTCAAAGCGTCTCTGAGGCTTAGTAGAGACGGCTGGGCTCAGTTCTTGTTGGATTCTAGCAGGTGTTGTTTCGCGATAATTCGCTTGTTTGAAGCAATTCCACTCTAATTTTTGACACTCGCTGATAATTGTAACACTTGTCTCAAAGCGTCTCTGATGCTTAGTAGAGACGGCTGGTTAGAGTTTTTGTTGGATTCGAGCTGGTGTTGTTTCGCGATAATTCGCTTGTTTGAAGCAATTCCACTCTAATTTTTGACACTCTCTGATATTTGTAACACTTGTCTCAAAGCGTCTCTGATGCTTAGTATATACGGCTGGTTAGAGTTTTTGTTGGATACGAGCAGGTGTTGTTTCGCAATAATTCGCTTGTTTGAAGCAATTCCACTCTAATTTTTGACATTCTCTGATATTTGTAACACTTGTCTCAAAGCGACTCTGATGCTTAGTAGAGACGGCTGGTTAGAGTTTTTGTTGGATTCGAGCAGGTGTTGTTTCGCGATAATTCGCTTGTTTAAAGCAATTTCACTCTAATTTTTAACATTCTGTGATTTGTGTAACACTTGTCTCAAAGCGTCTCTGAGGCTTAGTAGAGACGGCTGGGCTCAGTTTTTGTTGGATTCGAGCAGGTGCTGTTTCGCGATAATTCGCTTGTTTGAAGCAATTCCACTCTAATTTTTGACATTCTCTGATATTTGTAACACTTGTCTCAAAGCGTCTCTAAGGCTTAGTAGAGACGGCTGGTTAGAGTTTTTGTTGGATTGGAGCAGGTGTTGTTTCGCGATAATTCGCTTGTTTGAAGCAATTCCACTCTAATTTTTAACGTTCTCTGAATTGTGTAACACTTGTCTCAAAGCGTCTCTGAGGCTTAGTAGAGACGGCTGGTTAGAGTTTTTGTTGGATTCGAGCAGGTGTTGTTTGGCGATAATTCGCTTGTTTGAAGCAATTCCACTCTTATTTGTAACATTCTCTGAATTGTGTAACACTTGTCTCAAAGCGTCTCTGAGGCACAGACGGTTGGGCACAGTTTTTGTTGGATTCGAGCAGGTGTTGTTTTGCGATAATTCGCTTGTTTAAAGCAATTTCACTCTAATTTTTAACATTCTCTGATTTGTGAAACACTTGTCTCAAAGCGTCTCTGAGGCTTAGTAGAGACGGCTGGGCACAGTTTTTGTTGGATTCGAGCAGGTGTTGTTTCGCGATAATTCGCTTGTTTGAAGCAATTCCACTCTAATTTTTGACATTCTCTGATATTTGTAACACTTGTCTCAAAGCGTCTCTGATGCTTAGTAGAGACGGCTGGTTAGAGTTTTTGTTGGATTCGAGCAGGTATTGTTTCGCGATAATTCGCTTGTTTGAAGCAATTCCACTCTAATTTTTGACATTCTCTGATATTTGTAACACTTGTCTCAAAGCGTCTCTGAGGTTTAGTAGAGACGGCTGGTTAGAGTTTTTGTTGGATTCGAGCAGGTGTTGTTTCGCGATAATTCGCTTGTTTGAAGCAATTCCACTCTAATTTTTGACACTCTCTGATATTTGTAACACTTGTCTCAAAGCGTCTCTGATGCTTAGTATATACGGCTGGTTAGAGTTTTTGTTGGATACGAGCAGGTGTTGTTTCGCAATAATTCGCTTGTTTGAAGCAATTCCACTCTAATTTTTGACATTCTCTGATATTTGTAACACTTGTCTCAAAGCGTCTCTGATGCTTAGTAGAGACGGCTGGTTAGAGTTTTTGTTGGATTCGAGCAGGTGTTGTTTCGCGATAATTCGCTTGTTTAAAGCAATTTCACTCTAATTTTTAACATTCTGTGATTTGTGTAACACTTGTCTCAAAGCGTCTCTGAGGCTTAGTAGACACGGCTGGGCTCAGTTTTTGTTGGATTCGAGCAGGTGTTGTTTCGCGATAATTCGCTTGTTTGAAGCAATTCCACTGTAATTTTTGACATTCTCTGATATTTGTAACACTTGTCTCAAAGCGTCTCTAAGGCTTAGTAGAGACGGCTGGTTAGAGTTTTTGTTGGATTCCAGCAGGTGTTGTTTCGCGATAATTCGCTTGTTTGAAGCAATTCCACTCTAATTTTTAACATTCTCTGAATTGTGTAACACTTGTCTCAAAGCGTCTCTGTGGCTTAGTAGAGACGGCTGGTTAGAGTTTTTGTTGGATTCGAGCAGGTGTTGTTTGGCGATAATTCGCTTGTTTGAAGCAATTCCACTCTTATTTGTAACATTCTCTGAATTGTGTAACACTTGTCTCAAAGCGTCTCTGAGGCACAGACGGTTGGGCACAGTTTTTGTTGGATTCGAGCAGGTGTTGTTTCGCGATAATTCGCTTGTTTAAAGCAATTTCACTCTAATTTTTAACATTCTCTGATTTGTGTAACACTTGTCTCAAAGCGTCTCTGAGGCTTAGTAGAGACGGCTGGGCACAGTTTTTGTTGGATTCGAGCAGGTGTTGTTTCGCGATAATTCGCTTGTTTGAAGCAATTCCACTCTAATTTTTGACATTCTCTGATATTTGTAACACTTGTCTCAAAGCGTCTCTGATGCTTAGTAGAGACGGCTGGTTAGAGTTTTTGTTGGATTCGAGCAGGTATTGTTTCGCGATAATTCGCTTGTTTGAAGCAATTCCACTCTAATTTTTGACATTCTCTGATATTTGTAACACTTGTCTCAAAGCGTCTCTGAGGCTTAGTAGACACGGCTGGGCTCAGTTTTTGTTGGATTCGAGCAGGTGTTGTTTCGCGATAATTCGCTTGTTTGAAGCAATTCCACTCTAATTTTTAACATTCTCTGAATTGTGTAACACTTGTCTCAAAGCGTCTCTGAGGCTTAGTAGAGACGGCTGTTAGAGTTTTTGTTGGATTCGAGCAGGTGTTGTTTCGCGATTATTCGCTTGTTTGAAGCAATTCCACTCTAATTTTTGACACTCTCTGATAATTGTAACACTTGTCTCAAAGCGTCTCTGATGCTTAGTAGAGACGGCTGGTTATAGTTTTTGTTGGATTCGAGCAGGTGTTGTTTCGCGATAATTCGCTTGTTTGAAGCAATTCCACTCTAATTTTTGACACTCTCTGATATTTGGAACACTTGTCTCAAAGCGTCTCTGATGCTTAGTAGAGACGGCTGGTTAGAGTTTTTGTTGGATTCGAGCAGGTGTTGTTTCGCGATAATTCGCTTGTTTGAAGATATTTCACTCTATTTTTTAACATTCTCTGAATTGTGTAACACTTGTCTCAAACCGTCTCTGAGGCTTAGTAGAGACGGCTGGGCACAGTTTTTGTGGGATTCGAGCAGGTGTTGTTTCGCGATAATTCGCTTGTTTGAAGCAATTCCACTCTAATTTTTGACATTCTCTGATATTTGTAACACTTGTCTCAAAGCGTCTCTGAGGCTTAGTAGACACGGCTGGTTAGAGCTTTTGTTGGATTCGAGCAGGTGTTGTTTCGCGATAATTCGCTTGTTTGATGCAATTCCACTCTAATTTTTAACATTCTCTGAATTGTGTAACACTTGTCTCAAAGCGTCTCTGAGGCTTAGTAGAGACGGCTGGGTACAGTTTTTGTTGGATCCGAGCAGGTGTTGTTTCGCGATAATTCGCTTGTTTAAAGCAATTTCACTCTAATTTTTAACATTCTCTGATTTGTGTAACACTTGTCTCAAAGCGTCTCTGAGGCTTAGTAGAGACGGCTGGGCTCAGTTTTTGTTGGATTCGAGCAGGTGTTGTTTCGCGATAATTCGCTTGTTTGAAGCAATTCCACTCTAATTTTTGACATTCTCTGATATTTGTAACACTTGTCTCAAAGCGTGTCTAAGGCTTAGTAGAGACGGCTGGTTAGAGTTTTTGTTGGATTCGAGCAGGTGTTGTTTCGGGATAATTGGCTTGTTTGAAGCAATTCCACTCTAATTTTTAACGTTCTCTGAATTGTGTAACACTTGTCTCAAAGCGTCTCTGAGGCTTAGTAGAGACCGCTGGTTAGAGTTTTTGTTGGATTCGAGCAGGTGTTGTTTGGCGATAATTCGCTTGTTTGAAGCAATTCCATTCTAATTTGTAACATTCTCTGAATTGTGTAACACTTGTCTCAAAGCGTCTCTGAGGCTTAGTAGAGACGATTGGGCACAGTTTTTGTTGGATTCGAGCAGGTGTTGTTTCGCGATAATTCGCTTGTTTGAAGCAATTCCACTCTAATTTTTGACATTCTCTGATATTTGTAACACTTGTCTCAAAGCGTCTCTGAGGCTTAGTAGAGACGGCTGGTTAGAGTTTTTGTTGGATTCGCGCAGGTGTTGTTTCGCGATAATTCGCTTGTTTGAACCAATTCCACTCTAATTTTTAACATTCTCTGAATTGTGTAACACTTGTCTCAAAGCGTCTCTGAGGCTTAGTAGAGACGGCTGGTTAGAGTTTTATTTGGATTCGAGCAGGTGTTGTTTCGCGATAATTCGCTTGTTTGAAGCAATTCCACTCTAATTTTTCACATTCTATGATATTTGTAAAATTGTCTAAAAGCGTCTCTGAGGCTAAGTAGAGATGGCTGGTTAGAGTTTTTGTTGTATTCGAGCAGGTGTAGTTTCGCGATAATTCGCTTGTTTAAAGCAATTTCACTTTATTTTTTAACATTCTCTGATTTGTGTAACACCTGTCTCAAACCGTCTCTGAGGCTTAGTAGAGACGGCTGGTTAGAGCTTTTGTTGGATTCGAGCAGGTGTTGTTTCGCGATAATTCGCTTGTTTGATGCAATTCCACTCTAATTTTTAACATTCTCTGAATTGTGTAACACTTGTCTCAAAGCGTCTCTGAGGCTTAGTAGAGACGGCTGGGTACAGTTTTTGTTGGATCCGAGCAGGTGTTGTTTCGCGATAATTCGCTTGTTTAAAGCAATTTCACTCTAATTTTTGACATTCTCTGATATTTGTAACACTTGTCTGAAAGCGTCTCTGAGGCCTAGTAGAGACGGCTGGGCACAGTTTTTGTTGGATTCGAGCAGGTGTTGTTTCGCGATAATTCGCTTGTTTGAACCAATTCCACTCTAATTTTTAACATTCTCTGAATTGTGTAACACTTGTCTCAAAGCGTCTCTGAGGCTTAGTAGAGACGGCTGTTAGAGTTTTTGTTGGATTCGAGCAGGTGTTGTTTCGCGATTATTCGCTTGTTTGAAGCAATTCCACTCTAATTTTTGACACTCTCTGATAATTGTAACACTTGTCTCAAAGCGTCTCTGATGCTTAGTAGAGACGGCTGGTTATAGTTTTTGTTGGATTCGAGCAGGTGTTGTTTCGCGATAATTCGCTTGTTTGAAGCAATTCCACTCTAATTTTTGACACTCTCTGATATTTGTAACACTTGTCTCAAAGCGTCTCTGATGCTTAGTAGAGACGGCTGGTTAGAGTTTTTGTTGGATTCGAGCAGGTGTTGTTTCGCGATAATTCGCTTGTTTGAAGCAATTTCACTCTATTTTTTAACATTCTCTGAATTGTGTAACACTTGTCTCAAACCGTCTCTGAGGCTTAGTAGAGAAGGCTGGGCACAGTTTTTGTGGGATTCGAGCAGGTGTTGTTTCGCGATAATTCGCTTGTTTGAAGCAATTCCACTCTAATTTTTGACATTCTCTGATATTTGTAACACTTGTCTCAAAGCGTCTCCGAGGCTTAGTAGAGACGGCTGGTTAGAGCTTTTGTTGGATTCGAGCAGGTGTTGTTTCGCGATAATTCGCTTGTTTGATGCAATTCCACTCTAATTTTTAACATTCTCTGAATTGTGTAACACCTGTCTCAAAGCGTCTCCGAGGCTTAGTAGAGACGGCTGGGTACAGTTTTTGTTGGATCCGAGCAGGTGTTGTTTCGCGATAATTCGCTTGTTTAAAGCAATTTCACTCTAATTTTTAACATTCTCTGATTTGTGTAACACTTGTCTCAAAGCGTCTCTGAGGCTTAGTAGAGACGGCTGGGCTCAGTTTTTGTTGGATTCGAGCAGGTGTTGTTTCGCGATAATTCGCTTGTTTGAAGCAATTCCACTCTAATTTTTGACATTCTCTGATATTTGTAACACTTGTCTCAAAGCGTGTCTAAGGCTTAGTAGAGACGGCTGGTTAGAGTTTTTGTTGGATTCGAGCAGGTGTTGTTTCGCGATAATTCGCTTGTTTGAAGCAATTCCACTCTAATTTTTAACGTTCTCTGAATTGTGTAACACTTGTCTCAAAGCGTCTCTGAGGCTTAGTAGAGACCGCTGGTTAGAGTTTTTGTTGGATTCGAGCAGGTGTTGCTTGGCGATAATTCGCTTGTTTGAAGCAATTCCACTCTAATTTGTAACATTCTCTGATTTGTGTAACACTTGTCTCAAAGCGTCTCTGAGGCTTAGTAGAGAATGCTGGACACAGTTTTTTTTGGATTCGAGCAGGTGTTGTTTCGCGATAATTCGCTTGTGTGAAGCAATTCCACTCTAATTTTTGACATTCTCTGATATTTGTAACACTTGTCTCAAAGCGTCTCTGAGGCTTAGTAGAGACGGCTGGTTAGAGTTTTGTTGGATTCGAGCAGGTGTTGTTTGGCGATAATTCGCTTGTTTGAACCAATTCCACTCTAATTTTTAACATTCTCTGAATTGTGTAACACTTGTCTCAAAGCGTCTCTGAGGCTTAGTAGAGACGGCTGGTTAGAGTTTTTGTTGGATTCGAGCAGGTGTTGTTTGGCGATAATTCGCTTGTTTGAAGCAATTCCACTCTAATTTTTAACATTCTCTGAATTGTGTAACAGTTGTCTCAAAGCGTCTCTGATGCTTAGTAGAGACGGCTGGTTAGAGTTTTTGTTGGATACGAGCAGGTGTTGTTTCGCGATAATTCGCTTGTTTGAAGCAATTCCACTCTAATTTTTCACATTCTATGATATTTGTAAAATTGTCTAAAAGCGTCTCTGAGGCTAAGTAGAGATGGCTGGTTAGAGTTTTTGTTGGATTCGAGCAGGTGTTGTTTCGCGATAATTCGCTTGTTTGAAGCAATTCCACTCTAATTTTTGACATTCTCTGATATTTGTAACACTTGTCTCAAAGCGTCTCTGAGGCTTAGTAGAGACGGCTGGGCTCAGTTTTTGTTGGATTCGAGCAGGTGTTGTTTCGCGATAATTCGCTTGTTTGAAGCAATTCCACTCTAATTTTTAACATTCTCTGAATTGTGTAACACTTGTCTCAAAGCGTCTCTTAGGCTTAGTAGAGACGGCTGTTAGAGTTTTTGTTGGATTCGAGCAGGTGTTGTTTCGCGATAATTCGCTTGTTTGAATTAATTCCACTCTAATTTTTGACTCTCTCTGATAATTGTAACACTTGTCTCAAAGCGTCTCTGATGCTTAGTAGAGACGGCTGGTTAGAGTTTTTGTTGGATTCGAGCAGTTGTTGTTTCGCGATAATTCGCTTGTTTGAAGCAATTCCACTCTAATTTTTGACACTCTCTGATATTTGTAACACTTGTCTCAAAGCGTCTCTGATGCTTAGTAGAGACGGCTGGTTAGAGTTTTTGTTGGATTCGAGCAGGTGTTGTTTCGCGATAATTCGCTTGTTTGAAGCAATTCCACTCTAATTTTTGACATTCTCTGATATTTGTAACACTTGTCTCAAAGCGTCTCTGATGCTTAGTAGAGACGGCTGTTTAGAGTTTTTGTTGGATTCGAGCAGGTGTTGTTTCTCGATAATTCGCTTGTTTAAAGCAATTTCACTCTATTTTTTAACATTCTCTGATTTGTGTAACACCTGTCTCAAACCGTCTCTGAGGCTTAGTAGAGACGGCTGGTTAGAGTTTTTGTTGGATTCGAGCAGGTGTTGTTTCGCGATAATTCGCTTGTTTGAAGCAATTCCACTCTAATTTTTGACATTCTCTGATATTTGTAACACTTGTCTCAAAGCGTCTCTGATGCTTAGTAGAGACGGCTGGTTAGAGTTTTTGTTGGATTCGAGCAGGTGTTGTTTCTCGATAATTCGCTTGTTTAAAGCAATTTAACTCTATTTTTTAACATTCTCTGAATTGTGTAACACTTGTCTCAAACCGTCTCTGAGGCTTAGTAGAGACGGCTGGGCACAGTTTTTGTGGGATTCGAGCAGGTGTTGTTTCGCGATAATTCGCTTGTTTGAAGCAATTCCACTCTAATTTTTGACATTCTCTGATATTTGTAACACTTGTCTCAAAGCGTCTCTGAGGCTTAGTAGACACGGCTGGTTAGAGCTTTTGTTGGATTCGAGCAGGTGTTGTTTCGCGATAATTCGCTTGTTTGATGCAATTCCACTCTAATTTTTAACATTCTCTGAATTGTGTAACACTTGTCTCAAAGCGTCTCTGAGGCTTAGTAGAGACGGCTGGGTACAGTTTTTGTTGGATCCGAGCAGGTGTTGTTTCGCGATAATTCGCTTGTTTAAAGCAATTTCACTCTAATTTTTAACATTCTCTGATTTGTGTAACACTTGTCTCAAAGCGCCTCTGAGGCTTAGTAGAGACGGCTGGGCTCAGTTTTTGTTGGATTCGAGCAGGTGTTGTTTCGCGATAATTCGCTTGTTTGAAGCAATTCCACTCTAATTTTTGACATTCTCTGATATTTGTAACACTTGTCTCAAAGCGTGTCTAAGGCTTAGTAGAGACGGCTGGTTAGAGTTTTTGTTGGATTCGAGCAGGTGTTGTTTCGCGATAATTGGCTTGTTTGAAGCAATTCCACTCTAATTTTTAACATTCTCTGAATTGTGTAACACTTGTCTCAAAGCGTCTCTGAGGCTTAGTAGAGACTGCTGGTTAGAGTTTTTGTTGGATTCGAGCAGGTGTTGTTTGGCGATAATTCGCTTGTTTGAAGCAATTCCACTCTAATTTGTAACATTCTCTGAATTGTGTAACACTTGTCTCAAAGCGTCTCTGAGGCTTAGTAGAGACGATTGGGCACAGTTTTTGTTGGATTCGAGCAGGTGTTGTTTCGCGATAATTCGCTTGTTTGAAGCAATTCCACTCTAATTTTTGACATTCTCTGATATTTGTAACACTTGTCTCAAAGCGTCTCTGAGGCTTAGTAGAGACGGCTGGTTAGAGTTTTTGTTGGATTCGCGCAGGTGTTGTTTCGCGATAATTCGCTTGTTTGAACCAATTCCACTCTAATTTTTAACATTCTCTGAATTGTGTAACACTTGTCTCAAAGCGTCTCTGAGGCTTAGTAGAGACGGCTGGTTAGAGTTTTATTTGGATTCGAGCAGGTGTTGTTTCGCGATAATTCGCTTGTTTGAAGCAATTCCACTCTAATTTTTCACATTCTATGATATTTGTAAAATTGTCTAAAAGCGTCTCTGAGGCTAAGTAGAGATGGCTGGTTAGAGTTTTTGTTGTATTCGAGCAGGTGTAGTTTCGCGATAATTCGCTTGTTTAAAGCAATTTCACTTTATTTTTTAACATTCTCTGATTTGTGTAACACCTGTCTCAAACCGTCTCTGAGGCTTAGTAGAGACGGCTGGTTAGAGCTTTTGTTGGATTCGAGCAGGTGTTGTTTCGCGATAATTCGCTTGTTTGATGCAATTCC
The DNA here is from genome assembly GCA_030765045.1 of Tenodera sinensis. Taxonomy (NCBI): domain Eukaryota; kingdom Metazoa; phylum Arthropoda; class Insecta; order Mantodea; family Mantidae; genus Tenodera; species Tenodera sinensis. The sequence goes on along the minus strand of CM060964.1, from coordinate 213,019,167 downwards.
ACTCTAATTTTTAACATTCTCTGAATTGTGTAACACTTGTCTCAAAGCGTCTCTGAGGCTTAGTAGAGACGGCTGGGTACAGTTTTTGTTGGATCCGAGCAGGTGTTGTTTCGCGATAATTCGCTTGTTTAAAGCAATTTCACTCTAATTTTTGACATTCTCTGATATTTGTAACACTTGTCTGAAAGCGTCTCTGAGGCCTAGTAGAGACGGCTGGGCACAGTTTTTGTTGGATTCGAGCAGGTGTTGTTTCGCGATAATTCGCTTGTTTGAAGCAATTCCACTCTAATTTTTGACATTCTCTGATATTTGTAACACTTGTCTCAAAGCGTCTCTGAGGCTTAGTAGAGACGGCTGGTTAGAGTTTTTGTTGGATTCGAGCAGGTGTTGTTTCGCGATAATTCGCTTGTTTGAACCAATTCCACTCTAATTTTTAACATTCTCTGAATTGTGTAACACTTGTCTCAAAGCGTCTCTGAGGCTTAGTAGAGACGGCTGTTAGAGTTTTTGTTGGATTCGAGCAGGTGTTGTTTCGCGATTATTCGCTTGTTTGAAGCAATTCCACTCTAATTTTTGACACTCTCTGATAATTGTAACACTTGTCTCAAAGCGTCTCTGATGCTTAGTAGAGACGGCTGGTTATAGTTTTTGTTGGATTCGAGCAGGTGTTGTTTCGCGATAATTCGCTTGTTTGAAGCAATTCCACTCTAATTTTTGACACTCTCTGATATTTGTAACACTTGTCTCAAAGCGTCTCTGATGCTTAGTAGAGACGGCTGGTTAGAGTTTTTGTTGGATTCGAGCAGGTGTTGTTTCGCGATAATTCGCTTGTTTGAAGCAATTTCACTCTATTTTTTAACATTCTCTGAATTGTGTAACACTTGTCTCAAACCGTCTCTGAGGCTTAGTACAGACGGCTGGGCACAGTTTTTGTGGGATTCGAGCAGGTGTTGTTTCGCGATAATTCGCTTGTTTGAAGCAATTCCACTCTAATTTTTGACATTCTCTGATATTTGTAACACTTGTCTCAAAGCGTCTCCGAGGCTTAGTAGAGACGGCTGGTTAGAGCTTTTGTTGGATTCGAGCAGGTGTTGTTTCGCGATAATTCGCTTGTTTGATGCAATTCCACTCTAATTTTTAACATTCTCTGAATTGTGTAACACCTGTCTCAAAGCGTTTCTGAGGCTTAGTAGAGACGGCTGGGTACAGTTTTTGTTGGATCCGAGCAGGTGTTGTTTCGCGATAATTCGCTTGTTTAAAGCAATTTCACTCTAATTTTTAACATTCTCTGATTTGTGTAACACTTGTCTCAAAGCGTCTCTGAGGCTTAGTAGAGACGGCTGGGCTCAGTTTTTGTTGGATTCGAGCAGGTGTTGTTTCGCGATAATTCGCTTGTTTGAAGCAATTCCACTCTAATTTTTGACATTCTCTGATATTTGTAACACTTGTCTCAAAGCGTGTCTAAGGCTTAGTAGAGACGGCTGGTTAGAGTTTTTGTTGGATTCGAGCAGGTGTTGTTTCGCGATAATTCGCTTGTTTGAAGCAATTCCACTCTAATTTTTAACGTTCTCTGAATTGTGTAACACTTGTCTCAAAGCGTCTCTGAGGCTTAGTAGAGACCGCTGGTTAGAGTTTTTGTTGGATTCGAGCAGGTGTTGCTTGGCGATAATTCGCTTGTTTGAAGCAATTCCACTCTAATTTGTAACATTCTCTGATTTGTGTAACACTTGTCTCAAAGCGTCTCTGAGGCTTAGTAGAGAATGCTGGACACAGTTTTTTTTGGATTCGAGCAGGTGTTGTTTCGCGATAATTCGCTTGTTTGAAGCAATTCCACTCTAATTTTTGACATTCTCTGATATTTGTAACACTTGTCTCAAAGCGTCTCTGAGGCTTAGTAGAGACGGCTGGTTAGAGTTTTTGTTGGATTCGAGCAGGTGTTGTTTGGCGATAATTCGCTTGTTTGAACCAATTCCACTCTAATTTTTAACATTCTCTGAATTGTGTAACACTTGTCTCAAAGCGTCTCTGAGGCTTAGTAGAGACGGCTGGTTAGAGTTTTTGTTGGTATCGAGCAGGTGTTGTTTGGCGATAATTCGCTTGTTTGAAGCAATTCCACTCTAATTTTTAACATTCTCTGAATTGTGTAACAGTTGTCCTAAAGCGTCTCTGATGCTTAGTAGAGACGGCTGGTTAGAGTTTTTGTTGGATACGAGCAGGTGTTGTTTCGCGATAATTCGCTTGTTTGAAGCAATTCCACTCTAATTTTTCACATTCTATGATATTTGTAAAATTGTCTAAAAGCGTCTCTGAGGCTAAGTAGAGATGGCTGGTTAGAGTTTTTGTTGGATTCGAGCAGGTGTTGTTTCGCGATAATTCGCTTGTTTGAAGCAATTCCACTCTAATTTTTGACATTCTCTGATATTTGTAACACTTGTCTCAAAGCGTCTCTGAGGCTTAGTAGAGACGGCTGGGCTCAGTTTTTGTTGGATTCGAGCAGGTGTTGTTTCGCGATAATTCGCTTGTTTGAAGCAATTCCACTCTAATTTTTAACATTCTCTGAATTGTGTAACACTTGTCTCAAAGCGTCTCTGAGGCTTAGTAGAGACGGCTGTTAGAGTTTTTGTTGGATTCGAGCAGGTGTTGTTTCGCGATAATTCGCTTGTTTGAATTAATTCCACTCTAATTTTTGACTCTCTCTGATAATTGTAACACTTGTCTCAAAGCGTCTCTGATGCTTAGTAGAGACGGCTGGTTAGAGTTTTTGTTGGATTCGAGCAGTTGTTGTTTCGCGATAATTCGCTTGTTTGAAGCAATTCCACTCTAATTTTTGACACTCTCTGATATTTGTAACACTTGTCTCAAAGCGTCTCTGATGCTTAGTAGAGACGGCTGGTTAGAGTTTTTGTTGGATTCGAGCAGGTGTTGTTTCGCGATAATTCGCTTGTTTGAAGCAATTCCACTCTAATTTTTGACATTCTCTGATATTTGTAACACTTGTCTCAAAGCGTCTCTGATGCTTAGTAGAGACGGCTGGTTAGAGTTTTTGTTGGATTCGAGCAGGTGTTGTTTCTCGATAATTCGCTTGTTTAAAGCAATTTCACTCTATTTTTTAACATTCTCTGATTTGTGTAACACCTGTCTCAAACCGTCTCTGAGGCTTAGTAGAGACGGCTGGTTAGAGTTTTTGTTGGATTCGAGCAGGTGTTGTTTCGCGATAATTCGCTTGTTTGAAGCAATTCCACTCTAATTTTTGACATTCTCTGATATTTGTAACACTTGTCTCAAAGCGTCTCTGATGCTTAGTAGAGACGGCTGGTTAGAGTTTTTGTTGGATTCGAGCAGGTGTTGTTTCTCGATAATTCGCTTGTTTAAAGCAATTTAACTCTATTTTTTAACATTCTCTGATTTGTGTAACACCTGTCTCAAACCGTCTCTGAGGCTTAGTAGAGACGGCTGGTTAGAGCTTTTGTTGGAGTCGAGCAGGTGTTGTTTCGCGATAATTCGCTTGTTTGATGCAATTCCACTCTAATTTTTAACATTCTCTGAATTGTGTAACACTTGTCTCAAAGCGTCTCTGAGGTTTAGTAGACACGGCTGGGTACAGTTTTTGTTGGATCCGAGCAGGTGTTGTTTCGCGATAATTCGCTTGTTTAAAGCAATTTCACTCTAATTTTTAACATTCTCTGAATTGTGTAACACTTGTCTCAAAGCGTCTCTGAGGCTTAGTAGAGACGGCTGGTTAGAGTTTTTGTTGGTATCGAGCAGGTGTTGTTTGGCGATAATTTGCTTGTTTGAAGCAATTCCACTCTAATTTGTAACATTCTCTGAATTGTGTAACACTTGTCTCAAAGCGTCTCTGAGGCTTAGTAGAGACGGCTGGGCACAGTTTTTGTTGGATTCGAGCAGGTGTTGTTTCGCGATAATTCGCTTGTTTGAAGCAATTCCACTCTCATTTTTGACATTCTCTGATATTTGTAACACTTGTCTCAAAGCGTCTCTGAGGCTTAGTAGAGACGGCTGGTTAGAGTTTTTGTTGGATTCGAGCAGGTGTTGTTTCGCGATAATTCGCTTGTTTGAACCAATTCCACTCTAATTTTTAACATTCTCTGAATTGTGTAACACTTGTCTTAAAGCGTCTCTGAGGCTTAGTAGAGACGGCTGGTTAGAGTTTTTGTTGGATTCGAGCAGGTGTTGTTTGGCGATAATTCGCTTGTTTGAAGCAATTCCACTCTAATTTTTAACATTCTCTGAATTGTGTAACAGTTGTCTCAAAGCGTCTCTGATGCTTAGTAGAGACGGCTGGTTAGAGTTTTTGTTGGATACGAGCAGGTGTTGTTTCGCGATAATTCGCTTGTTTGAAGCAATTCCACTCTAATTTTTCACATTCTATGATATTTGTAAAATTGTCTCAAAGCGTCTCTGAGGCTAAGTAGAGACGGCTGGTTAGAGTTTTTGTTGGATTCGAGCAGGTGTTGTTTCGCGATAATTCGCTTGTTTGAAGCAATTCCACTCTAATTTTTAACATTCTCTGAATTGTGTAACACTTGTCTCAAAGCGTCTCTGAGCGTTAGTAGAGACGGCTGGGCACAGTTTTTGTTGGATCCGAGCAGATGTTGTTTCGCGATAATTCGCTTGTTTGAAGCAATTCCACTCTCATTTTTGACATTCTCTGATATTTGTAACACTTGTCTCAAAGCGTCTCTGAGGCTTAGTAGAGACGGCTGGTTAGTTTCTGTTTTATTCGAGCAGGTGTTGTTTCGCGATAATTCGCTTGTTTGAAGCAATTCCACTCTAATTTTTAACATTCTCTGAATTGTGTAACACTTGTCTCAAAGCGTCTCTGAGGCTTAGTAGAGACGGCTGGTTAGAGTTTTTGTTGGATTCGAGCAGGTGTTGTTTCGCGATAATTCGCTTGTTTGAAGCAATTCCACTCTAATTTTTAACATTCTCTGAATTGTGTAACACTTGTCTCAAAGCGTCTCTGAGCGTTAGTAGAGACGGCTGGGCACAGTTTTTGTTGGATCCGAGCAGATGTTGTTTCGCGATAATTCGCTTGTTTAAAGCAATTTCACTCTAATTTTTAACATTCTCTGATTTGTGTAACATTTGTCTCAAAGCGTCTCTGAGGCTTAGCAGAGACGGCTGGGCTCAGGTTTTGTTGGATTCGAGCAGGTGTTGTTTCGCGATAATTCGCTTGTTTGAAGCAATTCCACTCTAATTTTTAACATTCTCTGAATTGTGTAACACTTGTCTCAAAGCGTCTCTGAGGCTTAGTAGAGACGGCTGGGCTCAGTTTTTGTTGGATTCGAGTCGTTGTTGTTTCGCGATAATTCGCTTGTTTGAAGCAATTCCACTCTAATTTTTGACATTCTCTGACATTTGTAACACTTGTCTGAGAGCGTCTCTGATGCTTAGTAGAGACGGCTGGTTAGAGTTTTTGTTGGATACGAGCAGGTGTTGTTTCGCAATTTTTCGCTTGTTTGAAGCAATTCCACTCTAATTTTTGACATTCTCTGATATTTGTAACACTTGTCTCAAAGCGCCTCTGATGCTTAGTAGAGACGGCTGGGCTCAGTTTTTGTTGGATTCGAGCAGGTGTTGTTTCGCGATAATTCGCTTGTTTGAAGCAATTCCACTCTAATTTTTAACATTCTCTGAATTGTGTAACACTTGTCTCAAAGCGTCTCTGAGGCTTAGTAGAGACGGCTGTTAGAGTTTTTGTTGGATTCGAGCAGGTGTTGTTTCGCGATTATTCGCTTGTTTGAAGCAATTCCACTCTAATTTTTGACACTCTCTGATAATTGTAACACTTGTCTCAAAGCGTCTCTGATGCTTAGTAGAGACGGCTGGTTATAGTTTTTGTTGGATTCGAGCAGGTGTTGTTTCGCGATAATTCGCTTGTTTGAAGCAATTCCACTCTAATTTTTGACACTCTCTGATATTTGTAACACTTGTCTCAAAGCGTCTCTGATGCTTAGTAGAGACGGCTGGTTAGAGTTTTTGTTGGATTCGAGCAGGTGTTGTTTCGCGATAATTCGCTTGTTTGAAGCAATTTCACTCTATTTTTTAACATTCTCTGAATTGTGTAACACTTGTCTCAAACCGTCCCCGAGGCTTAGTAGAGACGGCTGGTTAGAGCTTTTGTTGGATTCGAGCAGGTGTTGTTTCGCGATAATTCGCTTGTTTGATGCAATTCCACTCTAATTTTTAACATTCTCTGAATTGTGTAACACCTGTCTCAAAGCGTCTCTGAGGCTTAGTAGAGACGGCTGGGTACAGTTTTTGTTGGATCCGAGCAGGTGTTGTTTCGCGATAATTCGCTTGTTTAAAGCAATTTCACTCTAATTTTTAACATTCTCTGATTTGTGTAACACTTGTCTCAAAGCGTCTCTGAGGCTTAGTAGAGACGGCTGGGCTCAGTTTTTGTTGGATTCGAGCAGGTGTTGTTTCGCGATAATTCGCTTGTTTGAAGCAATTCCACTCTAATTTTTGACATTCTCTGATATTTGTAACACTTGTCTCAAAGCGTGTCTAAGGCTTAGTAGAGACGGCTGGTTAGAGTTTTTGTTGGATTCGAGCAGGTGTTGTTTCGCGATAATTCGCTTGTTTGAAGCAATTCCACTCTAATTTTTAACGTTCTCTGAATTGTGTAACACTTGTCTCAAAGCGTCTCTGAGGCTTAGTAGAGACCGCTGGTTAGAGTTTTTGTTGGATTCGAGCAGGTGTTGCTTGGCGATAATTCGCTTGTTTGAAGCAATTCCACTCTAATTTGTAACATTCTCTGATTTGTGTAACACTTGTCTCAAAGCGTCTCTGAGGCTTAGTAGAGAATGCTGGACACAGTTTTTTTTGGATTCGAGCAGGTGTTGTTTCGCGATAATTCGCTTGTTTGAAGCAATTCCACTCTAATTTTTGACATTCTCTGATATTTGTAACACTTGTCTCAAAGCGTCTCTGAGGCTTAGTAGAGACGGCTGGTTAGAGTTTTTGTTGGATTCGAGCAGGTGTTGTTTGGCGATAATTCGCTTGTTTGAACCAATTCCACTCTAATTTTTAACATTCTCTGAATTGTGTAACACTTGTCTCAAAGCGTCTCTGAGGCTTAGTAGAGACGGCTGGTTAGAGTTTTTGTTGGTATCGAGCAGGTGTTGTTTGGCGATAATTCGCTTGTTTGAAGCAATTCCACTCTAATTTTTAACATTCTCTGAATTGTGTAACAGTTGTCCTAAAGCGTCTCTGATGCTTAGTAGAGACGGCTGGTTAGAGTTTTTGTTGGATACGAGCAGGTGTTGTTTCGCGATAATTCGCTTGTTTGAAGCAATTCCACTCTAATTTTTCACATTCTATGATATTTGTAAAATTGTCTAAAAGCGTCTCTGAGGCTAAGTAGAGATGGCTGGTTAGAGTTTTTGTTGGATTCGAGCAGGTGTTGTTTCGCGATAATTCGCTTGTTTGAAGCAATTCCACTCTAATTTTTGACATTCTCTGATATTTGTAACACTTGTCTCAAAGCGTCTCTGAGGCTTAGTAGAGACGGCTGGGCTCAGTTTTTGTTGGATTCGAGCAGGTGTTGTTTCGCGATAATTCGCTTGTTTGAAGCAATTCCACTCTAATTTTTAACATTCTCTGAATTGTGTAACACTTGTCTCAAAGCGTCTCTGAGGCTTAGTAGAGACGGCTGTTAGAGTTTTTGTTGGATTCGAGCAGGTGTTGTTTCGCGATAATTCGCTTGTTTGAATTAATTCCACTCTAAATTTTGAGTCTCTCTGATAATTGTAACACTTGTCTCAAAGCGTCTCTGATGCTTAGTAGAGACGGCTGGTTAGAGTTTTTGTTGGATTCGAGCAGTTGTTGTTTCGCGATAATTCGCTTGTTTGAAGCAATTCCACTCTAATTTTTGACACTCTCTGATATTTGTAACACTTGTCTCAAAGCGTCTCTGATGCTTAGTAGAGACGGCTGGTTAGAGTTTTTGTTGGATTCGAGCAGGTGTTGTTTCGCGATAATTCGCTTGTTTGAAGCAATTCCACTCTAATTTTTGACATTCTCTGATATTTGTAACACTTGTCTCAAAGCGTCTCTGATGCTTAGTAGAGACGGCTGGTTAGAGTTTTTGTTGGATTCGAGCAGGTGTTGTTTCTCGATAATTCGCTTGTTTAAAGCAATTTCACTCTATTTTTTAACATTCTCTGATTTGTGTAACACCTGTCTCAAACCGTCTCTGAGGCTTAGTAGAGACGGCTGGTTAGAGTTTTTGTTGGATTCGAGCAGGTGTTGTTTCGCGATAATTCGCTTGTTTGAAGCAATTCCACTCTAATTTTTGACATTCTCTGATATTTGTAACACTTGTCTCAAAGCGTCTCTGATGCTTAGTAGAGACGGCTGGTTAGAGTTTTTGTTGGATTCGAGCAGGTGTTGTTTCTCGATAATTCGCTTGTTTAAAGCAATTTAACTCTATTTTTTAACATTCTCTGATTTGTGTAACACCTGTCTCAAACCGTCTCTGAGGCTTAGTAGAGACGGCTGGTTAGAGCTTTTGTTGGATTCGAGCAGGTGTTGTTTCGCGATAATTCGCTTGTTTGATGCAATTCCACTCTAATTTTTAACATTCTCTGAATTGTGTAACACTTGTCTCAAAGCGTCTCTGAGGTTTAGTAGACACGGCTGGGTACAGTTTTTGTTGGATCCGAGCAGGTGTTGTTTCGCGATAATTCGCTTGTTTAAAGCAATTTCACTCTAATTTTTAACATTCTCTGAATTGTGTAACACTTGTCTCAAAGCGTCTCTGAGGCTTAGTAGAGACGGCTGGTTAGAGTTTTTGTTGGTATCGAGCAGGTGTTGTTTGGCGATAATTTGCTTGTTTGAAGCAATTCCACTCTAATTTGTAACATTCTCTGAATTGTGTAACACTTGTCTCAAAGCGTCTCTGAGGCTTAGTAGAGACGGCTGGGCACAGTTTTTGTTGGATTCGAGCAGGTGTTGTTTCGCGATAATTCGCTTGTTTGAAGCAATTCCACTCTCATTTTTGACATTCTCTGATATTTGTAACACTTGTCTCAAAGCGTCTCTGAGGCTTAGTAGAGACGGCTGGTTAGAGTTTTTGTTGGATTCGAGCAGGTGTTGTTTCGCGATAATTCGCTTGTTTGAACCAATTCCACTCTAATTTTTAACATTCTCTGAATTGTGTAACACTTGTCTTAAAGCGTCGCTGAGGCTTAGTAGAGACGGCTGGTTAGAGTTTTTGTTGGATTCGAGCAGGTGTTGTTTGGCGATAATTCGCTTGTTTGAAGCAATTCCACTCTAATTTTTAACATTCTCTGAATTGTGTAACAGTTGTCTCAAAGCGTCTCTGATGCTTAGTAGAGACGGCTGGTTAGAGTTTTTGTTGGATACGAGCAGGTGTTGTTTCGCGATAATTCGCTTGTTTGAAGCAATTCCACTCTAATTTTTCACATTCTATGATATTTGTAAAATTGTCTCAAAGCGTCTCTGAGGCTAAGTAGAGACGGCTGGTTAGAGTTTTTGTTGGATTCGAGCAGGTGTTGTTTCGCGATAATTCGCTTGTTTGAAGCAATTCCACTCTAATTTTTAACATTCTCTGAATTGTGTAACACTTGTCTCAAAGCGTCTCTGAGCGTTAGTAGAGACGGCTGGGCACAGTTTTTGTTGGATCCGAGCAGATGTTGTTTCGCGATAATTCGCTTGTTTGAAGCAATTCCACTCTCATTTTTGACATTCTCTGATATTTGTAACACTTGTCTCAAAGCGTCTCTGAGGCTTAGTAGAGACGGCTGGTTAGTTTCTGTTTTATTCGAGCAGGTGTTGTTTCGCGATAATTCGCTTGTTTGAAGCAATTCCACTCTAATTTTTAACATTCTCTGAATTGTGTAACACTTGTCTCAAAGCGTCTCTGAGGCTTAGTAGAGACGGCTGGTTAGAGTTTTTGTTGGATTCGAGCAGGTGTTGTTTCGCGATAATTCGCTTGTTTGAAGCAATTCCACTCTAATTTTTAACATTCTCTGAATTGTGTAACACTTGTCTCAAAGCGTCTCTGAGCGTTAGTAGAGACGGCTGGGCACAGTTTTTGTTGGATCCGAGCAGATGTTGTTTCGCGATAATTCGCTTGTTTAAAGCAATTTCACTCTAATTTTTAACATTCTCTGATTTGTGTAACATTTGTCTCAAAGCGTCTCTGAGGCTTAGCAGAGACGGCTGGGCTCAGGTTTTGTTGGATTCGAGCAGGTGTTGTTTCGCGATAATTCGCTTGTTTGAAGCAATTCCACTCTAATTTTTAACATTCTCTGAATTGTGTAACACTTGTCTCAAAGCGTCTCTGAGGCTTAGTAGAGACGGCTGGGCTCAGTTTTTGTTGGATTCGAGTCGTTGTTATTTCGCGATAATTCGCTTGTTTGAAGCAATTCCACTCTAATTTTTGACATTCTCTGACATTTGTAACACTTGTCTGAAAGCGTCTCTGATGCTTAGTAGAGACGGCTGGTTAGAGTTTTTGTTGGATACGAGCAGGTGTTGTTTCGCAATTTTTCGCTTGTTTGAAGCAATTCCACTCTAATTTTTGACATTCTCTGATATTTGTAACACTTGTCTCAAAGCGCCTCTGATGCTTAGTAGAGACGGCTGGGCTCAGTTTTTGTTGGATTCGAGCAGGTGTTGTTTCGCGATAATTCGCTTGTTTGAAGCAATTCCACTCTAATTTTTAACATTCTCTGAATTGTGTAACACTTGTCTCAAAGCGTCTCTGAGGCTTAGTAGAGACGGCTAGTTAGAGTTTTTGTTGGATTCGAGCAGGTGTTGTTTGGCGATAATTCGCTTGTTTGAAGCAATTGCACTCTAATTTGTAACATTCCCTGAATTGTGTAACACTTGTCTCAAAGCGTCTCTGAGGCTTAGTAGAGACGGCTGGGCACAGTTTTTGTTGGATTCGAGCAGGTGTTGTTTCGCGATAATTCGCTTGTTTAAAGCAATTTCACTCTAATTTTTAACATTCTCTGATTTGTGTAACACTTGTCTCAAAGCGTCTCTGAGGCTTAGTAGAGACGGATGGGCACAGTTTTTGTTGGATTCGAGCAGGTGTTGTTTCGCGATAATTCGCTTGTTTGAAGCAATTCCACTCTAATTTTTGACATTCTCTGATATTTGTAACACTTGTCTCAAAGCGTCTCTGATGCTTAGTAGAGACGGATGGTTAGAGTTTTTGTTGGATTCGAGCAGGTGTTGTTTCGCGATAATTCGCTTGTTTGAAGCAATTCCACTCTAATTTTTGACATTCTCTGATATTTGTAACACTTGTCTCAAAGCGTCTCTGAGGCTTAGTAGAGACGGCTGGGCTCAGTTTTTGTTGGATTCGAGCAGGTGTTGTTTCGATATAATTCGCTTGTTTGAAGCAATTCCACTCTAATTTTTAACATTCTCTGAATTGTGTAACACTTGTCTCAAAGCGTCTCTGAGGCTTAGTAGAGACGGCTGTTAGAGTTTTTGTTGGATTCGAGCAGGTGTTGTTTCGCGATAATTCGCTTGTTTGAAGCAATTCCACTCTAATTTTTGACACTCTCTGATAGTTGTAACACTTGTTTCAAAGCGTCTCTGATGCTTAGTTGAGACGGCTGGTTAGAGTTTTTGTTGGATACGAGCAGATGTTGTTTCGCGATAATTCGCTTGTTTGAAGCAATTCCACTCTAATTTTTGACACTCTCTGATATTTGTAACACTTGTCTCAAAGCGTCTCTGATGCTTAGTAGAGACGGCTAGTTAGAGTTTTTGTTGGATTCGAGCAGGTGTTGTTTCGCGATAATTCGCTTGTTTGAAGCAATTCCACTCTAATTTTTAACATTCTCTGAATTGTGCAACACTTGTCTCAAAGCGTCTCTGAGGCTTAGTAGACACGGCTGGTTAGAGTTTTTGTTGGATTCGAGCAGGTGTTGTTTGGCGATAATTCGCTTGTTTGAAGCAATTCCACTCTAATTTTTAACATTCTCTGAATTGTGTAACAGTTGTCTCAAAGCGTCTCTGATGCTTAGTAGAGACGGCTGGTTAGAGTTTTTGTTGGATACGAGCAGGTGTTGTTTCGCGATAATTCGCTTGTTTGAAGCAATTCCACTCTAATTTTTCACATTCTATGATATTTGTAAAATTGTCTCAAAGCGTCTCTGAGGCTAAGTAGAGACGGCTGGTTAGAGTTTTTGTTGGATTCGAGCAGGTGTTGTTTCGCGATAATTCGCTTGTTTAAAGCAATTTCACTCTAATTTTTAACATTCTCTGAATTGTGTAACACTTGTCTCAAAGCGTCTCTGAGGCTTAGTAGAGCCGGCTGGGTACAGTTTTTGTTGGATTCGAGCAGGTGTTGTTTCGCGATAATTCGCTTGTTTGAAGCAATTCCACTCTAATTTTTGACATTCTCTGATATTTGTAACACTTGTCTCAAAGCGTCTCTGAGGCTTAGTAGAGACGGCTGGTTAGTTTCTGTTTTATTCGAGCAGGTGTTGTTTCGCGATAATTCGCTTGTTTGAAGCAATTCCACTCTAATTTTTCACATTCTATGATATTTGTAAAATTGTCTCAAAGCGTCTCTGAGGCTAAGTAGAGACGGCTGGTTAGAGTTTTTGTTGGATTCGAGCAGGTGTTGTTTCGCGATAATTCGCTTGTTTAAAGCAATTTCACTCTAATTTTTAACATTCTCTGAATTGTGTAACACTTGTCTCAAAGCGTCTCTGAGGCTTAGTAGAGACGGCTGGGTACAGTTTTTGTTGGATTCGAGCAGGTGTTGTTTCAAGATAATTCGCTTGTTTGAAGCAATTCCACTCTAATTTTTGACATTCTCTGATATTTGTAACACTTGTCTCAAAGCGTCTCTGAGGCTTAGTAGAGACGGCTGGTTAGTTTCTGTTTTATTCGAGCAGGTGTTGTTTCGCGATAATTCGCTTGTTTGAAGCAATTCCACTCTAATTTTTAACATTCTCTGAATTGTGTAACACTTGTCTCAAAGCGTCTCTGAGGCTTAGTAGAGACGGCTGGTTAGAGTTTTTGTTGGATTCGAGCAGATGTTGTTTCGCGATAATTCGCTTGTTTGAAGCAATTCCACTCTAATTTTAAACATTCTCTGAATTGTGTAACACTTGTCTCAAAGCGTCTCTGAGCGTTAGTAGAGACGGCTGGGCACAGTTTTTGTTGGATCCGAGCAGATGTTGTTTCGCGATAATTCGCTTGTTTAAAGCAATTTCACTCTAATTTTTGACATTCTCTGATATTTGTAACACTTGTCTCAAAGCGTCTCTGAGGCTTAGTAGAGACGGCTGGGCTCAGTTTTTGTTGGATTCGAGCAGGTGTTGTTTCGATATAATTCGCTTGTTTGAAGCAATTCCACTCTAATTTTTAACATTCTCTGAATTGTGTAACACTTGTCTCAAAGCGTCTCTGAGGCTTAGTAGAGACGGCTGTTAGAGTTTTTGTTGGATTCGAGCAGGTGTTGTTTCGCGATAATTCGCTTGTTTGAAGCAATTCCACTCTAATTTTTGACACTCTCTGATAGTTGTAACACTTGTTTCAAAGCGTCTCTGATGCTTAGTTGAGACGGCTGGTTAGAGTTTTTGTTGGATTCGAGCAGATGTTGTTTCGCGATAATTCGCTTGTTTGAAGCAATTCCACTCTAATTTTTGACACTCTCTGATATTTGTAACACTTGTCTCAAAGCGTCTCTGATGCTTAGTAGAGACGGCTGGTTAGAGTTTTTGTTGGATTCGAGCAGGTGTTGTTTCGCGATAATTCGCTTGTTTGAAGCAATTCCACTCTAATTTTTAACATTCTCTGAATTGTGCAACACTTGTCTCAAAGCGTCTCTGAGGCTTAGTAGACACGGCTGGTTAGAGTTTTTGTTGGATTCGAGCAGGTGTTGTTTGGCGATAATTCGCTTGTTTGAAGCAATTCCACTCTAATTTTTAACATTCTCTGAATTGTGTAACAGTTGTCTCAAAGCGTCTCTGATGCTTAGTAGAGACGGCTGGTTAGAGTTTTTGTTGGATACGAGCAGGTGTTGTTTCGCGATAATTCGCTTGTTTGAAGCAATTCCACTCTAATTTTTCACATTCTATGATATTTGTAAAATTGTCTCAAAGCGTCTCTGAGGCTAAGTAGAGACGGCTGGTTAGAGTTTTTGTTGGATTCGAGCAGGTGTTGTTTCGCGATAATTCGCTTGTTTAAAGCAATTTCACTCTAATTTTTAACATTCTCTGAATTGTGTAACACTTGTCTCAAAGCGTCTCTGAGGCTTAGTAGAGCCGGCTGGGTACAGTTTTTGTTGGATTCGAGCAGGTGTTGTTTCGCGATAATTCGCTTGTTTGAAGCAATTCCACTCTAATTTTTGACATTCTCTGATATTTGTAACACTTGTCTCAAAGCGTTTCTGAGGCTTAGTAGAGACGGCTGGTTAGTTTCTGTTTTATTCGAGCAGGTGTTGTTTCGCGATAATTCGCTTGTTTGAAGCAATTCCACTCTAATTTTTAACATTCTCTGAATTGTGTAACACTTGTCTCAAAGCGTCTCTGAGGCTTAGTAGAGACGGCTGGGTACAGTTTTTGTTGGATCCGAGCAGGTGTTGTTTCGCGATAATTCGCTTGTTTAAAGCAATTTCACTCTAATTTTTAACATTCTCTGAATTGTGTAACACTTGTCTCAAAGCGTCTCTGAGGCTTAGTAGAGACGGCTGGTTAGAGTTTTTGTTGGTATCGAGCAGGTGTTGTTTGGCGATAATTTGCTTGTTTGAAGCAATTCCACTCTAATTTGTAACATTCTCTGAATTGTGTAACACTTGTCTCAAAGCGTCTCTGAGGCTTAGTAGAGACGGCTGGGCACAGTTTTTGTTGGATTCGAGCAGGTGTTGTTTCGCGATAATTCGCTTGTTTGAAGCAATTCCACTCTCATTTTTGACATTCTCTGATATTTGTAACACTTGTCTCAAAGCGTCTCTGAGGCTTAGTGGAGACGGCTGGTTAGAGTTTTTGTTGGATTCGAGCAGGTGTTGTTTCGCGATAATTCGCTTGTTTGAACCAATTCCACTCTAATTTTTAACATTCTCTGAATTGTGTAACACTTGTCTTAAAGCGTCTCTGAGGCTTAGTAGAGACGGCTGGTTAGAGTTTTTGTTGGATTCGAGCAGGTGTTGTTTGGCGATAATTCGCTTGTTTGAAGCAATTCCACTCTAATTTTTAACATTCTCTGAATTGTGTAACAGTTGTCTCAAAGCGTCTCTGATGCTTAGTAGAGACGGCTGGTTAGAGTTTTTGTTGGATACGAGCAGGTGTTGTTTCGCGATAATTCGCTTGTTTGAAGCAATTCCACTCTAATTTTTCACATTCTATGATATTTGTAAAATTGTCTCAAAGCGTCTCTGAGGCTAAGTAGAGACGGCTGGTTAGAGTTTTTGTTGGATTCGAGCAGGTGTTTTTTTGCGCGATAATTCGCTTGTTTAAAGCAATTTCACTCTAATTTTTAACATTCTCTGAATTGTGTAACACTTGTCTCAAAGCGTCTCTGAGGCTTAGTAGAGACGGCTGGGTACAGTTTTTGTTGGATTCGAGCAGGTGTTGTTTCGCGATAATTCGCTTGTTTGAAGCAATTCCACTCTAATTTTTGACATTCTCTGATATTTGTAACACTTGTCTCAAAGCGTCTCTGAGGCTTAGTAGAGACGGCTGGTTAGTTTCTGTTTTATTCGAGCAGGTGTTGTTTCGCGATAATTCGCTTGTTTGAAGCAATTCCACTCTAATTTTTAACATTCTCTGAATTGTGTAACACTTGTCTCAAAGCGTCTCTGAGGCTTAGTAGAGACGGCTGGTTAGAGTTTTTGTTGGATTCGAGCAGGTGTTGTTTCGCGATAATTCGCTTGTTTGAAGCAATTCCACTCTAATTTTTAACATTCTCTGAATTGTGCAACACTTGTCTCAAAGCGTCTCTGAGGCTTAGTAGACACGGCTGGTTAGAGTTTTTGTTGGATTCGAGCAGGTGTTGTTTGGCGATAATTCGCTTGTTTGAAGCAATTCCACTCTAATTTTTAACATTCTCTGAATTGTGTAACAGTTGTCTCAAAGCGTCTCTGATGCTTAGTAGAGACGGCTGGTTAGAGTTTTTGTTGGATACGAGCAGGTGTTGTTTCGCGATAATTCGCTTGTTTGAAGCAATTCCACTCTAATTTTTCACATTCTATGATATTTGTAAAATTGTCTCAAAGCGTCTCTGAGGCTAAGTAGAGACGGCTGGTTAGAGTTTTTGTTGGATTCGAGCAGGTGTTGTTTCGCGATAATTCGCTTGTTTAAAGCAATTTCACTCTAATTTTTAACATTCTCTGAATTGTGTAACACTTGTCTCAAAGCGTCTCTGAGGCTTAGTAGAGCCGGCTGGGTACAGTTTTTGTTGGATTCGAGCAGGTGTTGTTTCGCGATAATTCGCTTGTTTGAAGCAATTCCACTCTAATTTTTGACATTCTCTGATATTTGTAACACTTGTCTCAAAGCGTCTCTGAGGCTTAGTAGAGACGGCTGGTTAGTTTCTGTTTTATTCGAGCAGGTGTTGTTTCGCGATAATTCGCTTGTTTGAAGCAATTCCACTCTAATTTTTCACATTCTATGATATTTGTAAAATTGTCTCAAAGCGTCTCTGAGGCTAAGTAGAGACGGCTGGTTAGAGTTTTTGTTGGATTCGAGCAGGTGTTGTTTCGCGATAATTCGCTTGTTTAAAGCAATTTCACTCTAATTTTTAACATTCTCTGAATTGTGTAACACTTGTCTCAAAGCGTCTCTGAGGCTTAGTAGAGACGGCTGGGTACAGTTTTTGTTGGATTCGAGCAGGTGTTGTTTCAAGATAATTCGCTTGTTTGAAGCAATTCCACTCTAATTTTTGACATTCTCTGATATTTGTAACACTTGTCTCAAAGCGTCTCTGAGGCTTAGTAGAGACGGCTGGTTAGTTTCTGTTTTATTCGAGCAGGTGTTGTTTCGCGATAATTCGCTTGTTTGAAGCAATTCCACTCTAATTTTTAACATTCTCTGAATTGTGTAACACTTGTCTCAAAGCGTCTCTGAGGCTTAGTAGAGACGGCTGGTTAGAGTTTTTGTTGGATTCGAGCAGATGTTGTTTCGCGATAATTCGCTTGTTTGAAGCAATTCCACTCTAATTTTAAACATTCTCTGAATTGTGTAACACTTGTCTCAAAGCGTCTCTGAGCGTTAGTAGAGACGGCTGGGCACAGTTTTTGTTGGATCCGAGCAGATGTTGTTTCGCGATAATTCGCTTGTTTAAAGCAATTTCACTCTAATTTTTGACATTCTCTGATATTTGTAACACTTGTCTCAAAGCGTCTCTGAGGCTTAGTAGAGAAGGCTGGGCTCAGTTTTTGTTGGATTCGAGCAGGTGTTGTTTCGATATAATTCGCTTGTTTGAAGCAATTCCACTCTAATTTTTAACATTCTCTGAATTGTGTAACACTTGTCTCAAAGCGTCTCTGAGGCTTAGTAGAGACGGCTGTTAGAGTTTTTGTTGGATTCGAGCAGGTGTTGTTTCGCGATAATTCGCTTGTTTGAAGCAATTCCACTCTAATTTTTGACACTCTCTGATAGTTGTAACACTTGTTTCAAAGCGTCTCTGATGCTTAGTTGAGACGGCTGGTTAGAGTTTTTGTTGGATTCGAGCAGATGTTGTTTCGCGATAATTCGCTTGTTTGAAGCAATTCCACTCTAATTTTTGACACTCTCTGATATTTGTAACACTTGTCTCAAAGCGTCTCTGATGCTTAGTAGAGACGGCTGGTTAGAGTTTTTGTTGGATTCGAGCAGGTGTTGTTTCGCGATAATTCGCTTGTTTGAAGCAATTCCACTCTAATTTTTAACATTCTCTGAATTGTGCAACACTTGTCTCAAAGCGTCTCTGAGGCTTAGTAGACACGGCTGGTTAGAGTTTTTGTTGGATTCGAGCAGGTGTTGTTTGGCGATAATTCGCTTGTTTGAAGCAATTCCACTCTAATTTTTAACATTCTCTGAATTGTGTAACAGTTGTCTCAAAGCGTCTCTGATGCTTAGTAGAGACGGCTGGTTAGAGTTTTTGTTGGATACGAGCAGGTGTTGTTTCGCGATAATTCGCTTGTTTGAAGCAATTCCACTCTAATTTTTCACATTCTATGATATTTGTAAAATTGTCTCAAAGCGTCTCTGAGGCTAAGTAGAGACGGCTGGTTAGAGTTTTTGTTGGATTCGAGCAGGTGTTGTTTCGCGATAATTCGCTTGTTTAAAGCAATTTCACTCTAATTTTTAACATTCTCTGAATTGTGTAACACTTGTCTCAAAGCGTCTCTGAGGCTTAGTAGAGCCGGCTGGGTACAGTTTTTGTTGGATTCGAGCAGGTGTTGTTTCGCGATAATTCGCTTGTTTGAAGCAATTCCACTCTAATTTTTGACATTCTCTGATATTTGTAACACTTGTCTCAAAGCGTCTCTGAGGCTTAGTAGAGACGGCTGGTTAGTTTCTGTTTTATTCGAGCAGGTGTTGTTTCGCGATAATTCGCTTGTTTGAAGCAATTCCACTCTAATTTTTAACATTCTCTGAATTGTGTAACACTTG
Source organism: Tenodera sinensis (assembly GCA_030765045.1). Lineage (NCBI taxonomy): Eukaryota > Metazoa > Arthropoda > Insecta > Mantodea > Mantidae > Tenodera > Tenodera sinensis. The sequence continues at coordinate 213,000,550 of CM060964.1, read as the reverse complement.
TCTCAAAGCGTCTCTGAGGCTTAGTAGAGACGGCTGGGTACAGTTTTTGTTGGATCCGAGCAGGTGTTGTTTCGCGATAATTCGCTTGTTTAAAGCAATTTCACTCTAATTTTTAACATTCTCTGAATTGTGTAACACTTGTCTCAAAGCGTCTCTGAGGCTTAGTAGAGACGGCTGGTTAGAGTTTTTGTTGGTATCGAGCAGGTGTTGTTTGGCGATAATTTGCTTGTTTGAAGCAATTCCACTCTAATTTGTAACATTCTCTGAATTGTGTAACACTTGTCTCAAAGCGTCTCTGAGGCTTAGTAGAGACGGCTGGGCACAGTTTTTGTTGGATTCGAGCAGGTGTTGTTTCGGGATAATTCGCTTGTTTGAAGCAATTCCACTCTCATTTTTGACATTCTCTGATATTTGTAACACTTGTCTCAAAGCGTCTCTGAGGCTTAGTGGAGACGGCTGGTTAGAGTTTTTGTTGGATTCGAGCAGGTGTTGTTTCGCGATAATTCGCTTGTTTGAACCAATTCCACTCTAATTTTTAACATTCTCTGAATTGTGTAACACTTGTCTTAAAGCGTCTCTGAGGCTTAGTAGAGACGGCTGGTTAGAGTTTTTGTTGGATTCGAGCAGGTGTTGTTTGGCGATAATTCGCTTGTTTGAAGCAATTCCACTCTAATTTTTAACATTCTCTGAATTGTGTAACAGTTGTCTCAAAGCGTCTCTGATGCTTAGTAGAGACGGCTGGTTAGAGTTTTTGTTGGATACGAGCAGGTGTTGTTTCGCGATAATTCGCTTGTTTGAAGCAATTCCACTCTAATTTTTCACATTCTATGATATTTGTAAAATTGTCTCAAAGCGTCTCTGAGGCTAAGTAGAGACGGCTGGTTAGAGTTTTTGTTGGATTCGAGCAGGTGTTTTTTTGCGCGATAATTCGCTTGTTTAAAGCAATTTCACTCTAATTTTTAACATTCTCTGAATTGTGTAACACTTGTCTCAAAGCGTCTCTGAGGCTTAGTAGAGACGGCTGGGTACAGTTTTTGTTGGATTCGAGCAGGTGTTGTTTCGCGATAATTCGCTTGTTTGAAGCAATTCCACTCTAATTTTTGACATTCTCTGATATTTGTAACACTTGTCTCAAAGCGTCTCTGAGGCTTAGTAGAGACGGCTGGTTAGTTTCTGTTTTATTCGAGCAGGTGTTGTTTCGCGATAATTCGCTTGTTTGAAGCAATTCCACTCTAATTTTTAACATTCTCTGAATTGTGTAACACTTGTCTCAAAGCGTCTCTGAGGCTTAGTAGAGACGGCTGGTTAGAGTTTTTGTTGGATTCGAGCAGGTGTTGTTTCGCGATAATTCGCTTGTTTGAAGCAATTCCACTCTAATTTTTAACATTCTCTGAATTGTGTAACACTTGTCTCAAAGCGTCTCTGAGCGTTAGTAGAGACGGCTGGGCACAGTTTTTGTTGGATCCGAGCAGATGTTGTTTCGCGATAATTCGCTTGTTTAAAGCAATTTCACTCTAATTTTTAACATTCTCTGATTTGTGTAACATTTGTCTCAAAGCGTCTCTGAGGCTTAGCAGAGACGGCTGGGCTCAGGTTTTGTTGGATTCGAGCAGGTGTTGTTTCGCGATAATTCGCTTGTTTGAAGCAATTCCACTCTAATTTTTAACATTCTCTGAATTGTGTAACACTTGTCTCAAAGCGTCTCTGAGGCTTAGTAGAGACGGCTGGGCTCAGTTTTTGTTGGATTCGAGTCGTTGTTGTTTCGCGATAATTCGCTTGTTTGAAGCAATTCCACTCTAATTTTTGACATTCTCTGACATTTGTAACACTTGTCTGAAAGCGTCTCTGATGCTTAGTAGAGACGGCTGGTTAGAGTTTTTGTTGGATACGAGCAGGTGTTGTTTCGCAATTTTTCGCTTGTTTGAAGTAATTCCACTCTAATTTTTGACATTCTCTGATATTTGTAACACTTGTCTCAAAGCGCCTCTGATGCTTAGTAGAGACGGCTGGGCTCAGTTTTTGTTGGATTCGAGCAGGTGTTGTTTCGCGATAATTCGCTTGTTTGAAGCAATTCCACTCTAATTTTTAACATTCTCTGAATTGTGTAACACTTGTCTCAAAGCGTCTCTGAGGCTTAGTAGAGACGGCTAGTTAGAGTTTTTGTTGGATTCGAGCAGGTGTTGTTTGGCGATAATTCGCTTGTTTGAAGCAATTGCACTCTAATTTGTAACATTCCCTGAATTGTGTAACACTTGTCTCAAAGCGTCTCTGAGGCTTAGTAGAGACGGCTGGGCACAGTTTTTGTTGGATTCGAGCAGGTGTTGTTTCGCGATAATTCGCTTGTTTAAAGCAATTTCACTCTAATTTTTAACATTCCCTGATTTGTGTAACACTTGTCTCAAAGCGTCTCTGAGGCTTAGTAGAGACGGATGGGCACAGTTTTTGTTGGATTCGAGCAGGTGTTGTTTCGCGATAATTCGCTTGTTTGAAGCAATTCCACTCTAATTTTTGACATTCTCTGATATTTGTAACACTTGTCTCAAAGCGTCTCTGATGCTTAGTAGAGACGGATGGTTAGAGTTTTTGTTGGATTCGAGCAGGTGTTGTTTCGCGATAATTCGCTTGTTTGAAGCAATTCCACTCTAATTTTTGACATTCTCTGATATTTGTAACACTTGTCTCAAAGCGTCTCTGAGGCTTAGTAGAGACGGCTGGGCTCAGTTTTTGTTGGATTCGAGCAGGTGTTGTTTCGATATAATTCGCTTGTTTGAAGCAATTCCACTCTAATTTTTAACATTCTCTGAATTGTGTAACACTTGTCTCAAAGCGTCTCTGAGGCTTAGTAGAGACGGCTGTTAGAGTTTTTGTTGGATTCGAGCAGGTGTTGTTTCGCGATAATTCGCTTGTTTGAAGCAATTCCACTCTAATTTTTGACACTCTCTGATAGTTGTAACACTTGTTTCAAAGCGTCTCTGATGCTTAGTTGAGACGGCTGGTTAGAGTTTTTGTTGGATTCGAGCAGATGTTGTTTCGCGATAATTCGCTTGTTTGAAACAATTCCACTCTAATTTTTGACACTCTCTGATATTTGTAACACTTGTCTCAAAGCGTCTCTGATGCTTAGTAGAGACGGCTGGTTAGAGTTTTTGTTGGATTCGAGCAGGTGTTGTTTCGCGATAATTCGCTTGTTTGAAGCAATTCCACTCTAATTTTTAACATTCTCTGAATTGTGCAACACTTGTCTCAAAGCGTCTCTGAGGCTTAGTAGACACGGCTGGTTAGAGTTTTTGTTGGATTCGAGCAGGTGTTGTTTGGCGATAATTCGCTTGTTTGAAGCAATTCCACTCTAATTTTTAACATTCTCTGAATTGTGTAACAGTTGTCTCAAAGCGTCTCTGATGCTTAGTAGAGACGGCTGGTTAGAGTTTTTGTTGGATACGAGCAGGTGTTGTTTCGCGATAATTCGCTTGTTTGAAGCAATTCCACTCTAATTTTTCACATTCTATGATATTTGTAAAATTGTCTCAAAGCGTCTCTGAGGCTAAGTAGAGACGGCTGGTTAGAGTTTTTGTTGGATTCGAGCAGGTGTTGTTTCGCGATAATTCGCTTGTTTAAAGCAATTTCACTCTAATTTTTAACATTCTCTGAATTGTGTAACACTTGTCTCAAAGCGTCTCTGAGGCTTAGTAGAGCCGGCTGGGTACAGTTTTTGTTGGATTCGAGCAGGTGTTGTTTCGCGATAATTCGCTTGTTTGAAGCAATTCCACTCTAATTTTTGACATTCTCTGATATTTGTAACACTTGTCTCAAAGCGTCTCTGAGGCTTAGTAGAGACGGCTGGTTAGTTTCTGTTTTATTCGAGCAGGTGTTGTTTCGCGATAATTCGCTTGTTTGAAGCAATTCCACTCTAATTTTTAACATTCTCTGAATTGTGTAACACTTGTCTCAAAGCGTCTCTGAGGCTTAGTAGAGACGGCTGGTTAGAGTTTTTGTTGGATTCGAGCAGGTGTTGTTTGGCGATAATTCGCTTGTTTGAAGCAATTCCACTCTAATTTTTAACATTCTCTGAATTGTGTAACACTTGTCTCAAAGCGTCTCTGAGCGTTAGTAGAGACGGCTGAGCACAGTTTTTGTTGGATCCGAGCAGATGTTGTTTCGCGATAATTCGCTTGTTTAAAGCAATTTCACTCTAATTTTTAACATTCTCTGATTTGTGTAACACTTGTCTCAAAGCGTCTCTGAGGCTTAGCAGAGACGGCTGGGCTCAGGTTTTGTTGGATTCGAGCAGGTGTTGTTTCGCGATAATTCGCTTGTTTGAAGCAATTCCACTCTAATTTTTAACATTCTCTGAATTGTGTAACACTTGTCTCAAAGCGTCTCTGAGGCTTAGTAGAGACGGCTGGGCTCAGTTTTTGTTGGATTCGAGTCGTTGTTGTTTCGCGATTATTCGCTTGTTTGAAGCAATTCCACTCTAATTTTTGACATTCTCTGACATTTGTAACACTTGTCTGAAAGCGTCTCTGATGCTTAGTAGAGACGGCTGGTTAGAGTTTTTGTTGGATACGAGCAGGTGTTGTTTCGCAATTTTTCGCTTGTTTGAAGCAATTCCACTCTAATTTTTGACATTCTCTGATATTTGTAACACTTGTCTCAAAGCGCCTCTGATGCTTAGTAGAGACGGCTGGGCTCAGTTTTTGTTGGATTCGAGCAGGTGTTGTTTCGCGATAATTCGCTTGTTTGAAGCAATTCCACTCTAATTTTTAACATTCTCTGAATTGTGTAACACTTGTCTCAAAGCGTCTCTGAGGCTTAGTAGAGACGGCTAGTTAGAGTTTTTGTTGGATTCGAGCAGGTGTTGTTTGGCGATAATTCGCTTGTTTGAAGCAATTGCACTCTAATTTGTAACATTCCCTGAATTGTGTAACACTTGTCTCAAAGCGTCTCTGAGGCTTAGTAGAGACGGCTGGGCACAGTTTTTGTTGGATTCGAGCAGGTGTTGTTTCGCGATAATTCGCTTGTTTGAAGCAATTCCACTCTAATTTTTGACATTCTCTGATATTTGTAACACTTGTCTCAAAGCGTCTCTGATGCTTAGTAGAGACGGATGGTTAGAGTTTTTGTTGGATTCGAGCAGGTGTTGTTTCGCGATAATTCGCTTGTTTGAAGCAATTCCACTCTAATTTTTGACATTCTCTGATATTTGTAACACTTGTCTCAAAGCGTCTCTGAGGCTTAGTAGAGACGGCTGGGCTCAGTTTTTGTTGGATTCGAGCAGGTGTTGTTTCGATATAATTCGCTTGTTTGAAGCAATTCCACTCTAATTTTTAACATTCTCTGAATTGTGTAACACTTGTCTCAAAGCGTCTCTGAGGCTTAGTAGAGACGGCTGTTAGAGTTTTTGTTGGATTCGAGCAGGTGTTGTTTCGCGATAATTCGCTTGTTTGAAGCAATTCCACTCTAATTTTTGACACTCTCTGATAGTTGTAACACTTGTTTCAAAGCGTCTCTGATGCTTAGTTGAGACGGCTGGTTAGAGTTTTTGTTGGATTCGAGCAGATGTTGTTTCGCGATAATTCGCTTGTTTGAAACAATTCCACTCTAATTTTTGACACTCTCTGATATTTGTAACACTTGTCTCAAAGCGTCTCTGATGCTTAGTAGAGACGGCTGGTTAGAGTTTTTGTTGGATTCGAGCAGGTGTTGTTTCGCGATAATTCGCTTGTTTGAAGCAATTCCACTCTAATTTTTAACATTCTCTGAATTGTGCAACACTTGTCTCAAAGCGTCTCTGAGGCTTAGTAGACACGGCTGGTTAGAGTTTTTGTTGGATTCGAGCAGGTGTTGTTTGGCGATAATTCGCTTGTTTGAAGCAATTCCACTCTAATTTTTAACATTCTCTGAATTGTGTAACACTTGTCTCAAAGCGTCTCTGAGCGTTAGTAGAGACGGCTGAGCACAGTTTTTGTTGGATCCGAGCAGATGTTGTTTCGCGATAATTCGCTTGTTTAAAGCAATTTCACTCTAATTTTTAACATTCTCTGATTTGTGTAACACTTGTCTCAAAGCGTCTCTGAGGCTTAGCAGAGACGGCTGGGCTCAGGTTTTGTTGGATTCGAGCAGGTGTTGTTTCGCGATAATTCGCTTGTTTGAAGCAATTCCACTCTAATTTTTAACATTCTCTGAATTGTGTAACACTTGTCTCAAAGCGTCTCTGAGGCTTAGTAGAGACGGCTGGGCTCAGTTTTTGTTGGATTCGAGTCGTTGTTGTTTCGCGATTATTCGCTTGTTTGAAGCAATTCCACTCTAATTTTTGACATTCTCTGACATTTGTAACACTTGTCTGAAAGCGTCTCTGATGCTTAGTAGAGACGGCTGGTTAGAGTTTTTGTTGGATACGAGCAGGTGTTGTTTCGCAATTTTTCGCTTGTTTGAAGCAATTCCACTCTAATTTTTGACATTCTCTGATATTTGTAACACTTGTCTCAAAGCGCCTCTGATGCTTAGTAGAGACGGCTGGGCTCAGTTTTTGTTGGATTCGAGCAGGTGTTGTTTCGCGATAATTCGCTTGTTTGAAGCAATTCCACTCTAATTTTTAACATTCTCTGAATTGTGTAACACTTGTCTCAAAGCGTCTCTGAGGCTTAGTAGAGACGGCTAGTTAGAGTTTTTGTTGGATTCGAGCAGGTGTTGTTTGGCGATAATTCGCTTGTTTGAAGCAATTGCACTCTAATTTGTAACATTCCCTGAATTGTGTAACACTTGTCTCAAAGCGTCTCTGAGGCTTAGTAGAGACGGCTGGGCACAGTTTTTGTTGGATTCGAGCAGGTGTTGTTTCGCGATAATTCGCTTGTTTGAAGCAATTCCACTCTAATTTTTGACATTCTCTGATATTTGTAACACTTGTCTCAAAGCGTCTCTGATGCTTAGTAGAGACGGATGGTTAGAGTTTTTGTTGGATTCGAGCAGGTGTTGTTTCGCGATAATTCGCTTGTTTGAAGCAATTCCACTCTAATTTTTGACATTCTCTGATATTTGTAACACTTGTCTCAAAGCGTCTCTGAGGCTTAGTAGAGACGGCTGGGCTCAGTTTTTGTTGGATTCGAGCAGGTGTTGTTTCGATATAATTCGCTTGTTTGAAGCAATTCCACTCTAATTTTTAACATTCTCTGAATTGTGTAACACTTGTCTCAAAGCGTCTCTGAGGCTTAGTAGAGACGGCTGTTAGAGTTTTTGTTGGATTCGAGCAGGTGTTGTTTCGCGATAATTCGCTTGTTTGAAGCAATTCCACTCTAATTTTTGACACTCTCTGATAGTTGTAACACTTGTTTCAAAGCGTCTCTGATGCTTAGTTGAGACGGCTGGTTAGAGTTTTTGTTGGATTCGAGCAGATGTTGTTTCGCGATAATTCGCTTGTTTGAAACAATTCCACTCTAATTTTTGACACTCTCTGATATTTGTAACACTTGTCTCAAAGCGTCTCTGATGCTTAGTAGAGACGGCTGGTTAGAGTTTTTGTTGGATTCGAGCAGGTGTTGTTTCGCGATAATTCGCTTGTTTGAAGCAATTCCACTCTAATTTTTAACATTCTCTGAATTGTGCAACACTTGTCTCAAAGCGTCTCTGAGGCTTAGTAGACACGGCTGGTTAGAGTTTTTGTTGGATTCGAGCAGGTGTTGTTTGGCGATAATTCGCTTGTTTGAAGCAATTCCACTCTAATTTTTAACATTCTCTGAATTGTGTAACAGTTGTCTCAAAGCGTCTCTGATGCTTAGTAGAGACGGCTGGTTAGAGTTTTTGTTGGATACGAGCAGGTGTTGTTTCCCGATAATTCGCTTGTTTGAAGCAATTCCACTCTAATTTTTCACATTCTATGATATTTGTAAAATTGTCTCAAAGCGTCTCTGAGGCTAAGTAGAGACGGCTGGTTAGAGTTTTTGTTGGATTCGAGCAGGTGTTGTTTCGCGATAATTCGCTTGTTTAAAGCAATTTCACTCTAATTTTTAACATTCTCTGAATTGTGTAACACTTGTCTCAAAGCGTCTCTGAGGCTTAGTAGAGCCGGCTGGGTACAGTTTTTGTTGGATTCGAGCAGGTGTTGTTTCGCGATAATTCGCTTGTTTGAAGCAATTCCACTCTAATTTTTGACATTCTCTGATATTTGTAACACTTGTCTCAAAGCGTCTCTGAGGCTTAGTAGAGACGGCTGGTTAGTTTCTGTTTTATTCGAGCAGGTGTTGTTTCGCGATAATTCGCTTGTTTGAAGCAATTCCACTCTAATTTTTAACATTCTCTGAATTGTGTAACACTTGTCTCAAAGCGTCTCTGAGGCTTAGTAGAGACGGCTGGTTAGAGTTTTTGTTGGATTCGAGCAGGTGTTGTTTGGCGATAATTCGCTTGTTTGAAGCAATTCCACTCTAATTTTTAACATTCTCTGAATTGTGTAACACTTGTCTCAAAGCGTCTCTGAGCAGTAGTAGAGACGGCTGAGCACAGTTTTTGTTGGATCCGAGCAGATGTTGTTTCGCGATAATTCGCTTGTTTAAAGCAATTTCACTCTAATTTTTAACATTCTCTGATTTGTGTAACACTTGTCTCAAAGCGTCTCTGAGGCTTAGCAGAGACGGCTGGGCTCAGGTTTTGTTGGATTCGAGCAGGTGTTGTTTCGCGATAATTCGCTTGTTTGAAGCAATTCCACTCTAATTTTTAACATTCTCTGAATTGTGTAACACTTGTCTCAAAGCGTCTCTGAGGCTTAGTAGAGACGGCTGGGCTCAGTTTTTGTTGGATTCGAGTCGTTGTTGTTTCGCGATAATTCGCTTGTTTGAAGCAATTCCACTCTAATTTTTGACATTCTCTGACATTTGTAACACTTGTCTGAAAGCGTCTCTGATGCTTAGTAGAGACGGCTGGTTAGAGTTTTTGTTGGATACGAGCAGGTGTTGTTTCGCAATTTTTCGCTTGTTTGAAGCAATTCCACTCTAATTTTTGACATTCTCTGATATTTGTAACACTTGTCTCAAAGCGCCTCTGATGCTTAGTAGAGACGGCTGGGCTCAGTTTTTGTTGGATTCGAGCAGGTGTTGTTTCGCGATAATTCGCTTGTTTGAAGCAATTCCACTCTAATTTTTAACATTCTCTGAATTGTGTAACACTTGTCTCAAAGCGTCTCTGAGGCTTAGTAGAGACGGCTAGTTAGAGTTTTTGTTGGATTCGAGCAGGTGTTGTTTGGCGATAGTTCGCTTGTTTGAAGCAATTGCACTCTAATTTGTAACATTCCCTGAATTGTGTAACACTTGTCTCAAAGCGTCTCTGAGGCTTAGTAGAGACGGCTGGGCACAGTTTTTGTTGGATTCGAGCAGGTGTTGTTTCGCGATAATTCGCTTGTTTAAAGCAATTTCACTCTAATTTTTAACATTCTCTGATTTGTGTAACACCTGTCTCAAAGCGTCTCTGAGGCTTAGTAGAAACGGCTAGGCAGAGTTTTTGTTGGATTCGAGCAGGTGTTGTTTCGCCATAATTCGCTTGTTTGAAGCAATTCCACTCTAATTTTTGACATTCTCTGATATTTGTAACACTTGTCTCAAAGCGTCTCTGATGCTTAGTAGAGACGGATGGTTAGAGTTTTTGTTGGATTCGAGCAGGTGTTGTTTCGCGATAATTCGCTTGTTTGAAGCAATTCCACTCTAATTTTTGACATTCTCTGATATTTGTAACACTTGTCTCAAAGCGTCTCTGAGGCTTAGTAGAGACGGCTGGGCTCAGTTTTTGTTGGATTCGAGCAGGTGTTGTTTCGATATAATTCGCTTGTTTGAAGCAATTCCACTCTAATTTTTAACATTCTCTGAATTGTGTAACACTTGTCTCAAAGCGTCTCTGAAGCTTAGTAGAGACGGCTGTTAGAGTTTTTGTTGGATTCGAGCAGGTGTTGTTTCGCGATAATTCGCTTGTTTGAAGCAATTCCACTCTAATTTTTGACACTCTCTGATAGTTGTAACACTTGTCTCAAAGCGTCTCTGATGCTTAGTAGAGACGGCTGGTTAGAGTTTTTGTTGGATTCGAGCAGATGTTGTTTCGCGATAATTCGCTTGTTTGAAGCAATTCCACTCTAATTTTTGACACTCTCTGATATTTGTAACACTTGTCTCAAAGCGTCTCTGATGCTTAGTAGAGACGGCTGGTTAGAGTTTTTGTTGGATTCGAGCAGGTGTTGTTTCGCGATAATTCGCTTGTTTGAAGCAATTCCACTCTAATTTTTGACATTCTCTGAATTGTGCAACACTTGTCTCAAAGCGTCTCTGAGGCTTAGTAGAGACGGCTGGTTAGAGTTTTTGTTGGATTCGAGCAGGTGTTGTTTGGCGATAATTCGCTTGTTTGAAGCACTTCCACTCTAATTTTTAACATTCTCTGAATTGTGTAACAGTTGTCTCAAAGCGTCTCTGATGCTTAGTAGAGACGGCTGGTTAGAGTTTTTGTTGGATACGAGCAGGTGTTGTTTCGCGATAATTCGCTTGTTTGAAGCAATTCCACTCTAATTTTTCACATTCTATGATATTTGTAAAATTGTCTCAAAGCGTCTCTGAGGCTAAGTAGAGACGGCTGGTTAGAGTTTTTGTTGGATTCGAGCAGGTGAGGTTTCGCGATAATTCGCTTGTTTGAAGCAATTCCACTCTAATTTTTAACATTCTCTGAATTGTGTAACAGTTGTCTCAAAGCGTCTCTGAGGCTTAGTAGAGACGGCTGGGCACAGTTTTTGTTGGATTCGAGCAGGTGTTGTTTCGCGATAATTCGCTTGTTTGAAGCAATTCCACTCTAATTTTTGACATTCTCTGATATTTGTAACACTTGTCTCAAAGCGTCTCTGATGCTTAGTAGAGACGGCTGGTTAGAGTTTTTGTTGGATACGAGCAGGTGTTGTTTCGCGATAATACGCTTGTTTGAAGCAATTCCACTCTAATTTTTGACATTCTCTGATATTTGTAACACTTGTCTCAAAGCGTCTCTGAGGCTTAGTAGAGACGGCTGGGCTCAGTTTTTGTTGGATTCGAGCAGGTGTTGTTTCGCGATAATTCGCTTGTTTGAAGCAATTCCACTCTAATTTTTCACATTCTATGATATTTGTAAAATTGTATCAAAGCGTCTCTGAGGCTAAGTAGAGACGGCTGGTTAGAGTTTTTGTTGGATTCGAGCAGGTGAGGTTTCGCGATAATTCGCTTGTTTGAAGCAATTCCACTCTAATTTTTAAAATTCTCTGAATTTTGTAACACTTGTCTCAAAGCGTCTCTGAGGCTTGGTAGAGACGGCTGGTTAGAGTTTTTTGTTGGATTCGAGCAGGTGTTGTTTGGCGATAATTCGCTTGTTTGAAGCAATTCCACTCTAATTTTTAACATTCTCTGATTTGTGTAACACTTGTCTCAAAGCGTCTCTGAGGCTTAGCAGAGACGGCTGGGCTCAGTATTTGTTGGATTCGAGCAGGTGTTGTTTCGCGATAATTCGCTTGTTTGAAGCAATTCCACTCTAATTTTTGACAATTCTCTGATATTTATAACACTTGTCTCAAAGCGTCTCTGAGGCTTAGTAGAGACGGCTGGTTAGAGTTTTTGTTGGATTCGAGCAGGTGTTGTTTTGCGATAATTCGCTTGTTTGAAGCAATTCCACTCTAATTTTTAACATTCTCTGAATTGTGTAACACTTGTCTCAAAGCGTCTCTGAGGCTTAGTAGAGACGGCTGGGCACAGTTTTTGTTGGATTCGAGCAGGTGTTGTTTCGCGATAATTCGCTTGTTTGAAGCAATTCCACTCTAATTTTTGACATTCTCTGATATTTGTAACACTTGTCTCAAAGCGTCTCTGATGCTTAGTAGAGACGGCTGGTTAGAGTTTTTGTTGGATACGAACAGGTGTTGTTTCGCGATAATACGCTTGTTTGAAGCAATTCCACTCTAATTTTTGACATTCTCTGATATTTGTAACACTTGTCTCAAAGCGTCTCTGAGGCTTAGTAGAGACGGCTGGGCTCAGTTTTTGTTGGATTCGAGCAGGTGTTGTTTCGCGATAATTCGCTTGTTTGAAGCAATTCCACTCTAATTTTTAACATTCTCTGAATTGTGTAACTCTTGTCTGAAAGCTTCTCTGATGCTTAGTAGAGACGGCTGGTTAGAGTTTTAGTTGGATACGAGCAGGTGTTGTTTTGCGATAATTCGCTTGTTTGAAGCAATTCCACTCTAATTTTTGACATTCTCTGATATTTGTAACACTTGTCTCAAAGCGTCTCTGATGCTTAGTAGAGACGGCTGGTTAGAGTTTTTGTTGGATACGAGCAGGTGTTGTTTCGCGATAATACGCTTGTTTGAAGCAATTCCACTCTAATTTTTGACATTCTCTGATATTTGTACACTTGTCTCAAAGCGTCTCTGAGGCTTAGTAGAGACGGCTGGGCTCAGTTTTTGTTGGATTCGAGCAGGTGTTGTTTCGCGATAATTCGCTTGTTTGAAGCAATTCCACTCTAATTTTTCACATTCTATGATATTTGTAAAATTGTCTCAAAGCGTCTCTGAGGCTAAGTAGAGACGGCTGGTTAGAGTTTTTGTTGGATTCGAGCAGGTGAGGTTTCGCGATAATTCGCTTGTTTGAAGCAATTCCACTCTAATTTTTAACATTCTCTGAATTTTGTAACACTTGTCTCAAAGCGTCTCTGAGGCTTGGTAGAGACGGCTGGTTAGACTTTTTGTTGGATTCGAGCAGGTGTTGTTTGGCGATAATTCGCTTGTTTGAAGCAATTCCACTCTAATTTTTAACATTCTCTGAATTGTGTAACACTTGTCTCAAAGCGTCTCTGAGCGTTAGTAGAGACGGCTGGGCACAGTTTTTGTTGGATCCGAGCAATGTTGTTTCGCGATAATTCGCTTGTTTAAAGCAATTTCACTCTAATTTTTAACATTCTCTGATTTGTGTAACACTTGTCTCCAAGCGTCTCTGAGGCTTAGCAGAGACGGCTGGGCTCAGTATTTGTTGGATTCGAGCAGGTGTTGTTTCGCGATAATTCGCTTGTTTGAAGCAATTCCACTCTAATTTTTGACAATTCTCTGATATTTATAACACTTGTCTCAAAGCGTCTCTGAGGCTTAGTAGAGACGGCTGGTTAGAGTTTTTGTTGGATTCGAGCAGGTGTTGTTTCGCGATAATTCGCTTGTTTGAAGCAATTCCACTCTAATTTTTAACATTCTCTGATTTGTGTAACACTTGTCTCAAAGCGTCTCTGAGGCTTAGCAGAGACGGCTGGGCTCAGTATTTGTTGGATTCGAGCAGGTGTTGTTTCGCGATAATTCGCTTGTTTGAAGCAATTCCACTCTAATTTTTGACAATTCTCTGATATTTATAACACTTGTCTCAAAGCGTCTCTGAGGCTTAGTAGAGACGGCTGGTTAGAGTTTTTGTTGGATTCGAGCAGGTGTTGTTTTGCGATAATTCGCTTGTTTGAAGCAATTCCACTCTAATTTTTAACATTCTCTGAATTGTGTAACACTTGTCTCAAAGCGTCTCTGAGGCTTAGTAGAGACGGCGGGGCACAGTTTTTGTTGGATTCGAGCAGGTGTTGTTTCGCGATAATTCGCTTGTTTGAAGCAATTCCACTCTAATTTTTGACATTCTCTGATATTTGTAACACTTGTCTCAAAGCGTCTCTGATGCTTAGTAGAGACGGCTGGTTAGAGTTTTTGTTGGATACGAACAGGTGTTGTTTCGCGATAATACGCTTGTTTGAAGCAATTCCACTCTAATTTTTGACATTCTCTGATATTTGTAACACTTGTCTCAAAGCGTCTCTGAGGCTTAGTAGAGACGGCTGGGCTCAGTTTTTGTTGGATTCGAGCAGGTGTTGTTTCGCGATAATTCGCTTGTTTGAAGCAATTCCACTCTAATTTTTAACATTCTCTGAATTGTGTAACTCTTGTCTGAAAGCTTCTCTGATGCTTAGTAGAGACGGCTGGTTAGAGTTTTAGTTGGATACGAGCAGGTGTTGTTTCGCGATAATTCGCTTGTTTGAAGCAATTCCACTCTAATTTTTGACATTCTCTGATATTTGTAACACTTGTCTCAAAGCGTCTCTGATGCTTAGTAGAGACGGCTGGTTAGAGTTTTTGTTGGATACGAGCAGGTGTTGTTTCGCGATAATACGCTTGTTTGAAGCAATTCCACTCTAATTTTTGACATTCTCTGATATTTGTACACTTGTCTCAAAGCGTCTCTGAGGCTTAGTAGAGACGGCTGGGCTCAGTTTTTGTTGGATTCGAGCAGGTGTTGTTTCGCGATAATTCGCTTGTTTGAAGCAATTCCACTCTAATTTTTCACATTCTATGATATTTGTAAAATTGTCTCAAAGCGTCTCTGAGGCTAAGTAGAGACGGCTGGTTAGAGTTTTTGTTGGATTCGAGCAGGTGAGGTTTCGCGATAATTCGCTTGTTTGAAGCAATTCCACTCTAATTTTTAACATTCTCTGAATTTTGTAACACTTGTCTCAAAGCGTCTCTGAGGCTTGGTAGAGACGGCTGGTTAGACTTTTTGTTGGATTCGAGCAGGTGTTGTTTGGCGATAATTCGCTTGTTTGAAGCAATTCCACTCTAATTTTTAACATTCTCTGAATTGTGTAACACTTGTCTCAAAGCGTCTCTGAGCGTTAGTAGAGACGGCTGGGCACAGTTTTTGTTGGATCCGAGCAATGTTGTTTCGCGATAATTCGCTTGTTTAAAGCAATTTCACTCTAATTTTTAACATTCTCTGATTTGTGTAACACTTGTCTCAAAGCGTCTCTGAGGCTTAGCAGAGACGGCTGGGCTCAGTATTTGTTGGATTCGAGCAGGTGTTGTTTCGCGATAATTCGCTTGTTTGAAGCAATTCCACTCTAATTTTTGACAATTCTCTGATATTTATAACACTTGTCTCAAAGCGTCTCTGAGGCTTAGTAGAGACGGCTGGTTAGAGTTTTTGTTGGATTCGAGCAGGTGTTGTTTCGCGATAATTCGCTTGTTTGAAGCAATTCCACTCTAATTTTTAACATTCTGTGAATTGTGTAACACTTGTCTCAAAGCGTCTGTGAGGCTTAGTAGAGACGGCTGGTTAGAGTTTTTGTTGGATTCGAGCAGGTGTTGTTTTGCGATAATTGGCTTGTTTGAAGCAATTCCACTCTAATTTTTAACATTCTCTGATATTTGTAACACTTGTCTCAAAGCGTCTCTGAGGCTTAGTAGAGACGGCTGGTTAGAGTTTTTGTTGGATACGAGCAGGTGTTGTTTCGCGATAATACGCTTGTTTGAAGCAATTCCACTCTAATTTTTGACATTCTCTGATATTTGTAACACTTGTCTCAAAGCGTCTCTGAGGCTTAGTAGAGACGGCTGGGCTCAGTTTTTGTTGGATTCGAGCAGGTGTTGTTTCGCGATAATTCGCTTGTTTGAAGCAACTCCACTCTAATTTTTAACATTCTCTGAATTGTGTAACTCTTGTCTGAAAGCTTCTCTGATGCTTAGTAGAGACGGCTGGTTAGAGTTTTAGTTGGATACGAGCAGGGGTTGTTTCGCGATGATTCGCTTGTTTGAAGCAATTCCACTCTAATTTGTGACATTCTCTGATATTTGTAACACTTGTCTCAAAGCGTCTCTGATGCTTAGTAGAGACGGCTGGTTAGAGTTTTTGTTGGATACGAGCAGGTGTTGTTTCGCGATAATACGCTTGTTTGAAGCAATTCCACTCTAATTTTTGACATTCTCTGATATTTGTAACACTTGTCTCAAAGCGTCTCTGAGGCTTAGTAGAGACGGCTGGGCTCAGTTTTTGTTGGATTCGAGCAGGTGTTGTTTCGCGATAATTCGCTTGTTTGAAGCAATTCCACTCTAATTTTTAACATTCTCTGAATTGTGTAACACTTGTCTCAAAGCGTCTCTGAGGCTTAGTAGAGACGGCTAGTTAGGGTTTTTGTTGGATTCGAGCAGGTGTTGTTTTGCGATAATTCGCTTGTTTAAAGCAATTTCACTCTAATTTTTAACATTCTCTGAATTGTGTAACACTTGTCTCAAAGCGTCTCTGAGGCTTAGTAGAGACGGCTGGGCACAGTTTTTGTTGGATTCGAGCAGGTGTTGTTTCGCGATAATTCGCTTGTTTGAAGCAATTCCACTCTGATTTTTCACATTCTCTGATATTTGTAACACTTGTCTCAAAGCGTCTCTGATGCTTAGTAGAGACGGCTGGTTAGAGTTTTTGTTGCATTCTAGCAGGTGTTGTTTCGCGATAATTCGCTTGTTTGAAGCAATTCCACTCTAATTTTTGACATTCTCTGATATTTGTAACACTTGTCTCAAAGCGTCTCTGAGGCTTAGTAGAGACGGCTGGGCTCAGTTTTTGTTGGATTCGAGCAGGTGTTGTTTCGCGATAATTCGCTTGTTTGAAGCAATTCCACTCTAATTTTTAACATTCTCTGAATTGTGTAACACTTGTCTCAAAGCGTCTCTGATGCTTAGTAGAGACGGCTGTTAGAGTTTTTGTTGGATTCGAGCAGGTGTTGTTTCGCGATAATTCGCTTGTTTGAAGCAATTCCACTCTAATTTTTGACACTCTCTGATAGTTGTAACACTTGTCTCAAAGCGTCTCTGATGCTTAGTAGAGACGGCTGGTTAGAGTTTTTGTTGGATTCGAGCAGGTGTTGTTTCGCGATAATTCGCATGTTTGAAGCAATTCCACTCTAATTTTTGACACTCTCTGATATTTGTAACACTTGTCTCAAAGCGTCTCTGATGCTTAGTAGAGACGGCTGGTTAGAGTTTTTGTTGGATTCGAGCAGGTGTTGTTTCGCGATAATTCGCTTGTTTGAACCAATTCCACTCTAATTTTTAACATTCTCTGAATTGTGTAACACTTGCCTCAAAGCGTCTCTGAGGCTTAGTAGAGACGGCGGGTTAGAGTTTTTGTTGGATTCGAGCAGGTGTTGTTTGGCGATAATTCGCTTGTTTGAAGCAATTCCACTCTAATTTTTAACATTCTCTGAATTGTGTAACAGTTGTCTCAAAGCGTCTCTGATGCTTAGTAGAGACGGCTGGTTAGAGTTTTTGTTGGATACGAGCAGGTGTTGTTTCGCGATAATTCGCTTGTTTGAAGCAATTCCACTCTAATATTTCACATTCTATGATATTTGTAAAATTGTCTCAAAGCGTCTCTGAGGCTAAGTAGAGACGGCTGGTTAGAGTTTTTGTTGGATTCGAGCAGGTGTTGTTTTGCGATAATTCGCTTGTTTAAAGCAATTTCACTCTAATTTTTAACATTCTCTGAATTGTGTAACACTTGTCTCAAAGCGTCTCTGAGGCTTAGTAGAGACGGCTGGGCACAGTTTTTGTTGGATTCGAGCAGGTGTTGTTTCGCGATAATTCGCTTGTTTGAAGCAATTCCACTCTAATTTTTGACATTCTCTGATATTTGTAACACTTGTCTCAAAGCTTCTCTGAGGCTTAGTAGAGACGGCTGGTTAGAGTTTTTGTTGGATTCGAGCAGGTGTTGTTTGGCGATAATTCGCTTGTTTGAAGCAATTCCACTCTAATTTTTAACATTCTCTGAATTGTGTAACACTTGTCTCAAAGCGTCTCTGAGCGTTAGTAGAGACGGCTGGGCACAGTTTCTGTTGGATCCGAGCAGATGTTGTTTCGCGATAATTCGCTTGTTTAAAGCAATTTCACTCTAATTTTTAACATTCTCTGATTTGTGTAACACTTGTCTCAAAGCGTCTCTGAGGCTTAGTAGAGACGGCTGGGCACAGTTTTTGTTGGATTCGAGCAGGTGTTCTTTCGCGATAATTCGCTTGTTTGAAGCAATTCCACTCTAATTTTTGACAATTCTCTGATATTTATAACACTTGTCTCAAAGCGTCTCTGAGGCTTAGTAGAGACGGCTGGTTAGAGTTTTTGTTGGATTCGAGCAGGTGTTGTTTCGCGATAATTCGCTTGTTTGAAGCAATTCCACTCTAATTTTTGACATTCTCTGATATTTGTAACACTTGTCTCAAAGCGTCTCTGAGGCTTAGTAGAGACGGCTGGGCTCAGTTTTTGTTGGATTCGAGCAGGAGTTGTTTCGCGATAATTCGCTTGTTTGAAGCAATTCCACTCTAATTTTTAACATTCTCTGAATTGTGTAACACTTGTCTCAAAGCGTCTCTGAGGCTTAGTAGAGACGGCTGGGCACAGTTTTTGTTGGATTCGAGCAGGTGTTGTTTCGCGATAATTCGCTTGTTTGAAGCAATTCCACTCTAATTTTTGACATTCTCTGATATTTGTAACACTTGTCTCAAAGCGTCTCTGATGCTTAGTAGAGACGGCTGGTTAGAGTTTTTGTTGGATTCGAGCAGGTGTTGTTTCGCGATAATTCGCTTGTTTGAACCAATTCCACTCTAATTTTTAACATTCTCTGAATTGTGTAACACTTGTCTCAAAGCGTCTCTGAGGCTTACTAGAGACGGCTGGTTAGAGTTTTTGTTGGATTCGAGCAGGTGTTGTTTGGCGATAATTCGCTTGTTTGAAGCAATTCCACTCTAATTTTTAACATTCTCTGAATTGTGTAACAGTTGTCTCAAAGCGTCTCTGATGCTTAGTAGAGACGGCTGGTTAGAGTTTTTGTTGGATACGAGCAGGTGTTGTTTCGCGATAATTCGCTTGTTTGAAGCAATTCCACTCTAATTTTTCACATTCTATGATATTTGTAAAATTGTCTCAAAGCGTCTCTGAGGCTAAGTAGAGACGGCTGGTTAGAGTTTTTGTTGGATTCGAGCAGGTGTAGTTTTGCGATAATTCGCTTGTTTGAAGCAATTTCACTCTAATTTTTAACATTCTCTGAATTGTGTAACACTTGTCTCAAAGCGTCTCTGAGGCTTAGTAGAGACGGCTGGTTAGAGTTTTTGTTGGATTCGAGCAGGTGTTGTTTGGCGATAATTCGCTTGTTTGAAGCAATTTCACTCTAATTTTTAACATTCTCTGAATTGTGTAACACTTGTCTCAAAGCGTCTCTGAGGCTTAGTAGAGACGGCTGGGCACAGTTTTTGTTGGATTCGAGCAGGTGTTGTTTCGCGATAATTCGCTTGTTTGAAGCAATTCCACTCTAATTTTTGACATTCTCTGATATTTGTAACACTTGTCTCAAAGCGTCTCTGAGGCTTAGTAGAGACGGCTGGTTATAGTTTTTGTTGGATTCGAGCAGGTGTTGTTTGGCGATAATTCGCTTGTTTGAAGCAATTCCACTCTAATTTTTAACATTCTCTGAATTGTGTAACACTTGTCTCAAAGCGTCTCTGAGCGTTAGTAGAGACGGCTGGGCACAGTTTCTGTTGGATCCGAGCAGATGTTGTTTCGCGATAATTCGCTTGTTTAAAGCAATTTCACTCTAATTTTTAACATTCTCTGATTTGTGTAACACTTGTCTCAAAATGTCTCTGAGGCTTAGTAGAGACGGCTGGGCACAGTTTTTGTTGGATTCGAGCAGGTGTTGTTTCGCGATAATTCGCTTGTTTGAAGCAATTCCACTCTAATTTTTGACAATTCTCTGATATTTATAACACTTGTCTCAAAGCGTCTCTGAGGCTTAGTAGAGACGGCTGGTTAGAGTTTTTGTTGGATTCGAGCAGGTGTTGTTTCGCGATAATTCGCTTGTTTGAAGCAATTCCACTCTAATTTTTGACATTCTATGATATTTGTAACACTTATCTCAAAGCGTCTCTGAGGCTTAGTAGAGACGGCTGGGCTCAGTTTTTGTTGGATTCGAGCAGGAGTTGTTTCGCGATAATTCGCTTGTTTGAAGCAATTCCACTCTAATTTTTAACATTCTCTGAATTGTGTAACACTTGTCTCAAAGCGTCTCTGAGGCTTAGTAGAGACGGCTGGGCACAGTTTTTGTTGGATACGAGCAGGTGTTGTTTCGCGATTTTTCGCTTGTTTGAAGCAATTCCACTCTAATTTTTGACATTCTCTGATATTTGTAACACTTGTCTCAAAGCGTCTCTGATGCTTAGTAGAGACGGCTGGTTAGAGTTTTTGTTGGATTCGAGCAGGTGTTGTTTCGTGATAATTCGCTTGTTTGAAGCAATTCCACTCTAATTTTTGACATTCTCTGATATATGTAACACTTGTCTCAAAGCGTCTCTGAGGCTTAGTAGAGACGGCTGGGCTCAGTTTTTGTTGGATTCGAGCAGGTGTTGTTTCGCGATAATTCGCTTGTTCGAAGCAATTCCACTCTAATTTTTAACATTCTCTGAATTGTGTAACACTTGTCTCAAAGCGTCTCTGAGGCTTAGTAGAGACGGCTAGTTAGAGTTTTTGTTGGATTCGAGCAGGTGTTGTTTGGCGATAATTCGCTTGTTTGAAGCAATTCCACTCTAATTTGTAACATTCTCTGAATTGTGTAACACTTGTCTCAAAGCGTCTCTGAGGCTTAGTAGAGACGGCTGGGCACAGTTTTTGTTGGATTCGAGCAGGTGTTGTTTCGCGATAATTCGCTTGTTTGAACCAATTCCACTCTAATTTTTAACATTCTCTGAATTGTGCAACACTTGTCTCAAAGCGTCTCTGAGGCTTAGTAGAGACGGCTGGTTAGAGTTTTTGTTGGATTCGAGCAGGTGTTGTTTGGCGATAATTCGCTTGTTTGAAGCAATTCCACTCTAATTTTTAACATTCTCTGAATTGTGTAACAGTTGTCTCAAAGCGTCTCTGATGCTTAGTAGAGACGGCTGGTTAGAGTTTTTGTTGGATACGAGCAGGTGTTGTTTGGCGATAATTCGCTTGTTTGAAGCAATTCCACTCTAATTTTTCACATTCTATGATATTTGTAAAATTGTCTCAAAGCGTCTCTGAGGCTAAGTAAAGACGGCTGGTTAGAGTTTTTGTTGGATTCGAGCAGGTGAGGTTTCGCGATAATTCGCTTGTGTGAAGCAATTCCACTCTAATTTTTAACATTCTCTGAATTGTGTAACACTTGTCTCAAACCGTCTCTGAGGCTTAGTAGAGACGGCTGGTTAGAGTTTTTGTTGGATTCGAGCAGGTGTTGTTTGGCGATAATTCGCTTGTTTGAAGCAATTCCACTCTAATTTTTAACATTCTCTGAATTGTGTAACACTTGTCTCAAAGCGTCTCTGAGCGTTAGTAGAGACGGCTGGGCACAGTTTTTGTTGGATCCGAGCAGATGTTGTTTCGCGATAATTCGCTTGTTTAAAGCAATTTCACTCTAATTTTTAACATTCTGTGATTTGTGTAACACTTGTCTCAAAGCGTCTCTGAGGCTTAGCAGAGACGGCTGGGCTCAGTTTTTGTTGGATTCGAGCAGGTGTTGTTTCGCGATAATTCGCTTGTTTGAAGCAATTCCACTCTAATTTTTGACAATTCTCTGATATTAATAACACTTGTCTCAAAGCGTCTCTGAGGCTTAGTAGAGACGGCTGGTTAGAGCTTTTGTTGGATTCGAGCAGGTGTTGTTTTGCGATAATTCGCTTGTTTGAAGCAATTCCACTCTAATTTTTGACAATTCTCTGATATTTATAACACTTGTCTCAAAGCGTCTCTGAGGCTTAGTAGAGACGGCTGGTTAGAGCTTTTGTTGGATTCGAGCAGGTGTTGTTTCGCGATAATTCGCTTGTTTGAAGCAATTCCACTCTAATTTTTAACATTCTCTGAATTGTGTAACACTTGTCTCAAAGCGTCTCTGAGGCTTAGTAGAGACGGCTGGTTAGAGTTTTTGTTGGATTCGAGCAGGTGTTGTTTTGCGATAATTCGCTTGTTTGAAGCAATTCCACTCTAATTTTTAACATTCTCTGAATTGTGTAACACTTGTCTCAAAGCGTCTCTGATGCTTAGTAGAGACGGCTGGTTAGAGTTTTTGTTGGATTCGAGCAGGTGTTGTTTCGCGATAATTCGCTTGTTTGAAGCAATTCCACTCTAATTTTTGACATTCTGTGATCTTTGTAACAGTTGTCTCAAAGCGTCTCTGATGCTTAGTAGAGACGGCTGGTTAGAGTTTTTGTTGGATACGAGCAGGTGTTGTTTGGCGATAATTCGCTTGTTTGAATTAATTCCACTCTAATTTTTAACATTCTCTGAATTGTGTAACACTTGTCTCAAAGCGTCTCTGAGGCTTAGTAGAGACGGCTGGGCACAGTTTTTGTTGGATTCGAGCAGGTGTTGTTTCACGATAATTCGCTTGTTTGAAGCAATTCCACTCTAATTTTT
This sequence comes from Tenodera sinensis, assembly GCA_030765045.1. NCBI lineage: Eukaryota > Metazoa > Arthropoda > Insecta > Mantodea > Mantidae > Tenodera > Tenodera sinensis. The sequence continues at coordinate 212,978,313 of CM060964.1, read as the reverse complement.
GACATTCTCTGATGTTTGTAACACTTGTCTCAAAGCGTCTCTGATGCCTATTAGAGACGGCTGGTTAGAGTTTTTGTTGGATTCGAGCAGGTGTTGTTTCGCGATAATTCGCTTGTTTGAAGCAATTCCACTCTAATTTTTGACATTCTGTGATATTTGTAACAGTTGTCTCAAAGCGTCTCTGATGCTTAGTAGAGACGGCTGGTTAGAGTTTTTTTTGGATACGAGCAGGTGTTGTTTGGCGATAGTTCGCTTGTTTGAAGCAATTCCACTCTAATTTTTCACATTCTATGATATTTGTAAAATTGTCTCAAAGCGTCTCTGAGGCTAAGTAGAGACGGCTGTTTAGAGTTTTTGTTGGATTCGAGCAGGTGTTGTTTCGCGATAATTCGCTTGTTTGAAGCAATTCCACTCTAATTTTTGACACTCTCTGATATTTGTAACACTTGTCTCAAAGCGTCTCTGATGCTTAGTAGAGATGGCTGGATAGAGTTTTTGTTGGATTCGAGCAGGTGTTGTTTCGCGATAATTCGCTTGTTTGAAGCAATTCCACTCTAATTTTTGACACTCTCTGATATTTGTAACACTTGTCTCAAAGCGTCTCTGATGCTTAGTAAAGACGGCTGGTTAGAGTTTTTGTTGGAATTGAGCAGGTGTTGTTTCGCGATAATTCGCTTGTTTGAAGCAATTCCACTCTAATTTTTGACACTCTCTGATATTTGTAACACTTATCTCAAAGCGTCTATGATGCTTAGTAGAGACGGCTGGTTAGAGTTTTTGTTGGATTCGAGCAGGTGTTGTTTCGCGATAATTCGCTTGTTTGAAGCAATTCCACTCTAATTTTTGACATTCTCTGATATTTGTAACACTTGTCTCAAAGCGTCTCTGAGGCTTAGTAGAGACGGCTGGTTAGAGCTTTTGTTGGATTCGAGCAGGTGTTGTTTCGCGATAATTCGCTCGTTTGATGCAATTCCACTCTTAATTTTTAACATTCTCTGAATTGTGTAACACTTGTCTCAAAGCGTCTCTGAGGCTTAGTAGAGACGGCTGGGTACAGTTTTTGTTGGATTCGAGCAGGTGTTGTTTCGCGATAATTCGCTTGTTTGAAGCAATTCCACTCTAATTTTTGACATTCTCTGATATTTGTAACACTTGTCTCAAAGCGTCTCTGAGGCTTAGTAGAGACGGATGGTTAGTTTTTGTTGGATTCGAGCAGGTGTTGTTTCGCGATAATTCGCTTGTTTGAAGCAATTCCACTCTAATTTTTAACATTCTCTGAATTGTGTAACAGTTGTCTCAAAGCGTCTCTGATGCTTAGTAGAGACGGCTGGTTAGAGTTTTTGTTGGATACGAGCAGGTGTTGTTTGGCGATAATTCGCTTGTTTGAAGCA